>JAOXNO010000001.1:37532628-37568779 GCA_028565335.1 Limnodromus scolopaceus
CAACCCCAGCTCTCTCAGCCTGTCCTCATAGGAGAGGTGCTCCATCCCTCTGATCATCTTCATGGCCCTCTGCTGGACCTGTTCCAACAGGTCCATGGTTTTGAGCCCTTGCCAGTGAAGACTGAGGCAAAAAAGTCATTCAAATTTTCTCCTTTTATTCTACAACTAAAATAAATGCTACTTGCATCACAAAACAGGTAAGAGTAATCCAATGTTAAATGTGATTTATTTGATAATAAATGGTGGAAATGGAAAATCTTGAATCCTGAGCACTGTGAATAACCTGTATCCTTTCAGCAATAATTATCTGACTATCTTTTGTCAGGTTTATGGCTACTAATGACTTGATGACGGAACTACAGAAGGATTCTATTAAGCTGGATGATGACAGTGAAAGAAAGGTGGTGAAGATGATTTTGAAATTACTGGAAGATAAAAATGGTGAGGTGCAAAACTTAGCTGTCAAATGGTAGGTATTCTTTTTCTATGCTGTGAAGAGTTTTTTAATGACTGAACAATATAAAGGACTTACAGAAAAACTTAAAGAACTGCCACCGCACAAACTAGTTGTGAAACTGATGTGCACAAAGGAACCCTTGTGCTGGTAGGCTACCTGCCTTAATTGTACTTTCTTACAGAACTGTCTTTTGTTGACATTGCGGATTAACATTTGGGGTTTCAGGTGACAAATAGCACATGCAGTCCTTGCTGAATGTGTGTGAATGACGTGCTTGTTCTTTGGTGATAATTCTTGAATGCTAAATAGATTTTAAAATATTATGATTGTTTGGTAGTTGCCACATTGATATCTGACTGTGAGAAGTTAGATGATGTGTAGAGGAAGAATTGTAGTATTGGGAGTAGCTCCAAGCGGAGATAAAAACAAAAAAGGTGAATATATGGTCTTGGTTATTAAGTATGAAACTTACTTCTTTGCTAACATTCAGAAAACTGCTTTAATGGTTTTACATGCAGGAATTGAAAATGTTTTATGGGGTCAGGGTGCAGTTACTTGCATTTCAGAGACATCTGTTGCTTCAGTACCCTCGCTTCCTCACTTTATTTAACTTTACATGTGGTGTGGGTTTTCCAGAGCACCCTTTGAAGAGGTGCTGCATTTATTATGACTTTTTGTTCTTGGCCCTTCTTTTTGTGCTCATTAAGGAGGGCCTCTCTGTTAAGAAGCTTCTAGAGTTCCTGAGAATGTTTCTTGTTTGTGAGCTCTGGGTTTTTGTTTTTTTTTTTGTGGTTTTTTTATATTCTACTGATATTCTGTGAGGCATGGATTGAAGTAAACTTGCTACGCAAGAGCTTGGGACAGCTTAGAAGAGAAGTTTAACAGTGTGACTAGCTGAGTTAGTTTGCTTCAGCTTGTTATTATTTAGGGTTTGCCTTATCAGACTAGCAAAGCAGAAAATTAAAGCCTGTGTGTACATCTGCTTATGTACTTAGAAGCAGCGCTTGCTTCAGCTTCTGAAGTATTTTCAGTGATGGTAACCAAAATCTTGCACAGGGAAACTAGTGCAGGAATAGCAAGATTCAAGCCAAAGTTTAGTATTAGCAGTATAGTAATGTAATTGTCACTGCTTTTTCACTACTCTCTTCAGGATTGCAGTGTTGTCAAAATCTGTCTTCCTCCTTCCCCCCCCCCCTCGCCCCCCCCCTTTTTTTTTTTTTTAAAACAAACAGCACAAAATGCTGTATTTCTTTTTAATTCGAACTTCTGAAATGTCAGAAGTTCCTTGTGGTACCACTTAAGTTCTACAACTTTGAAACAGATTGCTTGTACTCAATTGGAAGAGTAGATTTTTATGAAACTTGGCTCAGGGTTAGAGTTGTCTTTGTGTGCCACAGCATTTTGTGGAAAAGGTGTGTTGCAGCATATGTGCAGTACTCAACCTTAAGGTACGTCCTAAAGCTATTCTGAAGTTTAGATTAGCACACATAGACACAGCTTATATATCACAGTCTTTAATGGCAATGTTAGAATTTTGGACATAAAGTACAAGTAATGCTTATTAAAACATTAAAGAAGGATTGCAAAGGGGAGAGAATGAGAAAATAGATGTCTGCCTGTGTATATACACATGTGCATGTGTCCTGTTCTTTTCTTATTAACCCTTTATTTTGATATACTGATAGATTTCTTGGGTTTAATTAAAATGGCGGTATCTATTTAAAGTTTGGAGTCTTTCCAAGAGATCCAAAAATGTTAAAGATGTAATGGGGCAGGAAACGTGATGGAAATGTTTTCAGGTAGATAGTGAACATTTATCTAAATGTGTACATTCTTGAATGTATCAAGTGGGTTTTGTTTTGGTTTTTTTTGGACATTCCAATCACTTGCAGGTACATTTTGAGGACAAAAAAGTCCCGCCACCCTAAATCACTCTTCTTTTAAGGCAGCTTATACTCACAGTATGACAGTATCACAGCTCTATGACAGTTCTAAACTGGTCTAAGCTAATGCTGGTCCTGCTCTGCTGTTATTGCCCTTTGTTTCCCTTCTCTTGCGCTGTTGAGTATCTGATTTTGTTGTAGACTGGTTTGGGGATGGAGTTTTCTTCTGGCTTAGAGCTCTCCTCCTGCAGTCAGATGAGCATTGGTAGAAACAGTAGTGGGGGTGAAGGATGGGAGAGGTTGAGCACTATTAAGCTGTAGTTTTTCTTAGTTCAGGCTGATCTAAAGTCTTAGACTAAAAGCAACGCTGGGTGTATGCTCAATTTGTTGGGAAGTTAAATTCAGCCAGCATATTTTTATTGACTTTTTGATTTTTAATTATTTTGCATTATTGTGTGTTTCTGTTACGTATTTACTGGCACTTTCAGCTGAGGAAAGCATAAACTGTGTTTAGATCTCTATTAATTTAAATGCTCTGGTGAACTTCAGAGACTATCAGCAGGAACTTTCGTCAGACTGGTACTTGATGGCCCATTTAAGTATAGATTCCCTCTCATAGAAAAAGGATTTAAGATAACCCTGTGTACCTTTGAATTTTTATTTGAGACAGATTTTCCTTGAGGAAGGGAGGAAAGATTTGTAGTGTTAGCGGAGCTTCCTCTACAGGTAGATCAATGGAAACAGTGTGAATGGCAAAGGTATTGATCACTCCTGGAGCAGATAAGAGTCTCTTGCAGGAGGATCACTCTTTCAAGTTTTGATTCTTGAGGTCACTGAACAGAACAGATTTGAAACAACCCAGAACAGCCTGAAAGCAGCATTTATTTTTAGGTAAGCCTAGCAGCAAGTAAGCGGTGTTCTGGTTTTACCTTATCCGCTGCTTGCTTTCACATTTGGGTACGAAGGGCTCTATTGGTTAAAATGCTGATGAACTTGTTTCTTATTATCTCTTCAAAGCACACTAATGATTTTGTTCTTGTTCCTTTCAGTTATATTACCCTGTTTTTGGACAGGATAAAACATGTTGTTCTTTGGTTAGCAGAAGTCAGGTTGAGAGTTCATGGATATTTGGGTAGCTACCTTGCAAGATGATTGTGCGGTTCATTTCTGAATAAAAATGAAAATTAATGAGCTGCCTTAGTACTCTTGGAGTAAAAGTCAACCTGCTGTAAGCTTTGACCCTACAGATGGGAAAGGAGTATATTTGCTAAGCTTCTGTTATTGCAGGCAGTAGATGCAAACTAGGTCAGTAGCTGCAGGTTGTTCACCTTGCTTTTCTTGAGAGCACGTAAAATTTTAAATGTATTCTTGTTGTCTACATTTTTTTTCTGGAGGAGTTGTTTCATCTGGTAGTGATGGGCTGGTTTACTGTCAGCCAGTGTAGAAAATGCTACTGGACATTCTTACAGCATATTCTTAGTTTAAGGCTGTTAGCCTAGTCCTGCATGGTACCCTATGCACCTTACGGCAGCAGTAGTTATACTGCCTGTAGAACTATCCAAAATTATGTGCGTTAGGATTAGACAAGCAGTACGGGTTGTATAAGCAGAGGTATTGTACTGGATGGAGTGTGTGTTCTTCATTACTGATAATGTTGGTAACATACTGTTGGCCCAAATTGGACATTGTTTCATATATTCAGTGTTGCAGTTTAGGAATGAGCTGCTTGTCAGTTTGAACAGTTATCCATGGTTTGATATTCTGCCATTTAAACCTATACTTACAAATTTTTATTGTTTCACACTGTGAAGTGTTTCCTGAAACTTGTAAAAGCCCGAACAAATATGTGTGTGTGTGTATATATGTGAGGAAAAAAAAAAAGCGAGATTAAATTACTTTCAGTGATTTCTCCCTTGTGCTACTGTAGTTTCTCTGCATTTGTCGGTGTGTCTTCTCTGGGCAGTAGTTCAATGTAGGGAAGCCTGCTTGATGCTGTGAGCATGAGTCATTAGTGTGAACAGGATGATGCACATACTGGCTGTTGTGTGGCTGATCCAGTTCAGCAGCTTTAAGGCATTTTGGATGCTGTAGTAATACACTGCTGTACATCACACTATACTAGTGATTTGAATCTTTTTTTTTTTTTTTTCATTAGTGAATTTTAACTCTTCTCTGTAAGTATATGTGCTTATTTGATAACCATTAAAGTATGCCAGTTTGAAACTAAAATTGATTATAAGATGGGAATTGCTTCCTAACAAGGATCTACAGTATGAGCACCTTTATTTTTAAATGCATGTAACTTAAAGGAAGACAGTGTGTTATAGTTGCTGTTTATTTCCATAGGCAGCTGAATGAGCTTTTGATTTTAAAGAGAAACTGGACACAGATTATTGGCCAGTGAAAGGGAAAAGATCAGAGAGCGCTTAAAACAATATCTGAAAGTGCCTTCAAATGTGTAAAATACATGCTTAAGTGCAAAAGCCTTGTATTCAGAACTTCTTTTATAAAATAAGTTTGTAGTTTATTTTCAACTTCTGATAAACTTAGTTTATAATCTGGGACTAATAATAAGATCTGTAAGTGATACCTACTGATTATAAAGCCAGAAAAGCTTGAGGCAGTCTTTTTTAAAATTTACTTCATAGTTGATATGTCAGCTTTATTGAACTAATAGGCTGAATAAAGAGGACTGAAGACGATAATTCAGGTAAAATCTGGCTTAACACTTTATAGAAACTGTAATTTCTAGTGTTTGTGTGAATGACTTTGTCATTTCAGTGGTTTGGTCATCTTTAAAACATCAGCAAAAAAGTGTTTCCTATCCTTAGTTGAGATGGATCTAATTGAACAGCCTTTGCTGTGATTATTTTAGTTACTCATCGTTATTTAGGTACTCATAGTTACTTCCATCGTTCATGTTTAAAAGAAGTCCGTACCATCATTTCAGATATTTTCACTTACAGAACACCTGTTTTTTGGTGGAGATCTGCTTCTGATCTGTCAAAGTCAATGTATAAAAGGACAGTGTCAGCTGGAGATCTCTAGGGTGTGGAAGATGTATTTTCATAGAGCTGCACAAGTCACTGCAAACGGCAAAAAGTGGGAGACGTGACCTTTCTAGCAGTAGAAAGGAGGGATGACATTGCCACCTGGAATTCCACCAAACAGATAGCAAACTTGCTTGCTACTAATCCAGAGCAAACTTTCAGGATTACTATTCTGAAGGCTTGCCATATTTTTGAAAGGATGCTGTTGCTCAGTTTCATATGAATACACTTCCATAATTGTATATGTGCTCGTTCCTGCTTCTAATGCTTCTATTTACAGTACTTCTGTTGGGAGCGTGCAGCATTCTGCAGTTGCACCTTTGTATACTGTAGTCTGTTGACTGAAACAGGGAGTTTCTCTGGATTACTGTGGACAGTCATCATACCTTGTGGTTGTTTGGAATTGTGATTGTTTCTGTTCTAGGTGGTTTGTGCTTGTGGTGCTTGCAAAACAATTTAGTATGCACCAAGGGTAGGAGAGCGCAGCAAAGCTGTGAGTAGCTGGTGTGTATTTGAAGAGAAACTAGCGACCTGTCAGTGAAACAGTGTGAAGGGAAAGCTTGGCTGAAGAGTGAAAGTAAGCTGTGAGCTTTTTGAGCAACTGGAAAAAATGTTTCAACTTTTAGGAATGTGGTTAGGGATGGCTTGATGTATTTGAGTCTGGGAGGTAATTCTTGGTAATAATCTGTTTGTTGGCAAATGCTTGTGTACAAATTTATCAGGAATTTATCTGTTGGCAGAAAAAAGTCTTCACCAGTATCAGTGTCCAGAAATTATTTTAATAAGTTTGCAGTGTTAATTTAACATGATTTACAAGAAGTAGACTAGATTAGATTGTGGATATGGTCCTCTAAATCCCTACTCTTAGGGGGTTGGTAGCTGTGGAGATAGTTTGATGGAATCTAAAGATTCCAGTAAACTGCCCTTTTCTTAAATTAAAAGGCAATGCCAGGTTAGTGCCTGAGCTCTGGCTGCTTTTAAAAAAGGATGCTCTCTCAGAGCTGTTCATTTCTGCAGGAGTAAGTGTAACTGCTGAAGCAAGTGAGAAACCATTCCATTACATCCTTGTTTCTGTGCACTCCAAGGGCTTCTTTTTATGCCTTTCATTGGATACCAGTCAGTATCTCAATTAATGGTTCTCCTGAGATTATCTGTATGCTGTATCTTCTAGAAAAGTTGCACCAAAGTTGATTTTCGCTATTTATTTTTTAGGTATCTGTGTATCTCGGTAAAATACTCAGCAAAATGAGTAAATTGCAGTCTTCCTGAATTTGTGGCATTGGGGTAATCATAATGCATCTATTTCAGATGTCTGTGGCCTAATTTTACCATTTTAAGTGGTCAAATTAGTTCCAAGTTTTGTGCCTTAACAAAACTGCGTTAATTGTATGTGATATTTCAGTGTGTGGATTTGGTAAATCTGTTTTGCCTCTGATGCTTTTTTTGGGTTTTAATTCCCAAATTACCAGCAGGTTTTACCACATCAGTAGGGTGATGATGGATAAGGAGAGAAGGAAACCAAGCAGGTTACAGTTTGTGAAGAAAGGCATGGGAAGCGGTAGGTGTGATTGCCTTGGGAATTGCCTGTTCCTGAGTGTTAATCTAAGTCCTGTGCCTCAAGTGCAACCAGTGTTTTGCGTTCATAAGGGTAAAGCATTATGAGCATTGCCATTGAAAGAGAAGCTCCTAAATTTGCCCAACATAGTGACAGACAACTAAGGCCAAAACTTAGAACCTTACTCTGCTTATTATCATATTGTAAATAACACTTATTTTGGTTTTGTCCTACTGTATGAAACCATGTCTGCTACCTTTCCAAGAGTGAAGGCAGTAGATCTCAGCTCTTTGAGTCCAGCTGGAATTACTGGCTTGCAGTCTTCTGAATCTGCAGAAGCCTAGTCCTTCAGTCTAACTTCCTCCAACAGCTCTGTGTAATGGTTTAGTTTGAGCTGTTGGAACACTGTCTTATTTTTTTTCAGGAGTGGAGAAAATAAGTGACCGGATTAGGTTGAACAATAAGTTTTGAGGGTCTGCAGTTGTCCTGTGGCGTGAGCTATATGGTGGAGGGAGATGGCTTTGGAATCACTGAGAGGACTTGTGTAAGGCAGGAAGTGTGGAAGGTGTAGGGAGCTCCCAGTATGTTTGGGAGCCTTTGTAGCAGGAGGAATGGAAAACTTGATGGTCTGAGACTGAAAAGAAGACTGAGTTTCAGAGGAGCTTGGAACATGTTGGTTTGAATTTATCCTGTAGGTCCCTCTAAACTGTGTTTGACCAGTCTGGTTCCTCTTTTTTTTTTCTTTTTTTTTTTTTCTTTTCCCCCCTCCTGTGCACACTCCAAAGGACAGTTGCTGTTACTGGAAGCAGGGATTGCTGAAGTGACTGGTTCAAAATGAACAAATTCATTGTCATGTTTGACTATACATGCAGAAGTTAATTCAATATGATCCAATGTGCAAAGTCACATTAAAAAATGGTGAGATAATACAAAGTGTGTATAAGTCAACAAGTGAAATTAATACAAGACAACATTTCCTTGTTAACAGCACTTTGGAATTAAGCTACACATCTTCGGATCTCCACTGCTAAAGCAATGCAGGAATTTGTCTTTTTTCCGCAGCAATACCAGCAAGGTAGTAAACGTGGAGTTGTCTTGCTGTCATTCTTGGCAAATACAGTACTAAGCTCCTAAACTAACTTCCGTGCCTTTATGCTGAATGCCGTAGCCTCGAGCCTTTCCTTTTGAATAGTGATCTGTGGCTTGTGTGTTCCCTCCCAGCTGCCTGGCTGAGTGTTTTATTAGCTAGTAGTGAACCCGGGGTCCAGCTGAGTTCTTGGAGGGTTAGACTTAAGCTCCAGAGCCATTACCAGTAAAAGAAGAAAAACTGTTTCGCTTGTTGTGTTGTAGATTGTGTGCTTGCCTCCCAATAGATATAAATAAATGAACTCTCCTTTAGACTGTAAAGACTCAAGGGTGATTTTCCTGTCTTTAAAACTTGCGGGTTTCTGTAATACAGTAATGCGGGCATTAGATATTTAAGTACTAAGTATAAAGTTTTTGCCCGAGTGGCATAACTTAATTTTGATTTTGGACTATCTGCTTTCAGAATAATAGTCTTTATTGAGCTTTTTGTATCTTGCTAGCTTGGACAGACTTCTGCTTGCTTATAGATTGTCCCCTGCCCCCCTACCGTTTTATGCAGCTGGCTTAATGCCTGTGCTTTTTCTTAATGTGAAACTTGCTCTTAATTCAGAATAATTTTTAAAATCTTATCAAATAAAACCAAAACATTTATCCCCATTCTAATCACTGAGGTCTGAAAGGAAATACTTTTCATCCACATAATTTCTTTTCACTAACCTGGTACAGTTAGAATATAATGTATTCAATTTATTCATTTTATGAGAACTGTGTTCAGGGTTCAAATCAGGGTTTGGCTTTTTACCATGATCTGGCAACTCCGTTATTACATTGTACAATCAAATGTATGAAGTTGGAGGTTCTCTTCCAACCTTTTTCCTAGTGTCTGGAGCTTGTTTTGTTTTGTAAAGTGTTTTGAAAGGCTGATTTTGGAGTGGGTGGTAGGAATATTTACCCTTGTGTATCGAACTAACTTGTGGCTGAACTGTTTTAAAAGCTTGATAATTGCTAATTGTTTCGAGTCAATGAAAACTGAAGTGCAAATTAATATATTACAACTTGCTAAATATCACTTTTTTTTTTTCCTCAACGTGGGAAAACGGTCCGTATTTGGAGAGGATATTCCCTTCACACTTGACGAAGAGTTAAACTATGCAAATACTTCTAGTGGAAAGTTGTTTTGCTGCTAATTATGTTAGTCTATTTTACTAATAATTTCATCATCTGCTTGTAAAACTTCTGCATCCCTCATGTGTTTCAATAAGATAGTGACCATGTGGTCCTAAAATCATTGCAGCCTCAAAAGAATCGTGGCATATATTTGAAAATTTAAATTTTGCTTTATTGATCTTAGTCCTGTTTTGATAAGAAGTTAGTTCCTTAATTTTTTCCTGTAGGGTTTTAGTTTGACTTCAGCTGCCCAAAATTAGTGTTTACTAACCCTATACAAAGATCATTTTAGTCTCAGTTAGCTTTGCTAGAATCAGTTTTAATGAAAAGCACATGTATGCAGTGTTAAAGTTCATTGTGGAAAAAAAAAAGTTTATATGGAGGCATTACACTCTAATGTAGTCCTAGTATAATCAGTTTGTGATTGGCTTTAAGATGCTCCTTTTTCTGCATTTGTTCCTACATTAAATCCCACATATTTCGGTTTTATAGTTTTGATCTGTAGAGTGTTTGTCTGTGTACATTGTGTACAATGTTGAAGGGCAAGTACAAAATTTGGAGCCCCCCTTGTAAGCCACAGAAACATCTGTGATTTCTGATCTGTAGCGCTTGGCTCTGTCAGGTGTAAGAGACACCACCTCTTAGCACAGCACTTGAAATCACTTAAACATGCTCTGTCCTCTCAGCGTAAATCTCATGGAACCATTGCATGGGCTCACTTTGTCTTCTGTACTGCAAGTTGGACCCTGACTGGATGATAACAGCAACAAAGCTTGAGCTTTTGAAAAGTGCTTCCTAAAAAATAACAGCCTTGCGCATGCCTTTCCATTCCTCAAAATCTTAACTGGATTGTTTGGATACAAAGGGCTTGCTTGATAAGGTCCTCACACTTAACTGCTCGTCAAAGCTCACACTGAGAACATGCTTGTAGAATCTCTTGAAAAACTTCTCTGCTGTCTCACTCTGGCCAAAGTTGAATTCGATGATGGTGTGTACTACTTGAAGTGTGTGTCACAGGAGGAAGAGCTGTTGAGAATCAGCCTATAGGCTTTCCTTGGTGGGACATCTGGAACGTAAAACGTAACTAGGCTTTCCTTGGTGGGACATCTGGAACGTAAAACGTAACTAGGGGAAGGTCTGTACACAAGGCCAGGTCAGAGTGATGTCCATTATCCCTTTAATTCAGAAGGAAGAGAAAATGTGTAGTAGTTTTCTGGAGATACATCTGTGTGTCTGTTAATTCTGCTGTTGACTACTACACTTCTAGTTCACAACTCCCATATTTTCTGTAGATGGTCCATGCTTCTGCTCTTGCCATTCTTGCCTCAAGCCATTGCTTTTTCTCCTACGTGACTTTTACACGTAGCTCCTTGTTCTCCTGCCCTTGCTTCTGTCATGGTTGGTGTATAACCTAAGCGTGGTAGAACTTTAGCTTCAATCCTTCTCCTTTTCCTTCATGGGTTGAAGGAGGATGGAGCCGGACTTTTTTCGGTGGTTCCCAGTGACAGGATGAGGGGCAACGGGCACAAGCTGGAACATAGGAGGTTCCATTCAAATATGAGGAAAAACTTCTTTACAGTGAGGGTGACAGAGCACTGGAACAGGCTGCCCAGGGATGTTGTGGAGTCCCCTTCTCTGGACATTTTCAAGACCCGTCTGGATGCAGTCCTGAGTAACATGCTCTAGGCAATCCTGCTTTAGCAGGGGAGTTGGACTAGATGATCTCTATGGTCCCTTCCAACTCTGACAATTCTGTGATTCTGTGATTAACAATGGAGAGATGCTGACAGTTGATCATAGGGCTAGGAAGACAGGGAAGGATGCTGTATTTCTTAGCAATGAACAAGAATTTACTGGTACATCTGTGGTTTTAGTATTTTGAACATGTGGGAGCATTTGACAAGTGAATACAAGGCTGTTACGATCCTCAAAACAGTTGGAATGATTAATAACAATTCAGAAGAGAGAGAGGAAATGTTACTATGTGCATAGTAGTGTTTGGAGTCTGTGTAAGGAAGGGCATTCCATGTCACTGTTTTTTGTTTTATCATTTGCATTCTATTAAGGAAGGTACTCTAAGGTGTAGAATGAGCCTGAGTATATATCGGATTGAACTCAGGGGTTGTGTAGAATAGAGATGCAGTAATTAAGAAGATTGCTTACTTGTCTGTGAACTAAGCAGGCACTGATGGTAAAGCACATAAACTGATGGCTCTGGCTGGGTAACTTTTGTTATAAATCTAAGCATTGGGAAGTAAGAGGAACCCTGGTTTTGAGACTGAAGGAGAACACTCATGCAAAAAGCATTTTTTTACTAGATCTATGGAGGCAGGTTATCAACCCAACCAGTTGAAGGTTTTTGGATTTTAAATTTCTGCTTTATATTGCTACCAAAACGAACCGTAAGTTTGTGACTTGAATGCAAAATACTAACACAAAATGAGGTGTTATATTTAAGGTAGCAGATGTAATACTTTTCTTCTGTTTATGCAGCCTTGGCCCTTTGGTGAGTAAAGTGAAGGAGTATCAAGTTGAGACCATTGTAGATACCCTCTGTACAAACATGCTTTCAGATAAAGAACAGTTACGTGACATTTCAAGCATTGGCCTTAAAACTGTGATTGGAGAACTCCCTCCAGCTTCCAGTGGTAAGACATCCTGTACTCAAGACTATCTTGTTTTATTGTTTCATTACTAATTAAAAAAATGCAAAAGCTGGGTCCTTTAGTGAGGAGGATTCAGTTCATTTAACATTGGAACTAATTTCTGTTAGAGGAAAGATATATGACACAAATATCCTTTTAGTTTCTTCTTCTCTGACTGTATTTCCAGATTCTGCTAGTTTAAAAACTTCTTACTGAAGAGTAGCATTCATGTGAAAAACAAATTTACATTATATCAACTTCAGTATAATGGATTGAGTGTAAAAGCTCCTATTTTAATAATTGCCTGGTGGAACATTTCTAGGCTATAGTAACAGTTAAATCTCCTCTTGCCTTTTGATTGATAGTCTACTTTAAAGTTGATTATAACTTGGGTATTTTTCTTTAATGATCTGATTTCTTGTCTCAGTTTCTGGTGTTTTGAAAAGTACCCTGTGTTTCTAGCAATTGTCTGTTAAATCTCTGAAATGCTTACCTGCAGTTTTAAATGTTATTTCTTTCCTGTAGTAATGTAATTTCTTTCCTCTAGTAATGATGAACTAGCTCATCAGTTAATGGCATTACGTTTTTTTATTCAAGTGCTTTTCGAATATCATAGTATAGGATATGAATGAGAATAGAGAGGTGATTGAAAAGCTTTGGAAATGCAGTTTTTAGAGACTGAGGTTTCTTAAATAATAAAAAAACACCTGTGATTTCAACATCCTTTGTTGAAAGTCCACAGATAAGTCTTGCTTTTATCAAGCCGTAGTGAGATGTGGAAACTCTTACTTAAAATTAGTTATTTATTTAATCAGTTCAAGCTTTTCTTCTTTTGTTTGCTTATACAAAACAAAAGAAGATTTTTGGGGTGGAGGTAGAGCTCAAACAAAAATGTAGCAAAATCTTTCAATATAATTAGTATTCCTAATACAAAAGGAATCTAGGTATTATTTCTTGCATTCAAAGCAAACATAGGTTGTTGTCTTTTTTTCTTAGCCTCTATGGTAACACATTTGACTGTCCAATTGTTATGTTTAGTATTAGTTGTATAGTTAAAAATAAGCCATAAATATGTATAAATTATATTTAATATAGGTTGGAATGGTAATAATTTCACATCTAAATTCCCAAAGTGTGATTTAACAAAATCTTCATGCTAATGAAGATGAGTGCTAGCCATTGGGTAACTGCTACCATGACATGAGCATCTTCGTTTCTCATAATTACCCCAAACAACATTAGACAGTTGAGGGGAAGGGGAAGCTATGGTGTTGTAGTAAAGACATTTTTACCTGAATTTTAAAATACTTTGGGTATACATTTTTTCCCTTTTCTTAAATGTCCTAGCAGTATTTCAGGTACTCATTATTTAAGTTACTTCTGTGCTTCCCCTTGCCTTTTTAGTTACTCCTTTACTTTTATCAATAGTCCTTTCATTTGTTGCTCCAGACTCATCTTGGCCTTCGCTTTCCATTGCTTGCCCTACCAAAACCAGTGTGCCTCCTGTTGTATATACCTTATGGGACAATTAAGAAGCCCTCCTGCTGAGTATGTTTCTACATAGATAGTCTTTCAGCTCTAATGCAGAGCGTGTGTTACATTTAACAAACAAACTGGCTGTTCAAGCTTGTTTTGTTGTGTGGGAAAAGCTGTTTTATGTTGAGATCAGATTGCTTTCCATAGTCACAAATTTGATCTCTGGTGTTTAAAAACTATTTTTTTTAAATTTTGAAAACACTGAGGTTTTGTTGTACTTTCAGGTTCTGCATTAGCAGCTAATGTTTGCAAAAAAATCACGGGACGTCTCACAAGTGCTATAGCCAAGCAGGAAGATGTGTCTGTTCAACTGGAAGCACTGGATATCATGGCTGATATGCTGAGCAGGTAAACATCCCTCTTCCAAAACACTGGTGAATGCTCATAAATACTCCTTAAAACTTGAACTTTAATTTTCCAAATGTTAAATTTAAATTACTTAAGGTTATGTGAAATAATATGGTAAGGTATTAAGCATAGGTGAAACTTCATTTAGGGGAAAAAATTGAATGTATTGAAGATAATCTGATTGATAGATCGATTACTTTATTACTTAATCTTCTGAGAACTGTAGTTTTAACCTTATTTATATAGTCTTATTCATATTTATGTTTAACATTAAATGTTTATTACTGTGAGGGTATATTTTAAACTTATTTCTTTATTTTAAAAGTTCCAAAAGCTTAAATTTAAAGACCTGATTAGAATCTTTGTGATGTTTTAGGAATATTTAGAGGAATTGTTGTACAGTATATGAACAAAGTTATCTAGATTCAATTGGTTTGAGTTTGTGTTTTGTCTGTTTTAAGGCAAGGAGGACTGCTTGTTAACTTCCATCCTTCAATTCTGACCTGTCTGCTCCCCCAGCTGACTAGCCCCAGACTTGCTGTGAGGAAAAGAACCATCATTGCTCTGGGTCACCTGGTTATGAGTTGTGGCAATATGGTTTTTGTTGACCTCATTGAACATCTGTTGACAGAGCTGTCTAAAAATGATTCCATGTCAACAACTAGGACCTATATACAATGTATTGCTGCTATCAGTAGGCAAGCAGGTCATAGAATAGGTAAGAAAAATATATATAATTTGTATACATACATATAAAAATACAATATTCTGTAGCTTTAAAAGTTTTTGGATGAGAGTAATTACTTTGCTATTTTTCTTCTCTTACCAGGTGAATATCTGGAGAAAATAATTCCTTTGGTTGTAAAGTTTTGTAATGTAGATGATGATGAACTACGAGAATATTGCATTCAAGCCTTTGAATCCTTTGTTAGGAGGTAAGTTATTCTTGGATGCCTATTTCAGGCTTTTTTAAAATCTAATAAGTGCGCCATTTGGTTGTAAGCTGTCAAGAGACAGTCACCTTGGTACAAAATGTTTTTTGCGAGCTTTGAGCTGAAACTGTTCCTATTATTTTATCTTGTAACTTAACTGTTAAGCAGGGTGCTATGCCTGTACTTCAGAAACTTTCTACTGTGCCGTTGCTACTTATGCAAACAGGAGGGGCAAAATACTCTAATAGTATTTGTTGTCCAATAGTGGTAACAAAAAAATTGGTATCCAAAGGCATATCTTAGTCCTTTGCAACATTCCAGTCTAGCAAATCCATTCGTATAGTAGCATTGCCCTTTCTGAACTTTCTTTCTGAATTTCTGTAATTCAGATGGATGCATTCATGGTAATTGGTTTGGCTAATGTCCCCAAAGTACAGTATGTGGCATGAAATCTTTAGAAAAAAATCTTAATTCTTCAAAGTAATATGACATTTATTGTATTTTTACATTATGCAGATGTCCTAAAGAAGTTTATCCTCATGTATCTACTATTATAAACATTTGTCTTAAATATCTTACCTATGATCCTAATTACAATTATGATGACGAAGATGAAGATGAAAATGCTATGGATGCTGATGGTGGCGATGATGATGATCAAGGTATATTCAATTTTTGGTTTGGGGGAGAGAAAAAGCTTGTGAAATTGCACTCATCTGAGAAAATTGATATGGGTGATACTGCTACTAAGTGCCAGCATTTGAATGACTGGTATACTTTTGTATCCATTTTTTGTACTGTTTTTAAAAATAAAAATACAGGAATAAACTATGGAATAAAAATAAATTAAATGGAATAAAATAAATGGAAATTAAAAAATAAATGGAACATTAAAAAATGGAATAAAAATATAGCATATTGTTGTTGGAAATAAATAATTTCAAAGGTGAACATAAAGTACAAGACAAATATTTTAAAATACTTGAAAGGTGGAAAAAAGCAAAAGTGTGGAGGATGATATAACTAAAGTGAGAAGAACTTCAGTTAGTGAATTGAAAATACTCAGCATGGGAAAGGCTTCTCACTACTTCCCATTACAATAAATTGTTACCTAAAGCATAAAGTCAGAATAGCTTGAAAATTGCAAAATACTCAGTTTTTTTCTGTATGATAGAAATGTTTTAGACTGAGAGGCATATTTACTGTTAAGATGGTGGCAATACCTTGCCATATGTAAGCTTTATGAAAACTTCGACACATGAGTAGTCTGGACCTGGAGCATAACATTCTCGTTACTTTAAGAATGAATGAGCTGCAGAGATGTTGCCTTAGTGCTTAAAAAGTCAATTTGTATTGCTTATTGTATATTTTTTAGTTGTCCTTTTTAGGGGCAAAGTATGGTTTGATTTACTCCTAGAAAGAAACAAACAGAATAATTTGTTGAATCTCCATCAGCTAGTAATTGTTGCTGCATTGTTGCTTATGTCACAAATAAAGAGGAAAATGCTTTAAATCATTAGTCAGGCAGTAAATATGATGGGAGTTGCCTTGTCCTCTTTGCAGTTTAAATTAATACAAGTGTAAGACTAGTGTGAAAAAATTGGCAGAGAAAATAATTAGCCTCATGATTTTAGGCAGTTTAGAAGGCTTTTTATGTATGTTTTTTGACATACTTCTGAATCTATTTCTTTGGTGTGCCTTACACAAAGAACCCAAGTGTGTTCTTATTAATTGTTTAAAATAAAACTTGATGCTTTGATTGTCTAGACTTGAACATATGCATAATTTATTTTTTCAAGGGAGCGATGATGAATATAGTGATGATGATGACATGAGCTGGAAAGTGAGGCGTGCAGCTGCGAAGTGTCTGGATGCTGTGGTTAGCACACGACATGAAATGCTTCCAGAATTCTACAAAACTGTATCTCCTGCTTTAATAGCCAGATTCAAAGAACGCGAAGAGAATGTCAAAGCAGACGTTTTTCATGCATATCTTTCTCTTTTAAAACAAACTCGACCTGTGCAGAGTTGGCTTTGTGATCCTGATGCAATGGAACAAGGAGAGACACCTTTGACAATGCTTCAGAGTCAGGTTATTGTCAAGATTTTTGTTATCTTTGAGAAGACACGCTGAAGTTGTGCCCCATATGCCATATCATACTTTCTTCATACACAGATTACAGTTTGTTACTGTAGTACTAACACAGAGAGCAAGCCAGGTAAACTGGCCCAGAAAAATGCAGCAGTCTTGGAAACTGAAATCACCAACTCAGGAAAATGTGCTTATCTGACTTCAGTTGTTTACCATCACCTGTAAAAGTTGTATGTTCTATGTAGTTTAGCCAAATTACCAAAGCAAAATGGTTCTTTTGAGCTTTCTGGAATGCAGACGTAAGCTCTAATGATCAAGATGAAGCTTGATTTGGTACAACATATTTTATTTGCAGAATAAAAAGGATAGTGTTGAAAAACTTTCTAAGTGAATTGATTGGGTGACTTTTCAGTTGTTGCTCTCTACAGTTTTATTAATGCAAATCTAGTTTTGCTTTGTTTCATCTTACCTTCTAAATGCCTATTTTTCTGGATAGCAATTCTTTTGAATCTTTGCTTCCCAGGGTTTATAACTTCTCTAGTTCTGTAGAGAAATCGGAAACAGAGGGGTAGGACGCACATCTATCTTTATGGCCCCCAGTGATTAAAGATGAAAGGAATGTTAGCTGTTGAATCAATTAACAGATGTGTGATGATTACAGGTCCCCAACATAGTTAAAGCCTTGCACAAACAGATGAAGGAGAAAAGTGTGAAGACTCGTCAGTGTTGCTTTAACATGCTGACTGAGCTAGTAAATGTGTTACCTGGAGCCCTAACACAACATGTTCCTGTACTTGTACCAGGTATGAAAAGCGTATTAACTTAAAGATTTATTAGTCTATTGGGTATGAAGTTTCAAAATCTTTAAATCTTGATTGTGCTTTTTGCAAAAGCTGTGAAGTGTTGCTTATATTTAAAGAAATCAGCAGAATAATCAGTTACTGTGTGGATCCATATAAATATTTTAGTGACGTATTTCCATTAATCCTGAAAACAAGGTTTGGCTGTGAGATTGAGATTAATTTTTTTTTTCCCTCTTAAAAAAAAAAAGGTTAATTTGCTTCTTAATTGTAAGATCTAACTGCCTTCTTTTCATCTCAACAGAGCAAAATATTGTCCATATTTTAGCTTTTGAGACCTAAAATGTGTAATTTCAAAGTAACAAGGAAAAGTAAGTTTGGAAAAGCTAAAGATTCAGAATCCAATTATAATTAAGAAAATCACAAATCATGAAAAGTCCCCTGTCCTCTGTTTAGAGGAAGCTTGAAAACTGATGGAATAAAATAGTGAAAGAGGCTTGGAAGCATTCAAGACGGGCTGGGAGCTGTCTGCCTTCAGAAATTTTGAAGTGTTCTAGCAAAATATAAGTACCCAACCTAAAAATACATTTTTTTTTTTTTTTTTCTGTTTTCTTCCAGGAATAATTTTTTCACTGAATGACAAATCAAGTTCTTCTAATCTGAAGATAGATGCTTTGTCCTGTTTGTATGTGATCCTCTGCAATCATACTCCCCAGGTCTTTCATCCTCATGTTCAAGCATTGGTACCTCCAGTTGTAGCTTGCGTTGGAGACCCGTTTTACAAGATAACATCAGAGGCGCTTCTGGTTACTCAACAACTTGTGAAAGTCATTCGTCCTTTAGACCAGCCTTGTTCCTTTGATGCAAGTCCTTACATCAAAGATTTGTTTACTTGTACAATCAAGAGATTAAAGGCTGCTGACATTGATCAGGAGGTGAAAGAAAGGGCAATATCTTGCATGGGTCAAATCATTTGTAGCCTTGGTGACAGCCTAGGCTCAGACCTGCCTAGTACACTTCAGATCTTCCTCGAGAGACTGAAGAATGAGATCACTCGGTTAACTACAGTGAAGGCCATGACGTTGATTGCTGGTTCTCCTTTGAAGATAGATTTGAGACCAATCCTTGGGGAAGGAGTTCCTATTCTTGCTTCTTTTTTGAGAAAGAACCAGCGAGCTTTGAAACTGGGCACTCTTTCTGCTCTAGATATTTTAATTAAGAATTACAGCGACAGCTTGACAGCTGCCATGATTGATGCTGTCCTGGATGAGCTTCCACCTCTGATTAGTGAGAGCGATATGCATGTATCGCAGATGGCCATCAGTTTTCTGACAACGCTGGCTAAAGTATATCCCTCCTCCTTGTCAAAGATTAGTGGGTCCATTCTCAATGAACTTATTGGGCTAGTGAGATCGCCTCTACTTCAGGGTGGAGCACTTAGTGCCATGCTAGAATTTTTCCAAGCTCTGGTTGTGACTGGTACAAATAATTTAGGCTATATGGATTTACTGCGCATGCTAACGGGTCCAGTGTACTCACAGAGCACAGCACTTACTCACAAGCAGTCTTACTATTCCATTGCCAAATGTGTTGCTGCCCTTACTCGAGCCTGCCCTAAGGAAGGACCGGCTGTTGTAGGTCAGTTCATTCAAGATGTCAAGAACTCGAGGTCCACGGATTCCATTCGGCTTTTGGCTTTGCTTTCTCTTGGGGAAGTTGGGCATCACATTGACTTAAGTGGACAAATTGAGCTGAAGTCTGTAATACTAGAAGCGTTCTCTTCTCCTAGTGAAGAAGTCAAATCGGCAGCGTCTTACGCATTAGGCAGTATTAGTGTTGGCAATCTTCCTGAGTATCTGCCATTTGTCTTACAAGAAATAACCAGTCAGCCTAAGAGGCAATACCTTCTTCTTCATTCCTTGAAAGAAATAATTAGCTCTGCATCAGTCATTGGTCTCAAACCATATGTTGAGAACATCTGGGCCTTACTCCTGAAACACTGCGAATGTGCAGAAGAGGGTACAAGGAATGTTGTTGCTGAATGCTTGGGCAAGCTTACATTAATAGACCCAGAAACACTGCTTCCACGACTCAAGGGATACTTGGCATCAGGTGAGTAGTAGTAACTCGTGTACATACTGTAGCAAGTGGCCTTATGCTGGCTATTAATAAACTGATCTAGTTTTGCAAATTACTTGCTTAAATTTTGTGATAGTCTTGAAGTTTTGCTTTCCTCCTGCCCCAACAGTGTGAAGCTTAGATGGTTCCATTTTTATGGGAAGAAATTAGTCATACACAACATGAATTAATTTTATGTTCTGCTTTCAGACTGTGGTATTTCAGTTAATGACGTTATGTTTAACTAAGGGTTATAAACTTAAAGGGGAAGGAACGTGGGCGACAAAGGGACAGCGCTACTTGACAAACCAGATGCACCATGTTGACGTTTTGGTGTAAATTACAGTATTCCTAACTTTCAGATGAGAATTCTGAATTTTTTAAGGGTTAGGAGGCATCATTGTGCATAATTCATTGATCAGTCTTATAGCAAGAACATTGACATGTTTTTCTTCATGTACTTCTGCTTTAAAGAGGAGAGTGGTTTGTAAGCCTGTGTGGTGAATGAAACAAATCTGTCCTAGTAGGCTCATTATTTGAATTTTCTGTAGCAGATAACGTTAAATGTTTATTACAAATGTTACGGTCTCTTTTCCCCTGTTTAAAACGTACCAAAAGAACAACTATGGATAGAACATATTACATTGCTAGTAGTAAGTAACATTTCTTCTTTAGTGTTATTAAGAGTATTAGAAGTTTAAAAAGAATGGAGTTGAACATGATGTAAATTCTGCAGTTGTACTGTTTTAATGTTACATATTTAAACTTTTGCTTCATATTAGGGTCCTCATATGCTCGAAGTTCGGTGGTTACTGCTGTCAAGTTCACTATTTCTGATCATCCACAACCCATAGACCCACTCTTGAAGAACTGCATAGGTAAGTTCTATACTTCAGTGACAGCTTCTACTTTTTCAAGCAATAGAACTGCACTTAAAAATTGTTTGTTGTGCTTTCAGAAAAGAAACATTTTGCAGGTACCAGAATGAGCTGCTAATGGTAACTGTTGGAACGGTTATAAAATGTTTCCGTGCTATCCAACTATTTCTATTAATTCTAGTTTGTTTGAATTCTGAGCAGTAAAAGTTGTGTGATAAAAATGGGTAAACAATACGAGGAGCTAGGACTTTTAGGAAGATGGTACCCAAAAGCTGGTTTCCTTTCCCATGGTCTTGCCAAGTTATACCAGTTTGATGTAGTAAGATGCTGGCTTTACCCAGAAGGGTGGTCTCGGAAATATTTGATGTTCAGTCATTTAAAATAGGGTTTGCCACCAGGTGGCAAATTGTAAACGTAGGTCCTTAGGATTCTATAATGCTCTGTGATTGGAAAGTTACTGGAAAAGTGTGTATTTTTACAGGGATAAGGTAAACAGAGCTTTCAGTATAACATCAGCATGATGGAGACCTTTGCAGTGCTGTGTTTTTTTGATCTTTTTTTCATTTGTATGACGAAGTATTGTAGATTTGTTTAATATGCTATGGTGAATATTTTATAATGGCTTGATTACAGGTTTAAAGACCTGTTAAAAATTGTGTATACTGCTATAACTAATGGGAGGGGGAAGATTAATCTTTGAAAACATACAGTTCTGTAGCGAGCAAGGTTTTTATTTATGGGGAAGTAGTGTCAGTTCCTGTGTGTTGTTTTCATCACTAAGTTTAAAATTTTTTAATAATTTGTTAAAGAACTGACTATGATTCTGGGTTTTTTTTCTCCCTGCTGTCCTTCCCACTGAAAGTGCCTTGCCTCTTAGGTTTGTCGAAATACTTACTGATTACTCAGTCAAAAAACTATTGGTATCTAGTACTTCAAAAATCTCAATCATCTTTTGGTTTTGTTACACAGGGTTTGAGTTTTAGTGTGTAGAAGTCACTTTGTTGTTTACACCCTGTTGGTTTCTTTCCTTTTAAAAATTTCACTGCTGTTGGAAATTGCTAGTAACCTTGACAGATATTGGGGAAAAATGTGATCTATTCCTGCAGGAGTTTATCTGTGTTAGAGAACTATAGACATTGTAAATTGAAAATGCCCAGAGAGTGTGGTGGGATGGGATGAGAAAGGTGTTGCTACGTTAATATACACTGAGTGGGCTTATCCTTGGGTAATTTAGGAGTTCTCAATATGTGCCAGTTTAGAGGTCAGAAATCAGTATGTTAATAGTTTCCTTAAGAGGTGTTCTCTAATTCTTGAACTGCAGAATTTAAATTAGTTTTCTAATGCATATTCTGAGGGACTTTCCTGGAGAAAAGGAAAGGTTGTGTTAAATATAATTTTCATTAAGTTACACACTATAGCTTTAAAAAAAAGTTGAAATATCATTAAGTGATAGCCATTTCTTTTGGTGGTGTGTTTTCTACTTACGTTTCATTATCTGAAATGTGATGTATCAGTTATATAATGGTTTTGAGATAATTGTTTGGGTTTTTTTGTGTGTGTGTGTGTAATCATGCCAGGTATTGGTGTATGTTACACCAAAATAAGTCCTGCACTAAATATGTCCTCTTGAAAAGTTAAAACTAAGCAAAGATATTTTTAAAGTAGCAAAAGATTCTCATGGGTTTGTGTTTTTTTTCTGTATGTGATGGCAGGTGATTTTCTGAAAACACTGGAGGACCCAGATCTCAATGTCAGGAGAGTAGCCCTAGTGACATTTAACTCAGCTGCACACAATAAACCATCATTAATAAGGGACCTCTTAGATACTGTTCTTCCTCATCTTTACAATGAAACAAAAGTCAGAAAGGAATTGATCAGAGAGGTATGTTAACTAAGAAAAACAGTGCTAAATACACCCAAGTAGATTATTTGGTTTTTGTTTTTCTAAATATATTACTACTTAACGTTGTTTTTTATGTGCTGACAGGTGGAAATGGGACCATTTAAGCACACAGTTGATGATGGATTGGACATAAGGAAAGCAGCTTTTGAGTGCATGTATACTCTTTTGGATAGCTGTTTGGATAGACTAGATATATTTGAATTCTTAAACCATGTTGAAGATGGCCTGAAGGATCATTATGATATTAAGGTTAGCTGTCATTTTTCTTTGTGTAAGCAGTGACTTAGTCAAAATATTTTAAATAGCGAATAGACTGAAAATGGTAAAAATATTACTTCATGTGCTTCACTATATTTGCCATTTTTATTGAAGTGTTGCTGCTAAAAAGGCTACGCAACATTGTAGGAAATCTCTCCGTATATGTGCTGAGCATAACTGATTGTTGAATTGCTTTTCTCTCCGCCTAGATGCTAACCTTTTTAATGTTGGTGAGATTGTCTACCCTTTGTCCAAGTGCAGTGCTCCAGAGGTTGGATAGGCTTGTTGAACCTTTGCGTGCTACATGTACAACTAAGGTATTGTTTTCAATTTAAAGCTTGCTTACGTTAATTATTTTGTGTTGTCTTATAGAAAAATAAATGAACTCGTGTATGAAGAATACTTCTGAGAACCTAGATGTATTGCTGCAGCGTTTCCTGAGCAACGGTTCATAAGCTGCAATAGGGCAATATAAATCATGTGGGCCGTTTATATAAAGTATTAAATTTCTTTAAATTACAAATGGAAGAGCAGACTTGTTAGCTTATTTTTAAAAATCCTCTGTTTCTTTCATGCCATTTGTTTTTTTCCTTAAAAATCTAGCTGCCACTTCAGCAACTTCTAAGTCTTGTTTCATTATAAATAGTGAAACAAGAGTACTGCAAGTTTTTATGACTTCTAATGATTACATTGTTGCAGACAAGCATTTGGGTGATGAAGGGTGGAGGCAGTGTAAAGCAGCCCTATTTTTGTTGGGTTTTTTTTGTATTCTGTTTTGGTTTTCCCTTCTTCATTTATATTACAAGATTTTAGCACAGTTAGTCTCCTCGCATTCCTGCTCTTATCTTGATCCACCTGCATCCTCTGACAGTCACTTAATGCCTGATTTACCTTGCTTTTCTGTTACTGTATTCTGTTACATTTCACATCAAGAAATTTGACTGCTTTTAATGATAATTTATGTTTATATCACTGAAACATCTTTGAGAATTGTAAGAGAAGGTTGAGAGTTATTCTAATGAAGGTAAACATTTTAAAAAAATATTTTCTGAAAGCTGGAATTATTGTTTTAACATCTTTTTAGTGTTGTTTACTGAGCTTAAGCTAGAAGTTGGCTACTGTAATTGTTTTGATAATTGACTTGGTAGCTTACAATCTTTTTCTGCTTACCATGCAGTATTCAAGTTTCACTCTTATTTGTAAACTGCTGGTAAAAAGTCTGCTTAAAAGTAGCTGTTTGGAGGGTATTTTTGCTTGTTGTTATTGGTTTTGGGTTTGTGGGGGTTTTATTTGTTTAGTTTTTTGAGAGCTTAGGCCATTTCGAAAGGTGTGCAAAGTGGTAGTATGGAAAGAAATAGGTCTTTGTAAGATTTTTTTTTTTTTTTTTAAAGGTGGGTGGGTGTAGAGGGAGGGTTAAGCAAAAGTTTTAAACTTATTTTCATTTCTTCCCTAGGTAAAAGCGAACTCAGTGAAACAGGAGTTTGAAAAGCAAGATGAACTGAAACGATCTGCTATGAGGGCAGTAGCAGCGCTTCTAACCATTCCAGAAGCAGAGAAGAGTCCTTTAATGAGTGAATTTCAGTCGCAGATAAGCTCAAACCCTGAGCTGGCAGCCATCTTTGAAAGTATCCAAAAAGATTCATCATCCACTAACTTGGAATCAATGGACACTAGTTAGATGTTTGTCCAAAATGGGGACCATTATGTTGAACCATATGATGCACTGAATTGACAGATTGAGTAAGAAACAGAAAAAGTATCTAATCTACACATTGTTCCACTTTATTTACCTTTATGGAGACAGTTGGCTTTTCCCATTGTTGCTTTTCTAGCATTTATTCCAGAAATGTATTTCCATAATCCAGAGTTTGTTAACCACTCTTGTTTTAGTGGATTTGGCCACATTTGGGAATTAAAAAGTTGACACATGATGTATGGAAATAGGTTCCAACATCCATTTGCCCTGTAATGTTTAGGATTAAAATGTCAAAATTTTGTGACCATGATTTTTTTTTTTTCTTTTATTCACTCTATTTGTAAACAAAAAAGGCGGGGGGGGGACGGGGAGGAGGTGGGAATCAAGCTTCCAGGTGCACCATTTTTTTGTACTTTTTATTCTTTTTTGTTTCAGCTTCATAAATTGGTTTGGCTGGCAGATGAATTCTGTGTAAGATTTATTATATTAAAGAGAGGGTTTGGGCACAGTTCAAAAAACCCAGACATAAATGTCATTTTTAAAGGTGTGGGGATTAGAAAACAAATATCCCTATTGTGCACACTAATTTTGCATGAGCAAGTTTACAAATATATATTGTCTGTAAAACAGCATGTGCAGTTTATTCGTAATGCAAGTTAAAATAAGTTCTACTGTATCAGTGCAGTTTTCAGGTATTTTGACATACAGACCATTCATACAGGGAGGGACAAATGGTTGTCTTAACCTGGCTTTTTTAAATGCCAGTAGTATGACCCTGCAGATGTTTTACAGTAAATATGACAATTCCTGCAGTTTTGATGGTTTTTCACTCCCAAAGGCTGGATCTCCTGGAATTGAGGTGGACGAACAAGAAGATTAGAGTGAAATAGGATCAGATGGAGGTAAAATGAGCAGAGAACCGTAGTAGCTTCTCAGTGAGTCCTGAACTCTGGATTCAACTTTGCTTTTGTTATAAGAGTACAAAAGGAAGTTTCTTCAGTGGCTTTTACCTCCTATTTTTCATCCAGCAGCTTTTGTTAAGGCACTAATATACCGGGTTACCTAGACAAGTATTGCCAGAGCATCATTTTGTGCCTGTCAGAAAGTTTCCTGGCCCATGGAACCACCAGTAGGTCGCAGTGATGCAAGCGTCATACAGTATTCTGGCAAGATAGGAAACAGGGAATGATCTTAAGGCTGGAGAGAGGTAGAAAGCAAACAGACACAAGAAGAAAAAAAAAGTCTGCTATGAATATGTTGAGATAATCTAAAAGTGGACAAGAAGTTGTTAGCAGGCAGTCCCGCAATGAATTGAGACTTGTCATTACTTGGTTAATGTAGTTGCTTAGTTGTCTTTTTTTTGAAGTCAGATCTCGATATGATTTTTCTCTAGGTAATTGGTATTTTTTAGCTAGTTTGATATTTTGGAAACCTGTTACATGGATAGGTGGCATAAGCTGCTACGTGACTAAACAAACATGACCTCAGAGACAGTTTCCTGTGAGCATGGGGGCTCGGGGGCAAATTCTTCACCTTACACGCTTGCAACTTGGGAAAAGCAGGGGAGATGTTGGTGCATTTTACATTAATAAAAGGACCTGAACGAAGAGATCTATGAGCTCATTCAGTAGTAACAATTTTAATGCTGTAGAAATTTTTGAAATTGTAGCTTTCTCTGTCTCCAAAGTCTTCATACTAATGTAACAATTGTCTTCTAGAAGTAGAAATAAATGAGATTCAATGTACCAACTTATCTAAATGTCATGAAAAAGAATGGGATGACTCTAGAGAGAAACCATATGGTAGAAAAAGCTCTGTGAATTAGGTGCATTTTATCTTGCCGTATAACTCATTTACTTCAATTACAGCAGTATGCAGGCCTCCTAATTAAGAATCTGTTGTGCTAATTAGTTGTCAAACTAATCTTGGAACTTTCATGTTTTCAGAGTGCATTAAAATGTTTTACAGACCTAAAGCTAGGTGTGAGAATGGCGTGATAAACATGAAATGTGAGGCTAAAGTATGTAAATAGAGTAGGTGACAACGGTAAGTAAACAGGAGACTTCTATTTCTAGTTGAGAGATTTGTTTATGTACTATCGTAATGCCTAATGTGGTGGATACAAATACTCTTCACTTTGTTTTGCAGTAATTACAGTGGAGCAAGCTTAAGGACAGATGAGAAGGTTGAGCTATAATACATAGTGAATGCTTTCTTGCAAGAGAGTAATTTTCACTTTGACCACTGATAAAGCAGGTGGGAACAGAAGAATTAGTCTTCCCTGTAAATTACAGAAATTCTAAGAGTATGGTTATCTTCAAGTAGCAGTTGGTTATTTCGGTGACATAGGAAGAGAGACTCATAAAGGTTGTAACTGCATCATAATTACTGAAATTATTTTTAATTTTATTAAATCTGACCAGTTTAGGTGCTCAAATTCCACTGATTTTCACTGTATCACTTGATTGAAAGTTTGTTATATTTTTCCCCACTGTATATCCAGGTATTGGGGTAAATTGAGTGTATTTATGCTTTTAGTGCAATTTGGTTCATGTAGTTCTGTTAAGGATGATTTCAGGAATACCTGTAGCTGCTCTTTAAATGCTAAATATTTGAAACTAAAATATGAAATTACTCTCACTAAAACCAAACCAGAATTCTGAAAGACTGCTCTTAAAGATTTTTTTTTATATGAATAGAACTTTCTCTAGTGTTTTTCATCATTTTGCACACAGGCAATTGAGGCCAATTAATAAGCTTGCACATAATATAGAAATGGTTGGCCATTCCTTGCATTGTAGATTCTTGCCTTTAAATATTTTTGTATCTCAAAAGTACTTTATGCTCAGATTTTCCATGAAAAGTCTTGCCATCCTTGCAAGGGAGGTCTTTTCTAAAATTATGAATTGAAAACTACAAGTACCTTAAGAACGCTGCACTTCAATCATGTAGATTTATTTTTTTAATATAGTTTTCCTTCAAAATGTTACATCTAATACAGCAGTTGACAAAATAAAAGAGCTGAACTACTTCTAGATTGTATTTTTATGAGGTGAACAAAGCCGTACATATGCTTGTAAACAGCATTGCTTCTCTCGAAGGATTATTTTAAGATTTCATCAACTTAAATTAGAAATATGAATTACAGTAGTAGCAGGTATGAACTTTTATTTGGCTTAACAGATGTACTCAGTAATGATTCTAGGAAACAAGTTCTGGTGGACTGGTTAGTAGTAATGATTAAGCAGTTGTTCTCATATTCACTGGCACTTCCCCTTCCTGGCCTCCCCTTGACATGACTTTAAAAGCAAAGTAACACATGGCCTTGGAAGTGTGGGGGGTTTTTTGGTTTGGTTTTGTTAATCCTGATCGTTCTGACTGAAATGACTCCTGTTTGTGCCAAACTCCAAATGGTTAAGCCTGCAGCCTCTGGGTTTTATTTCCCTGTTGCTCTAAACTTCAGATGAAGGTGCTTTTTTTTTGGTTTTTTTTTTTTTTTGTTGGTACTGTTCTTAATATCAGAGAAATGAAAAATACTAGTCAGTTTATTACTTTTTGTGTGTGTGTCCTTGTTTCCTCCTTGCTATGAGATGGAAAGATTTTCTTGCTGCACAATTGAACATGAACAGGCAGGTGTTGTGACAGCAAGTGTTGTTCCCTGCTCTTCAGTAGAGAGTTACAGCTCTTACACTAAAACTGACCTTTTTCATCAGTATCCGTTTATAATTTTCCATTGTATCTGAGTTTGGGGGAGGAGAAGGAAATCGGAGTTCTTGAGAATAATGAAGTAAATTAATCTTCCGTGACCAGTGTTGGTGAAGTGGGGAGGTTCTCTGCAAGAGGTGCTTTTGTGAGGATCAGGTGATTTTGTCTTGGTAGGGAGTTTGACTTCTTTAGATTACTTTCCACCCCATGAGGCTTTAATATTTCCAAATAATATTTGATGAGGAGAAAACTGCCTTCAGAAAGGTCAGCCATCCCCCAAAACAAAGAAAAGGGTTGCTGTTGATTTTAGTCTGTATGTTGTGGTTTTAGAACGTAACCCTGAACCAGAGAAGAAGTGAGAGTGTGTTTCACGCAGATGCTGGCTGGAGGACAGATGTTACCTGACATGTAGCACTGAGAAAGAGATGAAATCTTAAAGTGAGAATATTTTCATTTAAAATAATTCTCCTTTCTTTTGCGTTCTGCCTTTGATCATATTTTTGAAGAGTGAGAAATATAGAAGGGAAAAAGAAAAGTAATTAGCAAGCTGTGAACTTCCTGGTCCCAGAACTTAAGGGACAATTTCTATTCCCTGCTGCTTCCTTTAAAAATTAAAAATAATTCAACCAGAGATATTTTTGACAAAAGTACATTCTAATTCTGAAAATACTTTTATTCTGAAGGAGTTAGAAGATTTTTATTATTTTTTCATTATTTTTTCTTTTATTCTGAAGAAATTCTTTCCCTTCATATGTGGATTGCTGCCACCTGACAATTATGAGGCAGTTCAATACGGCTGCTGCAGACTTTGGGGAAATAAGCTGTGTCATTTGGTTCAGTGCAGTGAAGATACGCCTGTAGTAGAAAAAGTTTGTAATTCTTTCCCAATGTTCTTTTGTTAATAGATTAAAAAAAAATAAAAAATCATTCACATATAACTGTAGTTTCCATTCAACCTCCAGCCTTTCTTCTCTTCAACTGAAGAAGTGTTGGACTCTTAATCATGTGGTTACTGTTACTTCGGATGTCACCCTTCCTGTGGATTCTTGATGTTGTAATCTCTCAGGTGTTCTAGAAGACTTTTTTTCTTTCTCCAGTCCTTACTAAGGTTATTTGCTAGAAGGCTCAGCTTTATCTCCCATGTCTGCAACATTTCCATTATGCATGAAGACAATTCCTTCATGAATTGCACGTAGTATCTATCCATTTTACGGAGGCATTTCTCAAAGAGATGCTATGCTTAAATGCAACTGAGTGCCATTTTTGAGGAAGTTCGTAGTTCAACCACTCCTCTCTCCAGAGAAAATCCAGTATACCTAAAATTCACTGGAATTTAGACTATTTAAAAACAAACTAACAAACAGAACCCCAAAATGCCACATTTCTTTATTTAAAAACACACACCTAAGGACAAAATAAAACAAATTGCTCCATGTGCAGCAAAACTAATGGAATGTGGCTTCATGTAAATTTTTCTCTTGCCCCTCAATTTCTTAATGCAATCAAAGGATCTGCAGCTCTAGACCAGCTTGCCAGTAAGAAGGTGTTTTGTGTTTTAACAGCTAAGTTCTGCCGGTTGATGGAACGTATGGGAGGCGCTACTTCAGTTCGTTTCCCTCCACTGCTACTGATCTTCATGCGCATATCAAACTTGGAAATATCAGCCAGGTTTGACAGAAGGGTAGAAATTGACCAGTGCTTAAAAAAAAAAAATTACAGGATTTCTTATGATCCTGATTCCTTTTCAAAGTCTTTACCAAACTTTACCATATTTTTTTTTTTTCAAATGCAAAGATGAACAAATGAGTCTTTGATTTAGGATCTTCCTCCTAATAAAGTGACTGAGTTGTACTGAGTTCTTGTTTTTCCTAACACTGTAGGTCGAAACCCTTTATCTCTGGTTTAAATTGTGACTTGTTTACAAAACCATCTCATCATCAAAATTGGAAGTGTGGAACTGAAGCTGCAGATGGATGGGATGGTTGATTTTAGTACCTGGGCTGGGGGCAGTCAAAGTAAAACACTCTGGTGCTGCTTTCTCACATGGTACCAGTTTTGGCATATAAAGTGTGTTGAGTTCAGCTCTAATAAAATTATAGAATATTTGTTTCTCCAGGTAGCTGATACGAAGGATTAAAAAGTTGTTTGACATGGAAGATTATACACTGCTCTCTTTTGATTTTTGAAGAGTGTATGTGTAGACACAATGACCTTAGTTGCAGGTCATTTTTTAAGAAGTTGACAATTTTGTTTCAGTTCTTCACCCGCAACTTTTGCAAATAAGAGAAAAACCACAGTTCTGTAATTTTGTAGTGGTGTTGGTATTTGATTTCTGCAAGAACATCCTTTTTCTTTTTTTTTTTCCCCTTTTAAATCTTTCCAGGAAAAAAGTCTGAAGTGGAAATTTGAGTGGCTTTCAGCCTTGTGCATTCAGTCATTCTATGCAGAGTTTTATAAGAAAAATGAAGAGAGGTTACTTATCCACAGAGAAAATGGTTTTTTTTCTCAATGGTTTAAGTAGATGTATTCAGGTTTGAAACAGTTGGATGTCAGTGAGGGCTATGGAAGGACAAAGAATTTTCTGAAATTGTAAACATTTCTGGTTGTCCATGAATGATTTATTTCAGGTCTGTTTGGTGACAATGTGGCTGGTTCAGGAAACTTGAAGCTAAAAGGAGGGCAAGGGCAGGTTGTCACATAACAATGTGAATCTACAATATATTGCTGTTTGGCGGATGGTTAATGTTTGTTGGTTTGGTTTTTCTTAATACTGGTGTCATTAGGCATTTATTGTTCCAAGACTTTTCATGGCTTAGGTATCAACAAAATATTCTTCATGTTGTCCAAGTTCTTTTTGATTAAGGGAGGATTAGTTTGAAGGATGGTCTGGGAAGAGTGCAGAAACAGTTGGGAAACTGTCTGGGTTTATTTTTTCTCGTGTGTCTTTTAACATATGGAAGGATGGGAAAGAAGAAGGTCCATTGGCAGGCTTAGACACTTCTATAGAAGGAAGTCAAGAAAAATACTGCAGAACATACTGAATTTTGTTTGGTCAGAGTAATTTTTTGTTCACTGTCCTGGGATGCACCAAGGACAAAATAAAAAAAGTCTAGTGTGGCTAACCAAATAGACCTGGCAAAATCCTGTATGTTTGTGGGATCAGACCTTCCAGTTGACAGAACAAATATTTCCATGAAGCCCACAGTAATTACTGAAGAGTATCAGACCCGTTTAAGAACAACCCAAAGGCTGCCATTGCAATGCAGATCTTATATGCTTAGCTACATCCTATAAGCAAGGTATATTCTATACTACAGAAAGAAGAGAACTTAGCTGTTTTGCAACATGCTTTTTACATGTGGATGCTGAGCAAAACACGATGTTGTAAGGTGGGGGACAATACAGTGCAGAAAAAAATCTGGCGATGTTTACTCCATCATTCAATTCATATCGCAACAGGTAAGTTTACGTAGATGTAAGGGAGCTTTGTTTTACTTGAGCTAGTGGAGTTACGCTCATTTGCAGGCCTATCCGGTTTGCTGGAAAGATGCAGTACTCTTTACTTTTGATATGTATTTTTTAATTGTAATTTTAGCAAGTGCACAATTACATTTTCCAAGGGAAGGTTCATCCTAAAAATTGTCTTGCTTCACGGATCTCCTCTTGGAGAATCCACCTCAAACAGTACAATTCCTCTGACAGCATTTAATAGCTAAAACCAAGTTGTTAATACTTCCAATCATTCAAATAAATTAAATTTATTTCCAACAGAGGAAACTTTAAAATGCTGCTGTGTCAACTAATGAAGTAAAGTGGGCAACCACAATGCACAATTCCCAGGATCAGCTAAAAAATTCTGCAGGAATTGACTCGGATGTTGCTCCTACGTCCTGCCTTTGGAAGTGCTAAAGAGTAAGCGGGAAAACATTTACTTTATGTTCATCTCCTTTACTTGAGTTTTAACATGGTCTAGTGAACAAAATGGTCTAGTGACTTGAAATCAAGAATGCATACACTTTAAAAAAAAAAAAAAATCTATAAAACTATAGATCTACTTAGCAACCTGTTTAAATCAGCTTTGAAAGAAACCACTTCTGTCTTCTCAGAAAGTGACCTGCCACTGTTGTAGACTACAGCTAATACTTGAACACCTCAAGGAACAATCTCTCTGGATAGTGCTTTTGAAAGGCAAGGACTGTAACATAAGATTTAAGGATTTATTTGCAAAGTTAGCCTTAAATGTCACCGCTTTGTTTCTGTGCTGCTCTACTCTTTGTTTACAGGAGAAATGTTCCAATGTGTACTTTAGGATTGTAAGCAGATGGCATCTTTTATTGTGAATGCTTGTTTGCTTTGTGTCACTACAAAGCCCAGTGTTGCATCTTGTTTAAATCTTGCATACTTTTCTATAGTTTTATCCAGAAATCAGCCTATAGCAATAAAAACAGAAATAATTTCTGACAAAACTAATGTTACAGAAACAAAGAAGCCCTAGGAAATGTCTGGGGACTGCATACAGAATAGTGTGTTCAACTATAAAGATGTCATAGTTAATGTACTCCATTTTGCTGACCAGATATTTCTTTGACAAAGCAGTGGAAATAGGTTTATTAAAAGTACAGTATCTGGGAACAGCATCAGAAGTGTCTTTGATAAATCTGTTCTTACAGCTGGTTGATCATGTGCCGGAAGAAGAGTCGATTCACAGTGAAGCCTGTCTTCATTGCTCATCAATGGCCTTTGCTAAAGAAAAATCCAAATCTTTCTGCCTGGCTGTATCAGTAAATACACCATCATCTGTTGGTAAATACAGCACAGTGCTGAAGGTTATTTTGTGCTCAAAAGCAAGATGCTGTGCTGTGTACAAGGTATTCCTGTAGCCCCAATTTACCCATTTGACAGGGGTTTATGAACAAAATTTTAGTGTTTATAGATACTATGATTTTTCCAGAGGGAGACATGATGCCCCAAGACTTATATTCCACTGATTAGATCATAAAAAACCCTATCATTTTGCCCAGTTTTGCATTTTTCAGAAATATCCTTAAACATTAAGCCCTGAAACCTTTTAATGAAAGAGAAGTTGTTTTATATAAATGGAGAATTTTAATCCTGTAACTGTATTTTTCGTTTTCCTCTGACAGCTCTACAGTTGGATGTAGTAACAAGCACACTGGGTACGATCCCACTCAGTGGCATAATACACAAATAATGTTAATTCTCTTGGAACAACTGTTCTTTCTTCATGATAACTTTCAGTAGTAACTGCAGTAAAAGTACATCCTTGATGCCACGTAATGAAGTTTTCAGAATGCACCATGAATATAACAAAGTACCTGTGAGTATTAATATTATATGTAGCTGCAGGATTTAGAATGTTAATGTTATATTGTAGCTGCAGCTGTATTTTCTGTTCTTTCAAGTGGCTCTCTAATTTAACATGCTAACACCACTAGATGTCTGTGTGTTTGTATACACACATATCTGAGTATGGGTGAGGTTTTCTGTTTTTTCAATCTTTCAACATTTTTAATTTTTTAAAGCTATCAGTTCTTCCTAAATGCAAGTAATCAGTATTGTATTTGTGGAATTGTTTCAGTCATCTGAAAAAATGACAGTTCTTTGATATTTTTCCAATGATAAGTGTTACATAAAAGCATATATTAGTATTTTATTCTAAAAAGCTAAAATATAGTGAGCATTTTTATGTGAAAGTGATTTCGCTACTATGAATTTCTCAGCCTTTTTGTAAGAAAATCAAACTTAAATCTAAAGTATAATTTGTTGGTGGTATTTAACTTCATCATATAATTAGCCTTTTGGACTCTGGTTTTATACTCTCTGACGTGAACCAGAAACCCTTTGATTTCTCTTTGGCTCAGTGAATGGCCAGATCTGTTTGAGCAGCTCTCTGCTCTCCCAGTGCTGGTTCTATAATTGGGAATCTGCTGCTGTCGCTTAAAAATGAGTCCTCTCAAATGGTTAGGGGATAGCTAAAATCAACCTCTCCAATCTTTCCCTATGTTCATTATAGCCATTTGCAGTATGTCTACTAAGGAAAAAAAGGTTAATACAGGGCTTTGTGTCCATCTGGTTGCTCCACCTTGTTGCACTGTCACGGCAGAATCTAGTGTATTAGCTAGTTGTATGATACAGTCAAATTAAAATTGAATTTCAGGATAAATTCCAGCAACTTATTGTCTTCCAGGAGGTGGCGCTGTAACCTCATTAACCAATGCCAAAGAACTCGGGGCGGGGGGGTGGGTGGGCAGGGAAACAGCAAGATTTCTCCGCAGATAAGAAATTGCGTATATTTGAAGAATGCATTTGAAATCGATCTTGTAATTTTACTTTTCTTACCAAGATACTGAAGCTTTCTGTTATGACTGGCTCGCTTCAGAATTCCTTTTCAATCTTTTACAAGTAATCTCTAAACTTCACTTCCATACCGTGAAGTTTGGCAAACTTAGTGCAGGTAGGTGACCACCACAGCAAGACTTCTCCTACCGGTAGGTGGTATGGTCTGGATGGCTTGGCACTGCTGCAAGGAGTGGAATAAACCATTGGGTCCTACCAGCTGAGTTTCATGGCTGAAAAAAACAGATTTCATAGCATAATTCCACATTTTCTTTCTACCTTGCTGATGATTTCCCTTCTCCCAGACTTTCAACAGGCAGATGTAATGGGAATGGTGGCCCTTAACATGAGAGACCAAACAAAATTAGGTGTCAGGTTGTGGTGAAGTAGACTGATGTGTCAGCAGTGTTTACCTTCCTCTGAACGAGTGTATTAATTTGTTATCTGAAAGTGATAAAATAGAGGTGTTTGGGTAAGAAGACACTGGTTGTTTTTCAGGTCTAGGGTTTAAAAAAAAAAACACAACAATGGGGTGCCTTTTAAATATATACTTCTATTCTAAATTACCATTGTGACAGAGCTTTTTTTAATGGGATAACCAACACAACGCCATCAGGTATTTTTCTAGAATTTGGCCACAAAACAAACAAAACCCCCCCATCTCGCCCCCAACACCACTCATAGTATTCTGTTATTCTGCAGAACTTGGGTTTCCATTCTGGAAAGACATCGATTGACTGAAAGGAGGAAAACTGGAGTAATGTAGAACAAACTGTATGCAATTCTAATGAACCACAACCTTCACCATAATTATAAGAAGAACTGGAGAACGTAATTGCCCAGCAGTTGTCACTGGGCACGTCTGTGTAAGCCAAGAGCAGCTTCAGGAGCTCACAAGCTTGCTGAGGTTGTTTTGGCAGCCCTGGGGCAAGTACCGACATTGACACTGCTGATGTGTCAGATGCTATTTGGGATAGGATTCAACAAAAGCCAAAGCAAAGAATAATTTTATTTGGAATACATTGTGTTATATGGATGTGTGGATAGAAACAAACAAAAAAGCCCTCAAAAAAAAAACCAAAACCCAACCTCTGACCATTCCAGTAAATCTCTGTACTTGGCGTTGAACACTTAAAATCAGTTGGTGAGTGCTTTGAATGATACGTCCATCCTTGCTGCAGTGACCAAGCTGCGATGGCTGGGCCTGGAGGTTCCCTTTCCATTGCAGGCAGCAGGAGAGATGGAAAGAAAGCCTCCGAGTCTGGTGTGGGCATGAACACAGACCAAAACACATCCTTGCAGCCTGCAGTTCTTTTCAGCCACTGCTGCGTTGGGATGGCATCATTTGGATGGATGGCTGAAGCTTGTTTTACCTTGCTTTTAACCAGTTTTGCATTGTCAGTCTTGCAGGGACTTTTTATTGATAAATTTTAATTTCAGCGCTTATCCTGGCCCTCAGAACTGGGCTTTTCTCTGGCCCACGTGTCTCAATACCTCCTCAGCACTGGCATGATGCTCAGCTGGGCACCAAATGCCACCATTGCTTACATACTTGGTTCCAAGGGCTCATACCAGCATCAGACCAAAAAAAGTTCTGTCAGTCTCCCGAATGCCTTTATTACCTCACTGAGGAGCATGTTCTGTCCTAGGATAGCACAATGTGTATCACATTGTACTGCAGTTGT
>JAOXNO010000001.1:37568879-37597466 GCA_028565335.1 Limnodromus scolopaceus
AATGCCTTTATTACCTCACTGAGGAGCATGTTCTGTCCTAGGATAGCACAATGTGTATCACATTGTACTGCAGTTGTAAAGGGGTGTTGTTGAATAGTCTTGTTAGTGAGGGGGGAAAAAAAAAAAAAAGTAGAGCAGCAAGAATTGGACCCAGGTATCAGGAAAAGCAAAGATGGGACACAGCTGTGGACTGGCTCATGCTCTACCACCTGCTCCCAGCACGATCCTGAGCCAGCTTCACCATGTCCTCTATAATTTTATCATTAGCTTCCCAATGGCCTGAAGGAGTTTGTTCCTTCTCAGTCAAGGAGATCTTCATTTAGAAGAGAAGGACTCATCCCAGAAGGACTAGTTTGGTGAGTCGAAGTAGCTTCTGATTTTGACTGCTTAAGCTTAACAAGCCTGTGCTCCTCAACAGCTCTATCTACAATGGTCAGAGCAACCTTTACATCCATTGCCCTCCTGCGGGGGTTCTTTGGGGACTCCTGTTGAGCTGAGCACTGTTTTTCTACATGGTCTACTTTGCTGTTTCCCTGCAGAGGGATCCCTCCGCTTTGCAGGATCTAAATTTGTCATTCTTGTGCTAGCTCAGTCTCTTTGAGCCCAGAACTGTTGCTATGCCCTGGTACTCCTTTACAATGTTCCACAGCAAAGGCCTGGTTCCACATCCAGGCTTTCGTGGCAAACATTTTCTTGTCTGATAGGATGTCTTTCTGATCCACCTTGTTTTTCTGAATTTCGCCTAAATCAAGAGATGCATTCACCGAGTAGTTTCTCCCACCATGTACAATGCAGAGAGCAACTTCTTTCTCTGGAAAACAGCTTCAGAATGAAACTGAAACAAAATACACTTGCTGGAAAAGCTTTTGAAGTTGACATGGCCAAAGAATTGTTTTATTCTCACGCTTATGGAAACAGGACTCTGTATGCTTGCTGGGTGTCCAAATGTAACACAAATCAGTGCTGCTCTGCCCAAACATTACAGCTGGAAAAACTGCTGAAGGAAGCTGCAGCTTTGACTAGAAATTTTAGAGTTAGATATGTACCTAAGGAGAAAAAAAAAAAAAAACAAGGAAAGGAAAAGTAGCACTTGTCTACATTTCAAAACTAAAATTACAAATGCAGTCTGAAGTTGTCCTACCACCTGGATGTGCTAAAGCTCAGTTTCTTTAAGCTGCCATCAGAACTTGCTATTTTTGCCAGAACCTGGTTTGAACGACAAGTTTTGCCTTGCAGAAACAGCCTGGATTTAAGGCATCAAAATTACAATGAATTTGCTAAGATGGTGACAAATTTTTTTGGGTATGAACTGCTTGTCAAGAATGACTTTTGTGGTGGTGAGTAAAATACCAAATGAAATTTTGTTGAAAACAGTGGTTAACAGCAACAAAAAAGGCAGTTTGACAACAATATCTTTTTCTCATTCATAGAGTGATGCTCTAAATATTGTCCCTTTGTCAGAAAATGATCAAGGCAAGGGGTGACCCTGCTGCTCCCCTGGCACACCTGAACTGGAAAGGACCAACTGGGATATATTGCGGCCTGAAGAATTCCAAAAAAGGAAAAGATATTTGTTTTTAAACATACACTACTTAACTTGTCTGCACTTATTGAGGACCACTTCTGTATTTATTAGCATGTGTGTGATGCTTCTAGTAGAACCAAAGCATATAAAGCTGGAGGGAATGTCAGAAGCATGCCACGCTTGAGTGCTCTCAGCTATCAAGAACTGAATGGGTAATTTTAGATGTACAAGCAGGCAATGAGGAGCTTTTATCAGGTTTCAAATGTATCCTCTTGTTGTAGAGGTTCAATATGATACAGCAAATATTAGAATATGTATAAATTGTTCATTTAAAAAAATCTGTGTCTCACTGGCAATGCAAAACCCTTTTGCTGAGTTCATGCAATGTTAGAAGTCAATGGAAAGAAAAATCTATTTGAAGTTTAAGTTCTTCTCTAATAATTGAAATTCATTTTGAAACAGTTTGTAGTGGTGTAACCAGTGGCAACAATTGAATGCAATTCAGCTAGGAACTGAATGGAACAAACACAAAGGCTGGTTTGATTACAGAGAGTTTATGGACTCTCTGTTCCTTTCACTCAGGAACCATCTCCGTTGCTGGGATGGATGGGGGAAGCAGGCCTTTCGGTGGTTACCCTCGCTGGCAAGGCCTGCATCACAAGCTTCAGAACAAAGTTTGCTTCCATAGTGGCAAAGAGGTTACCTTGCATCATTGTGGCCAAAATGGGCCTTTATTTGCAATTTTTGCAGCTCTGCTGCCTGAACTCCGTTTTCCTTGGTGTGAGGACTCAGCTTGAACTTTCAGATCCAGTTCTTTGCTGATATTTATTCTAGTGAACAACCGACAGCCTAAGTCTGCTCTGATCTACCTTGTGCATAATCCTGTTAATTTCTCTAGGTAGGAAAAAATTCTAAGCTTTCATAATTTTTTAAGTTTCAATTTATATTGACGAGCATTAATATATCTATTTTGGCTTAGCTTTGGTGGGTCTTTAAGCAAATTACATCTCTGTGTGGCCACAGAGGCCATGAAAACATAAGATGCATATTAATGGATAACAAATTGACCTAGCATCCTTCAGGATGACTCTCTCACGTCAGTTACTTCTGAAAATCATATTTTCATATTGTCTCATGCTTTATAAATCATTTGCTTTAGCTTAAGAATAGTTATAGGAACTGCACAAGCTGGAGACAAAAATATTGTTCCCCTTTCTGTCCCCGCAGAGGTTATCTGGCTCAGCTGTTACAATCTGGGCTGCTTTATCAGCTCTGCAGCACCGACTTGACAATAAAGATTATCTTTTAAGAAGGAGGAAGCATCCTGAATTTGGGAGTGAGTTACTGTCAGAAGAGAGGCAGCTGGAGGAGAAACAGTGAGATTGTGTGAGGCTGCTATGGAGCCACAGATAACTGCTTTCAGGGCTTTAATAAATGTAGTTATATGGCTCTGGGGAGCTGTGAGACAGGGCGTTCTCTGATCCATCCAGATTACAAACTAGCCATGAAACACCAGCAAAGGAGCTACCTCCTACTGGTGATATAAAATTCTTCGGGAATGGGACATCAAGAATAAGTCTCTGTGGAGCCCCCCAAAAAGGGTCATTCCAGCTGAGTCTGGGCACAGTGGAGCATCAAGTCTTTAGAGCATTTCCTATCAAGTCCCCGAATCTTTGCCAAGAGGTTGGGTGTCCTGGCCCCATCGTGGGTGTATGGCTTCAGAGATCAATGTAATCGATAGTGTTAATGAAGACTGTGTTTGTGTGCTCCATTCCAGAAATGCTGTTTGCTAATTAGGAATAATACCCTTTGTTGTTTGTTTTGGGGTTTGTTGTTCTTGTTTTTCTTTTCCATTTTGCCTCTTCTCTGATGTTGCTGGTTTTCTGATGCAACACAAGGCCTGTGGAAAGAACTCCCCTGCCCAAAGCAGGGTCAGCCAGGGCAGCTTCCCTAGGGCTGTGTCCAGTCCAGTCTTGAGAATCTCTAAAGGTGGGATCCCACAAGCTCTCTGGGCAACCTGTTCCAGTGCTTGGTCACCCCCAGCATAAAAAAAACCACCCTGAAATCTGGTTTTTTTCCTTTGTTACAGCTATACTTCAACTCACACTGATTCCCCCTTGACTTCTCACTGGGTATCACTGAGAAGAGCCTGGCCCTGTCTTTTTTAATGCTCACTCATCAGGTATTTATACACATGGATGAGATTCCCCAACCCAGGCTTTCTCTTCTCCAGGCTGAACAGCCCCAGCTCTCTCACCCTCCATGTCTCAGGTGCTCTAAGCCCAAAATCGTCTTTGTGGCCCTTTGATAGATATGCTCCAGTATGTCCATGTCTCTCTTGCACTGGGGAGCCCGGGACGGGACGCAGCGCTCCAGGTGTGTCTCACCAGGGCTGAGCAGAGGAGAAAGATCACCTCCCTCAATCTGCTGGCAATGCTCTGCCTGATGCAGCCCAGGAGGCTGTTTGCCGCCCTGGCACAAGGGCACATTGTTGCCTCATGGTCAGCTTGGTGTCCACCAGGACCCCCATGGTTTTTTCTGACAATGTTTCCCTTTATGTGGCTAGGAGCAAAAATTGGCTGCTCTGCCAGAATTAAATTCATGTGCAAGTAATTGAAAAACTCAAAGAATCACTTCCTACACAAAAATCAAATATGAGTATTTTTGCTTTAGTGTAATGGAAATATTGATTAGTAGAGCTACTACTGCAATTTCCTTGCTAGGTTTCTCTCTATGCCATTGCAAAATCACTCCAGAGTACTATTGTTTTAAAATCCAGGGAGCTGCTTGATAGGAATTTTTCCAAGTGCACATGTAAGTGAATTATGAATGCCAGGCCCCGCCTCTGGTTCAGGTGTCACTGACAAGAGGTACTGTAGCATCTGCCAAATCAGGACCCCTGCTGCTGATTTAATGTTCAGTCTTTAAAGAAAAAAAGAGTTGGGTTTTAGTGCCTTGTCAAAAAAAAAAAAAAAATTTAAAATAGTTAACTAATATTGACAACTACAAGAGAAAATACGAGAATGAAATGTAGCCCTTTCCTACCCATGCCCAAGTGAGCAAGGAGAATGGCTACCAGCCAGGTGTAGGTGCAAGTGAAAGAAAGGCCAGTTATTTCCAGTATTGCCTATAGCCGACATACCATTGTCACAGAGTCCTTTAGCACATTTAATTATGTGCATTTTATTTCTTTTTTTGTGTGTGTGTTGCAAATAGTAGCGTATTTTCTGTTTCCTCTCATGTGGAAAATGATTAATTGTACAAATTAAATGAAAACATATCCCACAATTAATTGCACAAAGACTCTTTGAATACCAGAACAGATGTGATATTTTTCTGTCAGAGTTTCTGCTGGAAAATGCTAAAAATCCAGACTAATCATTGGAATTTCTATACAGTAAGGAGCAGTGAAAATGAAATATAACTCTTAATTATTTTCTGTGGGTTCATATATTTTCATGCATTACAATAATGCTTAACATTTCCACAGCCCTTCACATTTCTATTAATTTCCAAAAAAGACGTTGCAGTAGTGAGAGCATTGCCTTCGTCCTGTAGAGTTTGAGTCTGATTTTCTTCTTCACTTGACTCACATGAGGGAATTTTCAGTGGCCTAAACATGAGTCTGTAGGTAAGTCTCTCATTAGCCTGAGGTAAGTCTCCGTCAAGGTGCCTTGTTAGAGCTGTTCTGCTTTGTTTAAATGGTCCTATTTAGACAGTAAATATGAGGTATATAGTGGAGCTGGGACTCAAACCTTTGTCTCCGGGTGTCCCAACAGAAGGGTGATCTTTCTCCCATCCTGTGAGCACTCTGAAAAGCAGAACTGTTCAATACAGAGACAGATAAGAGTAAGAGATAGATAACAGAGTAAGATACAGCCTCGTATCTACACAGCCCCATCTCTGGGATGGGATGGGATGTGTTGTCAGCAGCCCTTCAGCTGGCGCCTGCAGCCTGACAGAGAGCATGGGCCCTGCTCTCCACAGCTCTGCAAGGCGTGCTCAGCATCTGCCCCAGGACTCTGGCAGACCAGCTAATGGCAAATCCAGTGCCTACCCATGTGCTTGCACCCAGAAAGCTTTAGAATTAGGGGTAAATGGCACCGTGGATTAAGTATTTGATTACAAAATTGGAAACAGTTATGAAAAAGTAGGATATAAGAAAAACATTATTGGTATTTATCTTTTGCTGTAGCCACCACTAAAAGCCACTTAGATCTACGCTTTTGAGGATAGGCCAACATTTGCTATCAGGGCATTTTTTTGTTGCTGTCACTTATTTGTATTGAGTGCAAATAAATCTTCCAGGTGTAGACTCTCTCACCCTGAGTGTCTCCCTTCCTATTAAATTTGAATGTAGTGCTGTGCTGCAGTTTCCTTTCATTTTTCCTTTCCTGCTGTCGTGCTCAGAGACTTTGCTGCCTCTTGCCACTGTGTCCATACCAATGAAGCAGCACCAGGTGTGCATCCTTGGCTGAGGCAAGGCTGGCTCCTGAAGCAGAAGGTGTGTGTCGGAGGGCTTTCACACTTTGACAGTGTTCCTTATATTCACGAGCTGCTTTACTACACAACAAAACTTCATTAATTGTATTTTAAGTAATAGCTAGCATACAGGCTAATTCAAATGTTCTATGAGCACTGCAGTAGTCACTGGCTTTTTGCAGAAACAAGCTGTTGCATCATTGCCAACACTGTGTCTGTTTGGCCAGAAGGACGTTCCTTCTATGCTGGATTCGCTTTGGGGAGTCAATCGTATTGTATTTGAAAGTACACTCCTAATTTTCTCCTTACCACATTGGCTCTGCACTCTGTTGCTTGCATGTGCAGCTGACAACAGTCAGATAGAGAAAAGCGCTGGCTGGTCCAAATCCGTATCACTTTCCATTGGACAAGTTCTTACAACAGCCACTCTTCTAAACTTCTTACCTCTAAATTTTCAGTTACGCACAAGTTAGTCATGTTCCTCCAGTTGAGTTTAAGCCTGTTACAATTATTTCTACACTGTGAATGGGATAAGTGATTTATTACCATGCATTACTTCTCCAATCCCTCATAATGGAACAATCAATTTTTAGATGTGCATTTTGCAGAGTGAATGAAGCACTGATGCTATGAAAAATATCGCCGGAGAATACAGCTTTTATTTCTGCTGAAAAATGGTGACAAAAATGCTTTCAGTGGGACCTGGACCAAACTGCTGCATCTGAACAGATACTGAAGGTGGCCTACAATTCTTGAGGCTTTGCATCAAGTCAACAGCTATTGGTAATGTTTATTCAAGCTTGAGCAAAGCCACAGGGATTCTGTGCTGCAGCAGGCGTAACAGGATGGCTGAATAAAATCAAAGTGTTCTGTTGTGGTATAAGCAACACTAGTTGTGCACAACCAGTAGTCCATGTTGGAATCCAGACCTTCAGGGCAGCTGAGTTGAAATTTCTCCTGGATGTTTAATTGTCAGATTTTGACCAATGTCTTTGGAGCATTAGGAACAGAGAGAGAATAGGTCTGATTCTATTGTGAATGAATAAAAAATCATTTGGGTATATTACTGTACTTATGGACAGTTACAGTCTGCTTCAAATGGAAGTGGGTTTTTTTCAAAAGTGAAAATCATATATTTTATGAAAAGTAGTTGAATGATTTCCATTGACCTTACACTAATGAAGTATTGCAATGTATATCAACCCAGCTAGAGATGTGTTGGCTCGTAAAATAAAAACATTTGAGTCAGAAAATCTGAACAGGCAAGACTTGAAGTTGGCAAACCAACATCTCCTTATTTGCTCAGGGCAGAAGTGAAATGACAAATTCCTCTATCACTTTTAAAATAGTAATTTGGAATGTTTTGATCTAAAAAAAAAAGAGGGGAGAGAGGGGAAAAAAAAAAGACAGTTATAAGACAGTTAAATCAGTCATTGTAGCTTTGCTGCTCAAATGAAATGCAGTAGATGTTTAAAACGTGTTTGTACATCCCCTGTTGAAGAAGGAAGAGGGGCTATTGCTTCCTTCTACCTGCTCAAGATAACAAACACAGGATGAAGGCTGTTAAAGGTGAGACACATCTGAGTCCTTCACCAGTGGGTGAATTAATAATGACTGCAAAGAGAACCCACCCTTAATCCTGAGCTCCCTATCAGTCCTCTCCTTCAGACACAGGAAGAAAAAAGTGACAGGAAGAAGAAAGTGACAGGCTGAACCTTGTGACACCGTGATTCAGAGTTGTCCCCTCGAATATCAACAGGTCAGAGTATGCTGAGTGATATCTTTGTGTCTATTTGACCAATGCAATTTCTGTTGATTTTTATATTCACTGAAGTGCAAGTATTCCTTACTCTGTGTACTGGTTAATTAAAGGGAGTGCAGCGTATAGATTAAGTGAAGAAAAGAATTGCCTGTGTGTAGTTATCATTAAGAAAAAAGCAGCAATTTGTGTGGCAGGCAGTGCAGAATGACTGAAACCTTGTGAAGTGGCAACATGCTTGATTGTGAAGCTGGAATTTCAGCTCTGCCTGTTTACAGCTTCTGAGTGCCTCTGTATATGTACAGCATTTTGCTTAATATTAGCTGCTTAGTATCTAGTGAGAATCACTGAATTGGTTTGAGGCCTGGGATTTGTTTTTTTTTCCTGGTTCTTCAAGTGTGCTTTTCCCATGTGCCCAGGATCATGGGAAAGCATCGTGAGTGCTGTCTGGCTCACGTAGCATCAGGTTAGCGGCAAGGCAATAAGGACAACTGCCCTGTGATGGCTTTTTACTGTGAGAGAGGGATGAGGGGGCAGCAAATGTTAATTATTCATTCTCTTGGGAGGGTTTCAATTGAAAGGAAAGGCCATCTCTAATGCTTTCCTTTCTGCCGGGCTTTTGGCTGTTAGCTACAGGAGCAAGCTGTCTCTGACCCTTCTGCAAGTTTTCCTGTGGCACTCCCGGTTAATGGCACACTGGGTTTTGGCAGCAGCAGGGCTATTTGACAGTCGCTGATTTGGGGCACAGGCTGGCATTATGTGCTTCTTGTATCAGGAAAAAACAGCAGGACTGAGGCTGTGGCTTGTAAGGGGTACAAGAAAGCACCAGTGGAGGCTTTCTCTTAAGCCTCTGTCCCCATGAGTGTTTTGGTGCTGTGTAGTGTGAGAATTTCTCTGATATTGCCTCTTTGAAGCACACAATTTAAAACCAGTTCTTTGACTTGGGACTTTACAGAACATACCACAAAAATATCTTGTGATTACTTTATCTTATGATAATTTTGAAGGAGTGTGAAGAGATTTAGTGTGCCTAAACCAGCAGGTGTCCTCCAGCTGCTCTGGAGAGCATCAACCTTATCACCTGGACCTGTGAATATTTTTGTGCGTTCATTTTGAGCTCTCTTACAGTACATAATTGCTGGTTATCACCTCATTTTGGCGTTTTTGAAAAAAAAAAACTGGTCAAGAAAATCACTTAGAATTGACTCAAAATTTAGTACTGCAGTGTTTGCTCTTCCACCCTCCCTACTCGGATGGGGATGAGTCCTCCACGCACCCGTGCTGCCTGCTAAACTGCTGTTGTTCTAATGCATTCTCATTTATGGGCATTTCCGAACAGTTCACTGGTTCATTAGAGATATTCGCCAGAGAGAATAAGCAAATAGTGCAGCCCGTGCACTTTCAGGTACTCAGGCATTGAGCGTAGCGCTTCCTGAGCAGTTGGCACCTGCCTCTAACGCAGCAGTCAGCAGGAAGAGCTCTAACCCCATCACCAACTTCCCTTGGCTCTGGAGCAGCGATAGTAAGTAATTCATTGCAGGTACCTGGGACCCTGCTCTCCTATTGACCTCTACTTCATTGCCCATGTTCATGCAGGGAGCTGGAGAATCTATTTGTCTGTCTCCTAGGGGCTGGTGATCACTGCCGTGTTCTTAACACGTAGCAGACCAGTGGAAGGGATACTTTTAAAAGCAGCAGTAACACAATGCTGTTGTGGCTCAGATACAAAGAGAAGAAACTCATCGTTCTGGTATCTTAAGAATAACTAAATGGACAGAAGTCTGCTTGCCCATGGCCACTTGAGTTTGAATCCATCCCTAGCATTGAAAGTCAAATCTTATTTCCATTTTCCCTGAAAAAGACCATGCTTTCTGTTTTGACACAGGCATTTTTCTTGAATGACTACCCAAAACGCTTCTCCCTTCTAAACAACATTTAGTCATTAGCAGTTCGTATTTTAAAATGCTATTTATTATGAGTGGAAATATGCAAAATTTCCTTAAAAGCTGACTTGCAAATGTTAATACAGGGATAAATGAACAGTTGATGAATAAGTCCTTCAGAAGCAAACGGCTTTAGAAACACTCCATAAATTTTCCCCATTACCACATTTAAAAAACATTTAAAATAATTGTTGGAAGTCACTGAGTGCTGATAACTCTGCTTTATGAATGTGGACTAATGGAGTAAAGTGATAATTATTTAGCTGCTGTTGCAATTTAATTCAATCACACTGTGGCTGTTACACTACAGTGCAGCCTTCGCCTTTTTATTTTCTATAGGCAAATAAAATCTGCTTGGTGGTCTCGGGTAATAGCCCTTGCAGGCTTTTGGGGTTGGGGGAAGGAAGGCAGAAAAAATGTTAAAGACTATAGATGCTTCTGTGGTATGGAAGCACCCTCTCAGTGCACTTCAGTGGAATCTGATTTTTCAGACCATTTCATGGTTAAGAGGGATCCAGAGCATGACTGTCACTGGAGCCACCACTCGGGGCTGGTGAATGTGATGCTGGACCGATGGGAGCAGGAAAGGATGATTTGTCTTAGGCCATCTCAGGCTCTCGTGCCTCCTGCTGACCCTGTGGCTGGTCTGCCAGCCTGCTGGTGCTAGCTGGGACACCTCAGGGCACCCCCAGCACCCCGTCCTGGTCATCCATGGGCGACTGCTTTGAGCCATTGACTGCTAAGCTGGGGTTGTGGTTGCTTCCACCTCTACAGCCTTTGCCACCGAACTTTCTGTGGAGGTGGTTGCATGTTAGTAAGGGCAATTTTAATGAATTTAAATTTTCTTATGCTCTTAGTATTTCTTTTCTTTCAAATAGTTGAGCTAACGTGAGATAGCAGTGTATCCCACTTTTAGAAGATGGATAGAAGTAGTCATGCCCTTCTCAGAGATGACAGAGAGCAAAGGCAAGACTGGGGCAAAGTCACCCTCCCAAAACAGCCTTCTGCAAATGATCTCTTCAGTGACTGGTAACAGGGACCCAAAAAAAACCCCAGTGCCACATACGAAGAAATGAAACGTGCTGCTTGACTGCAGCCACATTAAACTAGACATTTCAATTCAGCAATGCGGTGAGAACTCAGTCTTTGGATTATTTAGTACATATTGACCCTAAGAGTGGCTCTTTGGCTTATTCATGGTGGCTTGCTGAAGTGCTCTGATGCCACCAAACAGTCACACTGATGTGCTAGCTGCTTTTCCCACCCAGGCAGAACAGAAATCTCCCTTGCAATTCCAGTACCGGGATGCTCAGACATGTGTTAGCACCTAACCCCTAACCACTCAAGCAATTTTCTCATTTCCATTACTTGGACTCAGTCCTGGACCAGACACAGAATCAGCTGAGACTCTACATGCATTTTACTGCAGAGTGTATTGTAAGGAGATGCTTGTATGTCTGCATACTCTTTGATTATCAAGGAATGCTTATCTGTTTTAAATGCCAAAATAATTCTATTAATCCATATGAGCTCCAGAGTGATAATGGGAGGTATTAAAATGTTATTAAAATGCCAAAATCACAGCAGTCAAAGGCAGCCTTCTCTGAAAGAAGATTCATAGCATCTTATCCCAAGTAGCAACATCACATTAGAAGTAACTGAAGAGTCATTCAGAGTTCCTCAAAACTTGAGGAAAGAAAGATGCAACTTAAAACACAGCAGCTTGTAAATGGGCTAGATGCGCAGCTGAGTCGAGGCCATTGGGCCTCCAATGACTCGATACACTTTAAAAAACCATTTTGTTAGATCAGTCACTACATTTAGAAGAACAGTTGTAAAGACCATTGTACTTCAATGAAATCACCACAGTGCCTGGGGAACTCTAAATAACAATGCTTAAGAACTGTCATACCCATGTAGAGCATAATTTTCAGCATTTCCAGTTGTAGAGTTTTACAAATTTCATACCACGTACTGCCATGATCTCTGCTGTACCCTGTGGTTTTGTTTGTAGCTGTGATAGCAAACTGCATCTGAAAATGGGATCTTTGAAAGGCTGTAAATCTTTTTATTTCTCGGTTTGCTTTGTAACTGCAATTCTGAAAGAATTTTTATCTGGTTTCATTAAAGATTTTTATAGCAAGCTAAGTGCATTGGAAAACCCATGTCCTCCAGCTAACTGCATTTGCCCATAGCAGCTGCAAGCCTGCATAGCCAACTCCTTCAGAAACGCTGATGCATCACGAACACGTGCATTCCAAAAGCTGAGATCTGCTGCCTCATCTCGTCAATGGGAAGGGTTTTATGAATCAATATCACTCTGAATTTTAAGAGAACTTTGACAGAGCAGCTAGGTTTTTATTGTTGTACAAAAATGTATTAGTTTCTACAAGTATAATGCTACTTTTTTGTTACAGTAGATGGAAAAATTTAAGGGGTGAAGGAAAATTTCACAAAGGCAGGCTGGTAATGGTTGAAAAGGAAGGTCATTGAGAAATGAGAGGTCAGGAAAACCACGACACCTTCTAACAAAGATTGCAAGTGGTCATTCTGCTGTAAAGTTTTGCTGCTGTACGTAAGCACGATGGAAGTTATCTTGCCAAAGGTTGTCTCAACGCCATCCTGAGCACTACGTCAAGCTACTGCCTGCTCACAGTTCTGTAGAGGTTTTATTCCTGCAGTGGCCCAGCCTCATCAATGCAGTGTGCTGGATACCCACTGAGGAGCAGCACCTCTCTGGGCCATGTACAAAAAGGATAATTTGCCATTAGTAATTTAAAGGGCCCCATGGGGTCATCCTCCCCCCTTCGTGTGTGTGTGGGGGGCTGCTTCTGTGGCCCGAGTACTTGGAAAGTTTCACAAGCACTAATTGCTGAGACTTCTCACCTGGAGCCCCCCCACAAGCCTGGGGCACACGCGTGGCTGCCCCACTGCCAGCTGGAATGCCCTCAGCCATTTTCCACCTGCCACCAGCCCCAACTGGCACAGAACTGGTCTTGGAGCGTCCTTGGATCAGATCATACTTGCTTTGAAGTAATGATGCTTTTCACCATTGACTTCAGCCAGCTGGGAGCGAAGCCCTGTTCTGATTTGCATTTAATCAAGGGTATTTTTCTCCTTTCCTTTTTCAGCTTTGCTTTGCAGCTTGGGTTTTTTTTGGGTTTTTTTTTTTGGCTATTAAAAATATGCAATAAAAAGGTTCTTTTAGTGTTCAACACTCTAAAAATCAGAGCTTTGTTGCTCCCTGGAAGCAATTTCTGAACTTTCTCTGCCTGACAGTGCCAGTAGATTTTCCAGAGTCAATAATCACAAAATGTCAGTGTTGCTAAATGAGGACAATAAATTTTCAAAAACTTCCATAACGTGATTTTACCAGACATTAAAAAGGTCAGGCATGAACTGTAAATAAATTCCCATCTTGCAACTATATGCCTCTTTAGTTAGAGAGTAAATTATCATGGAGATAAGCAGTCGAGCAGTTATTCTTCTGTTTTGTAGTGGCCCTGTATTTTGCTAGTTAGTTAGTTGGGCCCTCCTGCAAAGGTAAGGGCACCCTGTTAAAGTATGAAAATTCCTCTGCTGTAGAAAGGAGTATGAATAAAATAAAATTTAGAAAGAATCTTGGAGGAAACATAGGTTATGTAGTTAGGCATCCACTTTCTGTGACTTCCTGGAGCTCTCTGGGATCATGTGACAAGTCATCAAAAGACAGGCCTAAACTAAGAGATGAAGAGCAAACCCTTACTCCCTTTTCTCGTTGGTGCTGTGGTGAACATGCACTCCAGTTTCTTCTCTGGGAACTTTCTGGATTTGCACCTGTGCCCCTGCTGGGAGGAGGATGCACAGTGCCAGTGCTAGAAGTGGAGGGAAGGTGCACGATCTGCCTTTCATGTCCAGAAAGGGGCATGGCAGGGAGATGCCCACATCCCACCTCTTCACGGAGATCAAAGGGTCTCGCCATGTCTGCAGGGCAATTCAAATGCATAATCTGTTTTTGGGTCCGGGCTTTCAATTGAACCCTCTGTGCCCCCTCAGCACTTGCAGGAACAAATCACTTAGAAGGTCCCAGAGATGTCCAGATCACCTCATATTCAATAACTGTTTTGGGCAGAATTTCCTCCTTGTAGAACTGATTTAACCAGCTCTGTGCTTTGTCCTGTCAGAGCAAGGACCGGTGAGAACACAAGGGGACAGTGAGAGCATGCTTTGAATGTGGCCTGCAGATTGTTGGGACTGGCTGGAAAGCTGGGCTTGTGCCAGCAATTTCTCTGCACCCAGCAGAGAGCTGAGTCTTCTCCTGCCATTTGCTAAGGACGCATGTGTCCCTGGGGAGGCTGCTGGTCAGGTTTCTGCTGGGAAACTGGCTGCAGTTCTTGTTCCAAGGGGTTTCAGCTGGTGTCTTTCCTTGGTCTTCCCCATTGTCACCTGACCCTCAACTTATATTTCAATAGTGAGTGAAAATACCAACTGAATTGATGATTTGCTATTAGGATTCAGACCAGAGACTGATCCCTTCTGTTAAAAAAAAATGGGCCACCAGCTGTGTGTATTTTACGTCTGTTTTTAAGTATCACCAGAAGACTTGACAAACAGTTTGCCTTGGAGATGGTAGGAGGAGGGGAAGTGAATTAACTCCAGAATATTGTTTGCCACCAAGGTGAGCTCCAAGCGTGGTAAATTCCTATGGAAGACTGAGCATTTGATTTCATGCCAAGGGGGAGAGGGAGCTCAAGTGTTCAGACAAGTCTGCATGGACAGGTCTGATCTCATGTCTGATACAGACCTCTTCAGCCCCCAGGTACTGGTTTGAGTGGCACTTCTTGTTAACACCCGTATTCAAACTTTCATGTATCAGAGCTGCGGGATGGTAATTTTGTGTAGTGCAGTCTTGTCTTTCTACTTGGGAAATCCAGAAAAGCTAGAGGTCTTCTTGCACTTCAGCAAAACCACTGCTAAATTGAAGCCTCTGTCTAAGTTAAGGTACAGGGAAAAGAGATACTGTCAGATTTTACCCATAACATCCATAATTGTAATTTTCTGTAGAATTTAAAAGTTCTTTATGGGGAAGAAGGATCAATGGAGGAGAGGGCATAGAGGATAAGATGGATCTGCTACCACCAGCTCCCCTCCTGATGATCAGTAGTGCATGTTGGGGAGTGATTTTTAAGAGGATAAAGGAAGAAGTGAATAGAATGGAAGTTTAGATGAGGAAAGAGAGGAAAAATATAGTCATAGAAAGACTTGGAAAAACAAGGTAAAGAGAAAGTCAGGAATAGAGGAAATGATGGGCTGGTTTGCAAAAGCAGGGAGAGACTGGGCAACTGTGGGAGACATCGGTAATGAAAGACATCTCTCCCAGAGCAGCAGGGCCGGTTCACAACAGCTGGCCCTGCCTTTGAAGGCAGCGGTGGAGCATCGCAAAAGGTTTGCACCGGGAACCTTTGCCATCCAGGCTGGCTCTTTTGGGGAAACTGGGATTAGCAGCACACGTGGAAGGACGAGTTTGTCATTGCAGAGACTTAACTGTTCAGCCTACCAAGGTGACCTATTATCAGGGTCATGTGGAGCAGCAAGGAAAAGATGAAGAAAGGCAATTATTTTTCATGTATTACAGAGTTTCTGTATGCACCAGAGGTACTCCTGCTGAGGCCACCTGAAGATTTACACTGCAGTTGTAACAAATTAGATTTTTCTGCATTCTTCCATATGCAGTAAAAAAGTACTATGTATAACAACCTAGCAGATAAACCAGAAACTTTTTGTGGATGTGCTGTATGTGTCCATTAAAACATATAATGTTGATCTCTTGACCCAGTTTGCATTGTGCAGAGCATTTCACCACCTTGCAGCTCGAAAATGCTCCAAGGCTGACTTTACTAAAAGAAGAATTCTGGTGAGATGAAACAAAAAATGAGATGAAGGCTGCAAATGTAAGAGAGCTTGTTTTTGATGTTAATATATTTGCTTTGGTGAAGTAGAAAGTTGAGGTATAGGAATGAAAGCTTTCCCAAACATTCATATGGGGCACATTATTGAAAGGAGACAAGGAAACTGACAGAGCAGAAAGTTGCTCAGAACTGGTGGCTTAATCAGAGGAAGAAAAAATAGTTTTTCAATATTTTCATTGGCCAAAATAACTTGTTGTTTGATTAAACAAGTAATCACCCTGTTTGCATGGTGACTGTGGATGCCCCATCCCTGGAGGTGTTCAAGACCGGGCTGGATGGGGCTTTGAGCAACCTGCTCTAGTGGGAGGTGTCCCTGCCCATGGCAGGGGGGTTGGAACTCGATGATCTTTAAGGTCCCTTCCAACTTAAACCATTCTATTATTCTATGATTCTATGATTCTATGAAATAGCCCATGCTGACACAGGATAGGAAGGTGATGCTTTGATGCTGCTGGGGCTGAATTTGCCCAGAAACCTTGGGTAACATTCACATGTGAGGCATTCCCAATGACCAGCTGGTGTGGCTCAGCGTAATGGCTGAGGCCTGGCTGTGCTGGTGCATAGGGGCATGCTGCCGTTGCTATTTTGTTTGACCTGGACTTTGTGCCAAGGTAGCTCTTCCCCAGAGACAGAGATTTTCCTCTCCCAGGGCGTCTGGTTCAGTCGCATGAGCTCCTGCTCAGCTGGTGACCACCAGGTCTGTGGAGGAGACCAGCAAGCCAACCTGCCTGCCATGTCCTGCTGAGCCAGGAGCTGCAGCGGCAGTAGGGAAGCCCATTGAAGGTGTTTTTTAAACCACTGTTTTGGAAACTAGCTGTAATTTTAGTAACTGATTCCTCTGAGCCAGGCCAAACCACTGCCGACACCTCCCAGAAACCTGCCCTAGAAAAATTACGCAGTGCCCTATTAACTTAGCCCTTCCATCAGGTGTATTTGTATGTGAACACCAACCCTGCTGTTCAGTGGGGACAAGAGCTTGGCTCACGTCCTACCCAAGTGCCGTAGCTGGCAAATCACTGCGCATAAATAGTTTTTCCAAAGACAACCGCCTCCCTCTATGGGAAAGATTTATTTCTGGAAAATGTTTCAAAGTGTGATTATATACCATCTGACATAAATTGCCCACACAGAGTAACTGGACACTTGGATGATCAATTAATGCTGGCTGCTTTCCATCCTATTGTTTCAGAGGTATCAGGTAATGGATGGTTCATATGCACTACGCATTATATATAAATAATTTAGTTTACGTCTAGGAAAATATGTCTTGCCTGTGAAGCACAGAATTACTGGCTGGGTGGCTCAGAGATGGCTCTAAACCATTTCAGTCAAGCGTAATAAATTAGGATACAGTGAAAGAGTTTATTTTCTTCACTATTGTCATTATTTGATTCAGCTACTGCAAAGCTCTGTGTGAAATCCTATTGCCTGTACAAATATTACAACACAAATTTTAGAGTAAGACACAAAGAAATTATTTAAGATCCGAAACAATAGATGTACTGTTGTAGGAAGGCTTTGTGGGATATTTGCTTACTTCTTTCCACAGAAACAGAAGCTTCACACTGCTTTTGCTCAGATAACCAAAATTTTATGTTTTTAAGCTACTACTATCACCCAAGTGCTCCAAAGAGGGACTTTTCCCTAAAAGGGATGACTGGAAACACCACCCAAAGCCTGACCACGCTTCAAGTCCATGTTGAAATTCTGCTGAGTTAAAAACAGCATGATTTTTCTCCAGATCTTTCTGTTCTTTACTGAAGCATGTGGCTACACTTCTGAAAGCAGTTGAATTCCTATTGCTTAAGAAGTTGCCACCCATCAGGATGCTTCCTCAACTGTGATTTTTTGGATGTATTTGATTATGTGACTGTAACAGGAGAGTTTTCAGATTAATGGCTTGCCAAGAAAAGTTGACTTCCCTCAGAGTTTTCTACTGTTCACTTTTCCTTTGATTAAGAACCTTTTTCTGTATGGGGGCAGCAATTAGGAAAACTCTTCTTTTTAATTAATGGATCAAATTATCATAGAATCATAGAATGGGTATCCTCATTTCTGTCCCAGTCTTCTTTGTTACAATACATAACCTTTATTTTTATAAGCAGTGCATCAAGTCATAGCTATTTCTTATTCTAAAACACCTTAACCACCCCCAAAGCTTCACTATTTCATCCCCTTTGTCTCTACAGCATATAGTAGAGAGGGCTGTTATAAATGAATTGCATTATCCACGGGAGATGTTAAAAAGGTAATGAAAAGTTAATGTGGTATTTGCTTCTTTTCTTATATACTCATTAAAATGATTTACAACCATGATGTTTATCTAAAAACACAATTAGAATATTAGATTAAGTGTTTAGTTTTGATGTGGTACATGTAATTTTGTAGGAAGCCAGAATAGAATTTCAGCCCAGCGCGTAGGGAATTGAGAGAACAACTCTAGTTGTTTCTCAGTTAATTACTGTTCTAATTTGCTTCACCCCCTCTCTGAGAACGTCTCTTAATTAAAAGGGGTAGGTATGGTATTGTGCTGGTATGTACAGTCGTTCAAAATCAAATTGCTGTTGTTTCCACAGGAAATAAAATCTACCAAGTGTTTCAAATGCAGACCAGTGGTTAGAAACCAGGTCAAGCGGCAGTAAAGCTGTGCCCCTGGAGGAGGTGTTCGTGGCTGGTGTGAGACGAGCTGATGGGCACAGCTCAGGCTCTCAGCGGGGAGGTGTCCATCCTGCAGACACGGGATGGGAACCTACTAAGACCCCACAGACCTCCTGGGTCACAGGACAGGAGGTCCCATGGGCACTGCTGAATGGCGGCATTTTCAGCGGTAGAAAATCATCTGCTTTCCAAGTCCAACTGTTTCTTTCCAGTTTTGGGACCCCACATGCCTAATTCAGCAAGTTGTTGAATCATGGGTGGGACTGGACAGTGTTGCATGAGATACTGGGTCATGGATCTAAAGGGGCAGTGTGGCACTGCCCTACAAAGGTGTGAGACAAGCATACGTCTGGTGAGAAAGAAGCCTCGTGTGAAACTTGAAGGGTCTGAAGGGCAGCAAGAAGAGAGTGTGGAGGAAGGCTATGGGCATGACAGCAGCCCTTGCATTTGGGGGAGAGTGGACACACCTGTCCTCTTCCATGTCATCCTTGAGGTGGTGCTCACCCTCTTGCCGGGCACAGACTGGGGGCCACGGGCACATACAGCGGCCTTAAGGGAACCAACAGAGTGGTCAGATCCTGATTTTGAGACCTGGTCCAAGTTGCCTCCCTGGATTTGCAGTACAGCATGGTGAGGGTGAAGGATTACCCTCTCTGCAGGATGTGTGGCCTCCTGCCTGTGAGTGGTGGAAGGTGGAGGTGTGTCCTGGCCGGGGTGAGAGGAGCTTGCCAGGTTCTTCCCTGATGTGGAAGGTGAACACCGCCCCACCTCTGATATCCTGTAGGGGTGCTCTTGGGTTGCTTTGGGAGTGGTTTTGACATGGCCAAGGTTCATGAACCTTGGGAGCATCCTCAGTGGGTTTGTCCTTTGGAGTGACCTGCTGAACTGGTGCTGCTGTGGGCCACAAGAGTTTGGACATGTTCCTCTCAAAAGTTCTTATAGCCCCAGTGTGGGAGCCTGAGGAATGCAGGGGACAGGCAAAGTCTCCACCTTTAGCAGTGTTAGTTAACTTTTTTAGCAGGGAAAAAACAGCACAGGAGAAATTTGTCTCTTACTTTGGAAGTCTGTTCAAGATGCAGAAGATACTTGTCATGTTTAAAGAGCAGGGAGAGACTTAATACCCAGGTCTCTGCCTTGTGCTCTGCCAAAGAGCAGAAGAGTTTTAATTTTGACAATCCCTGGGAAGCAGGCTTCATCTGTTCTCCACACACCTCTCTGCTCTCTCACACCTGGCATGGCCCCAGTAGACTGGGGAAGGCACCATTCTCCTCCTACAAGGGGTCCTTTCCCCCTCCCTGCTCTCTCTATCCCTGCAGGTCGTGACAGGTTCCTTGCCCTGTACCATCTCCTGGCTTGGTTTCATAGCCGTATGGCATGGAGCACAGAGGAGACCCCAAGCCCCCTCCTTGGGTTGTTTTAAGGAAAGCTGGAGATGTGTTTTGGGAGCAGGAAGCTCACTCTATCAGGCTAATCAAGGGTGCTTTTCTTGTCTGTTGACCACTGAGAGATGTGGAGCTGGTTAGGAGGTGCTGAGGCAACAGCACACAGAAGATGAAACGTCTCTCCATCCTCCCCACCAGCCCAGCTCTTTGGCAGAGGACAAGTCAGGTTTGTTCTTTCCAGCAGCTTTCAAAAAGTATCATGCAGGGTAGTGTTTTACACATTCTTGGATAATTCGGTATTATCTGCACCCAGAAGTGGGAGGGAAGAGAAAATACCATGTAGTTCTCTGGGAAAACAAAAGCTGAATTCACAGAGAAAAAAACCTAACAAAGAATAGACTGACCCATGGAGGTCATAAGGATTTCTGTAGTCAGGATTTCTGATCTGCCTTCAACTGCTCCTGAAACAGGAGTCTTGGGCCATTCACAAGGTGGGCAGGATCTTCGCAGTAGCTGGCCCTGGAGCTTCTCTCCGAGGCCTCTGAGCTGGTGGAGCCATTAAACCCATCTTCTTCCTCCACTCCCCCTGGCTCCCGCTCAGCCCTCGGGAGGCGATGGCACACTGGACTAAACCACACTGAAAACTTCATAGACAGAAGTGGAATAGCTCCTAAGCAGGCAGCAGCTGTGCCTTATTTCTGGGTGGTTTTGAGGCCAGTCATTGAATTTTCCTGCCCTCTCTGCATGTGTATACAGAAATGACCAAAATCCGTGTTTTTTTCCTCAGGAAAAACAAAATCAGATGCAAAGAGAGCATGTAATTTCTAGCACACCTTCCACCCATGCAGCTCAGGAATCGGTGACCACCTCTGGTTGGTGTGGGAAGCTGTGCAACAAACTGGATCTTTGATGGGTGGGCTGGAATGCCTACGGACTGCAAGAGGAAAATAACAAAAAATAGCTGACTGTCCCGAATGAGATTTCCGAAGCCACTAATCCAGCCCCAATACTGGTAAAAAGCCTGTTCTGTGTACGACAATAGGAGCAGCTGGGCTTGCACCCCGCTGAGAAAGCAGAGGGCAGCAGCCAGTCCCTGTCCTGCAGCCCCTGCAATAACGAGCCATACGCAGGGCTGGGGAGGTGCAGCCAAGTGAGGTGGATCACGGGGCAGTGGTACAGGCTACATTATTTCGCTGTCTTTCTCTGGGAAGGTGGACAAAGAGATGTGCAATATGGAAAGAAAACTGAGGGAGACAAAGAGGAGCAAGTTGGAGGGCCAGGAAAGAAGTGGAGCTGAGATGAAGTGCTGAGGGAAGGATGACGCAAATTCTGGACTGGAGGACCAAAACAAATTCTCTATGTGTGCCTGCTTTGGCTGTTTCTTCCTCCAGCAGGCCTCCAACTTGCTCCTGCTGGGGCAGAAGCTGTAATGACCATTTCCCTGTGGGTAGAGGTTTGCGTTTTTATATCAAACATGGTGCTACCCTGGATGCACTGCCACGGGGAGGGACATGAAGCAGCCTGGTACTCAACTGAACAGAACAGCAGCTACATCTATATCTGACTGCGTAATATTTATTGCCTTTGAAACTTCTGCACTGTAATGCTGGTAGCTGCTCTCCTGCAGCAGGCAGGTGGGGAAAATCAGGACATCTCCCAGGAACACATCAATGCAGGAAGCGTGCCCTGATGATTGTGTTTTAGCTCTGCCTCGACAGAGGGCAGAGGGATTCCTTCATGAGCTGGGAGGATGCTACTTGACTTTCACCTGCTGGTTTCTAAATGGTTATTTGAGGACTGTGGGTGGCACCAGTGATGTTCAGAAATGTGGCAAAGGTATGAAACCACCTCTGACTTAATGTTGCAAGTTTTACCTTGGCAGCAATGAAGTGTAATTAAGCCTCCATTCTCACAAGCCTTTTGCTGCCTGCTTCCATTTAGCTTCTCATTTAGGATTGACTAAGATCAAGCATACTGTCAGCAGCCTTTCCAAAGCTGACAGTAGCACAAAGATAGCACTAATGTGCCTCAGATGTGGGCATAAGCAGCATGCCCTCACCAGGGTAGGTTCAATTGCAGCAACAGCTCATGATCTTCACCCGTGTTATAGGGATGCCCAGTAGCGCTGCCAGCACTTGTGTCAGCATTTTCTTTATAAACTCCTTATTTTTATCGCTTGACTGACAAAGTGCCAAATGCGTGTGCTATCGCCTCTAAGCTGAACAGAAAGATGTGATGAACAGTGTTTTTTTCTGCTCCTATTAACTGAAGGGAACTGTTGGTTGGGTTTCAAATAAGTAGGTCAGATGCTGAAGTTCACGTCACTAGAGGTATTTTGGAGTGTCTGGCCTCTGAGTTAACCCCTTTTTTCAAACAGATAAAATTTAGTTTGAAAGCTTGGAGGTGACCAGACTCACGGACATCAGCTGGGCCATGCGGAAAACATAGACCAGCCCTGGTCATAGACATACTATTTCCAAGGGTTTGATGCTTTTGTGTCTGGGGACTGATTCTTCATTGCATGAATGTAATTCCATGCTGCTTTGGTTGCATGAAGAACCTGCTCCTCTTCCTTCTGCTCTTCACTAATGTCTTTCTCCCAAGGCTCAGAGTAGCCTCAAATAAGGGTTCCTCTGCTGGTTGCCAGCTCCCAGCAAAATGGACCGGAGCACAGCCAGGGTGGAGGGCACTTGCTGCATCTGTCCTTACCTCACTTCATTGGCTGAGTGGAGCACACTGGACCGGGGTGCAGCCTTGTGGTGTCTTATCTTTGCACCAGGGACCAAAAAAGTCTTTGCTGATCCTCAGAACAGAGTGTTCCCACCTCATCCACCTGGGTATCAATGTGCTGGGCTTGGCCTCTCGTTTGCATCTGCCTCTTTCCTGTGTCTTCCTCAGCAGGGTAAATTCCACAGCTTCAGCCCTCCTTCAAGGACTTCATGGAGCTTTTGGAGCTACTATCAAATCTTCATTCCCCATCTCATTTGACCAAAAGTGGTTTTTGTTTTTGCTGAATATTGTTACTATGCAACATAACAGCTAGCAGCTGGGTGTGATCTTGGATGGAAAGGATTTTGTTGCAATAGCTTTAACTGTGATAAAAAACATGTGCTTAATGTTATTTTTAGACTTGTGTATGTTAAAAGGTCATAAAGTTTTAATCTAAATACATCTTTGTGTAAACGCACAGCTCTCAGGCACCTTAATGCTGAGATCAGTATGTCTCCCCAGGTTCAGGCTTGCTTACACAATGGAAAAATCAGAGTTAAATGCAGAAATGAAGAAGTCCTTTCACACTCCCTTGCTGATTTTGTTTTTCTTCATGTAACACCTTTTTGGAAAGAAAATCATTGCCGTGACTGATGGGTCTCATGAGCCAGGGAGCTGTGCTGCTGGGAGGCAGGGATGGCTGCGGTACAGGCTGAGGCTCACAGCTGGCCTCATCCATCCAGGGACCACTCTGCACTAGTGCTCATATTCCACTTCGGAGAAATCCCCTTTAATTTTATCTCTTTGCCTTGTCTTCCTCAAGGAAAATGATGGGTATCCCATGTCCCTGCCCAGAGTCTTTGCCTCTATCCCCCCCTTTTCTATGTATGTGGGTGTGTGCGTGCGTGTGTGCGCACATGTGCAATCGCACATGTGTTTGTTAACCCAGTCACACTTGAGGTTGTGTTTGGCAGATGCCCTCCTCCAGGTCAAGCAATACTCCTGCATTTTTCTAGCACCCAGCGATCGGGTTGACCTTTCTTGAGAATGTGGACTTGAGCTCAGGTTTCATTAGTCTCCTAGTGAACCTTATGACCAAGACTTTGCACTTGAGTTTCAAAGATCCTGTGCTAGCAGGTGTGTAAGCATACAGAGGTGGCTTAGATAGTGCCTGAAGGTTTGGCTTGGGAGGTGACCCACAGCAATCTCCTCCTATTTCCTCTGTCCGTTCACAGAAATAAAACCTCCAAAAATGACCTTGGAGGATTCAAAGTATTGTATTGGTTTATTGTCAAAAAAGCAATTGATTGTTGTATTTTTTAAAATGAGACTGTTGTTACTCATACACCTTTAAAGAGTGGTTTTGTTAATACTTAAACAACTATGAAGAGAGATAATTTTCAGTCTGGAGTTGTGCTAATTTCTAGCTGACTTCTCCTGACTTCTCTGCAAGCCTCTTGCTTGTTTCTCAAGACCATTCTGCCCTCCTCTGTGAGTATCAAAGGCAGCTGCTGTTATTGTGAGTCTTTTGTCACTGAAGGAGGAAAATTTCCCTGTAATCCTGTTGGAGGCAGCAAACAACAAAGAAATGGCTAAAATGCAGCGATCCCGTCTATCCAGAAGGAAGGCCCGAGCACATCAGTCACTGCAAAGCTGTTTGTAAAATGTATGCAGAGACTCAAGGACATTCCTCAAGGTCTGCAGCAGCAGGAAGGTGGCCTGGCACAGGAGAGCACAAATGCTTTAACCCGTGCTGTATTCACCACCTGCCCAGCTCTGGCTGTATTTACTGTCCACAGCACATCTCCTGCGTAATGGCTTTTGTCATTCTCACTACTGTGTCTGCCTAAATGAATCCTCGGAGATTTCAACTTAATGAAGTCATTCCCATTGCTTCAGAAGAAGCTTGGCTCTTCATAGCGTCCCATGTTGTTGTCACACGCCTGAGGGCAGGCATTTCAACTTGTCACTCACTGTGAAAGCAAAAAGAGCATGTCTACGGCACTATGGGGACATAGCTCGAACTTAAAATCTTAGATGCTGCCCTAGCATAGCTCAATTCCCTAGGCTATGGGCGGCCATGAAGTCATGCTGGCAGAGATGTCAGCCCTCTTCATTTCATGCTCGTATCTTTGGCATTTTAATGGCCTCTCAGGATCACACAGGGGTGGCTGTGGAAAAGAAAGGTTACCAGGCAAGTACGGTAGTCTGAACTGCAGGGGAGAATGAAAGAAGACAATGTGTCAGAGAGATGATTGACACAAAAATGTACATATTTTGGGTGAAATTCATCGAAGTTTATGGTTTTTACTCACCATGGGATTCCAGTAAAAGGCAGTCAGGCATGGAACACTCACCAGAGCTGGTTTTGACCTATGCCGATGGAGTCAATTATTTTCTCCTCCAAGTTTTGGATAGAGAATCCATCACCAGGGAGGCCCTCATCACACAGCCACGTGGGGCAAAATCCCAATGCAGCTGGTGATGACACAGTCTCTATGAGCACTGGGAGGACATTTCAGGTGATGCACAGCAATACTTTCCATTGGAGACCATAAGACCAAATTTAACCCCTCTTACATCACTTCATCCCTTCGGTGGTCCACTGGGATTAAATGAAGAGGAGAAGCAGTAACCTAATCCTGATGAAGCATCTCTGCCACAGGGTAAGAGGTAAATGAAGGCAGGATGTGAGCCACTGCTGATCTCTTTCCTTTTCCTGGCTGCTAGGAGGGAAATCTGTCTTCTTTATTTCCTTCTTTTCCCTTGATCTTGGCTGCTCACTGGGGACAGGCTTTGACTACTGCCTGTTTCCACCAGCTCCTCTCGTCTCTGATAGCTGAGTGCCCGGTGCTGCTGGCGCTGGCAGCCGCAGGGCTAAGTGAAAAGGAACTGCAGTCAGATTTTTGATTGCCATTGCAGCCTTTTACATATAATGGTTTCTTTCAGATCCGTCTTTAACCATACTAATCCAAACAGACTTCATCCCAGAAGAACAGATCCTGGGTATGGTGTACTTAATTCTGAGTCACTAAAACTCAACTGAGAGATTCCTGAGCAACCCAATCTCATCTGTCCCTGCTCTTAGTGAGAAGTTGGACCTGAAGACCTCTGCAGGGTCCCTTCCAGCGTAAATTTTCCTCTGAGGCTTCTATCAGCCCCATATGGGTCAGTCCAAGCAGCACCAGCAAATTTGCATGGACCTGAGCTGGGCTTTTGTGGGAAACAGCAGCAGAAGACTTTGGCGGTGACCTCAAAATTGCATTAGGAAATGATAATTGATGCAGTATTGGCAGCCTGTAGAACATGATGCATGTTTTCCACAAACAAGTGTCTGCCACAGGTGTTTGTGACCAGAACTGCTTCAGGTCTAAAGCTAAAGCCCCAGGATCCATCTCTGACTGCTGCTTCTCCCCCTTCTATTTTTTCCTAATATCATCCAGGAAGGATTATAATTCCCACAAACAGCAGAGGTTTCTTCTTTTCCTAGGCCCTTTTAATTAGACAAAGAAAATTTCAAGTGCAACAGCATCAGCAGCTTGTACACCTTGAATGCTGATGGTCTTGGCCTGGCAGACACCAGCACGGCCCCTTTACGACCGAGCGCCGTTTCCTACAGCTCTATACAGAGACGGCAGGGCAGCACGCTGGGGGAATGGGCCTGGCTCGGGGCGCCGGCAGGCAGAGCCAAGAATAAGGACAAATCTGCTGATTCAGGGTCCTACAGACCTAGCTGATCTCACTGCAGTGAAAATAGGTCACTAATCACACATGGCCAGCATCCAAAAACTAGCCAGGGAAGTTGAATATCTGCTGGCTGAAAACTCTGTTTTACTCGAACGCACAGAAAGAAAGCAGTCTGCTTTAATTTGTTTAAAACAACCACTGGATTATGTGACCAGGAGACAAAGACAGTGATCTCCCTCCCTTATTATTTTCTTAAGCAAGCAACTCATTTATTGTTCCAGACCATCCTTTGCTTCCGTTCTCACACATTAAAATAACGTGTAGTTCACACTTGTGTTTTTAACCTCAGTTACAGCAAGGAGGACTGATTTCTAAAGAAAAAATTAGCATTAGCCTGTATGTTGATGACACTGATTTCTTTTATGGGTTTCGTTTAGCGAAATGACTGACTTGGTATTGCCCGAATTAGATCTTTCTAAATAAAAATAACATCAAGGTTTCTGGTTTTTTGGTAAGAAAAAAAAAAACCCCACATGATTTTCTTTTTAGATCATTCTGAGTTTTCGTTTTAAGTTGGTTGCCTATCCTGACATCCTGAATAATTAAATGGGAGAGCACTTAGATTGCAGCAGGGCTGAGAGTTACTCATGTGGAATAAGTGTACCCTGATGTTACACAATGTGTACGGCAGGAGGGAAAGGCCAATCAATATAAATGAATCCCTTTTTCCATTGGATAAATGATCTCTCTCTCAGTCAGTAACTGGAAAGAATATGGAAGCTTTATAGAGATAAGGTCTGCTCAAATTCTAGATCTGTCCCTGTCTAACTGAGGTCAGCTCAGGCATGTTTTCTCTGCTTGGTATCATGACCTGGTAAGCAGGAGTGGTCTTCACCTTCAGTCGTGGACCGAGTGGTGACATGCCCAAGTTAAAAGGGTTATAGAAATGTGAACAATTGTTGTTAGAATGGTCAGAAATTATTACTTGTGCACTTGAACAGAAGACCCAAGAGAAGCTGGTTAAAAAATTGCACATGCTAGTTTATATAAAATTATTTAGTATATATGCTCTTGAATATTCTTAAGCTATGTTAATAGTGTGATACTTGAGAGCTGGGAATGCAAGAACTGAGACTAGCTCACGATAGCACTTGAATTGCCTCTGCATTATGCTACAGGCTTTAGCTGTAAGGTCATGGTTTTTTTTCCTGCTGCTTGAGCTGGTTCTTCTGCCTGTGCTCTGCAGGCAAACTGCCTCTCCCTCATCCCCATCGTCATCATTCCTGCTACCTTTCCCATCTTTCGTGTGCTGCAAAGGGTTCAGGCGCTTACTCGAGAGACAGCCACAATATGCTAACCTCCCAGGGAGGTGTTTTCCACCCCTGCAGGCCCTGTGCCCAAGAAAATTATTCACAGCAGCCCACACCAGGGAAAAAGAGAGAGCAGAGGAAAATGGCTTATTTTTCCAGCAACTCAGGGTTCAGTAGTTCACATTTTGCCTTCGTTTCTCTCTCACCCCATGGCCAGTGATCTCTTGTTGCAAGTAATAGGAGAGGCTTTGTGTAGCACACACGGCCACATCAGATTATGAGACGTGGTCTTTTTAACCTGAGGAAATTTGTAGCGACTGATGTGGTAAGGCCAGCCCTGGCCATGCTGTCTCCAGTGGGAAAGCCACAGACTGACTGTCACGCATCAGTGACATTTCTGTGCAGTACTTATGCTGGGGCTGAAGCATGAACAGACCGTGTCATCACCAGACAGTGCTTAGCTTTTATTTACAAAGGTTTTGTGACTCTGAGAGTCTTTCTGTTGGTAGCGGTTCACTCTAGTCCCTTAAGGCTGATATCACTGGTTCAGCCAGCAGAGATCAAAGATGTTTTTCGTCAGATGTTGTGTGCCCAACTGGCTCTTACTGGAATCTCATGCTAAGTGAGAACAACTGATTTCTTACACACTACACAACTGCAAATGTAACTTTATGAGAAGCATTCATCAAGCGTGTAATGCAAGCAGATTTTGAACTCACTCATTTAATAATAAGCTGTAGATGGAAATCATAAAATAATTCACAGTGAGACAAAAGATTAAACAATTCAGATGAAGAATTGAAATTAGATCTGAGATTTGTTTCAAATGCCCTGTCCATCATCAGGTTATAATCTGGAGTTACATCCTTACCTGACACAAATTAAACCTTTCTGCCTTACATCATCTGAAGCATATCTAGAGTAACACATAATACCCGTAACCTCTCCTTGAGGGTGAACACGCTGCAGCCATCAAGGGACCTTCAGCAAAGGAAAGCTCACAGTCCCTCAGGAGGGTCTGCAGGCCCACCAGGAGCAGGGCAGTGTGGCCTTGGATAAATAAATGTGTATTTTCTTTGGCATGCACATACATAAGAACATATTTAAGCCTGAGGACTGGAAGAAGGCCAACATCACTCCAGTCTTCAAAAAGGGCAAGAAGGAGGATCCTGGTAACTACAGGC
>JAOXNO010000001.1:37597566-37645974 GCA_028565335.1 Limnodromus scolopaceus
CCTGCTTTGGCAGGAGAGTTGGACTAGATGATCTCTATGGTCCCTTCCAACTCTAAAAATCAGTGAAATTCAGTGAAGCCTCCTCCTGTTTATTTGCTTAGTCAGGCAAGGTTTAAGAGAGAGCAGTGCAGGGACGAACACCAGAAATGTTCAAGCCCGGTGTAACGTAGGAGTAAGTTGCCTTTAGGAAATCTCTCCTGAGCAGTTGAAGAAAGTTAAAGAAGGCAGCTGGAAAGAGCAAGCCCCAAGCAAAATAACCCTGGTGGTTATCCTGCAGGGCATATCAGAGCAAACCTCAAATGACACCCTGTAAACAAATCTCCAGCACTGACTGCCAAATATATGTACATCAAAAGTCAAGCCCTTGTCCACGGACTCACATAACACGGTCTCAGTGGAGTTTGTCTTTTCTGCCCTCTTTTAACCCAGAACAAACTTATTGCACAAGACTGAATCAGTTCCAACGTACCCCGTGTGCTGGGTTGTGAGCCAGATACTGGCAGCTCCCACTAAATTCTCTTTTTCTCTCCTGCACGCACACATTTCTGCACACACATCCAAAAGCATTTCCAATTCAAACTTAAACCCACAAATCCGAGGAAATTCTGAGTTAAGCTCATAGCCCATAACAGTTGTCTTGTCGCATAGACTGGTTAAAGAAATTCATCCTTTTATGATTCTTTGATGAAGGGACTTCTGTTAGGAGAGAAATGTGCTGGATTTCATGCTTTGAGCATCTCAGTTGAGTTCTTAATTTTGTCCTAAGACTGAACAACTTGTTTTGTTATCCTAAAATGATAATGAAAAAAAAAAGTGTTCTGCCTGGTATCATGTCAGCATGTAGTTCTGTAATTCCTGTTCTCCAAGGACCTTGAAATGCTTTATAAATCCTGTCTTGACTCTGTTGCCATGCTTGCGGGGTAGGTAAATGTTGTTATTCACACGTTAGGATGGGGAAAGGCTATTCCAAAGAGTACCCTGTCCAAAACTCTGGGCAGTTATTAACCACGCAGGGAAGGGGGCTGGGCTCCTTCTCTGTTTGCAGAGTTAGACCTTGTACCTGAGAGTTCAAAATACGTTATTTATAAATTGGCAGTGGAAACATTCCTGTTTCTCTTGTGACAGATATTTGGGAGACTTCAAAAAGGATTAGGAGGATGGAGACTGCTACCAGGTTGCATCCTGGGGAGTTTTGAACAAGGCAGTTTGCTGCCTAAAAAACATCAGTAAACATAAGTGTGTATTAAATCATAGGTAATATTTTGCACGGGACCCAGTCCAACAGATCCTGAAAAGATTATCTCTGATGTAACAGGATTTCAGCTGGGTTGGCAAGGGTAGATTCACCAGTGATTCCTCAGTGCTGGGAGCAGGGATACATCTTTGTGTACAGAAAGGAAAACACCAGGCTATTTTTTTTCACAATATTTCCTCGGTCTCCAAACAGACAGTGGTTTCTCTGTGGCACAGCCTTCCTCTTCAGACTGCCAAAAAACACCCTTCATTGGGAGCCTGCAGTTTTGCATAGACCATCCTTATTTCCATAAAGGACGAAGGATTTGATCAAACTTATTGACCTGCCTTGTTTACATACACACTGCTTTCCATTGCAGGAGAACCAACTGAAGATATGGACTGGAAAATTTATCTTGTGAAGAACTGGATATTGTCTGAACAGTTTTATTGTTCAGTTTTTGCATGGTAAAAATGTTAGGTCTTATCAAAATAAACAGCTTTTCCATTGAAATATTAGAAATGTGGTTAAATAAAAACATTTGCTGTGTTGCCTTTTTAAATTTCTACCTGGATTTCACCACTTCCCATCTTGAGTCACTGGGTGATGAGCAACTAAAATAATTGGTAGGGCTCTTTGAATGCTGGCTCATGGATGGGGAGGCCTGACAACTGGCTTGCACCGGGCAAACTCATTCTGGTATGGTTATCTGTATCTTGGGCCTTCAAGGAACAACAATTTTAAAGGTATAGGGTTTTTTTTTTGTTTCTCTGTTTTTTGAATTAAAAAGAAAGAAAAGAGAAAAAAAAGCAAGCAAACCCACGGTACAGGCACTTTGAACATTGCACCTCTTGTCAAGCTCTGTTTATTTGCATTAATATTGCCAGGAACATAGGAACATGATCCATGCTGGCAAACTCCAGCTTGTGTGCAATGACTGACACATCTGGAGGTAAACAGGCAGGTTTTCCCCCCATCCTTCCCTCTTAGAAACTAACGTTGCTAGAAAGAAACATGAAAGTGGCTGACACCAAAATGACAAGTGGCACGGCTGGGTATGTAATGTCACCCGGCTCGGGAGCAGAGGTTAGAGGTGGCCCCACTGGGAAGATGAGCCGAGTGGCGTGAGCCCGGCTCTGCCTGGCTGTCTGCAGGACGATTATCCGCCTGGCCAAAAATAGCGACGATCAAACTGCCCGTCTTTTATCTGGGGCTGCCACGCTTTTATAACTGCTCATTAAAGTTTATTTTTTGCAAAGGGAATTAGGGTTATGGTTGGTCTAGGAAAGCAGGAGGGGCCACGCTGGGGGACTTAAAATGAGAGTTGCCTTGGTAGTGGTGGCAGTCACTAGGGGAATGTCAGCCACTGAGCACCGAGCAATTTTTGTCTCTGCATGTCTCACCCCCCCTGCTGCCTCCTCCCTCCCCTGCCTTTGATGGGCAGGTGAGTTGGGCTCAAAAGCCTGTCACTCTTCATTGACCAACTAGTCTGGATAAAATGGCTGTAGGGTGGTTCCACACGTTTCTGAGGGCATCACGCAACAGTCCTTCCCGCCTGTGTCACTGGAGGCACAGCCCGAATCTAACCTGGGACAGGCAACGATCTCTTGTTGGCAGTAGAAGTCAAGGGCAGCGGTTTTGCCCTAGGCCTAAGAGAGGTGGTTCTGAGAAGAAAGCACGCTGATGTCCCTGTGACAGATAGTTGAGACCAGAAAAGAACCTGGTATGGACTTAATCTATGGGAATAATTTAAATAAGCAAAAGAGGTAAATTTTTCTGAATTTTCTAAGCTTCACTCTTCACTGCATTTACTAAATCCTACTGTAGTAATGAAATACCGCTAAACCACATTAGGATCTTCAGAATGGTCCTTCGTAGCTTCCGCAGAGCTGCTAGCTATTTCAGCAGTGGCTGCTGAAATGACGCTCAAATGGGTTACTCTAGCTGGGCATTGGCAACGGCAGAGCATTTTCATGTTGAATTTACAGGGGGAAATGTATTACACCTATCAGTTTATTTATTTATTTATTATGGAAGTGACTTGTTTCAGTACCCAAGCTTTGTGCTGTGGTGTGAGGAAACTGATTACTATGGTGGAACTGAGAAGCTGCTTTAAAAGTTAGTGTCCGTCTGGGGAGGAGCGGTGGAGATTACACAGATCCCAAAATACTCAGACAGTTCAGTGCTGCACACTTCTAGCTAGGATAACAAAGACTTTCACTGTGCTATCCCAGCTGAGGGGATTAAATGTCTAGCTGTAAAGCCTTTTAACTTTGCTTACAGCTTAATATGTAATTATTGCTTTTATGTGCAGTGAAACAACTACCATGGACATTTTAGCCTTCATTAAAAGCTATCCAACAGCCTAGTGATAGGAGTACTTCCCAGAAAAAATGGAGTTCAGATCCCTGCTTCAGATCAGGAAGAGTGTGGGACTTGAACGTGGGCCATCCATTGCTTCTGTCCACATTGCCATCACCTACTACTGGATGTAAAGTCCGTTGTTATCTCCTTTTTCCCGGCTTCAGTACAAGAGAGGGCTCATAACTAAAGATCCATAACAGTGTTAAGTATCTAGTTGCCAGAAGGACCATGGTATTTCATGTTGCTTGTTTTTAGGCAGCAAACTTTCCAAGTCTCCTCAGGTACTGCAAGGAGAAGCAAGGGACATTATGGAATGTGCCAGCAGTGAGGGTGGAAATGGAAGTTTCCATCCTCCTCCTTGGAGCCTAACTGTGAAAGCCACCTTTGAAGCCTTTGCTTAGGAACTATCTGAAGTGAGTGCTGGATGTGTCTTCACTTTAGCAGTGGACTATATGTATTTATATAGTCTTCTCAGAAGCTTGGCTAACAGAGCCTTGAAGATCTTAAAAATCTGTTAAAATCTGTTGTTAATGCTTGATAAAGAAGGAAAGGTGAGGCCTCCAGAGGGATGCAAAGAGCAGAGCTTTGCTAGCAAAATTAGAAAATATATCAATACAAACATACTGATGATCACATTTGCCAATTGCAGAGGAAGCTGCTGTAGCAGTTATGGTGATGAGCACATGTACAGAAGAAGAAAAGGTTTTAGCCCAATGGGTGGACAGAGAGGGCCACCTCTTGGCTTTGATGTTGCTTTGACCAATGCCTGTCAACATAGTTCACCCCAAAGCTGCAGCCCAGTTGCCCAGACCAGCAGGTTGGGAGCACACATGCAAGCATTATGGGGAGCAGAGAGGAGGGGGTTCCACAGCAGCCCCGGTGGAGAGCCAGCATGGGCAACCACAGCCTCGTAAGATAAAACTTCAAGAGGACCACAGGAGGATTTTGTGCAAGACTTTACCCCTAGAGACTCTTATTCAGTTCTCAAGCTTAAACAGCCACCTCGCTACGACCTCTCTGTGGCCATAAGTGCGGTTTGTGCTCCGTGGTGGCAGTAAATGTCTACTTTCGGCTTGGTTCAGCATGACTGAGGCACACAGAGGAAATTACTGAGAAAATAACAGGTTAACGGGGGACAAGAAGACTGTGCTTAAGCAATAAGGCAAAACTGATCAACTGTGGGCTAAAATGTCACGGTGAATGTGCAGCACAGGCAGAGACAGACCAACAGTGCAGATTTGATAAATCCCTCATTTATTTGGTAACTGTCCTTCTAACCATATGAAGGCAGATTCAAATACCATCACAGTTCTTTTTTTAACACTTTTTTACCGTGTATGATCTAGAAATAGATATGACAGCAGGTTTTTCAAATCATCATTTCACAGTAAGGACTTGATCTGGGCACTTACCTACTTGCTGAAACATGCGCAAGCAGCTAATTTTTTGCTGTCTGCAGCCACTTGAGTACAGGCTGATAAACTAGGTAGCCTGTATTTTGTCACTGTAACTTTGCATGGGTTTTTTGGTCTGCCACCTGAATTTTCCCTGGCTTGCTTTGTGCCTAAAAGTAAGCTCTTTAATTCCTTTTAAAGCTTGAATAAAATCTCTTCAACTGGCCTTCAGTTATGGGGGTGGGTCCTTGCACAAAAATATTTTGAATATTTGTAAATGTACCATTTTAGTGTCACGTGATGGATGAGCTTTTTTAACCGGCAGTGAAATGCCCAGGGACTGAGTCGCCATAGGCATTACAAGTGCCTGAAGCAGCAGCCCTTGGAGGTCACTTGGGCTGTGGTGCTGCTGAGGCTTCTCATAACCCACCAAACTGCTGCCAGGCAGGAACCATTCCCCATCCCCACTTGATGTGAATCAGAGACGACATAGAGGATATAATTCAAAACAGCCACAACCTGAGAGGATGAGGATGGACGTGCTAGGGAGACGGTGTTGTCCCAAAGTGGGGTTGTTTACCTGGTGTGCAGATGCCAATATACACACACAGCAGAGGTATTATCTATTTATTTCATTTCTGCAGAGATTTCATAAGGCATCAAAAGATAAACCCCAACTCGTTGCCTTGGGGTCTGATGGCCCAATGCTGCTTTCCCTGCCCGCACTCATCGGCAAAGCCGGGACGGGTGGCAGCCATCACTGCCCTGGCACAAGGAAAATGGCAGTGTAGCACTCAAAGGGGTAAGTTGGAGGCTTAAAGTTAGATGATTTCTAAAGGAGATGCCCCAGTGTGACAGGGCCTTGGATGTCATCAGTAATTTGAGGTTTTTATGGGGGCAAATATTCTTCACAGGAAGACTGGGTTCCTGCCTTGCCTGCTTCCCACGAGTGAAAAGAACTGAACGAGGGTCTTGGAGGAAAGAGCTGACAGTGTGTGAGAAACAGAGAGGGCTTGTTTTCCCCATTTATGCTTTCTTAAGACCAAAAAAAGGGGGAGAAAGGCAGGCTGGGGCATCCCTCAGTGGACAACTTCCTAGTCAGCCAGACCTTCCGTGCATCTGGAGGTGCTGCATTTTGTCTTGCTTCTCTTCTTCACCAAGCAGTAACTCACACAAGCCTCAGACGAGCAGTGGGGTGGAGGCGGGGTGAAGAATGACATAGAAACGCCAGAATTTTTTCATCCTCTTCCATACCAGGACTTGCAGGCAGTATGGGCCCTTCCTGCGTAACAGCATCCCGTCGGTGACCCGGTCACAGGCAGCAGCGTTCATCAAACTTCAGCACTCGTTACATGATTAAGTGCCAGTTTTGTTTCTGGCAGCTGATTTTATTCCCCAGCCGTACCACCGCGGCTGGGATCGATGCAGGCGCCTGCGCTGACATCCTGGGGTAAAGGCAGACGTGACCCTCTCCGGCTAAGGTAGCTTATGCCAGGGGTGCTTTGCTATGAAGCCCTTAGTCTGAAAGGCCACAAATTTATTAACACACAAGTTCTGTTATCGCAGTTCATTTTTTTTTCAGAGTTCATTTTATCGTGTTTTACTCCTTATTCATGTTATTGAATTTCACTTTTTCTCCAGGCACTGGAAAACAAAGGCAAATTCCATGAGGAGGAGGTAATTTAGAGATGGTTTGAAATTGCTGTACCTCAAATGTGCTGTCATGCTGTACCTTTACCTCAGGTGTCCTTTTTTCACTAGCTCAGTAATCTAAGTAAATAAAATGAGAAATAAACCCTGTTCTTATATTGTGTCTCCATCTAAAATTACCTTTAAGTTTTCTTGCAAACCCTTACAATTTACAATGTGTTGCTCAAGCATGGAAAATAAAAACCCTCTGTATGCAAAGGGAAAGCAGACTAATCAAAAGCAATAAAATACAACTACATTTCTATTTTTTTGCGAGGAGGTTACAGACTACCAGCTTTAGAGCTGTTCTACAAGATTTTCAAATTTTAAAAAAATCAAAACCATAATAAAAATATAATTTTGGAGTTTCTGGTAACATTAAATTTGGGAGTATTTATTGTTCTGGATTGGACAAAATAATCTGGAATGCAGCTTTTGCAATTATAGCTTTGTTTCCCTATGTTTGTTCTTAATTCCAAAGAATTTGAAAATGTCAGATTGAAATGTTCCAGCTTCATGTATTTCCACAGTGCCCTTATCACAATGCTTTATTTCTATTTGCTTTTCAGAAGAAATTAATTCATAATCGGGATTTTCAGACATTGTGGTTGTGACCAAGGGATATTTCCAGACACAAAAACCTTGTCAGAGAGTTTTTGCCCGGCTTTTTCCTACTCCTTTGAGCAATACAGCTATGACTGCAAGAGCTGACACTGTCAAAACTTGCAGGCAGGTGCTGTGTTTGTACTGGCCTCTTAGGGCTCCTGGCTTTCCAGGCTCCCAGCTGGTTTATGGCCTGGCAAGGAGACCACAGAAAGTCAAGGCTGCCAGCGCCATCAAAAACAACATGAAAGTCACAGCATCACTGAGCCACCTATCTTAACTGCTACCTGTCGATTCAGAGCTTGCTTTCTTATCAGGGGCCAGGAGAGACCTGGGTTATTCTCCAGTAAGGAAAAAGACAGCTTTGGAGAGAGGGGAGGTATTCAGCACAGCTCACCTATCGCCTCAGCAGGAGGTAACCTGGTTATTTGGATTTGGGAGGTAAATTTACCTTTAAAAGAGAAAAAGCAAAATTGATCTTGATATCTAAATAATAATAACAATAACAATAATAAAAAGTTGTTTGTTTTTACTGCTTTTATTGGCCAAAAAAAGCAAACAGACGGATTAAGGTTCCAGGCTGTGTTAAGTAACTGTGTTTGCAAGGCAATAGGTGAAATTCTGATGAAAGCACTTCCCAGGAAAAAAAGAAAAAAAGCCCTGTCAGGTTTACTGTAGTGTCTGGTCACTCTAGCCCAGAAAGTATAAAGTCTAAGAAGTGAGCACAGCAGGCGAGGCTTAACTTGAATACCTGAAGCAGCTCTCAGCAGCAAGTGGAGTGGAACTGGAGAGCGGCCAAGGCAGCGTGGTGTCTGGCAGCTGCCCAGAGGGAGGAGAAGGCCGGTACGGGCAGCCCTACTGCCGGGGCACAAGTATTGCTAGTGTATCGTTAAGCGATGACAATAAATGATGCTGCTGTAAACTGATTTGCTGGAAAGCGTTCTGGGAAAGGAGCCTCTGATTACAAAAGCTGCCTCGAAATTGGAGTAATTTCACCAAAACCCACTAAATCTGTGTTTCATGTGAATTACAGACATGACAAAGCCAGAGCCCAGCAGCTCGATCTCCCACAGCCGATGGGAACTGCGTCTCCTCCCATCTACTGGGACAAAACCAGAGAGGCTGCAAAGGTGGGAACTGCTAGTTGGAGAGACATGAAAAACTACATGTCCTCAGACCTGCTTGCACTCCTCTGCATGTAGAAGGGTGCAGGATGTGTTTTATTGCCCACCATGGAGCTGGGCAAGCCTGATGCTGAGCCAACTGCTTAGGCTCTGTCCCGCCTGGAGCTTCCACAGGCTCGTGGGGTCTGCATGCCCAAGCCAGGCAAGAAACACTGCCAGCCTCGTGCAGCCTGGGTTGCAAGTCAAGAGAACCCAGCATGAGGTGGTTTTAGAAAGACGGCGTGTTTTTGAGAGAAAGAGTGATGCCAGCTCTAGTTGAACCTTCCACGCTGCTCTGTGCAGTGCACGTTGATGGCAGCTCTTGTGGGCTCAGGTTCGCAGTGTGTACATCTACACTGCGACTTATTTTAACTACTGATGGGCAGCACTTTCTTGTTGCAACACTCTGAGGATGGGTGGGTTTTTTTTGTCTTATTTTGCCTTTCATGAATGTATTTCAAATAGTAAAGCTGGCGCCCACTGTTAGTGACCACACAAGGCGTGCAAAGCATAGACAGCATTTGGCATCCCTTTTTGCAGCCTGTGAGCCCAGCAGAGGTACGTACCATGGTCTGTGGCTTCCTATATGTCAGAAAAAAACAGCCAAAGCTTGTAGCACCTCATACCAAGGCAGTGTGTGATTACTGTGATTTGAACTTTGGTTATTTGTCGCTTATTTCAAATCCAGCAGTGCTTCTTCCGTATGATTTTTGTTGTGCAAGGAAGAAAAGACATGGCAAATGTACAGCACTATGTCAATTTGGTTCATCTTCTGGGAGGAGGACAGCTGACTTCGAAGGAAGTTTGTACATTACTATTCACATTCTCAGTCAAATAAATAACAAATATTTAGATATTTGATTTTTTTTTGCTTGTTTATAATTCATCTTGAACAGCTGGAATTGTCATGCACAAGCCTATGTTTTTATTTTATGTTAAAGTACTGTAGCTTCATCAGGATGAAGGCAGTGCAGCTGATCTGCACCACACAGAGATGTGGTTCACCATGGGGAGGCCCACATCACAGAGGCAAAGGTGGTGCAGAGCGCTCTGCCCCTGATCTCATGGATTAGCACTTGCTGAATTAATTCTCTACCATACAGCTTCTGATATCCTCTGCTGAACAAACAAATTAAAATTAGTAGATGAAAAGTATACAAACATCATTCTTAGGCAATGCACATGCCCTAAAATTACACCATGGAGGCTATCAAGCTATCTGCTGCTGGGTGATTTTGTTTATGAAATAACTCAAGGAAAAAATAAAAGAAGAGATCAATGCAATTCCAGAGCTAGTGACTAATACACACACATAACACACACATAATTCTGTCGTCTCATAGCAAATCTGCCCTTACTTAGACTGAGATTTGGCAGTAGGTAAAAAGAAAAATATTGAATCTGTAGGAAGCGCCCAAACTGTGAGGAAAATCTATCTTCTGATTACTAGCAGGTCTGAAAATAATAACACGCTCTTTGCTTATATATTATGTCCCTAGTGAGGCACATCTGATATTAGCCATAGGGTCCCCCTTTTGCTTTTGGGCCAGGTCACTCAGTTTCAAGTTTCTTATTCTTCTTGCAGACGTACTTAGCTGAAGGCTTTGGAAATTTTCATATAGCAATTTAAAATCCTTCTTTTATTTTTTTTAGATACTTTTGCTGTGCCTTATGACTTTGTTCCAAGAATCCATGCTTTATAGCAGTCTATCCTGAACAGTATTTCACCATCAGCCGAGGCACTTAAGCAATAAGTAAATTAATACTTCAAGACTTGGCAGCTTCTGCTTTCAACATCATCATCCAAGTCTGGCACTATTAAAAAGACCCCACACTGAACCCTCTGGTGCTTCACTAATATTTTCCTTCTAATCTGGAAAGGCTAATCTTGTTTCTCGTGCTGGGTCGAAGACAGCTTCTGCTCTCAAATGTCAAGAAGCCAGCTTAGCACACCTTCGGCTTTGAACTGCTGGACTAGAAATGAATCACGGCACTTCTGAATTTATGGGTGTGGGAAGCCTGACAAATTATTTTCTCCTTTTTGTTCAACAGTATCCACAGGAATTCAAAGTAGTTCACCCAATGTATATCTTATCCTGCTACCCTGAGCTCAGTGTTTACCAAATGCTCATGAAATGCTTGCTCCACCTTGAACTTCTCTAATTTAGCATCCATTTTTTAATTGTTCCTGAGTGGGAAGCCACACAGATCCCAGTATCCTGAATCACTTTTCTTCTATATCGGCATTATGAACACAAGAAGGGGTATTTTAGTGTGCAATCTCCCAGATAAAAAGCTGGGGACAGCAGTATTCAATATTTAGAGAAAACTATGATCCCCCGAACCACAAAAATACAGTCTGACTGTAACAGAGAAATACGTGATTATTCACATTTTGTACTGAGAAAAAACTCCTGGAGCAAGTGGGGGCTTTGCAATATAGTAGACACAAACATCTTCCTGAAACTTTGATTCTTTAAGAATTAATGTACGGACTACTGATCTCAAAAGTGCCATTGGATCTGGGCATTGGGTCCCTGGTCTCTTTATGGTCTTATACTCCTGCAGTATCTCGGATCTTCTGTCAAAGGGCTGGGCCCTCTTGTGCTCAGCGCCATGTAAAAGGGGAACAAAAAGTAGGTGTCTGACCCAGGTCATCCACAGTTAATTCAAGGATAAATCTGGTTCCAGACATTGTGAGACATCTCTGACTTGTTTTTAATGAAAAATTGTTTCTTTTTCATTCAGTTCAACGCTCTGAAAACATGCACATTTCTAGCCATTTCTCACTGCATATAAATTATAGGATATATTTGATAAGTAATTCTTTAGCAATGCAGTGGAAATAACTTGCTGCTTTAGTCACCTTAGAAATGGCATGAACAGCATCTACTAATCCTTCCTTGTCCAGATATTCCAGTTATTCCAAAATCCCACATTCGATTTCAGTTCACAGCTCTCCCATGTATTCTCTTTCATCAAAATGGCATTTTGCCCATACGCTGGTGTTTGTTTCAGAAACTGTGACAGCTGGATATGGACACACAAGAGGGGATGCTTTCTCAAGGGCACATGGGTGGGTTTCTCCGGTGTAATGGGCTGACCTCTCCCACTGGTTGCGGCAAGACAGCAAAGCTGAGGCAAACTGGAGAAATGTGAATACTGGTTTTGAATATGAAGTGTCTGCTTTCCAGACCTTTTCCTGCTGACACCTGAGCTCAGCTGGAGACTGGAGAAGGAGTCTCCTGTTGTCATGTCTGGCCCATGTCCTGCCAGACCCAGCCCCACACTCTTCCTTGCACCACGTTGCTTTTCAGCGTAGATGAGGGAAGAGCAAGGAGAGCAGCACAGGACCTGGGTCAGTATCTTCTATTGTATTTTGACTTTTCATACAGATCTTCATGTTTCTCACTGATGGCTTTTTTTTTTCACCTCCAAGGGCTTTTTTTCTGAGTCTCAGCTGCAGGAGACCTATTGGTCTCTGTTGGCAGAGTTTTCAGGTCACCTTCTGTCTCAGAAACATTGTCAGGGCTGCACCCAAGGCCACACCTCCTCAGGCAGCCCCTTCATGCCCCTGCAGTGAGACTGGCAGGGCTGGGAAGGGCAACTGCTATTTCTGCTGTTTATAAGTTCTCCAGCACTTGTTCTATTGTTTTCCCCCCATACTACTATATGTTCAACAGGACACAGACCCAGTTTCTTGGACTGTCATGCTGTCTTCCCTCTGGTTTCCATGACAGGGACCTAACTCAAGGACAACTCTTGTAAATAAGGTCCTCACCTGGGGACCACAAAGGAGTTACAAAGGAGGGGAAGAACGTGGAACATGTCCTAGGCGGATGGTGCCTGCCCAAGATCTATCACAAATTACTGTTTCCTATACTGGCTTTCAAGATAGCAGACCTGTTCCCTTGATATCCACCCTTCAAATGCACAGCGGGAGAGGTGAGCCCTTTGTGTTTTGGTTTGTGTTAGTAAGGTGAACCCTGGGATTGCCCTTCCAAATCCAAGGGAAAAAATGTGGGCTTGCAGTTGAAGTTCTGCATTTCACTTGTCCCTTCACTACGCTTTGGTGGGAGTCTGATGGCTGCCTCCCTCACAGTTGTCTCTCAGGAAGCTCATACAATGGACTGAGATCTGTATGAGTCATCACATTGCATGGGTCCACCCAGACTGCTTTGCAGGCCCTGGCCATGCATGAAGTGCCACCACTTTGGGACAGAGAGCAGAAACCAAAATCAGCAAAGAGGTCACTGAGGAAAGCAGCAATTCTGGATTATTTTTAGAGCAAAGATGTCAGAGGGTTTGCACATCCCAGCAGGACACACAGAAATCTGGTATCCTAAGTCATAGCCAAAACAAATAGACACACATTATGATGGAAGGCACCAATTCAACCATGTCAGAGAGATACTTATGTATGGGTTTGATTTAGGAAGTAGGGTAGACAAGGTTATGCTAGACCTATGTTTTTCCTGAGAATTAAGACATGATTGCAGTCTCTCCAGTGTCCGTGTGGCATCTCTCATAACAGTCTTCCCAAGCAATAATCCTTGTAGTTAAACGTCTTGTGATACTGATGTAGTCTTGGGTTTCACTGCTGTTGTTTGAAGCTTGGTCCATCCCCGAGTGCTTCGGCAGAGGCTTATCCTGCCCTCCCAGTGAGCGCTACAAGGGTTTCCTCCACCACACCAGCCAGTTATCAATGGCAGGAGCCAGCAGACGTCCCAGGGGAGTCACCTGGTTGCTCCAACACCCTGCTGAAGTGGCACTAATTACCCTGCCAGCATTATGCAAGGAGGTGTTACGCACTAAGTAGAGGGCAGAGCACTGATTACATTGCAGGGCTGATTACAGGAGCCTTCTCAGATATCTACCCACCCACAGGTATATTCACCTGCTGTTTCTGTATATACCTGCAGCACATTAACAATGCCATGACAAGCTATTAAGGGTGCGTGGGAGCCTCCCAGGGCTGCTGTCAGCAAGCAAAGGCCAGGCAGAGTCCTGACTACTCTCGTGGGGATGTCTCCTTGTCTGTATTCATCTAAGTACAGTTTCCTTACTGAAATGCTCTGGAAGGTCTCCAGCGCTTTGATGGGAACTGGTATTGCAATGAGTTAGGTCACACCAGAGGGGCAGTGACAGGGGACTGTAAGGAGAAGTACTGGCTGCATCACACCATGGGGCTTCCCCCACCCTTCGCTCTCCTTGCCCCTCTCAGGGATGCCAGATGCCTGAGAAAGCTCTTGTTTTCCTTGGTTGTTTCCTTTGGACCAGAATTTCTCAGTAGTTCCCACCCTCACTGCCCAACCATAGCTGGGAAGGGCATGAATGCAAACAGGTTTATTTTGTGAGTATTTAATTATTCTGAAGCATTTGATTGAAGCAACATTAAAAGTATATCCCCAGTTCTAGAATTTCTTTTCTCTCTGCTGTCAACAACATATTTTTAAAAGAAATGTTCCAGGGTTTGGAGGTTTTTTGTTGGTGTGATTGCCTTGTTTCAGAGTTACTTAAGTAGGAAAATATTTCCCTTGGAAGGGATCCAAGCCCACAGAAGTCAGGCAGAGTCTCTCTGTTGACTTTAAATGCACTATGGACTAGGCTGCTGTAAACCCCGAGAAAGAATACGTTGGTAAACACCAAGGCACTGTTGGGTTTAATGAGACAAATACGGCAGGACCTGTGATGATGAGCAATGATGGTGTTAGTTACCTTAGCGGTGCAGAAGGAGAGCTCTCTGGACTATAGGTATTTATGCAGTTAATTGATGGTTGGATATTTATAGCCTGGCAATGATCTTTTTAAGGCTACAGGCACCAGGCGTTGGTTTTCCCATGGGGAAGGGAGAGGGGGATGGAGCGGAAGCAGTGTTGATAGCAGCAGTGGATGTTTGAAACGTCTGTTCCCCTTGCTGCTAGCTTTGGTCTTCCTCTCCCCAGCTTCACTCCCTCAAATATTTGGTGTTTCTGCAGAAAGCCATAGCAAGGCACCGCTGTGATTGCGTATCTGTTTGGGCTGTGCATGTCAGCCTATTCATCCTTCCTCTGTGAGACCTCACGGGTGGGAGCACCCTGCGACTGGGGAGGGAATTTGTCCCTGGGCATGCGCCCCCAGCCATGCTGGGACATGGGGAGGACTTTGCAGGGGTTACTGCCCCTTGGGTCACTTGGCTGAACCATTCCTGCAGTTGCTGCTTCTCCTCTCCCAGGCAAAATGAGGATTTCCGTTGCAGAAGCAAATTTTGCCGGGTGCTGGCTAAAAGCGTTGAGAGGCAGCCCAGGGGCTGAGCCGGGCTGGTGGCAGTGGCCGGTGCGGGGCACAGCTGGGATCCACTGCTGCCACCGTGGCAGCCCTGCCCGTGGGCTCCCCTCACCTGGCCACAAAAAGCTCGGGGAGCTCAGCATCCCCTACAGCTGCTGTTGTAGGTATCTACATCTGGATAAAGGAAAGCAACATTATGGCTCTCGTATTTGAAAGGGTTTGTCCCCAGGTGGTACTGAGTGTCAAGCAAGACTCTTATGGACACAATTTGGAGACTTGCATCCTCTGTTTGCTAATGCTAATTAGAAAAGCAGCTCCAGCCCTGCACACCCAAGCACTATTAATGCAAAGGAAAGCTGAAGGCTTGTAAGATGCAGCCAACATCCAATGAACATTTTGGTGGTTGCATTTTTCCTAATGCTCGGTCTCACTGGAGGTAATAGAAAAGCCAGAGAGTTATTCTGAAGGAAGAGCTGTTGTTAGCTCTGATGAATACTGGTGATTAGGACCAGCTTTGATCCAGTGCTGGAAACCAATCATGGTTAAGATCTCTCCTTAAAAAAGAACTTATTTAATGTTTACATAAAAACCCCACGTAAAAATAAATTGAATCTAGCCTCTGGAATCATAGCCAGTATATCTGCCTCGGAGTATACGTTTACCTCCTGAGAATTCATACAGTAATTAGATGAATGTGCTTAATTAATCACATTTCCTGTGCTGAAGAGGTTTGATGGAAAACATTTGCTTCTCTCACTTTATTAAAGCATTATTGAGTGTTGCGCTTGTCATGTGTTCATCACCAGCCTTCTCACCAATTAATCCTGACAAAATGAAGTTTACCAACAGCAAAGTAAGCCTGTGCTCACACAGTCTCTTTGCTGTAGCTTTGTGTACATGCCTTCATGCCTCTAGGTAATTACTGGATAATTGAGAGCAGGGTCTGTTTAATCTAAAATGAGATGTGCTAAATATAAACCATTTTCAGTGCCTGATTGATACTGTTTTAATAGCCATGGTATCATCACTGCCATGGACATGTAACGCATGATTACCTTTATTTATTGCATGTGTTTATTATCAATTTTAAAGTCAAAATATGGTTTTCCAGCATGGTTATTAAACATATGAAGCAATTATTGCTTATTTAATATCTTTCCCCCACACTATGCCTGAACTAAAGAACGGGTATCTTAATATCTGGCCTTGGCCACAACATTACTGAGCCTCCATCTCCTTCAGAACCAGTGTCTGATGTGAGGGCAGGGATAACCTGCTGGAGGACTGCCAGCAGTTTCTGAGGCTCAGGAGGGGACATGGCAGACACCTTCCCACTGCAGAGCAGGGCCAGGAGCAGAGGAGCTGGATGGGGCAGCAGAGCTGAGGAGAGGCCCAGAAGCAAGCCCCCATGTTGGACCATGCTGGCTGGGCTCGGGCAGGAACACTCAGCCCTGCTCCATCCTGTCCTGTGCTGCGAGCAAGAACAGACCTCACCAAGAGAAAGCACAGAAGGAAGGAAGGAGGAAGAGAGGCGACCCTTGAAATGCCATCACCATCGCTGGTGACCTGAGTCTCCTCCAGGAATGGGAGGGCCGAGGTCTAGCCTGTGCCTGCTCCTTTCTTTCCTCTGAGGGAACTGAAAATGCTTGGAATGCACCAGCTCATGCAAAACAGTGGCTGAGGGGGATGGAGGCTGCCCTCCACCAGTCCTGGGAGCTAAACTGCTCACCAGGACTGTACACCAGCTCGCTGGCAGAGCTGGGGCTAGTTAGGAGCTGCTAACACTAAGCTGCAGAGAGAATAAATCAGATCCCATTGACTACCTCTTTAACCAGGCTTTCACTGAGGACATCTTTCTAAGGACTCTTCCCTCCCGACCACTTAAAATATTAGTGGCACACAAATATTAATTAATGAAAAGTGATTTCTCTGTTCTACCAACTGTCCAGTCCCAAGAAGCCTCATGTAGAAATAAGCTAGCTGTGATCAGCACTCCTGCTTACATAGTCATTAAGAACCGAAACACTTATTTCCATACAAAAATAAAATGCTTACTTACTGGTGGGCAATCAGATTTTGCTCTTCTCTCTCTGCCTTGCACCAAGAATTTTGTGTTACAATTCCAGCATTTTTAGTGCTGACACGTTCACTGTAAGTTCCTTACAGTGTTGTAGCAAGATAGCCTTCATATATGAGTCTGCATTTCCAGCACTTACACAGAACTACTGCAGAGATAATTTTCAGCCATGGGAACATTTTTTTTTTTCACTTGTCAAAAACTAAACCTAGATTTGGCTCGAAAATATTTGGCAACAGCTCGGCATTTTTGATAGAGTGCTTCTGTGTGCATAATACTGTTCCAAAAGCCCAGGTTGCAGTTGGAAGGCAACCTGGACTGGAAGTTTGCAGTCAGCTCTCGCAATGCCTCCTTTTACATTCCCTACCTTGCTAACGTCTTTGACACTCACAGACTTATCGCCCAGCTTTAAAATCCTTGTCAGAAAGGGGAGATATAGTCCAAAAGGTGATTGAGTCTCTGCAAAACTGGAGGAAGAGCTGAAGAGGGGAGACTGCGCAACTTTGCCATTGCCCGACCCCTTCCCTTCTGCTGCACTGCTAATGGTAGGGCTGAAATCCTGTTCAGTCTGTTTGGTTAATCATATAGCTGAGCATGCTCTAAAACCTGCAGAAGTCAACAGAAAAAATGCCTTAACCCTTGGTGAGTTTCAGATAATCCTCCTTTAGGATTTGGGTTTGGAGGGCTACGTGTTGGTGCAGTATTCACAGCTAGTACTGCTAAACCAAATGAAACACACCCAGTCTACTCTCAATATCTAGTGAACTCCTGGAAGTATCTTAAAACACCCTGGAAATACCTTGGATAGGCAAATTACCCAAGAAACAGTGAACACTTGCCAGTGAAGGGAATGGGAACATCTAAATGTCTGAGGTACAAACTCAGCCCACAGTCTCGCAGACAGAGAGCCATCTGGCTGAAACCCACACTTCTGTCTAACGCAAGAACCTGTATAAGCTGGGACCCTGTATAAGCTGTATCAGCCCTTTCATCTCAGCTAACTTGTTTAAAAAATAAGAATAATAAATAAAATAGGAAATCACATAAGTTTTTTCTTTTTTTCCTAAAATTCCCTGGCTACTTCATTAAGTGCCTATGTTAGGCATTGCCCTGGGAGAAGCTGCCACTTGGTACAGAAACAGCAGAAGGAAGGGGCTGTTTTGGTCCCTGGCCAAGTGAAGAACCTGGGTAACCCTAGTTGAAGATTCACTCGAGAGTCAGTAATAAACTTTACCTCCACATGAAAAACTCCAGACTCCGTCAGGGACAAGAGAAGCGAAAGCAGTGGCAAACAGTGAGAGAGAAGGGGAAGTTCATAGGAAATGAGAAATGTGGAAAATACCAGCACAAAGGTTAGGATGGGAAAAGCCTGTGATCACCTTGGATGCTATGAGTAAATTAGATAGGGAGGAACTCACAGGCTTCTTAAGGCCCCCGTGGAAGAAAGCACTTGAAGCATATGCTGCCAGCTATACAGGTATCTACACGCTCGCTAAACCCAAGGAGTAGGCGTCCCTTCACATTACGAAGTTGCTAACTACACTCAAATTCCTGGCGCAAGTTCCCCATCTGATATCTGCATGGCTGTGCATGCACTTGCTCTCCTGAGGAGATTCTTTTGCAGAAGTCCTGAAGGGTGCCGGGGGCCGGGGCCACCGCCTGCCCCCAAGCACCGGGCACCAGAAGCTGCCTGCGCCTCGGCTGCCCATGCGGAGGTGCGGGAGCAGGTCTGCCCCTGCAAGCCATCCAGACCTCATCTCCTCCCCATGGACCTGTCAGCAAGGGTGCCAATTAGTGGCAACGGGAGCTTATTGAGCGCTGAGGTAGGCTTGCTGTTGTGCAATTGCTGGGAAATGAAAACAGCCTGTTCCTGCAGGTTGGTTTTTTTTTTTCCTCCCTTTTTTTTGGTATTGTACAGTAACTGCAATTAAATCTTTCTTGGCACAGCATTTCATTTGAGAGCTCTTTCCCTATATGACTGCTCTGCATCCCTGTGTGCACTACTTGATGTTTCATTACACAAATAGGCTTCATTTGCAGAAATGATGCCCTGCTGGGAAAAATCAAATGCTTGAATTACAGGTCCTCTGCAGGGGGTAATCTGCCCTCAGAGAGTGAGTTCAGGGGTCGAGACCTGCCCACAGCTGCTGGGCTGAGAGAAGGATTTATTTTTAAAAGCCTATTTTAAGAAAAAGGCTTCTGGGTCTAAGGGGGGAAACAGTCATTGCTTGAGATGTGCCTGAGCTGTAGAAAGCCGGCCGTGGTGGAGCCAGCTGTGGGAAGACCTTGAACAGCAGCTGAAGGCAGACTTCAGGCTGAAGTCAGGCCTGAGTCTGTCTGCAAACACCTCCCCAAGTTCATGACCCAACTTTCCTGCCTGCTTTTAATATCTTACAAGAACTACCTGTGCTGGGTGGATTTCGGGTTGACATGTCCCATCCTTTCTCCCTCTCATCAGACAATAACTCCTTTCTAGGGCATTGCAGGGGTTTTGTGCTTGACACAAGCTGAGCTGGGCAAACTAATAGCAAGACAGTTTGGAGGACTGTTAACAAATCCTATCCCGCTTCCTACCTTCCATTCCTCTCCTGGTTTTGTGCTGTAAGGACTCAAATTATTTTTTCACCTGGGATGGGATTCCCCTAACCAAAACCAGACATTTACAGTAAGCTCTGTACCTGGGCTACTTATCCAAAGTCCCTCTATGATCAGAGAAGACACACAGACACCTGCGGGGCTCCTGTTACCCTAAAGTAGGTCTAACACACAGCAGATGAATTGTGCCCTACAAGTGCCCACTTCTCTCCATTGATTTTGAAGGGGACCTGGAGCTATGGGCTCAGACACTGCTCTGTCTAAATTTTGGCCAGAGGAACCCACATTGAAGTCCTTAGCCTGAAAGCCTTATCAGAATATCTGCACTTGCTGCCAGTGCAGTATACATATTTATGCCTGCACTGTGACTGTCCTTGGGATTTTGTGATTCTCAGGTACCAGCAACATTATGTATCAAGGTCATAGCTTGCTTTCCTGCGTAAAACATTAGTCAAGGAAGCAAAACAAAGTTAAACCTTAGCCTTCTGATATTGAGCCACAGAAAGTTCATAATCCTTCTTTTCCAATAGTAATGTAACATATTTTCATTAATGCTTAATACAAAGAGATCTCGCCTATCAGCCCAAAGAGACTAGTCATGCTTGTATGCAATGGGGTCATGGAGCGTGAATATTCAGGCTGCCTGCGGTCTGCTCTGCTCATCGGCCCTTCAACAGGCACAGTAACCATCAGTTCAGTCCCATCCTGGTCTGCCGAGACTGAAAATGGTTTCCATGGGTTGGGTGCTTGGTAAGCAGCCTGCTTGCGATGCCTTGCTCTTGCACTGCCCTGGAGTTCTCCCCTCAGCCTCCTTTTCTCCAGGCTGAACAACCCCAGTTCCCTCAGCTGCTCCTCATAATGTTTGTGCTCTACACCCTTCACCAGCTTCGTTGCCCTTCTCTGGACATGCTCCAGCACCTCAATGTCTTTCTTGTAGTGAGGGGCCCAAAACTGGACATAGTATTTGAGGTGGGGCCTCATCAGTGCCGAGTACAGGGAGATGATCACTTCCCTAGTCCTGCTGGCCACACTGTTCCTGATACAGGCCAGGATGCTGTTGGCCTTCTTGGCCACCTGGGCACACTGCTGGCTCATATTTAGCCATCTATTGACCAACACACCCAGGTGGCTAGACAGCTTTCCAGCCACTCTTCCTCAACCCCGTAGCACTGCATGGGTTTGTTGTTGTGACCCAAGTGCAGGACCTGGCACTTGGCCTCGTTGAACCTCATACCATTGGCCTCGGCCCATCTGGTCTGTAGAGAAGGACCATCTACCAGTGGGTTGGATTTTGACAGCCTTGAAGCGGGTCAGCCCTGGGGTCAGCCCCAGGATGGCAGCTGAGGGAGGCTGGTGCTTTTATATCTGCACCTCATTTACACCAGGGAGACACCACATGCCAACAGCAAGAGGTGGGAGCCTTTCCCCAACGACATGGCTACTCCAAAAAGCAAACTGCTTTAAATCAAGGGAAAAGGATAGAGGGAAGAAGAGAGGAACAGCTTGTGCTTTCACAGTGCAGCACACATTTGTGTTGTACAAGCAAAACAAAGTCACACAAAATACAGCAACAACCTGGGGACACTGCCTGTGGGTTTTACCAGACTGGTGCAGGCAGTAGATGAGCCCATGCTTTCTGTGGGCTGGAGCACTGTGGGCATCTCACTTGGATGGAAGCTCCATCCAGAGCAGCACTGCTGAGTCCAGCACTGCCTGCAGCCCCCTGGTGCTGCCTGCAGCCTTGGGGCAAGGGCCAAATAGGCACTATAGAAGGACTAGAGGGAAGGTACACAGGTTTTGTAGTTGCTTGTGTCCTGAGGGTTTTCTGCATCCAGAGAAACAGTTGCTCTTTCAGTGGGACAACTTCTTTTTCAAAGAGGTAGGAAAATGCCTGGAGTCTTCTGACTGGGCTGGAGGGGCTGCGTCCATTTCGCACCCCTAAGGTTTTTGCCTTCCATGTACCTCAACCAATAAACTACTGCATTTTGGGTAAGTGAAATGCATTTCTTCCACCACAAGAACAATCCCAAAGAACCATAACACTTTTTTTTTTTTTTTTTTATCAACTTGAGATGAAAATATAATTGCTTTTCTCTTTTTGTTCCCTCCACACATCAAAAAGCTGCTGTTTGTTGAACAGGCTGCAATGTCTGCAGTCCTGAGCTGGTGGAGGTGAGTCTCCAGTTCTGCCTGTGCACTGTGACAGCAGTGTGACAGCCCTGTCACAGTGGCTGGTGCAGCTTTCACCCCATGTTGGGCACCGTGCTCTGTGTGCTCTGTGTGCGTGTGTGTGTGTGTGTGCAGGAGGGGGGGTCACCTCTCTGACAACAAAGCCTCAGGGCTTCCCTGCCAGACCCCACAGGCACAGCCTCTCTTGGCAGCGTTGCCTGGTTAATTATGATTTTATCCTGGTTCCCTAAAGAAATCAGGCTTCTGTGAGGACACTGGCTGTGTAGGGTTTCTCCAGTGTACTTCGGTCCCACCCCACAGTAATTGTTAAACCTTCTCACCAGTTCAAATAGAATTTGAGGGTGGGTAGAGCTCTCAGAGCTGTTAGCTTTGTCTGAGTTTCAGGAAAGGCAGAAGGATAGTGGAGACATGGCTTTTATTGGCCCCAGGGCGCGGGCCGCAGTACTGCATGGCCACCCAGAGTGCAGCCCCACACTGCCAGCCCCCAGCAAAAGGATGTCCCCAGAGCCCCCACTGCCTGTGGGACTGCTCGCCTAGTAATGCTACCCAGCTTCCAGTGAGGATGGCAGCAGGGAAAGGGATGAGAAGCAGTCTTCTAAAAGCTGTGGAGAATATCAGGGATTCAGGCCGGGTACTCCCTGTCCTTGCTTTTAAGTCCCTTTCAGTACTTCTCAGCAGCAGAGGGAGATGCCAGCTGCCCCGGATCACAACCTGTTGCTATTTCTGTCTTTCTAGCATCTGTTCATCAGCTCCCATTTCCATATACGCAGGCACAAACATGTCCAGGACTGAAATTTCCAATCATTCATCAACTTGAGAAAATGGAGTGCCCAAATCTTCTGGATGTTGCAACCTCTGGGGAAGTCCAGAAGAGTGGGAGCCCCGTGGTCCCACCAAAAAGCTACTGAACCCACCAGTTGCAGGGGGAGAAGATAGATAGGAGCAGGCAGTGACCCTGTGGTCCCCCAGAGTTAGCAGCCAGTGCCCTGGGTGCTGGCAGAAGAGCAAGATGGCACTAAATGTGTCCCTGAGCTGCATCTCACTCGTGCTTTGGAGAGCCACGCGCAAGGGAAAAGGTTCATCGCAGCTCATGAGGAGGAAAGCAAAGAGATAATTGAAAAGAAATGCTGCTAAATTAGATTGCAGTTACATCCCACTGCAAATATGTGATTTTCTGTGCAACATTTGTGCATCAACATTTTAGCTGTGTGAGGATAAAAAGTTAACATATTCACTAGGCCTATTACCATATTACATGTATAATTTATAAGATTTTAAGATTAGGCTGATTTCTGGTGTGGTTTTTTTTTATTTAAACTACCAACACTTTGGAATTTAATTTAATTTGCTTGTCCTTTGCGTAAAATACTAAAACCCCTTAGTGCAATTTTAATCTTTCCAAATTCCCTTCCTACCAGCTGAACAAGATGATATTAGAACACTTTAATAATTTTTTAAAAATCTTTGAAGTCCATAAACAAGTCAAACTTGAAAATACACTCCCCCCATCAAACAGTTCTATTTTAACAAGGTCACAACAAGGTGCTTACAGTTTTGATGCAGAAATCAGGTGTCTTTCAAACTGCACTTGCAAATTAAGGTGAGAGTCCGAGCAGGCAGCTCTTCGCAGGGAGAAAGTGGTGATAATGGAATGGGAATTAAGGAGAAAAACTTGCAAATTCACTTCATTCTTTCATTCTTTTTATTCTGCCAAACTTAACTTTTCATGTGTAGGTATGCACAGCTTTGAAAAGAGCCTCAGCATCATGTTAAAGGAAATATTATAAGGACAGGTCTACTTCAGCATACTGAGGTGCATGCAATGTTCCTCCTGAAAAACAGTCATGAATCCTTAAAAAGCATGAGATTTTAAAAGAAAAACATCTCTGTACTTTTTTCCCTCGCTTTGGGTGATATGGGGGATGTATGCTGCAGTACCTGAAAGCCACAGACTTGCCCAGTTTCAGCTGGGATTCTGCCCTAACTCACTGTTCTGCAGCTGGGACATTAAGAAAAGCACCAAGCAATGGATGAAGCTTTTTAAGGGCAGGAGAGAGACACTCTCTTGGGAGTCTTTGGGCCTCCACGGCTAAGTTAGAGATTTGGACCCCCTTAATAGGTAGCAGAGGGTGCTCAGTTCCTGCCTCCCACCCATCCCCGAGGCTCTGTGAAATGCACTAAGCCATCTGCTTGAAAGCCGCACTTGGCAGCTGTGCTTCAGCCCTGCGGCTGCTTTGCCATGTGGCTGGAGCCGGCATTGGGTGCCCACGTGCCAAGGTGGGCAGCAGCTGGGTGGGCAGCATCCGTCGCTCTGCAAGTGCCGTATGTGGCTGCTCATGGTGGCTTCACCCCTGTGCTTAAGAAGGAACCTGGTGCTCAGGACCAAGTGATGGAGAAGATTTTTCCCACCTTATATGCCTCCATGACTTGACAGCTGTCCTGGTTTCACCTGGGATAGAGTTAATTTTCTATGTAGTAGCTGCTGTGTTTTGGATTTTGAATGAGAATAATGCTGATAACTCATTGTTTTAGTTGTTGCTAAGTGGTGTTTACAGTAGTCAAGGACTTTTTCAGTTTCCCAGAGAAGCTGAGAAGGAGCATAGACAAGTTGGCCAAAGGAATATTCCACACCATAGATGTCATGCTCAGTATATAAATAGGGGTTGGCTGGGGGGCAGAAGTCCATGATGACTGCTCGGGACAGGCTGGGCAACCAATCATTGGGTGGTGAGAGCAACTTATATTGTATCACTTTATTTTGTATATTCTTTTACCATTATTACTATTATCATCATCATCATCTTCCATTACTGTTCTATTAAACTGTCTTTATCTCAACCCATGAGATTTTGAGGGGGCGGTTCCCATCCCCTCCACCCCCTGCTCTCATTCTTCTCCCTACACTACTGGGTGGTGGGGAGCGAGCGAGTGGCTGCAATGGTCCTAGTTGCTGGCTGGGGTTAAATCACAACAGATTTGCTGCCAGAAAGTTATTTCTGCTGAAGCCAGACAGCAGGAGACATAATAAACAACAATTTACTTCCTGTGCTTCTGTGTTTGCATCCCTCAAAAAGTGGACAGAGTGCCCCCCGTGCCCAGGGCATGGCTCAGGGCCAGGCTGCCTGCCAGCTGTGAGGCTTGCAAGTCTTCCTTCACATATTGAAGAACCTCACTGGTCAACTGTTCCTGGGCATTTGCTCTCAATATCCTTCTCTGCAGATGAGAATTCTTGCTATTACTATTATGGTTATTGTTATTACTGTAACTGATGGTGTTCCTGGTATGATCCTTAGTCTCTGGGACATGGGACTTGGGTTTAAAGCACACAGTTGCTTTGGAAGAGAAAACAGTTTCTGGAGAGAGAAAATGAAAAAGGAGACAGTAGGGAAAAATAGGGAGTGTCAGAAGACAGAAAGACCAGGTGAAGCAGAAGTTAGGGAAGGGAATGGGAGAAGGAAGCATATACAGGGAGGGAACCAGTGGACTGGGAGCTTTTTCATGCTGATTTCTGTGATAAAGCAGAAGGATGTTGCGAATTCCCAAAGTACAGAGCAAGAAATCTTCTGATCAGCTTAAATAATTTCTTATTAATTTATAGACTAGCAGATTGATGTTGCTTGCTATCCCAATTAGCTAATTTTATTAGGGTTTATTTTAAACAGTGGCTTCATGGCTGACATAATTTTGATTCTAGCATTTTCTGCATCCTTGTTCATTACGGTGATGGCTGTTTTAGGGCAAGACGTGTCTGAGGCCTGTGTGCTGCGCAGATGGGAGCCCTCTGAGCTGGTCACAGGACCTTCCAGGCAGGGCAGAAAGTCGGTCATGGGACCGCAGGTGGTTCACACTCATCCAGACCTCAGTCTGGAGAGACAGTGAGTCCAACCAGGCAACAGAAGGAAAAATGATCCTGGAAGCAACAAAGATAAAGGAAAAACTCCAGCATTTAAACGGCTGCCTGGGCATGTGATGCAAATGGCAGAGGACAGAATGAACTAATTGGATGATGTGTAAATGAACCAATACTTTGTACGCTCTCATGCCTTGCCTGAGTTTGTTTAATAACTGTGTTCTCACACTTTCTCACTGCATCCATGAGCCAAGCATCTTATTTTTAGGATGGGCTTTCACAAGGTGTTCAGAAAAGGAACTGGCAACTGGATGGCTATGTGGGTGAGGAATGTGGTTTGTAGCCTGGAGGGGTCGCTGGTGGGGGAGCCTGCCCCTGGTCACCGAAGCAAAGACACTGCCAACCTGGGTGCAGCAACAGCCTCCAGCAGAAGGTAGCACAGGCTGTGTGTGCTCGACCCCACAGCCCCCGTACCCAAATCACCCTCCAGCACCATTCCCAACCTCATGCGCTTGCTTCCCAACTCATCTGGCTCAAAATGCCGGCTGCTCCCACCCGAGCTGGCAGGCTGTGCACCCACCATGGCGTGATGCTCAGACTCATTCCAGCCATGGCAGAGAGCAATGGTGAAAGGCAGAGAGGGGGGTTTGCAAAGCACAGCGAACCCCAGCCAAACAGCCCCGCCAAGGCAGAGGCAGAAATATTTTGGCGGGTGCAGCAAACAGTTTGGATAACGCTTTTGGACAATTTTCGCCATCCCAGATTCCTCCGCGTCTGCGGAGTGGTTAGCACCAGTGATTGGGAAATGTCTTTGTACATACATGAGTCCTGTTAAGAGGCACAGCTTTCATCATGGAGAATTTCGGTTGCTTAGATATCAAGCTAGATAAATATTTTTCACAATCCAAGCAGAAGAAGTAACTTCTAGCTGTAAGGCAGGGCTGCTTTAGTGCAGTTTGTTGATCAGCCAATTGCTGTTCTAAACCTAATCCTACAAAATAAGCCATGTATAAAGATGGAATTAGCAGAGCATATGGGACCTAATAAACACAATGTTCACAATATTCATAGGATTAGATGTGAAATATTAAGGTCTCATCCTGCTGGCCTTTCCAGTATCATCAGTCTCACCAGTATTCCTTATATTCCTATGCAAAGGCCTATTTTTCAGATGGATATTAGCCGTGAGGATAAATTAAAGGTAAGGCAGCATGGAAATGATGAAGCCTTTAAAAGATGACTGGAGACTTTGAATGTCTGGTTTTGGGTGCTTTTTCCTAACTTTCCCTAAAGAGTCAAAATTCAAGACACCCTCAATTATGACTCAAAAATTTACCTCCTGATCTTTGGGGAATAGAACTTGAAGTCTACAAGGGGAAATACAGACTATAGTTCTCTACCCCATCACCTTCAGAAAGGTGGCAGTGATGAAGAAGAAAAAACAATACCCACATCTAACTTAGATGATATTTAAATTAACACTTAACATTAAATAACACAAAATCCAGAGCAGGACAGCACTGAGCTCTGGCAGTACCAGTATTTAGATATTTGTGACAACATTAAAAGTTTTCATATATTTGCAGGAAAGATTGAAGCTGAAACATGTCTAATAAGAATGTATGTATCTTGATGAGGAAATAGATACACTAAGTCAGTAATGTTATCAGTGAGGTGTGGGGGAAAATACAAACATACGTCGCTTGGTCCTGACCTTCTACTGGACATGCAGGGTAAATTATTTATTCCAGCATCAGCCCACTCATATGTACAGGTCTTTGAGAAGTTAAAAGCGTGTTTGCACTTACCTTGCCTGTCTCTGTGCTTTCCCATGTGTGCTCTGTTCTGCACACCAGTGCAGAAATAGCAGGATTAGACCCTTGTCACTGAACCGGTGATAAAGACCATTAACTCAATCTGTCATCACTGGATGCCCATTCCCAGCTGATCTGATTGATTTCGAGTGGATTAGCCTGGATACGTCAGACGTTAGAATAACCCAGTAACCTACGAACAAGAGTGGTATAAGGAGAGGAGACGTTACGTGCAACCTTCTGTGCTTCTGTCTTGTCTTTCTTAAAATACTGAGCCATGGCAGGCACATATTGATCCCATACGTGATAACAGCTGTTAGCCAGACACACGGATCCATTGTCTGCATCACTGATGGCCAGCTAAGAACAATAATCACACTTGCTATGCTGGGAAAATAACAGGCACGGAGGCAGACCTTTGCTCCGAGGACCCCGTGCTGCTTCAGAGGCCGTTAAGGGGCCATAATTCCAGCTTAATGCTGGAAGATGCCAGGATCTATAAGCAGCGTGAAATCCCCAAAGCTGCCCCCAGAGCACCTGCTATAGGTTATCAGCATAAGGGTTTTACCTAATATAGCTGGGCATCCCCACGCTTTGGTAGCTGGTGTGCTGAGGAAGATGAGCATCAGCTAGAATCGCTGTAGAGCTGGTTTGCCTCCCTGCGAGCCCCAAATATCTTGACCTGATAGTACGCTTTCCTAGAAGATGAGACCTTCCTATTTATATACCAATAGCCTTTTAAGTTGCAGCAAGGGGTTTGTATCTGCATCAGCCATCTCTCAGGGCAGGCTGCTGGCACTAGCCAGCTCCCACTGTTGCCTCGCTCCTCCCCGCTGCTCTGGAAAGCACTTGTCTGGGCTCACATACAAACACACAGCCTGCTATAATAGCGATTAATTGCTTCCAAGTACAAAAAACCACTGAGCAGGTTCACCGGGTTTGCTTCTTCTGCTCATGCGCCTTCCCTGAGCTCAGCCCACACCACTCACAGCCCCTGGTGCTACACTGGAGACTACAGGGGTACCCACCATGAGTGGTCCAGGGGTCTCCACTGCCCTCTCATGGGAATAGGGGGGCATGGGTGAGGAGGATGAGTCTGAGGAGCAGCCAGAGCATGCCAGGTGCTTGAGCCACGCTGGGGACTGCCAGGATATATTGATTTTCCCAGGGATCCTAAATACAGGAGCCGACCACAGGGTGTTGGCCAGCCTTGGTTTCCACGTGCACATACTTTGCTTGTACAATTTTAAGCCAGAAAGTGCATGGGCAAGCCAAAAAGGCCATGTAAGACCACTAAATAAGCTCCCAGGATAGTAGTAACCTGTCTATAAATACAGAAATAGCTCAATGAGAACATGCAAGTTCAATCACACAAATGACTTAGCGCAGTAACTATAGAGAAAGCACCTTCTTGAATATGTTGGGGTCCTGACAATACCAGCAGGGACCAGATCATCTGAGATGTCCAATATCTGCACTCATGAATGCCTTGTTGTAAGTCCCAGCAGCCATTCAGTTTACAGAATGGGAGCCGTTGTGCAGGTGCCCTGGGCCACTTTGCTCATCCAGCAAGGCAGAGAGAAGCTACCCAGTCCCTTGCCATCCTACAAGATGTTTCATGGCACAGTGTGGTGCCACAGGGATAACATGGGACATACTCCACAGTCCTGGACCCCATGGAAAGATTTCTGTTAAGTTTCATGGATTTGAATCAGTTTAATGCAAATCCTGCTTGTTTTCAAACATAAGGCCTAGCACGTAGAATCATAGAATCGTAGAATGGTTCAGTTTGGAAGGACCTGAAAGATCATCTAGTTCCAACCCTCCTGCCATGGGCAGGGACACCTCCCACTAGAGCAGGTTGCTCAAAGCCCCATCCAGCCTGGCCTTGATCACTTCCAGGGATGGGGCAGCCACAACTTCCCTGGCCAACCTGTTCCAGTGCCTCACCACCCTCACTGTAAAGAATTTCTTCCTCATATCTAATCTAAATCTTCCCTCTTTCAATGTAAACCATTACCTCTCATCCTATCAGTACATTCCCTAATAAAGAGTCCCTCCCCATCTCTCCTGGAAGCCCCTTTTAGGTACTGAAAGGCTGCTGGAAAGTCTCCCTGCAGTCTTCTCTTCTCCAGGCTGAACAACCCCAATTCTCTCAGTCTGTCTTCATAGGAGAAGTGCTCCAGCCCTCTGATCATCTTTGTGGCACTCCTCTGGACCCACTCCAACAGGTCCATGTCTTTCTTATGTTGGGGACCCCAGAGTTGGGGGTACTCGAGGTGGGGTCTCATGAGAGTGGAGTAGAGGGGCAGAATCACCTCCCTCGCCCTGCTGATGAAGCCCAGGATGTGGTTGGCTTTCTGGCCCAGCCTGTATTTGTGCCTGAGATTGCCCTGACGCATGTGCAGGACCTTGCACTTGGCCTTGTTGAACTTCACGAGGTTTGCACAGGCCACCCTTAAAGCTTGTCAAGGTCCCTCTGGATGGCATCCCCTCCTTCCAGCATGTTGACCGCGCCACTCAGCTTGGTGTTGTTGGCAAACTTGCTGAGGGTGCACTCAATCCCACTCTCTGTCTTGCCAACAAAGATGTTAAACAGCACCGCTCCCAATACTGACCCCTGAGGAATGGCACTCATCACTGATTTCCACTTGGACATTGGGTTGTTGACTGCAACTATTCGAGTGTGACCACCTAGCCAATTCCTTATCCAACAAGTGGTCCATCTGTCAAATCCATGTCTCTCCAATTTAGAGACCATGACATCATGCGGGACGTTGTGCTTTGCACAAGTCCAGGTAGATGATGCCAGTTACTTTCCCCTTATCCACCAACACTGTAACGTCATCAAAGAAGGCCACCAAATTTGTCAGACACAATTTCCCCTTCATGAAGCCATGCTGGCTGTCACAAATCACCTCATTTTTCACGTGCTTTAGCAGAGTTTCCAGGAGGACCTGCTCCATGATCTTGCTGGGCACAAAGATGAGACTGACCAGCCTGTACTCTGCCGCATCTTCCCTTTTTCCCATTTTAAAAATCCCTTGCCATCACTGAGATTTATCATGCCATTTTCCACAGAGGCTTTTGTGATCTAAACCCCATGTGTTTGGCCAAGGGTCTATTTGACACTGAAGTGACACATCTTCTTGTTATTAGCTCTGCAGGCAGGGTTACACTGTGCCTGATGGAGCAGCTGTAGGCAGTGCTCAGCCAGCCACAGGCCTGCCTGGGAACTGCCTTAGCGCAGGCCTTGCTGCATTTTGTTATTTCAGCGTGATTCAGGTAGAAGTACCAACTATTCATCTTTCACAGACCACACGTAAATCCATATGTGTGGGAAGGGGACATGCTAGTAATCCCACAAAGTTCTGTTCCTGCAGAAAACCCCACTTCCTAAATGCAGTGGGTTATTGATCAATGGTTTGGGTTCATTTCCAGCGAGTGCTCCAAGAGAATACCGATCTCTGGGGCTTTCCATAAGAAATGCAGTGCAGCGGGGCCAATTTTCTTTTAAAGGTACATGAGAACGCCAGGATTGCAGCACGTAAAGGATAGCAGGACTGCTTCTGCAGGCTCCATCGAGCATAAAATAGAGCAGCTACAATGCCTCTTAGCATGAAAGGGAAAGTATTTTGCCATGAATTTTTAATGCAATTCATCATTGGAAAGAGATACATTGAAAGATTAAAATATTATTCATAATACTTCCATTTGCCATACAGAAAGTTAGACCCATTACCAAAAGACAGATCCACTTAAGAATCTGCCTATCAGAGTGCTTTCCTAGGTGAGAAGATAACAGGATATATTTTTTCTGGTTCGGTTGTTTTCATAAATCTTATCAATGAAATGCTACTGGCTCTGAAGGGTATTTAAATACAGCTTTGCTCACAGATGTAGCAGCAGATCTTTGGCAGGAGAACCACTGACAGATTTAATTAGCATTCCAATTCAAGGAAATAAATGGAATTGTCTATTGCAAAATGGTGTTTGTATCAAGAGGCTTTACTGCAATATTTGTGCTCAAGACGGAATGACTTACTGTTGCTGAAAAGTGACAGCAGTAGCTTATTCTTCTACATTATCTTGTAGGTAAGTTAAACAAATTAGTGGTGTCAGAACATGCTCCTAGGACATGTATTTAGTTTATATGTAGAGCTGCATGCCTCCCCTCATCTGTGCAATCAATCCTGTGTCCCCTGCCATACTGATACTGGTTCTTTTCAAGTACATACTGAAGTTAAAAAAAGAAGTCGAATGATTTCTTCTTCCCAGAGTGATTTGAACCGGAAAACGAAAACTTTCTTCAGAGCTACTGTTTAGGAATATACAAGAAGGCATGTGTGTCCTGCCTCCACCAAAAAACTCTCTTATTTTCTGCAATAAATGTACCAGCAAGGTTAGTTCAGAGGCTGTACCATTTTTAGTAGTTTTTTAAAAACATCCTTTCCTGTAAGTGCCAATTCCAGTTTTGGACGGCTGTAGTGAAGCACGTAGCTAGTAGCATCTATCAGGCAGATCCAGTGGCACTGGTAGGTTATTAATTTTGCATATTGTGGGTCTTGGCATCAAGTGACCCACACGTAGATTCAAATGCAGAGTCAAATTTCCAGATCTCGTTTTGGTCAGCTGGGGCAGAACAGTGGGGACAGTCTGGCTTCTCACATGAGACATGAAGTCCTCGCTCCCAAAAGTTTCCATGGGAGTTGTGCCCATGTAAGGAATCAATTCATGGTGGATGCTACAAGTACTCGGTAGTTCCATTTCCAGCCATCCGCCCCAGCAAGCTTCCGTGCAGCCCTGATAAAGAAATATCCCAAGCCAGATTCCCCGGGGTGCAGTTCTGACTTTACAGTTGGAGCTGGAGAGACACTGTTAGAAGCGCAAAGAATCACCAAGGAGGAGGTCCTACCAAATCTATACCCTGCACAGTATAGTCTGGTATAAATACTGGTTTGAATGGTTTGAAGGTGGAATGCTCATCTAAATAACTGTAAGAGAAATATTGCAATAATAACTACAGCTGTTTGATTAGCTCCCTAGTAATACATGAACACAGAGACTTGCTATTATATATAAATACAAAACATATGTAACATATAACATTCTATATATACTATGAATAATCCACTTATTCAGAGTTAACAGTGTGCACAATGATGTACAAAAGGCATTTCACAGCACCTAGGTTCAGGTTTTTTTGACATTGTAGGCATGTAGCATGACTACCAAGACTCCCTTTACAGGCAGTGAAGAGAACCAGGTGTTTCTGGTGTTCATCTTACCCTAAAGTAGACCCCAAAAGTAGGCCAGTCAAACTGCACCCCAGAAGCTCCTCTATCTTCTTTGACTGCAAAGGGAACCTAGGGTGACTGCAGTAAAGAGGTCAATGCCTGAGTTAAAGGTTTAAAAATAGAGGAGCTAAATTCCACCCAGACGGTTCAGATAAGGGAGACAAAGTGAAACAGGTCAGAAAACGTTTGATGTGTTCAGTCTGGTCGGTTATTTTTTAATATCACTGAGTCGGATTTCGAGTCACTGAGATTTCACAGAGCTGTCAGTAAAAGGATGACTAGGGTCCTAAATATGGAAGAAAATTTAATTAGCTATTGATACAGCAGGGCTTAGATCTGCAGAGATCAGAGTCCCTTTGTGCCAGACTCTGTATCAAGAAATGACAGGAGACAACACCAGTCCCTGCCAGTTTGTAGGCCAAACAGTCAGGAGCTGGGAAAGCAAGAAATCCAGAGAGAAGCCGGTCACTCATTAATTTTGCATGGGGAGTCAGCGCAACATTGCACTGGTGAGTGCAGTAGAACAGGGCAGAGCTCCGAAAGAAAAACATCTTGACATTTTTCTGCCAGCCCTGTCCTGCCAGGCAAGCCCCAGGAAGGATCTGGCCTCTAGGAAGTGACTTTCTTGAGGCTTCCTGGGGCAAGAGAGATGTAAGAAGCCTCTTTAACTGTGCCAAGAGACTGCACTGGAGGCGACATGGCCACATACTGTGGAAGGGAACAAGACGATGTGAGCAGGAGCTGTGTGTGGCGTGAGCAGGGTCTGTTGAGCAGCATGAAAGAAAACCCAAAGTGCAGAGTGAGGAAGGGTTTCTGGGGCTGAACTAAAGCCGTGAGGACTGAGTAGGACAACAGGGTGAAAACTGCAGTGAGGCTAACAGAAAACACAAGGACTTAATGAACCTGATGCAGATCCCTCTGGAAGCCTAAAGGAATTAACAGGTACGATGTGGTCAGAGCAGTACGAAACTGAAGTAGTTTTGGCAGCAGCACTTGGGCTGGGCTGGTGAAGGGACATAGGAGGACGTTACACAGGAACAAAACAGTGGCCCTTGCAGGAGTGAGAGGTTACATCTTCAGGCAGGTAACTGGCATGATAATGTTCTGAAAACCAGAAGAAAAGCAAATGCACACACTGGTGGAGAAGCCCCTGCACTTCTGACAGCATTTCCTTATCACAGAATCATATAATGGCTTAGGTTGAAAGGGACATTAAATTTCATCTAGTTCCAACCCCCCTGCCATAGGCAGGGACATCTCCCACTAGACCAGATTGCTCAAAGCCCCATCCAATCTGCCTTGAACACTTTCAGGGATGGGCCACCCACAACTTCTCTGGGCAAACTGTTCCAGTGCCTCACCACCCTCAGAGTGAAAAATGTCTTCCTTTTATCTAATCTAAATCTACCTTCTTCCAGTTTGAAGCCATCATCCCTCGACCTATCACTACATGCCCTTGTAAAAAGTCCCTCTCCAGCTTTCTTGTAGGCCCCCTTTAATTACTGGAAGGCTGCTGGAAAGTCTCCCTGGAGCCTTCTCTTCTTCAGGCTGAACAACCCCAACTCGCTCAGCTTGTCTTTATAGGAGAGGTGCTCCAGCCCTCTGATATTCTTCATGGCACTCCTCTGGACCCACTCCAACAGGTATTTCTGATGTTGGGGCCCCAGAGGTGGGCACAGTACTCCACAGGTAGAGTTATGTCCTAGGAAGGCTTCAGCAGAAGCTCAATCAGAGCTGGAAGGTGCTTGGCTCCAGTGCCATGTGGCTGTGGGCTCCATCCTGCTCTCACAGCTGTGTCACTGTCCCTGTCATCCCTGACTTACCCACTGCCACCAGGAGGGACCAGTGGCCATCCTTGCCACCCCAGGACCGCCCTCCTGGGGAGGCTGCTGGGTGCAGTCTACACTCCAGCATCTGCTTAGAAATACAAATACACAGACTAATGTCATCAGAGCAAGCTCCAGGACAAACACACGGTAAGAGCCCTGTCCAGAAAAAGTGCACTGAAAGACCCTTCGGTAGAATAGGGAATTCAGTGTTGGTATCCTGCATCCTGAGCCAACACTGTGATGGCTAGCACTGCAATAAGAGAGGGGTATTAGCAGTGTTTTCTTAAAGGGGCCATGTGTTGGTGTGGCTTTTTAAATGGCTGAAAGTGAAATGAAATATATGGGATCTGTTGTGTATATGTAATCATGTTTGTTAGTCTTGTTTCAGTGAATTAAAAAAGAGGCAAAACCTAGAATTCAATCCAAATTATAATTTCTTACTTCTGATTTTGCCATTCAGTTGCAGAACCAAAAAGAAAAAAATATCTGTTATTCTCCATATGTTGTAGAAAAAGTAGAGCTTAAGAGCAGGTTGTTTCGTCACTCTCAAATTGCCATCAAACAATTGCTGCCTGGATTAGGGTCTTCCGAAATGTAGGAGGTGATTAATTGTTTTTCATTTATTTTGCAAGGATGCTTTTATTGTTATGTGACGTTGCCATCTGTCCATCTTGGAGGAGAGAGTCCCAGAAGATTTTAATCCTCATTGATACAGGTTCAGGTGCCTCTCCAAAGGACAAAGACTGGCCTACTTTCATCCCTGTGGTATGCAGAAACTTCTCCATCAGGCAGGTTTTGAGTGAAAGAGTTGCCCTGAACAGCTAGATCGCACTTCACCTCCTCTGAGAAGGGGTTGTGTGAAAGAAGGATTCATTCAGTCAGATGGCCAAATTTAGAATATCTGACAAATGTAGTTTTAGGTCAGCTGCTTCCTTTTTTCTTTAGTTTCTTATTCCTCCCCTTAAGCCTTTTCTTTTTTTTTTTTTTTTTTTTAAAAGACATTGATAATCATGCAAAATTTTTCTTTTAAAATGAGAATTCAAAACTCTTCATTCTAAAGATTCCTAAGTAAGGTATTTAGGCGTGCTGGAAATTTCCCTTCCTTTTTTTTAGTCAAGAGCAATTAACTAAACTGGAACCACATTTCGTGATTACTATCGGTTCTAACTGAGCGCGCATTTGTCCCCAAATGTTACACATACATATGCACACACGAAGTCAAGTGAATCCCCAAAGCTGCTGCTTTATATAAGATGTATTTCCCTTCCTTCACTTCTGCATGGATGACTACACGCGTGGGATTTTTCTGTAACTGGGATAATAATTAGAAGTAGTCTTCGTCTGCCTGCGTTATGACCTTTGCAGTCAGGACTACAATAAGCAGGGATGTGGTTTAGAGCAACACGCCCTCCTGTTTATATTTTGCAGGCAAGGCATGGGTGCAGACCCTGGACTCCCAGGTCAGAACCCGTAGGGCTGGTTAGCTCAGCCTCCCTGGCTCTCCCTCTCCAGGTTCAGGCCACCTCGCCATAGCCAGCACCAGCACCACCTACCCAGCAGAATAAACTCCCATTTAAAAAACAACTGGAAAGTCACTCACAGGAGCAATGATGAGATCCAAGGCCATCCACAGGACATCAGTTTAAATCTGGCCTGGGCTGGCAGTGACCAAAAAGCCGACATCGTCTGACAGCTGTCCCCAGCAGTGAGGGGGATTAGCTGTGTCAGCCCGGCTGGCTGATGGGACAGCCAGATGGGACCCGGTGGCAGCCTGGCAGCAGCATCGACCTGGCCAGACCCTGATGTCTCACCCTGGCCAGTGGCCTCCAAAGCATCCTGGCATGGCCGGGCAGAGGGGGGCTCTGCGGCAACTGCTCCTTGTGTCCCCATCCTGGATCTCAGCCTGGCCTGGCCAAAGGTACCTGTGGGAAGCAGTGGGGGAAAAAATGGAATAAAAGAACAGCAGAATAACTCTCTGCAGAAAAGATGAGGCAGACAGAGGATCATAAGAAAACTTTAATACTGCCTAACAGACAAATTACTATAACCAAACTTAAGTCCTGAAAAAGAATATTGCTACTCTGACACTGTGGTAAAGCAGCATGTGCCCCGATTTATGAAGGCACAATCAGTACATACTGGTACAGGACCAAAAAGGGTGACTGAATTTGCTGATAAGTCTTCAGCTGGGGCAAATCATATAAAAATGAGACCATCAGCAAAATTCTGGCTGACTTAAAACCAGTCAGTTCAACTACAGCCTTTAAAATGGACTTTGCTGAAGTTGTCTGGCTTATAAATCAGCATCCAAATCACCCATATGCTCCTGCCACAGCAGAACGAAAGGTCTAGAAGCAGAAAGCAGCACCGCCTGTGCTGTTATAATGCTGAACTGGGGCAGCAAAGCCCATCTGTCTCACAGCCGTGCAATGCCAGCCTGTCCCCACCAGCCCTGGGCACCAGCACTGCCCGTCCACAGCAGTGGGAAGTTGCTGCCGTGCGGAGGAAGAGCAACAGAGCTGCTTTAAGCTGCGCCTTGGGGACCAGATGATCAAGCTGCTCTAAATCCCTCCTGGCACTCCTATCCCTCCCACCGAGCCTCATCAGGGCCCCCAGGGGCAGACCGCGGGCATGGGGTGCTCAGGGCAGGTAGCTGGAGGAAGGCTGCTGAGTTCTCCTCCAGCATTGCCTCCCTCCAGGGATTTCACTCCTCTGTGCCTCAATTTACTCATTTGGGTGTAAGAATATTTAGCTCCCTCTAAGGGTTACTGGCAGAAGGATTTCATATTTACACAGCGTTGAGGAAAATGTTATGAAATGCTTTTCTATGAGCAGCTGGAATGGCATCCATTTCAGATCTGTTTATTTTCTCTATTGGCCTTCTGGAGAGTTATACGACAATTTAATACTACCCATGACACCTGCCAGCATTACGCCAATTCTCATTTTATTCAGGGTCAATCACAGAGTTTTCAGGGGCCCAAGGTAGAGCAGAGCTTGAGGCTGCCAGGAGCGACGGAGTTCAGCCAGGTTCAGGGTCACAGCCAGAAAGATCAAGCTCCAGCTCACAAAATGCCAAATTGGTGCAGAGCTTTGAGGTCCTTCCAGAGCATGAGCCCTAACACAACCGCTTACATTGCTTTTACTTCCAATCTGTCCTGCTCACTGTCATACAGATCATTTAGAGGAACAATATTTGAGATGTGGTATCCTAAATAAACTCAATAGCATGGCTTCGACTTTAGCAGGTTTGAGGGTAGTGTACTATTCCTTGTACTTTAGCCATATTCTTATAAAGACATTTACTTGGTTCCCGGGAGGGAATATGATCAAGTTTTACTCTGAGATACTCAGTAAATGTGACAGTGCTAAATGGAAGGGATTTCAGCCAAGAATAAAACCAGCTTTAAGCATGGCAGGAGGAGCGAGAGAATGAAGGGGAGAGAGAGAACAAATTTATTACTGCAGCTGATCACATATGCTGTCTCGGAGGAGATGCTATGAAAGACATGGAACATCATTTGCACTAATTAGAAGAACAGTGTCACCCCGATGTATAAATATTTTAGATTTCAACACATGTACTGTAGAGGTCATCGGCAGAAGGCCTAAAGAGAGGAGCGTATCACGAGTGGAAGCAGCTGTTCGCACTCTGGTTTTCCCTGTAGATAATATAAATGACACTGATAGATTGAGCACCCTTCAGGGAAACCTTTCGAAAACAATTTAAAAGACATAAGGAGAGAAGAAGAGAATGATGTCTAAGACAATGAAAGAGTCCAGAAGGGAAAGTTTACTGTTACCTGGGAAAATGTAAGGACCAGAAGGGGTTACTGAGGCTGTCCTTTGGCAGGTACACTTCAAGCAATGGAAAATTAATGTCCTCCTTGGCATCTCCCACCTCTCTGCAAGTCATTATTTCCGCCTGCTGCTGATCAGAACTGCCTGTTTCAGGTTTTCCCCTTGGCACAGCCTGTTCCGTGTTTTCAATTCCCCTTCTGTAAAGCACTGCTATCCAGCTTCCTTAACACTACTTCTCACCTAAACACCGCTCACTAACTCCTCTTTTTAAATGATCTGTTTGGCAATTGATAGGGTTGTACCGGTAAAATTAGCTTCTCCGTGCCAAAGACAGCGGCTGCTAATTCAGGACAGTTGTCATCTCTTTAATGGAAATTCCACCAGGCTTCACAGGAATCTTTGCTGGTCTCTGTGGATTACTCTTGCTTCTATTATTTTCTGCTGGAAGACCAATCTGCAAAGACTAATTTTAAATGGATTACTTGTTTTACAATCTGATTTCCAGTTGAAATTAGTAGGAAAGAAGTTGCATGGCTCTCAGCTGGAATTTCCTGTGGGACCCTCAACCACTTCAGCTCTAGAGACTATTTCCAGCTAATCCTGTAGAGTGGATTTGATTTTACACAGATTTGCCCAGAGAACTAGAGGATAGATGCAAAAGGTCAAGTTTTCTGCCACACACATTCCTCTATTGCTCTTGTCCCCCAGAGGCTTGTATCATCCCGTCTGAGTTCCCGCCTCCAGCTGAGCTGGTTGCTCCATAAAAAACAATACACTAAACTTGGGGAAGAAATAGTTTAAAACTGGGGGAGGGAAATGTGTATTAGACTAAACAAATTGCTGACTCGGCCTCTGCAACTGTCTTGGCTATATTCTTCACAAGACTGGTTGCTCATTAACTGTCTTGGCCCAGCAAAACACCTAAAGTAGCTGATGCTGAAGGCGCATGGTGAGAACATCAGGTTTCCACCCAGGGCTGAGTGCCTGACGGGAGCTGCCTTGTCCTGCCTGCAGCACTGGTACAGCAGGCAGGGAGAGCTTTATAGAGCAGTGTTTGCTGAATGTGTGTGGAGGATACCGGTGCAGCCAGAGAGCTCGGTGCTTATCTGATAGTGCACTGCGTCCCCCAGGTGTTACAGTACCTTGAATCCTTCTGCCTTCTACCTTATTATATTAACACCAGAGAGTGGCCCTAAACGCAGTGTTCTGCATGGCATAGGGCTGCCAGCTACCACAGATTTAGACATTGCAGAGGTGAAAGCAAAAAAGCCTGAGAGGTTGAACTGGCTAGAACTGGGAGCTGAACCTAGGAAATATTGCCTGGGGTTTCAGTATTGAGAGTTCCCCCAGACTGCAGGCCACCACACTCCTTGGATGGAGGAAGTTGTGTTTGTTTCACCAGCGCTAGAAAAGACCACAGGTCCTTCTAAATCACAGAAAACCACAGAAAATAAAACTGGAAGTTATGAGGAATAACCTTGTGATTCCTAGCAGGTGTTTGTCTCATTGGTTCTTAAAGAGTTCAGATGATGCCAATTGCACAATCTAGTCCAATAGTAAATTACCCTTAAAATCAAACAATTTTGTTCTGTATAATGTCATTTTTTTGTGTGTGTTTCAGATTAAGAGTATTTCCTTCTCTATTCTTCTCTTTATAATAGTGCCTGTGGAGATCAGGTTATTCCTATTGTCTTTGTTCCAACTGGAACAAAGATGGACAATCTTCTGTTCTCTAAATAAAAAATACAAAAGGTTCTGAACAGCTGTTCTCTATGAGCCTTTTTACCTCCAGCGAATTGTGAAGAAAAATATATCAATTAATACATTCATTTGTAGACATAGGCTTGCTTTGCAAATGGGGTGGGTCAGGCATATGTTGCCTGCCTCAGCTGACAGCAGCTTGAGAAGCGGCAGTAATCTGACCACTTTTCATCATGTGAAATTAGGTTGTTTGGACTGGATTAGATCAGATTTTCTCCAATCCACCTCGGCTGTTACTCACCACTTTGTGTTCTTTGAGATGGTCACAAAGAGTCTGATTGTTCATTTTTTTCCAGCTTGACAATTCAGTGGCTTGCTTGCCACTTTGAGTAGGTGTTAGCCTTGCCCCCTTTCAGTCTCGTGGATGCTCACTGTTCCACCACAATTCTTTTGGAACAATTGAAAGCAGCTTTAAGGCTATCTCAGCCAACTCCTTCGCTATTCTAGGGCGGATTTCATCAGGCACAGGCAATCTGAACACATCTGGTTTATCCAATTACTTTCTAACCTGTCATTTTCCTATTCCAATTTGAGTTGCTGGTGTTTGTTTGGTTTTTTTTCTGCTGGTGTTAATTGTATCAGTCAGTTGAACAAGTAATCTATTTTAATTTCACTTAAATTTTGCCATACTGCCAAAACATCAGCAGTGTAATCCAACAGTCTAACACCCAGGCCTCTAATCTGAACAGTGGCCAAGTTTCTTGTTGGTTGTTGCTGAGACCTGAAATATAACCATGCATCAATCGTTTGAACTATGAGCCTCAGATAGCTGTCCTGAAGCTAAACCTAAGACCTGAGGCTGCTTGACTTATTACACACCTGTAACACACTTCAAGAGCTCACAAAGTGCAGTACAGCTGGACAGCAAGTTCAGAGGAGGTCAAACTGGCAGCTTCCATCTGAAGCAGCCTGTCAGGGTCCAACAATTAAGCCCATTAAGTTTTTCCATATTTAAGCCCTGTAAAAAAATCCAGAGGTACAGCTGTCATAACTAATTCTTTTTCTTTTTCATTGGCAATCTATGTGCATTATCTCTGCTGACCTTCCCCAAGGCAACGGTTTCCTGCAGAGGACCCGCAGTGTTTTCCAGTCCGCAGTACAAGGCATGCCTGTTTCTCCAGGCTATGGGTTGTCTTTGACCCTTGAGTTCTCCAGGCCACAAAGACTGCTGGAACAATTATTTTCTTAGAGGTCTTGCTGCAATGTCCCTTCATGAGCTTATGCTATTACCTTGCAATTGTTTGGCACCTTCAGATTGCTCATACCTGAAAGCAGAAGCATCCAAAATATCTCCCAGCTATCACCACTGTCTCGCTGTGATAATAAAGTGTTCTTTATTATCACGAGTACTGCTTTATCTGGCTTATTTGCATTATAAGAGCACAAGCCTTGTTCATAACCAGGACCTCCTCCTTCCCACTGGGCGCTAAAAACACCTGTGAGAAGCTATCATTTTCTCCCTCCCTTCAGGGCTTTTAAATGACCTTGAAGAAGGGGAGCATCTGACAAACGTGGAGCAGAAGAGAAATGACAAAGGCAAATTGCTTGTATAAGTTAACTATAGGCACAAGGTGGGGCTCCAAATTGTTTGAAAACCTTAAAAGCATTGGCGTAAAGGTCACCTAAACTATCCCTGATTCTCATTAGCAGGTTCCCTTTAATTATTTACAACAGTGGATTGGATACAAAGAAAAAGAGAGGCTAGCAGCCATCTGGTTTGGGCTTTTGGTGTGATAGCTGTAACGAAGTCACAGGGACCTTTGCAGGGAAAGTCAGACAAAAGGGCACTCATGGCTGGCAGCCCATTTAAAATAGAGATGGCAGATGGAAAAGGGAAAACATGCCGATGAAGAATAGTGGGTAAGGAGAGAGGAGTAAGAGTGTAGAGCATCTCAATGGTGTGATCAAGGTGCACTATTCAGTATAAGCCTGAACTGCCAGTGTTCAAACACACAACTTTCTGCCCCCTGCACGGACTTCTCTGGAAGTCAAGCATAGAGCTGCCTATTACTCTACTTGCTCTAAGAGGGTAAAACTATGTCCCAGTTACTAAACTGCAACCATATAGACTCTCATTGCCAAAAGGGAGTGTCTCTTCTGATGATAGGGCTGCTTTGAAGGTAACAGGAATGAGTCATTTTATTCATTGGGGCTTTTTTGAAGATGCATGAAATCATCAGTTATGACGGGGTCATATCTGCAAGCTCTAGGTTATACCCAGAAGATTTGAATTGGTCTTTTCAAAATAGAAGTTTACTGCTTCTTCTGGCTTTGGTAGCTCAAGGGCCCTGCTATAGGCTTCTAGTAAGTTGTCTTGAGCAAGTCCTAGTCTGTCTTGGGATTTTGGCCAATGAACAGAGATACTGATCATGATCTCAATTGCTTCTACACGAGGGATTTTATATGGAAACATTGACACTAGTGGATTAAGATCCAGTGGAGACAAGGCTCAAGGGAAAAACACAAGCAGTTTCCCCAGTGTAGTCATCCCTTCGGAGATCGGGCTTCTAACATTAAGTCATTTCTTGTTTCTGAAATACTAGATACTTTTTGGGCAGCATTGCTGCAATCCAAGGAAAGGAAAAGTTTGTTGCCAGTATTCTGGCTGAATTAAAACAGGATTGGCACACAAGTTAGGTTGAAATGACCTATGCAGATAACTTGATTTGGCAGAGAATAAGGTGCTGTTTATAGTCACAGTAAGAAGCGTGAGAACGCAGGGGTGGAGCTCCTCAGCGGATTTGTAGCGATGGGGGAGAGCAAAAGCCAGAAAAGCAAGAGAAGGAGGCTTGCCTCTTGCCAGCCTCAGGCGAAGAGTCAAGCTTGTGAGCAAGCAGCCTAGAGGACAGAGCGGCTGAGAAACACCCAGCTTCCTGCACAAAGAAACGCTCATCTGTGTTCCTCCTCCTTTCCCACAGCACAGCAATGCCTGTGAAAAATTACAGCATGTTGGCCACAGCACAACAATTTTAAAGCTGCATTTAACACACTTGTAATACATTCAGCGGGGCTTTTCTCCACCTAGTAGTGAGTGTTCTGAAAAGCCTGGGACCCCAGAAGCTATCTGCATTCATTCTTCTTGAAGGCTATATTTTTAGGAATATTTTATTTTTAAAACATATTTTGCCAGCACCAGTAGGGTTTGGAGCCTCTCTGGGCTGCCCACAGGTATGAAAAGCCAAGCCCTGCCTTAAAGAATGTAAGGACTGAGAGAGACACACGACATGGAAAGGGTTTGGAAAAATCAGCTACAGCCAAGTCTGTAGGATGCAAACATACATACTCACATGCAAAAGTGTAATTTTCCTCCAATAGAGATTTGGACCAGGCAGATAAAACTGGTGTGCCACGCCTGCACTTCAAACAAGCATGCAAACATCCCCTACAGAGGGAAAGGAGAGAACCAGGACGTCAGCTGTTTCCATGCGGGAGTGTATACATATACATATAGGCATGCATATGAACACATGGAAATATATATACACGCACACATGTTTATATATGTGAGCGTGTGCCTGTGTATATACTTATTTGTAAGCCGGCATCTTCAGTCCCCTGAGCCGTGAGTGAATTGCTGGATGCGATGCCCGAGGGCAGCGGGGAGTTTCAGAGGCGGCTGGAGGAGGCGCGGGCAGAGGGTTGAGCTGGGGACAGGAGTAGGAGGCTACAGCAAGAGCTGTGAAAATGCCTCACTCGGCATTCCTGGCTGGGCAGGGAGAAGTGGAAAAGCACTTTTTTTGCCCAAAGTAGAAGCTGGCAGACTCCATTTCCTCTCGACTATGCCACTAGGGGAGAGCAAGAAGAGAAAGGGCAAACTGAAACACAGGCAAGAGCGAGATGATAACAAAATCAAAGAGCTCTTCTGTGATGGAACAAAAGGGCAGGGAAACCCACAGCAGGGATCATACCGAGGGAATGATGGGGTTGGCAACATGTGGAAAGAAGATGATATTGCCAGGCATGGTTTACATGAGTCAGACGAGAATAACAGAGGTATTACAGTGCAGAAAAGATGAGGCCGATGAACTCATGCTAGTGGAGATTACAGTTCAGCTGCCCATCTTTTCATCCTCCCTGATTTCTTTTCATTATAATAACCATGACAATCCTATGGGGAGGAGTGCGAGAAGGGGGACTGTTATAGTTTCTAGAGAATGGAGATTGTTGTAGTTTCTCTCCAGAGCCATACTACAGCAATGACATGGACGGCTGTGGCAAAAAAGGAGGAGGGAAAAAAAATGCACAAAGGAACAGACCTGATGAAAGAAGAAGAGTGAAGAAGGTGTGAGAAGAGCAGAGAGAATGTGGAAAGTCAACATAAGAGAGGGAGGAGGATACCTGCAGCAGTGGAGTCAGATTTCTGTGACTGGCAAACACAATGTCTGAAAGAGGAAAGACAGAAACTCCAAAAGCTGGAGTGGGAGTGGTATTTAAGGCAGTTAAGTGAGTAAGTCTGTCTCGGATCAACTGAGGAGTGAAAGACCATGAGCAGGTGGTTATCAGATAGTGGGGATGTCCAGATGGGTGCTGAAGCTTCTGAAGCCAGAGATTGTGATAGCAGTGACATCAGAGATACTGAGGAATCTATATTTTTGCTGCTTTCTTCTAGATGCACCTCACCCATATGACACTAATTTAAAAATAGAACGGATTTGAAACACTGTGAAAAAAAAAAGGAATTTCTCTGAAGTCCCAATCTAAAAATAATATCAGGGATTTAAAAATGAAATTATTAGTCCATATTTGAAGGCCAGACCAAATTTCTAACCTTACTTAAGGATGAAAAAATAATTGGTTCAAATGAATATCAAGCATATGCTTTATTATGCTTACACTTACAAATTTAAACATGTCTTTTACATTTAAAACTACACTATTATGTTTATACTTTTACATTTAAAACAACTATGCACAGAGTCATTCAAAACATTCAGCAAATCTGAGATCTTAAACTAACATTCAATTCCAGATTGAGCAGAACCGACGAATTCCAAATCTGATTCTCTTCTCAGATGGATATCAAGGAAAAGTACCTGTAAACCCAGTGGAATTGCACCAATGTAAAATCGATGTGAGTGAAAGGAGAGTCAGTTCTTGACGTCCACGGAGGGTGGCTGTAAACAAGGTGTCAACACATTTCCTTCTGATGCTGTTACAAAGGCCTTGTTAACACAGTGTGATGACACTTGAATTGTCATGAAGCCGCGTTACTCATTTTCAGCAGAGGACAGATACATCAAGATTGTAGACAGGAGGAAAGTAGAGCTGTATCTGCTTATAATCATGCATGACCAGCTGCTCTGAAGCAGTGGCAACTCTATGTGCAGAAGCAGTGCATAGAAGTGATGAATGTGTATAGCAGCCCACAATTGGAGCACATTTAAATATGGAGCACAGGCTAAACAGCCTGGAGAATCATAAGTCTTTAACAAAATTGATATTATAACAGGGAAATGGCTGATAGTGGTTTGTTTATGCATATAGAACTGTTATTAACTATTTACACGGTGTTGTACAAAGACAATAAGACTGGAAGAGTAGGTTTAACTGAAATGAAATGTCCCAGATAACTTGTCCCAGAAAACCTACCTCAAACTTTAGATGCAGTATGCCTAGCCTGAAAAACGCAGATGAGAGATAAAACAATCTTCAAAAACTTGAGCAGAAACTGCATGTGCAAAAATAGAAAGATAAAGTTTTAACAAACAACTGCTGGCTTGTGAACGCAGGGCTAATGAACAAACTGTCAGCTTCACTGAAGAAAATACATTTAGCTAAATATACACTGTGATATCAAACTCCCAGGCTAGCCTATTGAAAACCTCTCATTAGTTTAAAAATGTACAATTTTATCAAGGCTGTATGCTAAGAACTGCTTGATCCTACAAAAAGGATTGCTAAATTCATTCTCATCTTGGAGATGTAGTTCTGTGAGGAACTGCTACCTTTTCAGCTGGAAGCTATTTCTTTATGTCATTCATATAGTGCTGGAAGCAGTGGCATTTTCTAGTGTCACAAGCAACCTCCAAGCCAGCAGCAGAACGATATTCGGAAATGTTTTTGATTTGCAGACTCTATTTTATGTCACCTATGAAGCATAAGAAGGAAGATACCCCTAAATAAAAATAAACCAACCTTTTCCTTCAAACTGCTGTTTGAAATTTCCTGGTACTTGTAGAGCCAGACTGGACATAGTATGGTCTGTTCACTACAAGGGACGCTGCTTGTTTTTAGCCTGTTGTATCTCTGGACATATAACACACAAAAAACTATCTTAAATGAGAAAAAAAATAGGCAGTGATGAGGTATTCTAGAGGTGCCTATGTCTCTTCCTTGATAAGGAAAGAAAAATAAATATTAATTTATACTGGGAACCGAACTTGGCAGAGAGGCTACTGCTCCTGATGATTACAACTCCAGCTCTCCCAGCTCTGTATCAGAAAGATAAAGGGTATATTCCATACAAAAATTTGATTGTTGTTCAACAACCCTGCAGCAATCAAACTAAATTATTTCCTGCAGTGGCTGCATAAAGTCAAAAGGCTGAATTTTGCCTATACCCAACTTTTTATACTAAGTAGTGCCAAACATTTTTGTTTTATACAACTAATTTCAACTATTATTCAAACAGGCTCTTTCCAATGACAAACATACTACTCCTATGCTCCACTCAGTTGTGCTGTGCTTGAAACTGTGTCACTTGGTACCGAATGACCTCAACAGAATTTGGCATCAGAAGATCAGAAATCCCATAGTCAACACTTTCAAGAAAAAAATGCCTTGAGATTTGATACCCATAGCTTGAAGTGAACCATTATTTCTGTATATGTATCTGTGATAACTTAACCAGCCAGATTTTATATTTGTATGGCTAGCTCCTAGTTATTGAACAAATTTTATAACACAAAAAATGGAAATTATTTCCCTGGTAGTCACTACTATCATTAGAGAGCCCTCAAGATCATCTCCATTTTGAAGTTCAATATTCTGATGTCTATCCTATGCTTCTCTAATTTTAGAGACACATTGTATCTACCTCTTCCACGTATGATTTTGCAAGTGTGCTGGGCCAAAGCCCCTAGGACTAACCCAATGCTAAGCAGAACTTCTGGTCTTCCCACCCAACCCCAACAGACAAAATGACAAAAGTGCAGAACATATTTTTACCTGAATAGCAACCATCAGAGCTCTTCACCATGTGCATTAGAAGGGAACCAACCTGCTTTGTTGAAGATAGTAGCAGCAGTAACTTCTACGTACCTTTGGATAACAAGGATGGCTGCCTTGGTGTACCCCCAGCTTGAAGTTCCTATCCAGAGACATTTTATATCAGAAAGTCTGGCACATGCACTGTCATAAAACAAGGCCTTTCAAGCTCTGCACCTCAAAGCTGAAATTCCCAGCTGTATTTTGGTCTTTACCACTGGAGCACATGCCCAGGGACTTTCTGTACCCATCTTCCAGAAGGCTGCCAGGGCCCCTAGAGGGCTGGACAGCCATGCCCTGCTTCCCTGCCAAGTCTGGTTAGACCTGGCCAGGCCCAATCAGAAACACTCAGACCCTCGAGGAACAAGTGTGTGACTCCCTCAGGAGACCTCTGGATCATTTTCTCATGTGACAAGTATCCCTCGTGGTGTGTTAGCATGCATCATGCTCCATTCCTGCTCGCAGCTGTGCCCCACGGTGTGACAAGCTCTGGCGGGGACCCAAATAGATGCTGGTGCCTTTCTGGATCTGGAGGTCTGCTGATGCCTGGCCCATTGACAAGAAGAGAAAAAGCCTAAGCAATCAGGACACTGTGCTGGTTTTTTTTATTTCCCAGTAGACATCTGAAGATCCAATATCACATTATTAATTTGTAACTACCTGCGCTGAAATGCATTTCTGATTTTTGTAATATGCACATTTCTTTCTCTTCTTCACTTATCTTATTTAAATTAATGTTCCCCTAGCATATCTGTGGAAACTTGCAATCCTAACTCCCATTGATATTAACCTCTCCCCTGGCTATGAAGAGAGGCCTCAATAAGGTCATAAATAATGATTATAGCCTCTGTGAAGTTCTTTCTCACTGCCACAGTTGTGTGAAGTCAAGTAAAGTGGCCACAGTGTACCTTGTCTGGTCCCATTCATGTCCAGCAATGTTGGCATGTAAATCTATTTGTCACCTGTGAAGAACTTGTTTTTGAATTTCCCACTTCTTTTATTCTGCACTGAAAAATGCTTCTGGAAGCATGGATGGTAAATATTCACTATTATTGTTGCTGTTGTCCCTGTTGATCGTTCTTAGTTTATATAAACCTACAGAAAATGTTCTTCACATATCCTGGCATTTCTATTTACCTGAAATTACCTCGGTGTTATATAAAGATTTTTCCAAATGCAATGGAAAAAACCCACAAAAATGTCAGGCACCAATACAGGTTAGGCATGGATCTGCTGGAAACAAGTTCTGAAGAGAAAGATCTGGGGGTCCTGGT
>JAOXNO010000001.1:37646074-37659705 GCA_028565335.1 Limnodromus scolopaceus
TGCTTCAGCAGGGGAGTTGGACTAGATGATCTCTATGGTCCCTTCCAGCTCTAAAAATTCAGTGAAATTCAGTGAAACATAGTATCTGCATTCTGATTCACTTTCTGGTGGGCCCTGTGCTGTTTGGAAAGATTTGCTTTCCTCTCATTGGCTGCAATTTTTTGAACATACATCATCCAGTTGTGCAGCTGTATCATGTACGACACATATTTTATGCCTTTACTCTCAACAGCTTTGTAGTGTGACTCTGATGTATTAAATATCACGTAAAATAGATATTAAACAGATACTTTATTTCCTACAATCAAGGATTTTACTTCACTGGTGGGGTAAACTGATTTAAAGAAAAATACATGTAAAGTCTTGACCTGGGCAATATAGAATATCTCCAGTTTTCACTGTTCAGCCCTGAGGATCAAACAAGTGAATTCACTCACTTTTTAATTTACTATCATACTGTCAAAAGTATTTTGGAATCACCCAGAAAAAAAAAAAAAAATTAAAAATTTCGTGCTAGTCTTTCACCTGAGCATAATTCACTTCATCCAGAAGAATCCGAAGGCATTTCAGAAGATCTAATTCTATTAAGATAGTTACACGAATAATCCTACTGGGCTTGGTTTTGCTCAGCCTTGTATTTTCTGTAGCTGTTTTGGTCTCTGACAGAGGCTGCAAAGTGCTTCTCCTCTCACGTGGGAGTATTTTAATGTAGTGCCTAAAACCTCCAGTGCTGCTGGCATTAGAAAGAGTAGCATAGTATCCCTGCCAGAGTAAAATGGAATAGGATCAGACCTGAAAAATCTGAAGCTCAGAATGGAATCAGTTGGTTCTAAGCTGCAGGGAAAACACCTTGTACACATGCAGAATATTATGAGCACTTCTACTATAGCTCTATCCAAATAAAATAGTCCTTTCCAGCTACATGACGCCACATGTAAAGGCAAGATAAGTTAGCTTTGATATCAGGATGAAATTAGCTACAATACCATCCATTTCTTTTGAAATCAAGGTAAGGGTTACAAAAATAAATGAGGTTATGCTCAGAAATAAATGGCTAATAGCTCTGGGATGCAAGATTTGTGTCTTTATTATTACTTTCTGAGTTACATATTTATTTTTTGCTATGGATGGTGAAATACAATCTAGCAGTCAGGCAAATTTAATGAGTGGTTTTTCGGTTGGTGTTTTTTGCCTTTTTTTTTTTTTTTTATGTGTCATTTTTCTCAAGAACCAAAGCAACCTGATTTTTGCAGTTTAGGACAGAATGTCAGGAGGTTCTACACAGTAGCAATCAAAATACAAATTGCAGGCAGCAATCTGCAAAATCAGCAAAATCTGACCTGTGCGGACCAGGAGTGAAGACTGTTAATGTCCATTCAGAAAAAATACATATATTCTGCAATATTTTATTAATTAATCTTGAAATATTTATGCTTTTTTTTGAATGTATACATCATAAATCTTACTTTCTATCTACTGACTGCAGGCAAATGATAAGCAACAGGAATTCAGAGGGAGCCTGAGTCTTTGATAATCTAAGTGAGGAGCTGAAATTTGGTAATAGAGGGCACTCAAATCAGACATAAAATGCTTCAGACAAGAACTAATTGCTGGAAGCTGAAGCTAGACAAATTCAGACCAGAAATAAAATCAAAGTGTTGTAACAAGGGCGATAGTCACTAAGGTTCAACACACAGGGCTTATGATGAATTCTCCATCACTGGAAACATGATTATTATTCTTCTTAAAAAAAGTTCTGCTCCGTTTCAAGTACTGTTGTGGGCTCTAAAGAAGGATTTTTCTTTAATTGAGTCCTCAGGCCTGTATGGCATAAAACTTCAGACAAGGTGATCACTGTAGAGCCATCTGAACTTAAAATCTACTAATCTGCATGTTGAAACACCTTTGAAATCAGTGTGTAGATTGGCGCTTGTCCCAGGTAGAGAGTTCTGGGGTAATTTACATTTTGACCCATTTCCTAGATTTAGAGCTTTTGCTGTAGAATAGTCTCATGACCCACTTTTGCAGTTGTTTCCATTTCTGATAATAGCTGCATTTTCTCATATCCTTTTCTCTCGCTTGCAGTTGAGATGCTGTTGTGCAAGGTGAACTTTGAAGAGGCAGTCTAGATTCAGAAGCTCCTCTTCAGCTGTCTAACAAGAAAAATGCCTGTGGGCTGAAAATAGAACGGTTAATCTAGATCCGTCTGATAGATTGGTTACGCTAAAGGTATCTCAGCTGATCTTCAAATACAGAACAAGGACAAGACTGATAAAAGAGCATTGATTAGGAAAGCTTGCAAGGTGAAACAAATGGTAACAGAGAGGAGATCAGAGTCACCAGGTAGCACAGACTTGAATAATTCTTGTCTACAGCTTTAACTGCTTCATAAAACTTCACCATCTTGTTAGATGTGTGGGTTTTGTATCTTTTCGACAGATGGGCTAGAAAGACAAAACCTACAGGAAGATCTGAACTACCAAGTAGAGCTGTCAGCTTTGTGTGTCACTCATGTGTGACTGGAGATTCCTGGAGATCCAAATAGTTCATTTCCTTCACGTCAAAAGTGAGAATGGGTCTCACCAGCACATTCTCACAGCTTGTAGTGTTTAGGACACCAATCCATTCTTCTGCAGTCAAGGTCATAATTTCTTTTTTGAAGAAGTTGTTTGTGCCTGCCAGATTCTTTCATATTGCATATGAAAAGGATACCCCATATGTTGTGAAAAAGTCTGCAATAACCAACAATGATTCCTTGGTATTACTAAATGGAATAAGAAAACTTAACTGTAGTATGCAGTATATCTTCCCATAAAGAACCTACTCTTCCCAGTACTCTGCCCCACAGGCATGTCCATCTGTCCATTCAGTCCACATCTCCCCATCCACACTGTGCACTGACTTGATACTGGCAGGCCATGGCAAATACTGAATTCCCTAGTTTGCCTCTCAATCTCAACACATCTTTCTCCTTACCACATCCTTCCCCTGCTCCTGGCTTCCAGCACTGTCTATAACAGCATCAAAGCCTACAAAGCCTCAAAAATTAAAAGATGGGGCAACCACAGCCTAGGGGGCAAAGTCACAGGTGGCTGAGAGTGGGAGGAAAGGTTAGGGCTTGTCATGGATGTGCAAATATCCTCTCTCCACAGCACTGCTGAGGAGGGAGCCCCATGGAGGCTTCCAACACTCATGTTATTCTTGCCCAGGGCCCTGCTGAAATGAGTATCAGTCTCAAAGGAAACACGCAACCCTTAAAGATACAAAGCTAAATTTTTTGCGAGCACAGACTATATGCGCTATGAACCAATGATTAAGAAGTGAATATCAAATTGCTGATTTGAAATACTTTAAAGATGCACATTTTAGAAAGGTAATTTTGTTGATCTTGTGCAATGTCACCGGGAATAGCACAGCAAAGTCATATTTCCTAATTAGAGCTGGATGAAGAGCACATTAGTTTAAAGATCTACCAGGACTGTGCTGGTACTGAGCATTCCCATTTGCTGCACAGAGAATTCCGTGTTTACCATAATACCTGGTACTTATGAGTCAGTCTCATGCCAGGTCCTTTTGCTACAAAAAAAATAGCAACATCAGGATGTTCCATCTACTTCTGTGGGATCTGTATCAAAATGGAAATTACCTAAAAATCACTTCAGAAGAAAATGGCAGTCTTGACATTTTATGAGCCATATGGGAAAGAAGGGCTTTAAGCATAGCGCTTCTGTTTCTTTCTCTCAACTGAAGATGACAGTAGTCTGGTTGTTTTTCAAGTTTCTACATTAAGGTTTGCTTCAATCTAGGTGAAAAAAACCCCAAACCCCAGACCAACCAACCCTTGTATGACATGTCTGGTCTAAGCTGACAAGCATACTGCATGGGTGATTTATATTTAGAGCAAAGCCCAGAAGTGTCTAAAGCAATCTACTTTCAAAAGTAGAAGTTGTCATATTCTAAATCTGGTCTTAAAGAAAACTGGACCTCAGTGTTATTTTCTGGTTAAAATACACAATACTCAGAAGAAAGAACAAACATGTGATGTCCAGAGCATAGTGAGGCACCTGATTTCAGGATGCTTTATACTTATAAGCACCAAAGCAATTGGCAAGTGCCAAACCAAAGCAATTTTGGTTTAGTCAGCGAGTTGTAGGAATGGTGTTTATGCAAGTGATAGATATTCTTACACAAGTTACTGGCAAATGCATTGATTGTGGATGGCTGGCTTTTAGGGAATTATCTTTGCCTTCTTCCATGTGATGCTTATGGCACAGGTCCTGCTTTGAGTGCCGTTTTGTAAGTTGATGTCTTCCTCACAGCTGCTAGAACCACAGCATGTCCCTAAGGCATGTTCTCTGCCTAAGCCCCTGTCTTTTGCAGCTACTGTCATTTCAAAGACTTCACATCACAGTGCTTGGAGAAGATGGGAAATGAAAAGGGCTCCTTGTGGGAGATTTGACTGCTCGAGGTTAACTTTTGGGTTTGTTTCCCAAGGAAATGTTTCTTCTCAACTGGAGGTATGTTTGAAGATTGTCATGTTTCATGGCTGAGATAATTCTGTTGATCCTTCAGTTACCCTCTTGTGTAGATTTTGGGGGATTTTGCTCCACAGTAGCAAAGAAAGCATTCAAATTTTCATGAACATAGTTCAAAATAAATGAAGTCCCTTTATTTCTTTGTACTAATCTGCATAGCAAACTATTCTAAACTTTTACAGCTTTCTCTGCAAAGAGCATGAAGCAGTCAAGTGTCATGCCTGATGTTGATGGCCACTATTCCCCTTTACTGCTATTAGCTCCCCAGAGGTGAGCACGTGGGATCTGTTATATTCAACTCGTGTTGTTACAGCACACCTAATGCTATGATAGTTGAATATTTACTCAGAAGCCTTATCTTCTCAAGGGATCAATATGTTTTGATCATTTATCTTTCCATTTAAAAAAAATAAATATGTACATATATGAAGCAATGATTTTCCTCTGTGCATACTTCTTTGCAGTCCAACTTTCAGCCTGAAAAGAGAGAGCTCTTTTGTACTGAATTCCATGGGAAAACTCTAGGAAACAGACCAAAAGATTTTGTATTTTTACAGGATCTGAGAAAACCTGTGGAGCAGTGTGGAATTTCTACTTTAAGTTTTGGAAGCAGCAACTACAACTTTGGCTAAAAGCCAGAAGAGGAAAATGATTTTAAAAAAAAGAATTTAAAAAATAAATAAATCTTCTATCCTTGGAAGATGTGTGCTCCATTCTTATCAGCTCCTGTGCCTCCGGTCCTCTGGTTTGCTTCCTGTAGTTTTGGCATTTTGCCAATGGAGACTTTCATCTCTAAAATTAAAAAAAAGAAAAGAAAAGAAAAGGAAAAAAAGTTAGTGGCACTGAATTACTTCATTAAAAAGCCAGAGAAGAGCATTTGCCTTGAATAAAATGTTTTAACTTTCTTTTCAGCAATATATATATACACATATTATATCTCTGTTCAGTGGCATTCTGCAGGTACTGAAGACGCCTTAGAGCTGTGCTGGAACCTCACATCACACAGGGCTTGTGTGTGTTACCTCTCAGAAATAGATGGTTTAGTGTACTAAATGATTCTTGAAACTGCAATTTAGGTACAGTTGCCAGTCTGGCACCCCATTAAAACTTCCAGAAGAAGACGCATGTTTCTTTTCATGACATCTTTTTGCTGCCTGAATGACTCATTATGTATCCAGTGGTTAAGGAATTCATCCCTTAGACCATGTCATTTTGAGGTGCTATTAGGTTCAGAAGCTCTGAATTTTTCTCAACTTGCAATAAGGTGTTTCCTGGGAATGTGGAGACCATCGTGCTATATCATGCTATACAGGTTATCTCACAGTGTCAAGAAGCTTGTTGTGCCTTACTGAGCAATTTAAGTGCAAGGTGAAAACCTTATCCAGAAAGGTAGTCATGAAGATGCCACTGCAACCATAAGCACCTGGCTGTCAGGGTACGATTAATTTTATAGTCGTTAATTTCATAGTCCATGATAATCAAAAGCATAGCAGTGGAAGATGAAGACCTCAGCATATGGGAGGAACTCACGTCTGCAATTGCAGACTGGATAGATCTATTAAGTTTGGGGGGAGGGAAGGAAGGACCTAGAAATAAGTGGAAAATGGGATAAAATACGGATTTAGCAAAAACTGAGAATAGCTGCAGCTATTCTCATGGGTAAGTGCCCCAGACACAAATTCTGCAGCTGTAGGGGTAGGACTAGCACAGAGCCCTTGGGAAAGAAACTGAGGAAATGGTGAGCTATTTCTATTCAGGGAAGTCCCTGGTATTCTGCTGAGCCCTCTTAAGACCTCTGATCCTACCCAGTTATCCTCTCACACTTTCAGCCCTCCTTTCTCCTAGCGGATGTCCTGCAGATAGCAGGACTCCAGTCTTCAGCCACTCTGATTCCTGGAAGTGACCAGCTGTATGATGGCACAAATTTGTTGGACAGTGTGGCAGTGCAGGGCTGTGGTCCATCTGCAGCCTCCTTGATGACTGGAAGACAACGCTAAGAGAGCAAAGAAAGACAAGGAAAAGTAGGAGACAAGAAGTTAACTTAAAATGGAAGAGCACAAGTGGAAGCAGCACTGAATGGAGCAATAGAAAAAAACAAAGGTCACACTACCAGGAAGCTAATGCCAGAAAATAAGAGATGATTATGTTTTGCTTCTTAGCTTCAACCTCTTTACGCTTTCTATGTAGCTTTCCATAATCTTTTTCATGTTATTTTTCCTACCCTTTATTGTCTTCCTTTCCTGCCTCTCAGGTATTTACTGCCTGTTTTTCTGTGTGTTTTCTGTTTACAGAAATAGATCATTAGCCTTTACAAACTGAAGTTAAACTCTATTTGAAAATACACATTCTGATTCAAAATACTGACAAAAACTGCACATTGCCCGAATGGAAAGACAGACTATGACTGTGCTGTATGCAACAGTCAAAAAAAACCCTTTTGAAGTCTAACCTCACACCAATCGTCTTTGTCTTCTTTATTCTGATTTCTCTACTGTAACTCATCGTCCTTCTGGCCCAATGAGTCATGAATTCCTGTTTCCAGATTCAGCAGCTTGTAGTTTGTTGCACGCTGTCAGAGGCTGAGGGTCAAAGGTACTGAACTTTCCTAAATGAGTACTTTTGCCATTAGTTTATTGTGCAGAAGGGGACTCTGTGATGACAGCATCTCTTTGTCTTGAAAGAATATGCAGACAATGTCTCCAGAAGATGTTCTTGAGCTGGCCAGCTTGTGCAGGGTGAAATCTCTGGGGCACTCCAGTCACCTGTGGTTTCTCTCTCTCTGCTTTCATGCCACTCTGCAGAACACTTTTCCAAGCGCTGGAATGAGCATTGGCACCCATCTTTTCTGCCACATGTGGTTTCCTTTTATGCGCTAGGCACTTATTAAACCTAGCCCCAAACATGTAACGTTACCCATTTCACACACACAACTAAATCCGTTTATAGGGAGTTACCTGTAGTTACAAAACTCTGCCCTTCTGCAAATTAAAATTAAAATCACAGCTGAGCAAATAATTTATTTTATGATTTAAAGCCTGGATCCTAATCACAGGTGGAACTGTGTGTGAGTGGTCCTTTAGAAATCACTGGGATTAATTTTACTAATAAAGTACCACACATACTGAAGTATTCCCTTCGGCCTCTTTTTTCTTTTTCTCTATTTGTAGAACATCTGCAGGAATTCTCCTTTGTTTACCTAATTTTCCAAATTATACAATGATTTTATGTTGCAATTTTCTGAATTGATTGTGAACTGTTTGGGTATTAATGTGCACATTTACTCCTTTTGGAAGGAGATTACAAATTATGATAGTGAATTAAAACCTCTGTTTCATTTTCACCTCATGTATTTGCTATTTTTCTTCTCCCCCTCTTCACATCTGAATACACATATCCACCAAATATTCATGCAGCAATCTAAATGAGAGGCTGGGCAGTTTAGGGTACTTCCACACCAAAGGACCAGTAGTAAGGTACTGAAGGGGCCATTGGAGAGATCACTCTTAACTTTCCCTCCTCAATATAAATATATCCCTGCGCATCCCTTCTTGTTACTCGAATATCAGCCTCACCATGCCCACTTAAAATATTTTTTACACTCCTGAGATAAATGAAGAAAGGCAAGGAGGCTCATTACTGAAGAAAAAGTACTGTGTATATCGTACATACCATCATTAAGGAAACATGGCCAGTGACTCCACTTATCATGTGCATTCAACAGATGTAGTCTGAGTTTCCCAAGGTAAGTCCATGTAGGGTTTACACCCTGTGAAATGGGGAGCTGAGGAACTCTCCACAGCTGTCTGACACCTTCAGTTCCCACTTTGAGCTCAGTATAATTCTGTACATCAGGTTGTTTCTTTTCTTGTTGCCCTAACAAACCTTGATTATATTTTAATGAGAAAGTTCTTTCCCAGCATGTAGCCTTAAATTTGCTTTTCAGCAGGTGGCTCATGGTTTCACTCAAAAGCCACCATGTAAATCCCGACAGTAGATTATACTAGTTAATAATATAACACTCAGGCCTTGGGACTTAATGATTCATTTTCCTTTTATTAGGAAGAAGAAAGCCTGGGTGAGGAAAAGAACTTGGTTGGAGTTCTTTCTGGATTCTTGAGTTCCTCTGACCCATTATCTTTTAATTATGTCTCACTTTTGTACTTTTGTAGAGCAGTGATTTTAATGATTTTAATGAGCTTTATCACAAGTGAGTGAGATACGTAATTTCTCAATTTGGGTGCACCCTGTGAGATACTGGGCTACCTGACTCAGGAGAGCTGAAACCTCTTACCACCTGACAGGATTAAATCCCAGCTTCTACGAAACTCTGCTGTGATGCGCAACTGACTCCCATAAACTCTTTAAAGTTAAGTCTCTCCTAGTTTCACATGTGGAATTGGACAAGCAAATGTTACCAGCGTTTCAACAGCTGGGACTAACCCTGTGTGTGAACAGCTGGTTTTGAAATTGAGTAGCCCACACAATGAGTGCAAGAAAGATTACACCAATTTCTATATTAATTTTCAAGGCATTTAGGAAAGGAAACTGAGTTCAGAGAATAACACAAGGTTTAACAGGTTTGCGGTTTCTCTCTGAAACAGTTTGATAGAAATCCTAACTACATCCGCATACTAAACTTGCAGTAACAGTTATTTTATGGGATTTATTTAGGAAAGACTAACATTCAAGTGACATGAGAGCCAGTAGTTTTAAATTATGTCTTTGCAATTACCACAACTCCCTTGTTTGCATAGCTGTGGGAATGGAGAAGCTTCACAGACAAGGTGAATGGGTCCTCAGAAGAAGAAGGGCTAATGACACATACATCATTTCCTTCTTTTCTTGTTCCAAAGGTTCACTTTTTTTCCGAGTACATAAAGAAGGGTGTGCCAGCAGCTGAAAAGAATCAGCCACCATTAGGCTTTTTCCCTGAGATTAGTTTTATATTAATGCTACTCCACTGACTCCATCAGCATTGCTTTTGCTATATGAGACAGGAAAACAGGCACCTTTCTTCTCCTGTTACATGTGCTGGGAATTTACACAAAAGACTAAGTTTAATTTTCTAATTATTACTAATGTTATAAGAATACAGAAATTATATAGAAAAGATAATATAATATATTATAATATAATACAGAAGCTTAGAAACATTGGCACGGTCTGGTGAAAAGGGAAAACTTTTTCCTTAATATGCAGTTTGCCTAAACAGCGCTAAAATACAAATATATTGTGAATCTCCCACAAAATAGCTATAATAGCATAAGAATGAAAAATTACTTGTATGCTTGCAGACTCATAAAATCTCAGAGTATCTCTTCAGGGTGTACTCACTGACCACTAAAATATCCATTGCTGTGTCTTAATATGGCAATAGAAGTGGTGACTTATGTATTCTTAAACAGCAGAAAGAGCAAACCACTGAGAACAGAATTAAGTTTAGCCTCAACAGAACACGCACTGGAATAAAAGCCAACAAACATCTGAACCTGGCAAGCCAGCTTAGATTCATATACCCTCATGTCAGTATGAATATGTACTAGCAAACTGATTTGTGGCAGTGATTCTCTGCACTCTTGCTCTGAATACATAACCTAATTTTTTATAATTGTATTGAAACACAATTTTATCCTAAGTTACAGGTGATGCTCTGCTGGGATTATTCTTCTTTTTTTCTGGGGAGGGTAGAGAGGGGGTAAAGTTGCAAACCTTACTTGTGTACTACACAGTGAAGTGCATGTTTGAGAGGTAGTCGAGCCCTGTGTGCTTTCCATCTGCAATGCTAGCATTTGTAGCTTGCTATATTTTGAGGTGCCTACACTGTGCTCAGCACAATCTGCTGAAAGAGCACATTGTAGAGTACACAGTTCTGTTCATGCCTAAATCATCCACAACACATTAATGAGAACCTGGTGCTGATTGTACTGAAACCCTCCTGAAGCAACCCCTTTTTTGGCTTAAGGGTTTACTTCTAAAACACAGACTATCAGCTGAGATGACAGGTTTGGACTGATGTTTAATTGATGGTGAGACATAACCTAAGTGTTTTAATGTCTCCAGCTCAGCATCGAAGGCCAATCATACAATCATAGAATCATTTTGTTTGGAAAAGTCCCTTAAGATCGTCATATCTGACCATTAACCTAATTCTATCAGGTCCACCACTAAACCGTATCCCTAAGCGCAATGTCCTCCCATCCCCACAACATGTTTAAGGAACATTGCTTTACCTAGTGGTCATTTATCTACAGCTAAAATAGTTTGCAGTGCCCGGTGAGATCAGTCAGCACATAGCAAGGTGCTGAGCACCCACTGCACCCATCACTGTGGGAGGGCCCAGAGTCATCACCGCAGCTTTGGACATGCATGGCGTCTCAGGAATTCCCTGGTGGCTGACCACATAAGTGTTTGCTAACGCCACAGCAGCAGCGAGGCTGCTGGTGACTGACCGGCCAGCCTCTCTTGCCCTACACCTACATACCAAAGCCTCATATCACTAAACTCTAACCAGCATCCACTTTGGAGAGGTAAGACGACTCGCATGGGAGATTTTACAGTGATGCTAAGGGGGTACAGTGCTCTAACACAGGACAACTAGATATGAAGTGGGTCCCAAGGCAGCCTGGCAAAACAGACCTCAGAAATCCCTCACAGTTTGCTTGGAATCTGTCTTGGTTACAAGGGCCCTGACCAAATGGCTCAAGAAACACAGCATGCTCTGTATCTCTCCTCACTGTGCTAGCATATTATCTTCAATAATGCATTTTAATGTACTATGTGGGCAGACTTACTTTTAGACAAGGTTTTACAGATAACATGTTTTATTCTAGACTTCTAGTTCTTTTTTTTTAAATGAATTTTAATTTTCTCATTCAATGGTTGTGATTTAACCACTTTATTTTTACCAAATAGTTGCTAATTTTTGTCCTAGAACATTTTGTACAGCTTATCACAGAAGGATGATACCTGTAACAGCCCAACCTGAGCCTCTTCAAGGCAGCTGCAGCAAGAGGCCTTCTGATCTCACCTGCACCTCCAACTGCTCACCTCTTCACCTCCTTCCACAGGTGGCCACTGTGGTGCAGAACCAGTACTGCCTGTGTCCCACCGAGTTGGCACTTTCCAGTCTGCAGGACTGTTTGGATGCCCATCTGGAAATAAAGTTTTCAGATATTTCTCTTAAAAGCAAGTGCTTTGATGACATTACCTTACAAGGTCCTTGCAAGTAGTCTGACACTCATAAACACTCAGTAGATTTGCTTGCAAGAAAGGGAAGACTAATCTGTCATTAAAGGTTAGTTCACACTTTTGGGTAATAAAAGCTGAGGGAGCAGGAAAAAGAATCAAGAAAACTCTGATTCACTTTCCTTTCTAAATTTCTGAGCACCGTACACTTTCTCCTGTCAGGTGCTTAATATATTTTTCTGTCCCGGGAACTGAAGTTTGTTGATCTCATCTTGTGTAGTACTGGTCTGCAAAGTGCTGGTATGTTCAGTTTGCCAGTATCAGAAAGAATAAAGTTTTGTGAACACTCAATGAGACATAGTTCAGATTTCTGAGTGTAACACTTGGCATGAAAGAATTAATCTTTGCTTTGTCTTTGGGTACTTAGGCTTTGCTTTCTTCTTCTCTTTGTAGATCTGCGACTATGATTTTGAAGAAGGCTGTTACAGGCCCAAGGAGGAGCCAAGGTATTTTACAATTATATTAACAGGTTCCTCCTCTTTGTCAACCTAAATCCTGCATGAAAGAGGCTTTTAAATTTAAGTTTCTTGTGTTGCATTTAGAAGGAATCAAGATGGGCTTGCCCTCATCTTGAGTTCCACTTCAGACTCCCATCATGGACTATCATTGACAGCAGCTGCCAGGACGGATTGCAGATGGAGAAAGAGATGGAGAGAGAAAAAGAGAGGCATCCAGGCAGGCTAAAGTCCACTCTGAGGTTTAAAGACTAATGCTGAAAGCTGACAATGAACACAATTTTAGAAAGAGAATAGGTACCAATATACTGTGTTTCCACTGACTTAAAAGATTGTTTATGATGTGATAGGCTAACTCTGTTTTTCACATAGTTTTTCATAGGTGGTCCAGGACTGAACAAACTGTGAAAGGCATATTGTGAACGGCACATCTGGTAGGAAAGGGGTTGAAACAGGACACTTAATGACCTTTCCTTTATCTCCATGTTTAGGTGTAACTAACCCCAGAACGTGCAGGAAGCCATCTGTGACTTTGACAGTCAGGAGACACATCAAATAAGATGAAGTAAGAACTCCTGCAAGTCCTACAAAAAGATAAGTGGTATCAACTGCATTTTTTTCGCATCTAGCTTGAATGTGAACAAGTTTCTTCCCCGTCCCCTCCTTAGACCAACTAGAAAAGTATCTTTTTCTTGACCATTCCTTAAATATTTAAGGTATCTCACATAGAATATTATCACAGCATTTGTTATTCTGAGGCTTTTGATGTGCATGCACTGCCTGCGAAAATGACAGGAAAATACTGAAGCGTGATCAGAAAACAGCATTTATACACCTGTCAGCCAAGGGGAAGGGACAGTGGGAGTGCCTGTGGACACCTGGGGGGATATTGAGGAAGACAAAGCTTTCTTTCTGCTGCAGCGAAGGGAAAAGATTAGGTGGGTGTGGGCGGGAGAAGGTATGATTGTTTTCTCTGTGTGACAGGAGGAGTTAGGGAAATTGTTTATTTCTTTGTAGCAGTACAGGAAATGTCTTTGTTTATGCGTGTATCTGTGGCACTGGAAGAGGCAAAGTCTTTCTCTCTGGCAGCAGGGATGGATTTTTGTTTTTTTAAGGCATAGGAAAAAGGGAGATTAATTTTTCTGCCTTTTTTTCTGTGGAAGGGGATGAAGGGTGGTCTGTCTGCATATCTACCAGCTGTTTCAAAAAGGGAAAATATGCGTGGCCTGTACAGACTTCAAAAAGGGTTGAGTGTAGGTAGGAGAGTTCATTTCAGCGCTGTCCCAAGCTGAGCAAATGTTCAGATGGCTATTTTTGGCTCTAATGACGTTCAAACCGACAAACCAGGAATTCGAAGCATTGTACTCCACAAGGCACGTTGTACAGTTTGGAAAAC
>JAOXNO010000001.1:37660508-37780392 GCA_028565335.1 Limnodromus scolopaceus
GGTGATGAGCTTGGGCCGGGGGCTGCGGCGGCGGCGGCGCGGCTGCTGCTGCTGCTGCTGCTGCGGCGGGAGGCGACGGCGGGCCGTTGGAGGGTCTGTCCGGCCGGCCCGGGGCCAGGGGGATGCAGCGGAGGACGTGTCTGGCTCTGGGTGTAGCTGATCGGAGAAGAGAGGCAGCCGCCGACCGGAGAGGCCGAGGAGCAGCGGAGGAGAGCCGCCCTGACATGCCTTTTCCTCTCCCTCCTCTCCAGCGGCCATGTTAACCAGAAAACCCTCAGCTAGCGCCGCCGCTGGTGCTGCCTACCCAGCCGGTAAGCAGAGGGCCGCCGCGATCGCCACCGCGCCGGGCTGCGAGCCCCCCGCGCCCCCCCCTGTCGCGCTGGGCCGGGTCGGGCCGGGCCGAGGGCGGAGGGGGGGAGAGTCTCGTCCGCCCCGCGGCTGCCTCCGCAGCGGGGCTGTGTGTGTCGGAACAATGATCCGCCCTCCCCCCGGCAACCGGAGGCCGGCGGGGGGCTGCGTGTTCGTGCTGCTGTTGTGCGGGGTGGCGAGTTCGCCTCAGGAGAAGTGGGGGGGAGGAGGGGGGGAAGGGGTTAAATCACTTCGAAAAAAGACACAGGGAAAAACTGGGAATCGCTGCTTTTGCCGGAGCGGCCGCCTTTGACAGGGGGCGGCGGTGCTCGTCTCCTCTCCCTGCCGCAGACTTGTGAACTCCTGGCGGGTCCCCGGCGGCGCCGGGATTTCGCCGGGCCAGACGGCTGGGGGGGCGGTGGGGGATTCGGGCGGCCGCCCAGCCCCGAGGCGTGTGTGGGGCAGAGCCGGCTTGTTCTCCCGGTTAGGCGCCTGCCGGTGGCGGGTTAATCTCGGATGAAGGGTTTAGCCGGGTGAGCATGGCCCGCCCGCGCTATTAGCCGGATCGGTGCGTGTGTGCGCCGCGGCGGTGATTAGCTTTTAATGGCTTCTGCCTGAAGCAAGACGGGCGGCGGTGCCGGCGGAGCGCCGGGGCCGCCGCCGCCCCGACGGCCGCGCTGCCTGAGGGGCCGCCGCTGCCCTCCGCGCTCACCCCTCTGCTCTCCGCAGGCAGGGCAGGGGACAGCAGCCGCCCGCTGCAGTCTTCCCCGGGCACCGGAGCCGGGGTCTCCCGGGCAGGAGCTGGGACCGGCCCGCCGTCGCCCCTCGCATTGCCGCCGCTCAGGGCCAGCAACGCTTCCCACACGGTGAGCCCGGGCACGGGGCGGGGAGGAGCGGGGGGGGGGGAGTCCGGACTCGGGGCCTTGCCGCGCCGCCGCAGCTCTTCTTTCGCCGGGTGTCCCCCGAGGCGAGACCGAGCCCTCATGGGCACCCCGGGGCAGGAGAGGGCAGGGGCCCCGCAGCCGCGGGCGCCGCGTCCAACCTAGTGACGTGCTTGGTGCTTAAGGAAATTGCATTTAATTTCTGCAGACTCCTGTCAAATGTGCATGTTTGTTGTAAGGCTGGGACCTTGTGACTGAGAAGCATCTTTCTCCTTCCCCAGCCCCTCTTCAATCTGGTTTTGTGTCTCATTTTCAGTGACAAATTCAATCTTCCACACTCGCACAGAGGAGCTGTTCTGGTAAATGCATTTTTTGAGATGACATTATTTTGGCAATGAGGTTAGTCACTGTGATTAGAGGGTCTCATGAACTGTAGTGAAAAATGAAGGCTGCTCTGCCCTTACATGTCTGATTAGCTCAGGCCGATTGCTGCCTTCCCTAGAAATAGCTATGGCTGTACTTTGGGACAATGATTGGATGAATCCGACTTTATTGCTGCATTAGTTTACCTAAAGAAATGAGCACTGATGGCACGAAAAGGATGTTATTCTCTGCTTCTGTGATATCTCACACTATCTCCCACTTCTAGTTAATCTACTAGGAATGGAACTTCCCAAGAACGCCACTATATATGGATGAGAGAGGGTATCTCTGTCCTGAAGGCATGACAGAGTAGAGAGAGGGGTCTATATGCTGTCATGTTAACACTAAATATCTGAAATTCTTATTGCATACATTTCCTTTTAAATTATGAAAGATTTCATGCTGACTCTGAAAGGCACTGATGGCATACTTTTCTTAGAATTAATGAGTTCTTCATGGATGCTCACATACTATCTTTGTAAACATATGGCAGAGCTTTAAATGGTAATGTGATTATGGACTAGTGGAAGGTGAAACTATGCATTTAGATAATAGTGTTTCAGTGACTTTCTATGTAGCTTCAGGGGTAAAAGCGTCTGATTCAAATCCAGTTATAGAAAGAATTGGCTTAAATTAAAAAAATCAGTGTATGGAGGATGATCTCAAAAGGAATGATGAATATTCTGCAAATTCAAGGTGGAGCTGCATACTTGAGATCAACATCATTGTATATTTATGTAGCTAGGGTATATATCTGAATTGTTCATCTGTATCAACAGCCAAGTTTTTCCACATTTGTATACCAGTTAAGTGCTGGTTGATTTTAGAGTTGGGGTTGATTTTTTTATAAAAACAGAAAAGAAGAAGCATAATACAACATGGACATGGATCATGAAACTGCACATACAGATGGGCCCACAAATAACAGGGCCCGCGTGTAACAGAGCCCAGACTTAATTTAGGATTTGTGAAAGCGTGGCGGCCCAGCTATATGTCTGGGACTACTTACTAATTTGGGGAGTACAGAACTTTGGTGTTTTTATACATAGATTTCTATGTGTATTATATATAGTGTCTGTGTGTATATATGTGCATATATAAAGATGAAGTCTTTATGAAAGCACGCAAGGGGTGTTCAAGTGTTACATTTCTCTATTTTAAATATTTTTATACATATATTGTTGTGTGTGTATGCCTTTGTATATATATAGCATATATGCATGTGTATGTATATATACACACATAGAGATGAAATACTTACGGAAGCACACAGGGATGATGAGCATTATATTGCTGTGTGTCATGTCCCTCTAGATTCTGACTGTGGCAAACTCTGCCTTTCCTTTGTGATATAGCGCCTGCTCTACAGTATTCATTTAGCCTTGGGTACTATTACAATAATACCTCCGACTGCCTTTCTGAATTTTGTAGGTGGTTATTTTGTGGTTGGCTAACAGAACTTTTTGTGGTAAGGATCAGATGTGACATCAGAATGCTGGATTTTAACCTAAAAAAAGGGCTATATCTGTTATGGGATAGTTCTTTCAACTTCAGACCTTAGCTGACACTGACTGAAACCACTGGTTTTGCATCTCGCTGCTTCCTCCAGTCAGACCTATTTAAAATGGAACATTTCAGTTTTCTTAAACCATTTTCCTTCTTTGTATTCATTTGCTTATTCTGTTTTCATTCCTGTTGTGTCTGTGGGACTTCTGCAATAGCTAAAAATTGAGAGTATTTCTCTCTGTGTTTCAGACTTTCAGAAGGTATAGTTTGCTTAAGCAGTTGAACTTGATGGTGGCTGAATGTAAGCGCATGCACTGTATGTATGCTAGTTGTGAAGGGAGACCGAGATTGAAGATAGGTTTTTGTTTAAACTAAGAAGTTTTTCTTTTAGTTCAGACAGAGGAGAAATCTACTACCTGTCATATTTCTTGCAGCAGTGAGTTGTGTGATCTAGCCTCTAGTGAAACTGTTGTTTCCTACTTTCAAATGACGTTTCATTGTTTGGTAGAATATAATATCATGGGAGAGCATGGTTAGAGGAGGAAAGATGCTGTTTTACAGAGGCTTCATGTAACAGGGCAGAGGTTTTGGCTGCAGTCTCTGCAATCACAGCAACCTTTGTTGCTAAGCAGGCTATTGTGTATTATACCAGGGAAAGGTTTTGTTTATTTAGAAAATAAATAAATTGTGGCTTCATCTTAGGCTTATTTGTATCTGCTTCCATCCCTGACTATCTTTTTGGCTCATGGTGAAAACATGAATTAATTTCTAACCCCTTGTCCTCTTCATTTTCATCTCCAAAGTCATTGTTTTCTCTTTTGAAGCCTTAAGTTCTTGCCTTGATGATGGGAACCTTTTTCTGTTCACTCTCTCCTGTTTCATTATGGTGTTCTTACATCCACTTGACATGCTACAGCAGAGATTATCTTGTTTGCCTGCTGCCCTGCTCGTGTAAATCCCCACCCATCTGTGAGTCCCTTTCCCAGACTCTTCCCTCTGTCTTCTGCCTACCTCCATCTCTGTTCTTTCTTATTTGGCATGTATCCTCGCATTCTGCACTTTTCCTGTTTCTCTTGCAGTAAAGCTGTCTTAGTCTCTCTCCTCCTGTCTAGTACGGTAAGAACAACCCGTTTGCAGTGCATGATTCAGTGCTCTCCCTCTTCAAGCCCTTTCTAAGATTTCCTTACAGCAAGTCTGTTTTCTTTTGCCACCAGGGATGAATATCCATATACTTTTGCATCAGTCATTCAGCTTAGTCTTAAAAATTTTTAATTTAAAATTTTTTAAAAATTAATTTACATTATAATGGAACAGAGATTCCTGAACTTTGTTAACATGGAGATCTGGTGGGTCGCATGCTGCAATTTTTTATTGTGGACAGTGCTTTAAAGCAGGTGAACCCAAACAAATTACCTTCCTATTGTGGTGTTTTCATGTAATAAATTGCCACAGAGATGCTGTCACGTTTGAGTGGCTATGCAGTCATGACCTGGACTTTGCTATATCTAGATTTCTTTGGATGTTTCTTCTACATAAAACCTGTACCTAGGGGGAATATGAACCTATCTTAACTTTCAGTAGGGGGGCTCTGAAATTTGAGCTCCAGCAGTTGAATGCTGTGCTGTGAGGACTGCAGTACATCTGGGCACATCTCTTGTATATGTACACATCAGCTTATGTGAAGGGTTCAATTTAGTGTGCATTGATTGTCCTTTTTGGTTTCAACATGTGTAATACATGCAGGGTGTCCCAGAAGTGCTCAGACTCACTGCACCCGCATAGTCCTGACTGGAAGAAAAAGATGTATGAATCAGTATCACTCTTGAGGCGTAGTTCTATTTGTGAAAATACTTGTTATATAAAGTCAAAGTAAAGTTCTCAAAAAATAAGCTTATGTGGACTAGATACAACAGCAGCAAAAAATCCAAACGGTGTGCTTTTTCTCAGTTCTTGTTGAGCCACAAGCTCTTTAGGATAAGGGCTTAGTCTTTTTTTTTGGTGTATAAAACCCATACTCATAATAAAACTGTTATGATAATCCTGCATTATTGTTATTGTACTAATTAGCTATTTTTAGTTCTGAACAGAGGAATGCTGTTGAATTCATTTATCAAGGAAAAGAGGCCTTTTGTACACTTGCTCAGGCTGTAGTCAACAAAATAGGCAGCGAAGCGTGCTACACTTGGTACTGTATGCCTCTAGCATGTTAGACACAGTAGGGCTGAAAGTGGCATGCTCAGAAATGCTGTAAAGAAAGAGATATGTAGTGGGAAATTTATTCTTTAATTAACTTACTACTTTGGAACACTATTTCTCCCTTGTCCTCATGTATGCAAAGTAATGGGAGATAAAGACATCTTAATCCTGTGCAGTCCTGTCTTTCAGCAGGCCATCACAGAATCATAGAATGGTTAGAGTTTGTTATTAAGATTCATTTTTTAAACCTTTTTAGATTCTGATTGACAGCAAAACTTTTTTTGGGGGGGTTTTGCTCAAAATAAAATTATAATACAGAGCTGAAGTGTGTGTCTGTCTTGGATAATTTTATAGGGTGCTAATATCACACTGAGTGACTTTTACAAAGATGGAGGATGATACAACTACATTATGTCTTGATGCTTTTGGAAGATAAATTTGAAAAGAGGCATATGTTCCTGTGGTGTTCAACCTACGGTCATAGTCTTGTAGAAGGCCTGGCAATGTCTTGTAGAGGCCGTTGCATTGGCTGAGGGTTACCGCAAAGGAATTGTCAGTCTTTGCCTTCTTGTTAGAAGGGGGGACTCAGTTTTATGCCACTTCTATGTTGTTCCATGTCTGTTGTCTAAGCATAGTAAGTTACGATTCTGCTTCTGTCCCTGAACTCATTTGTGAAAAGAAAACAAAAATCCAAACCCCAAACACTCCCATCACTCCCCAAAAAGTGGTTTTTTTTTTTTTGTTTTGCCTGGTGTCTTTACTTCAAAGGTTAGGTGAATGAAGGTTAGGTGAATGTTTTCGGCATAGTGATCAACTTCCATAAACTGAGCAAACCAAAGGTCAAGCAAAATTGTAGCGGTGATTTTGAAGTTATGAAAAGCTACGGAGAGAGGAAAAAATCACCAAAATTGTAGCATTTGCTGTTTTGTAATTGATGTTGCCAGAACATTCAGGAAGATTAGTTCTTTGAGTTCAGGCTTACCTGTTATTTTCATATGTTTCATGGAGAAATATGTACATCAATAAGTTTTTGAAGATGTGTGCTATAAAAATATATAAATCTTAGAAAGTGTAGATGCATCTGAGCACAGGCAATAAAATACATAATAAGCTGCATAAGCGCATGTAGATTGTCAGTTGTGTAGGTTGTTTGTTCTGGAATTTACAGGCCCATCTGCAGAAGCAAAACCTCTCAGGCTTATGGTTTCGGATGAAAGCCTGGTGGAACTTTTGTGTACTGAGAACAGTTTGGTACTGGACTAAGGCTGTAGTCCTTTGTAGCTTCCCAAGCCCATTAGTTGGGGTTCAGGGAACTTACAGCGTCACTGGTGAAGCAAGTGGAGCTTGTAAGCAGTGCAAGCCCAAACTTGACAGCAACCTTAAATACCCAGTAGCCAGAAGCAGATAGGTAGAGCAAAGGGCTGGTGAGAATTCAACCCTCATCCAGGCTGGAAATAAAAGAAGAGGTGGTGATTCCTATGCAGGCAGTACCCTCAGATGGGGAAAGTCCATTTTTCCTGGATGTGATGTGCCTGATAGCTCTGAAACTCCTGTTGGGGTTTTTGAAAGAAAAGTGAGCTCTCTTCTCCCCCACAGCTTTTGGAATAGATCCTGTGCTAACTTGGTGTCTTTTCTTCCACAAAGAAAACCAGTGCTACTGTCTGCATCTGCATTTGTGTTCCCAAGCAGCAGCCAACTGAAACTGGCAAAACCGGTCACTTTGGATTAGGGGTGAAGCTGGGATAATGCTGGTAATTTCATTCTGCTGCTTGGAAAAAAAGCCAACTTGAGAGCAACAAGAGAAATCATGAGGCTGCCCGAAGGTGCAGGAAGCAGAGCTACATGATTTATGCTTCAGAATTTGTTTGCAAACACGCTTTTAGGAAAAAGAACTCTTTAGTCCCAACGGAGAGTGGATAAAGGTTTGGTTTTTTTCCAAGCCCTGATACAGAGCAAATAAATGAAGTTTGAAGAATTCCCCAGTACGTTTATTGAAACGAGAAGTGCTTAGGAAGGGCAGAAAATAGTTAACTCTGAAAACAGATGATTGAAGTGAAAAAAAAAAAGTCAACATGTGAACTGAGGCAATGAGTATTTGGGTTAAGAAATTCTTAAAGATGGCTTTCTCCTCGTATCTCTTCTTCATTGTCTGTACGTCAGTATTGTCTACTCCTGGTTTGTCCAGATATGTTCTGCTTTGTTCAACCAGTGCTGCAGAAGAAACATTTGTACCTGGAATTTCCTAGCTTGAGTATTTGTAGTCTGCACAGGTACTCTGCTGCTTTATTGTTCATTTTTCATGCAGTTCTGCAATACTGCATGTGCTGAACCTCTGACATATCTTAGTGACTAGATCCAGTTCTTCTGAGATCCGTCATGTAGCAACTCTTGGAGCCGAACTTTCTTTTTTTCAGTAACTGCTGTTAATATAGAGGCTCAAGGCAACCTTCAGGAAACTGCTACTGCAGTGCTCTTCAAACTTGACCTGAAGGAATTCCCTGAAGGCATAATAGACTCATTAAGTCCTCTTGATGATTTAATTCCTGTTGCTTTTGAGACATCAAACTAGGCAGGGAATTAAGGTCAATATTCTGTATATCTTCACTGTGCTTACATGTTGTGAATGTCTTTGCTCTGAATTGCAATTGTGCAATAATGTTTTCTATGAGATTGATCAAATTTGATAGTGTGAGCCCAAATTGCTCTGCAAATAAACATACAAAGTCAAACTGCAATGATGAAATAAAATGGACCAGTTATTCAACATTGAGTCAAAATGAAATCAGAATAGCAGCAAACTCAGCAGGAGCAAATCCTGAGAGCTCTTGTTCTTAAGTTGTGTGAGTTTCAGCACTGCAAATTTCAAAATATTATCTAAAGCTGACGCTGTTGTCCAGCTGCCTACCCCTTGGGAACAAGTTACTGAATTTACAAACCCATGCTTCTACCATATCAGACTGATACCTTTAAAGAAACACAAAGTATGCTAGAGTCTGCATTGCATGTTCTGGTTTTCTCATTAGGAAGCACTTCTGCAGTTGCAGCACAGATTTCATTGCCTCATATCACAGCACACAATTGACATTTTCTGATTTCATTTCAGCAACCTTAAGTGACCAGGGAATGTGTTTTCCTTAACTGCCTAGAAAAAATAAGGCTCAGATTAAAAGTGCTGTCAACCCTGGCTTGATCATCTGTCTGACAGTATTGGTGAACTTTTGGTTATTAGTTTGGCATAACTGTTACAACTGGTGAATCAGCTGGAGAGACAGCAGGGGAATTCTTCCCGCATTTGTATAAAACTAGGCAGAAGGCAAACTAATTATCCTCTACTTCAGAGCAAATGAGAAATTCTAAGGACAGCTATTTTAGTGCCAAGTATATGATTGTAAATTTCTCTTTTCTCCTTAAAAATAACAAGTTTTAAGCAATAGTTGTTTTCACACCCCAGTACTTCCAGTGTTTCTTTGCTAGAAAATGCTGAATGCTGCTGTTTATTCCCGTGTGAAAACTGTCAAGAACAAATGTAATTTCTAAAATCAACTAATCCTTTTTCTATTCCTTTAAAATAACATGACTTACATGTTCTTCAAGGCAAATATTTTTCTTTCTGCTCAAGTCTCTATCAGGCCCCAAATCTCATCTTGGCTAAAAGTTATAAGAGAACTAGTTTGGGAAAGTGCTAAAGGATATGCTTATGCTTCATTGATCTGAATGTGTTGCTGAATAGTGACTATCTCAATTGCAAGTAGTGAGTGACATCTCTCAAACTTCAGAAATGTACAGGTTTTTTCCTCTTTGTGCATGTCACAGCACGTTCCTTATTGCTTAAAATTGTATCTGGAGCTTTTGATACACAGCAAATTGAGGAACAAGTTAAAAGCTTGATTTTTGAGAATAGGTGACTAGGAGAGCCTTAGCCATGTAAGTTCTAGCACGCATTGTATATTGATCTCCAGCATCAATAAAACTGCTACTATGTTCTGTAAAGTCTAATTTAATGCCTCTCAAGCATACTTCTTCATGTTACAGGACTGTTGCCTTGAAAACTTCTTGGAGGAATTGTTAGCTTATCACGGTAGCACATCTGTGATTGCCTTGTTGCAAACATTTTAGAGAGTCATGAAAGTGACATTTGAGAAAAAAGGATCTGGAAAACAATATCATCTAGCAGTATCACAGTGTATGTGCTGTATTTTTTTAGATTATCTGTAGACAACTGACTTAAAGAAAATGCTTAGTTTGGAAGTGATTTAGGCAGGATGGCGGGTTGCAGAATGGTGAAGCATAGAGTTGATGCCCTTCTTGTTAACTGGGTATGTATTTATTTTCGATTTTAGGTTGGAGGCAGTAAGCACACAATGAATGAGCACCTCCATGTTGGTAGCCATGGACAAATCCAAGTTCAGCAGCTCTTTGAAGATAATAGTAACAAGAGGACGGTTCTGACGACACAGCCAAATGGACTTACAACGCTAGGCAAATCTGGATTGCCAGTGGTTCAGGACAGACAGGCAGAGAGTGCTCACAGACGACAAGGGAGCTCCAGCTCTTTAAAATCTGCAGATGGAACAGGGAAGGTGAAAGCCTCCGTTATGACACCAGAGCAGGCAATGAAGCAATACATGCAAAAATTAACAGCTTTTGAGCATCATGAGATTTTTAGCTACCCTGAAATATACTTTTTGGGTCCAAATGCAAAGAAGCGTCAAGGTGTGATCAGTGGTTCAAACAATTGCGGGTATGATGATGACCAAGGGTCTTATATACAAGTACCGCATGATCATATTGCGTACAGATATGAAGTCCTAAAAGTTATAGGGAAAGGAAGCTTTGGGCAGGTGGTAAAGGCCTACGATCACAAGATGCATCAGCATGTGGCACTAAAAATGGTGAGAAATGAAAAACGTTTCCACCGCCAAGCTGCGGAAGAAATTAAGATCCTGGAGCATCTCCGGAAACAAGATAAGGATAACAACATGAATGTTATTCACATGTTGGAAAACTTCACATTCCGCAGCCATATCTGCATGACATTTGAATTGCTGAGCATGAACCTGTATGAACTAATAAAGAAGAACAAGTTTCAGGGCTTTAGCCTGCCTTTGGTCCGCAAGTTTGCCCACTCAATTTTACAGTGCTTGGATGCTTTGCACAAAAACAGAATCATTCACTGTGACCTTAAACCAGAGAACATCCTGTTGAAGCAGCAAGGTAGAAGTGGTATTAAAGTGATTGATTTTGGCTCAAGTTGTTATGAGCATCAGCGTGTCTACACTTACATTCAGTCACGTTTTTACCGTGCACCTGAAGTCATCCTTGGTGCTCGTTATGGGATGCCCATAGATATGTGGAGCTTGGGCTGTATTCTAGCAGAGCTTCTCACTGGTTATCCACTTTTACCTGGAGAAGATGAAGGAGACCAGCTGGCTTGTATGATTGAGCTATTGGGCATGCCTTCTCCAAAACTCTTAGATTCATCCAAGCGAGCAAAAAACTTTGTGAGCTCTAAGGGTTATCCCCGCTATTGCAGCATCACAACCTTGTCTGATGGCTCTGTAATACTCAATGGTGGACGCTCTCGGAGGGGAAAACTACGTGGCCCACCAGAGAGCAGAGAATGGGGAAATGCATTAAAGGGATGTGATGATCCCCTGTTCCTTGACTTCTTAAAACAGTGTTTAGAATGGGATCCTGCTAGCCGTATGACACCCAGCCAGGCTTTGCGGCATCCCTGGCTAAGGAGACGGTTGCCAAAGCCTCCGACTGGGGAAAAGGCCTCGGCGAAGAGAATTACAGAGAGCACCGGTGCTATAACGTCGATTTCCAAGTTACCTCCGACTTCAAGCTCAGCTTCAAAACTGAGGACTAATTTGGCACAGATGACAGATGCCAACGGGAATATTCAGCAAAGAACAGTGTTGCCAAAACTCGTTAGCTGAGTTTGAAAAAACCCAATGCTGTTAATACAAGAGATACAATGTGGCTGAGCCTTATTTGTATGAAAAGGTAGCTCAGATATACATTTTTATTTGCTCAGTAACTTTATTCATTTGTATCTTTCAGCACTCATTTTAAATGTAAGAAATGTTGATTTTGTTTTTATAAAAACACGGGGACAATGCTTTAAGTTTTTATACTTATTTTTTAAAATGTTTGTCTTCTACAGTACAATTAGCCTTACTGTAACTAGTGTGACACAGTAATAAACATCAGTGGCAGGCCACTGGTTACAACATGACTGTCATGCATTGCAGCGTGGTGTCAAAGGTAGTAACCTTTCTCTTCCATGGTTCATATTAGATTTCACCTGGGGTAAATTTGTAAGACTCTACCTTTTGGATTTTATCAGTATGGGTCTTGATTTTGCAAACACTCACACCTATGCCTGACTGGACTCCAGGGAGAGTACTCAAAGATATAACAGTTAAGCACCTGTAAACTTGTAATTTGAAGTGGAGCCATAGCATGTTATATTGTCATTTTCTATATGGTAGCCCAGAGAAAGTAGTGGTATCACTAATGATACAGTCACCTCCTATGGAATGCTTTCTCTATTCAAAAGTAATGTTTTTGATTAAAATGAGCATCTAAATATAATGCAAAAAAAACCCAAAAAAACTTCCAGGGCTAAAATGACTCTCTTACCTTGCATGCTGTGTGGTAGATTGAGAGGAATGGTCAATCTGAGAAAGAAAGAAGATGGAAGTATGTTTTACGTTCCTCTAAATCTGAAAGTGACTGATGAGTTGGTAAAGCAAAATGTTCTGGACTTCATTTCAGGTATATACCATTGAGCATTCACACTGGGCTTCTCTCTCTTTTATTTTTTTTTTTGCCTCTCCTATTCTCTTTTCTCTCCTAACATGCAGCTTGGTCTCCCTAAATCATACAAGCAGAAGTACTCATTCTGTCAGTTCTATACTGTAACTTCCAGACTGTTATGCTACATGGATTTCACAGATTGGTTTTCTTTCTTATGACAATGTTTGAGTGACTGTGACCTCTCTGGTACATTTACACTTCAGATCAAATCTGCACGAAGGGGCAAACACTATGTTACTGCATTGCTTTCTGTAGAAAAGTACTTCACCTTAGCATAAGTGTAGATGGAAAGATCCTCAGTGGAAAGCTTTTCAGTTGGCAGACACCATCCTAGATACTTTCTAATAAGGGAGGATTATCAAAGGAAAGTTAAATGGTTGGAATTTGATTTAATCTTTGGCATTTGTAGCTGAAAATTACTTTGAAGGAACAGTTAGAGATATGTGTAGATTGGTTCACACATGTGTATGTGCCAATGCTTATTTTTTCTTTTTCACTTTGAACTGCACTCATGGAAGAAGAATGGTCTTTACTGAGGAATAATACCTAGACCTGAGAGGAATATTCACACATTGTAGCATGTTTTCAACAGGTACAGTTTGAAATCTTAAGATCAGTAGTTCATCACGTACAATGGCTGTGGTCTACATTGGATGTATAAAACATAGGAAAAGGGAATTTTAAACAAAGTAGAACATAATCTAGAAGGTTTACGGATGTTAGAACAAGACATACTAGAATGGATTGCATTAAACCTCAATAACTTTACTATAAGCAACATCTATATGCACAGATTTTTCTGAGTTACTTGTACAAATTATGAAAAATACTTAAAGCATGGTCCCCTGAGAGGCCAAGAAAGTTTCCGGTTAAGTTCCCCTTCATATTCATTAATTTACAACTTACAGCTTAATTTTTGTTTGTTTGCTTGCTTGGTTTATTTTTAATTTAATGTAAGACTGGGGAGGGATATAAATACAAAATGACAGAATTCTCAGGAAACGTATCACTTCTTGCCAAAAAGTCAACACCTAAAGAAGCTCCAAAAATAATTTCTGAGTAGAGGGTGGTATTTGTTGATTGATAACTGTAAAAATTAGAGCATCAATCAACCTTTTTCTTAGGTTGTTTTTTTTTTTAAAAAAGGTGGTTTCCTGCCTCTAGTCAAATTAAATTATTTAGTGTTAAATGTTCACAACTTTATACAGTGCGTGTAAGTGCAATATGTAAACATGTATGAAATCATGTTAAAAATGAAATATAGTAATACAGCTAAGAAAAGTGGCTTTTGGAATATGAATATCCAGTAAGTTATGGTCAGTAAATTCTAAGTCTGGAAAAGAGATATATTAATTTTCATATAAAATTAACTGATTACTGTGGGAATACAATACTGTGTATTTTTCTACAGTAACTGGGAATCTTGATTTCCTCCACCACCTACTTGGTTTTACTGCTCCTTTCTACCTTAACTCTTCCTGCAAAAATGAAAAAATTGGGATGCTTATGTTAGGGAAGAAGAATCACCTCCCTTAATATATTTTAAAGGGAGCATTGATACATATTCCTGCCTCTCGTGGCAATTTAAGGTGAAAACATTCATAATGTTCATGGGTCATTAATGGGCTAAAACCACTAAATTTTCGTTTTCATGTAACCAGTTCTTAATGCCAATAATGCATTTATGATCCACCTTCTTCATAAATGCTACCGGAAACTTTAAGGCCAAAATATAGTGTGCAGAGCTATTTTTTTAACCCAGATACAGTGGAACTTCCTCTATGCTAAAGGAGCAGCTACATCAAGGTTTTAAAGTGATGTAGCTGCTTTTTATTGTAGCTTATTTATACCTGTAAAAAAGGAGGGAGGGGGGGAAAGGACGTTGCCTCTTGCTTTGATGTGATTTTATTCTAAGGGCTCTGATGATTAGGCTGATAGAAGTTGGCTTGGAAACAGTGCTTAGTCTCACATGTTACCATTGTCTGGGGACGTCTGAGCTATTTTCAGATTTAGTAATAGCACAGTGTTGTCTTGTCTTTGGTTGCAGTCTCACTTGGCTCAGTTTCTTGCACCGCTGGAGTGTTCATTACCACTTAAGTGTATTGGAACAACAGAATGATGCAAGATGTGTAGATTAACAATAGAGGATGGATTGTGCCCTTGGTGTTAACAATGTGCCTTTTGTTACAAATGCCATGTTGTAGGGCATGCATCTTGGCCTCTTTAACCCTTTGAATACTGGAGAGTAGGGATGAAATCTATTTTTAAATGCTATACCTGTCTTAAAACATCCTGTAGATGATCGAGGCCTTAATAGAAACAATAAGGCAATCACACTGCTAGGGTGGAGAGGACACTCGATGTTCTTGTAGTATGTCTCATTAAGGGGTTAAAGATGGCCCTTCCTCATTGGTTGTATTTTAACATCAAATTGATTTTTTTTAAAATAAATTTTTGTTATGATGACACTAGACAGAAATCAACTGTATTTGTAAAAATTTACCTCAGACTCTTTAGTTTTATAGTGTGATTTAATCCCAGGGCATTTGGTATGAACCAAAGTGCATTCCTTTTATATATGCCTGGCTCTTATAAAGGTGGCCAGGGATTTTTACAATTTGGGTGCAAGGCACTTAAGCCACTTTTAACTTGGTGGGTGGTTTGGAGTTATAAATGACTTCATGGGAATGTTGAAAACAGTTTAGACATAAGTAGCATTGGGCAATATTAGAATCTTTAGGAAAGAGTGTGCATTATTTAATGCCCTCCATTTTTTAGTATTTTTTTTCCATCAATAATATTTGTGATAATTGCAAAAAGAACTCTTTTTTCCAGTCAGCAAAGATTAGAATATTGCCCAGTTTAATGCTATGGTAGCATTTAAATAAAAATAACATTTGTGAATTATTGTTTCTAGGGGCTTGTACATCTCTGCTACAACTTGTAATTACTCAGTTCAACTGCTACAATTACGTCTAAGCAGTAGCTTGGGTTTTTATTGGGCAACGACTTAGACACGTGACTGTAATATGCTGCAACTGTGTGTACTGAAAACATGTGAAAAACGATTGAATGTGGACTGTGTATATATGTATGTATAATTTTCTGTGAGATGCTGCTGTTGCCACTTAACATTAAAGATGTTGTAGTGGGTTTTAATCCTAGTGGCCAGTTTTATGATACTGTATGTATTGTACAGCTGATGACAGGAGTTAAGACTGTTCTAGTGAATATTTGTTACATTTTATTGTCGTGGCCAGAGATCATTTCAGAATAAAATGTTATGTCCTACTTTACTTCTCTCCACTGTAGTTTGGGTTTTTTTCTGGTTCTAAAAGAGAGCCCTTGGAATGCTGGCATTTCTTCAGTGTGGAAAGGCCTTCTCCTAGCCTGCTGAAGTCAGTGCCAGCAGCGCCTTTGTCCCCCAGCGTGCTTGCTGGTATCTGTATATAGTAATTACCCATTGCTGGAGGATGACTTTTCTGGTGCTTTATGTGGCTTGACAGCCTTGAACATTGCCCACAGGCTGCTTTTGCCCTGAGGTTTCTAAAGTTCTGCTCAGGACTCGGAAAGTAATGTGGTTTTATTTGCCCCGTACTCGAGAGAAAACATCTTTGGCAGGTATTTCGCCTGCATGGATTTTTAAATTTTTCTTTAGCTTCTTTTTAAAAGATTTTTAAAAATAGATCTGATTTTGTAAGAAGTATTTGAGAAGGGTGCAGTGTATATTCTTTTTTCTTAAAATTGCTTTAAAAAGGCTCAGATTTCTGCACTGATTTTTGAGTCAGACTGGCTTCTCGGAACTTGTCAGGCTTCGTAAAGTCCCAGGATAATGAGAAGATACTACACAAAGCCGGTAGGCTAGGCTGAGCTAAATTCCCTTCACATATACATCCGGAGTAATTTCACCGTTTAGTGCGTAACTGTCTTGTGAGTAATTGGCCACATTCTCTCCTTGGTAATGTCAATGTGCACCCGGAGTGCTTTCACTGAAAAACTTCCTGATTCGGGTGAGCCCAGGGTGAAGTCTAGGGATTTTAACTGCACTTTGGTGTCGCCTTCTCAGCATAATTGGGAATCTGTCTCTCACCCTCTCCTCCAGCCATCTGTCGCTCTTGCCAGCTCTTGCACGCTTCTGCCACATCTGTGTTTTCATTCGAAGAAGGGTAGGGACCGTCTCGCCTGATTCCAGTTGTCTGGAAGTTGGGGTTTGGCTTGTGCCATTTGCTGAGATGCCCAGTAGCCGGTGGGGAAAACAGCGTTGCCCTCTGCCAGCACGGCTCCCTCCCTGGCCTCCGGCAGGGCGCCCAGATCCCTGTCTGAAAGGGGGCCCTCGGAACCCCACCCTGAATGACGGTCTGTAGTTCCTGTTATCTCCACAGTTCTTCCTTTGGCGAAGAAATTGTGGCTTCTGTTGGATGTCAGCTCTGCAGCTCTCTCTTTGTTTTGTTTGGTGGTTGTTTTTTTTAAAATATTATTTTTACGCAAATCCAGTAAAGAACGTGAGAATGTGTAATTATGCTCAGGTACCATGTTCTTCACTTCTAGTTGCTGCTGCTTTTCTTAAAAATCCCATTTTGTCCCATTTTTTTAAGATGTCCTTATTGAAAGATCGAGCATGAATTTTACTTTTCATCAGAATGTGAGAAATTAAAAATCAGGTAAATACTAAAGGAATTATCTGTATAGGGCTGTCTGTGGTCAGGAGCTGGTATTTACAGGTTAAAAGAGATACCTGTGAGGTAAATAGGGCGAAGTTTGAGGTACGCATGATCTTTCCTGGGTTCAGTGAAGGTTCAGTAATTACAGGGAGATCAAGTTGAGATTGGGAAAGTCTTAAAGGCATCTCAGTGTCTGAAAATTATCGATAACCTATTATTTCAGTGGAAAAATACCTTTCTTTGAGAGCTCGTCCTTTTAAACTCTACACTAATAATTAAAGGATAGCATTAAAGGGTCTTTTCTGTAGTTAGAACTTTAGAAACATTACTATATATTTCTTAAAAAAATGTGATTTATATTGCTATTTTACTGCTAATTTAGTCTTGTGGTTTATATCTTAATGTTCCTGAGAGGAAGGACATTCCTTGTCTTTGTTTTGAGTACACGGTACTAGATGTCTCCCAGCCCTCAGATATGCTACAGCAGAGTAAAAGTGGGGTTGATAGAACTGGTTTCTGACTCTGGGAACTGGGGTTTCTCCGTGTCATTTTCCCTATTTGGTTTTGTCTGTTGTTTGTTTGCTTGTTCATTTGTTTGTTTTTAAGAAGTGCCTTGCAGCCTCTGGCTGTGGTGAGTTCTTGGATCTCTGCCGACACTCTGTTGAGCACTTTGGGATAGGGAGTACTGCAAAAATAATATTTCTTTAGCTTTTTCCGAACAATAAACAGAAAGTCTAGCTTAGTACCAAACTCCAAAGAGGGGGAACGTGCGTCCGTCTCCAGCTGCAGGGTTCCAGGCTCCACACCAGCCATTAACCATGTTTTTTAACTTTGGTATGAAGATTCAGCAGAAGTGCCAAGTGCTACAGAATGAAATAGCTTGTGGCTGTCACTTTGTGGGTGAAGGCTACAAAAGCAAGGTCATGACATCTTTTTGGAGAAAGTTTAGGGTATAGCCGGAGTTAGGGAGAGGTTCTGCTGAGAAGTCCTTGGGCTGGGAGCTCTGCGTGCCACCCTGGGAGGTGACACATGCAGTGTTCCTGCCAAAAGAGGAGTGGGAACTGTTTTCCCTTGTTTGTAGGCTGTGTTTTTATTTCTTTGCTTTGGTTTGGTTATCTGCAAGCTGGAAGTGACTGCGCATACCTTATATACATAAAGATACTGTCTGGAGTAGCTGCAAACAGTGAACTGTTACTTCATAGCTAACATTGGCACTGGGAAAAGCAGAAGTTCTCATTCGGAGACTGACTGACCCGAGAGCGCCCTGTGCACAGCACCCAGAGCGTCCGCGTGAGACTGGCTAAAGGCAAAGCATTGCAACATGCAGGTGCAGTGAAGTACTAAACCTTGGTTAAACATAATGTGTGAGACGTCCACCAAGCAGAAAAGCGATTGACAGTTGTATTATGAAGACTTTCAGCCAAACTCTGTTTTCAAGTATAGTATTGTTTTATTTAATAAGATCTCTTTAATAAAAATCATCTGAATAAAGTAACATTAAGATTTTTACTTCAGCTTCAGTGTGGCAGTAAAAATTCCACATTGAACTTATTTTTTTCCCCTGCGTGTGCAGAGTGCTTGCAAACGCTATAGATCTACTTCTTTCAAACCATCTAGGTATAGAGATCTACTCAAGTATCATCTCCTGACAGATGAGCAGGTCCTAAAATTAAAGAATGCGCATGTGTGTACAACATATATATATATACACATATATATACACACACACATCTAGATGATTCTTTGAAAAACAAAACCAAAATCTCTGCAGGCATTCTTTGTAGTGCTTTACAAAGAAAAGAGATGTGGCTTTGTTTTCTCTTTGCCTCTTTGAAGGTTCAGTGTAAACCAAGTATCTGCGTTACGCACACGTCGAAGCCGACTCTCCCCGCTGGGGTCCCTGTTTCACCGGCGGGATGCACAGAGCGAACCTCCGCTTTCCCAGTGGAGGCAGAGCGTGCTGGGTGAGTAGGAGGCGGGTGTCACCCCAAGGACAGCTGGTTCTGGTCCTTGTCACTCTTTCTGATGTGGACATTCACCAAGGGGAGAGATGTTTTCGAGCTTACCCTGCTCAGCAACTGAGATTTCTCCTTCAGGATTAAAGCCTGAGTCCGTGCACTTAGACTGGGTTGATAAACTTCAGCAGAGAAAAAAATCCTGAAGCTGAGGCAGAGGTTGTAAAGCCCACAGCTGGAATAAAAAATGGATTTCTAAATATTCCCAGTATTTGTCACATCCAACTGTGACACTTCCAAAATGGCCTCTAAGATTTGAAAGACCTTGCCAAAGGTCTGTGCAGAGACCTTTGCTCAGGATGGCCCTGGGCTGGTGGCCCTCCCTACCCTGCACAGAGGTGGCAGTGCCTCTGGCTTCTCCTGTGAGCTTCCAGCACTTCTGGCTTCCTCAGGGTACAAAGAACACTTCATGGACAGAAAAAAAAAGAAGCGTTGCTAAGGAGAAACTAAACATTTGTGTACAAAGGGCACTACACGCCAGCAACAGGATGCCACACTGCTATTTGCCTGGGTGTTGGTCCTGGGAGCTGTTTTGCCTTGCTGGACCTCCTCCTCTGTGGTCACCTCCCAGGCCTGCTGGCACCCATCTGTCCACCGTGCTGGGGTGGACCAGCAGGACTTACTCATCCTGAGCTAGCCTGTCACTGCCCACAGCTCTGCCTGCAAATCACTTGCCAAAGGCAGTGAATTGCTAATACGGTGCTTCAGAGATGGTGTTGCCACCATAGGGTACCCGGCAAGGTGTTCCAACTCACCGGTGGGGGCTGGCCTGAGAGCGGGCTGTGCCCAGGAGCTGTGCATGTGCGCAAGGATGGCGCTGGCCCTGCTCCCCTCATGCGGGGTGCTCCTGTCCCTAACGGTGCGTGCTGGGCAGGGACGCTTCCCCGGTCCTTTCCTGGGTGGCAGAACCGAAGGGTGATGCTCAGGTAACGTGCTGTCACGCTGCGGGAGGAGGAAAGCCCTGCTTACCCCAGGAGCGGTGGCATCAGGCAAAGCAGCTTAGCGCCTGTCAGGGTGGGATGTGAGGAGGCTGTAACACGCTGTTCTGCTGGCACAGGGGGGAATGTTTCCAATCATAAGCATTTGCAGATGGCCTGTCTTAATTAGCTTTGACAAGTACCTAAGTTGCTGTAAGTTACGCCACAAATGGGATCCTGAAGCTTTCATTTTTTGTCACCTTTAAATAAAGCTTTTTCCCTCCTCCTGGTACAGCATTTCCATTTTTCTTTCCATGTAAGGCTCTTGAGAAGAAATGAGATCCTTGTGTAGCTGAGAAGCTATATTTTGATTGACTAAATGATTTATAATTAGGAGGTAGCTCCTGCCAGTGCTCTTCATATGTTGATTGAGAATTGCCTGCAGCAAATCAATGCAGGCAGAGCTGCCAGAAAGGCACACTGACGTCTTCTTACAGCAGATACCTTTCAACCCCATATTTCCTTCTTCCTCTAGTACTGACTCAGACAAATTATCTTTATGGCCAGTGACTCTACAGGCGTTCCAAGGTTGCACTCCAAGGGCCTTCTGTGAAATACTCACCGGTGCAGTTATTTATGATCTATTGTGTGGGAGTAGCGATGCTGGTAGCCTTTTCAGAGCCTGTGAATGAAGCGTGCGTGAAATCAAGCTGAAGACAAGTGTGCCTCTGCCTTGGAAGGATGTGAAGCAGAAACCTTTCCTCACCTGGTAGAAGCCACTTGGCCTGCTTGCCAAAAAGGGGGCTCTGGAGTGGGCTCACTTGGGCAAGATTGGAAACAGGAGAGAGATGGCTGCTATGGGGCTTTGAGGAGACACAAATGTGTTTCTTTTTCCTCCTCTAACAAAACTATAGCATAAGAGGCACCTGGGAAGTTCTGACCAAGAAGGAGCTTGGCACATAATCCATCCTCTGCTATAGCAGAGGATCAAGCTGAAATGTTTTATTTCCACTTTCTTGGTTTTGCCTTGGTTGAGGTGGGTCTGGCAGTGCTGGACAGACTTCCCTTTTGGTCAGCGCTGAAGAAATCCTTGTGAGCTGGCCTCTCTGTAGATGGGCAGGTCAGAGAGACAAGGACCATGGTGGTTGCAAAGGAAGGCCAATAAGCAATAACAAGGAATCACTTTTTTCCTCTCACTGGTTTCATCCAACTCTCTATTGCGTTGGACTTGAGTATCAGTAAACAACTGCCTGCCTTCATGGATCTCAGCTTTCAGAGTTTACATTTATGTTTCTTTTCTACCTTCCAACCATGACAGCCAGAACTTTTCTAGGAGCATAGAGCCTGAGGTACGCCCACTATTACAGCAGATGCCCTGTTGTAGAATCCCTTACATAAATTTACTATCTTTCTGCTATAAAAGTAGTTAGCTTACTAGCACCTACAGCTGCTGTTGGAAGACTGTTATAAACCACCATTTATAACTCTGATGGTTAGAAATGTGCTTTTAGCTTAAAATAGTTGTAGACTTTTTTTCATGCTATGTGTTCTTGTGCCAACATTGTCTTACAGCGTGAATGATTCTTCAGCCCTGCTGGTATTTGGGCATGTATTTATAAAGTGTAATTGTATCCCCTTCAGCCTTTCTTTCGCTAGGCTAACCCTATTAAGCTATATTTGTCTCATCAGCAAAACTGACTCCCCATGCCCATCCTACAAGGTTTCTGCACCTGTTCTAGCTTGAGTTCATCTTTTTTAGAGCTGTGGATGGCATTCTGGTTGTGGTCCTGCCGGGGATATGTACAGTATGAAAAATACCTCTCCCTGCCCACCGGAGTACTTCACCCAGTACATCCCAGGATTTTTCTCTTCTGTGTCATGCCAGCAGCTCAGGGCCATTCCTCAGTCCTTTGGCTGCTCCCCTGCCTCTCCTCCCTTCTGCCACATAGAGCTGATGAGATGCAAGTTACAGCAAAATTTCTCTTGGCTGGTACCTAACTGCTTCACTTTGTTCTATTAGATTTCCATCGCCGTATTGTGAGAAATGAAACCCCGTGCTTCTCATGAGTATATGTAATATGAGAAGCTGGACCTTTTAGGAAAACATTTGAAATGATGTGACTGTAAGAAAAAATAATCATATTCAGCATTCATTTTTTAAAGATTTCTTTCAGGATGTGATGGAGTTGGCACTAATCAACACTGACGGATCAAGGTGTTGCTGTTACACCAAAAAAAATAGCAAAGATGTTTTGACTATTATGCTGCCAGCTCTCATGACTTGAACTGCTGTTTTCCCCCAAATCCTCACTCCTAGAATTGTTATTATACAGTTACATTTTCTGACCTTTTACTGAAATAAAAGTTTCTTGTCTTAGAGCTATATTTGGAAAGAAGTATGTTGTCCTCAAACTAGGACAACCCCAAATCATAGAATCATAGAATCATAGAATCGTCTAGGTTGGAAGGGACCTTAAAGATCATCTAGTCCAAGCATCAACCTAACTCTGACAAAAAAATAAATAAGAAATAGGAAGTAAAAATTACTAAACCATATTCCTGAGGACCATGTCTACCTGTCCTTTGAACGCCTCCAGGGATGGTGCCTCGACCACTTCCCTGGGCAGCCTATTTCAATGCTTGATAACACTTTTGGTGAAGAAATGTTTCCTAATATCCAATCTAAACCTCCGTTGGTGCAACTTGAGGCCATAAATCCAGACAACAATTCCTATGAGCTTAAAAGGAAGAGATTAGAAAAAGAAAGCAGATTTAAATTCTAGACTAATGAATTTTCAGGACATGTATCAATATTGCTAAGGTTTTCTGAGGGTTCAGGGTCCTCAGTGTTAACAAAACCATGTGAAATAGTATGATTTGAAGCAAAAATCCTGATTTTCCACACACTTAATTGAGAGTTACTTCATGGAGAGACATCAAGCCAGATGTGGTGGTACTGTTGTGCCGTACCTGGCCATCTTGCATCAAAATGCCTTACACTGAGCGCTCAGGTACACTCTTCTTACTCTCTTTTAGAAAGGCACAATGAAGGAAGATGATAACAGTAAAGCAGCTGTGGAAAACAGAGAATACTTAAAATTGCTGGGATGAATTTAGCCCCTGTGAAGAACTAATAATGAGAGTGAATTTTGTGGGGCATGCTCTTACTATCATGGGTCATGAGAAAGCAAGATACGGGCTGGCTCCTGCCTCTGCCAGTTCCCAGTTCTATGTCACTTGAAAGTGTTGCAGCTGGTGAGAGGGGCTGGATGTGCCAGCTTGCGGGCTTTGGTTGGATCTAATGAGTTTAAGTCAAGGTTTGAAGCCATGTCTTCAAAGGTGGTATGTTTAGCCTGTATTGACCCCTAGTGCTAGCTGTTCTGTATGATATCCATCCCCCCAAATGTAGGGATTTCCCTAAAAAATTCAAAGCCCACACTGGTGACCAGGGTGGAAGCCTCTGTGTAAGACTTCACTGCCCACTCTTTCATTCGGTTTAGCAGTGAACTCCCTCCTGTACAGAAGAATGGAGTTTTCTTGCAAAGTAAGACTTATGCTTGGGATTGTTTCTGCGCTTTCCTCCAATACAAAGTTTCCTGGGCAAGCTAAGAAAATACAGGGAATGGAAGGGCAAGAAAGTATTATGGATGGCTGCTTTAAAGCTGGAAAGAAACATTTTTCAAACACAATTTGAATATTTATTTTGAAGTACTGTCAAAAGCATGAATTTTTAAGTGTTAGGTTTTGCTTTTGTTTTTCTTCCCATGCTTCACATTTTTTGCTTTCTTTCCTTTTCAGTACTCACTTTTTTTTTTTTTGCCAGAGGAACCTGGAGAGAGGGAGAAAACAGATTAAAAATGTAAGAAGCCAGAGGAAGTAAATTTAAATGTGAAACTGAAAACACTGCAGAAATTTTGCATAGAGCTTTCATTTTCAGACACACAGAAAATTCACTGAAAAAGTCAGTCAAACAAATGAAACGTGGATTTTCTGTACACAGAGTTTTTATCTGTCAAAAACTCCCATCCTACAAAGATTTTATTGCCTGATTAGCTTAATACACATAAACATTTATTATTGCCAGGGTGGATTAGAAGTCAAGTTCAAAGGGCTTTTGTTGAAGCTTTTAATTACTCTAAGATCTAACAATAAGGAACTTAAGCCCAGAAGAACGCACTTTTTGTGGTGACTGGAAGACATGACACTATTATGGTCTGGCTTTGGATGAATGAGTGAGTAGATGACAACCAAAGCCCATTGCTGCATAACTAAATATTCACACCCAAGGGTTTGCTTTATTTTTCAAGGAGGGCTTAGGGAGCTTGTGGGTACATTTGCTTCCTGAAAATGATGTTTGAATTAAGCTTGTTTAGGAGAATGCAGTTGCTTCTACTTGACAATGAGCATAGCCAGATACAACTATAATCTAGTCCAAGGCTAGGATAGATTTTGGTTTTGGCATTATTTGCCCACCTAAATGCACCGAAGTAGCAGCATCTATTTTTTTCTTTATTGCTGCCTTTCATACTAAGGTTATTAGGAAACGAGATCAACCCAACTTTAGCTTGGTAGAGAAGCTTGTAAAATAACCCGCTCCAGGAGCTGGTTGGTTTGTGTCTGTTGGGTGATGCAAAAAGCCAAGGCAGAGGAGGAACTTGGTTTGAATACTGGCAGCTGCTGTCCAGCTGATGTAATTCAGTAATAGCTGGTGACAGGCAGAAACTATAGAAGATACAAATGATAATTCCTTGGGGAGCTCCAGACATAAATAATTCATCAAAATGAATTTTATAGTAGGGGTCAAAAGAAATTGAAGAAAGCCTGATTGTTAACTCTCTGAGGGAGGAACCGACAGACTGTTTTTGTACAAACTATGCAGGGGAGGAAATACAGGCAAATTAAATGTAAATTAAGAATATGACATTGTTCCTACTACCTGGAACCAAAGTAGAAGAAACATGAGAAATAAAAAAAAGGAGGGATGATTAAGGAACTGTCAGTAACTGAAACTGCTACTGGATAACAGTGTCAGTCTCAGCTGGGGTGCACCATTGAGCCCTGCCCAGAGAGATGCTGGGAAATGGCAACAGCAGAGTGAGTTGTCACAGGTCCATACTGTTGCACAGAATATATATCATATAGTCATACTAAAGAGCGTTGTCTGAGTAATCAGCTTGGTAACTTACCTGTAGTTAGAAGCTGATTAATCTCCCCCAAATATTTCATGTGTCTAAGTAAGGAAATGTTGCCTCTCAGTGTGGGAAAGACAGAAGTGCCAGGGTGGGACATGGTTGTGGCTCCCACAGGTGGCATCTGCAAGTGACTAACCCACAGGGTGGCCGAAGCCGTTCCCTGGTGACTGTGCTGTGGGCTAAGTCCTCCTCACATCACTTGGTGCCCTTTGAGGGCTGATCGTGATGTGAGAAGCTTTGGGCTTCTTTTAGAAAGAAACTTCTTTTAGAAGCCTACGTCCAAAAATGCCCTCGGAGGCTGGTTTTGAAGGGTGAGGAAAGCTGTCATGCCCCATTCAGCTCAGAGTTCCCCAAAGAAAACCAACAATGCTGCAACTAAGTAAATTTAAGTTCTGTTTCTCTGGGACTGCTTTTAAAAACATTTCTTGGTGAAGTTCTTTTTGAGGTTGCTTAGCACAAGGTGACTATTTTTCCACATACCAGGCTATAATTCTGCAACTGTTTGTGTTTGGGTCTGATGTTTGCCTTAGTTTGTGAACTCCAACTAGTCAAATAACTTCATGCTGACTGAAGAGGGGTGTTTCTCTCGTATTTGAAAGAAATACTGGCTTAGGAGTAAGTGGTTATAAGCCTGTGAAAATGGCATGTTGCTTATGTGCAGAGCAAGATTTTCCACCCAGGCTCATATTTTCAAAAGCGGCCTCTAATTTCGGGTATCCAAATTTAGCCTCCCGGAGGTTGACTTTCAGAGATATTGCCTGCCCCCGAGTTCGAACATGTATACTTTATGGTCCCCAGAATAGCTCCTCCAGTCCGCTCTGCTTCATTGCCCAGAGCAGCCCTTGTTTTGTGCTATTCTGGATTCACATTTTGTCATTGTCTGAGAACTGCTGGCTCTCCCATCAAAAACATTTTCCCCAGCTGTAAGTTTTGTGCTCCCTAAATCTGGGAAACTTTATTTTCCAAGGACTTTGGTATTGCCTTAGGTGCAAAGGTCTCCTTCCTACCCAGACTCAGAAAAAAACCCAAAGACTATTTTCCTGTAAAATCACTTGCAGATTGCAACTATGAGAATATAAGGAGAGACGCTTTAACCACCTCAATTATTTTAAAGCAGAAAGCTGTGGGAGAAGGATCATCTCTTGTTACAAAAGTCCACGAGGCTGGCTGGCAGCTCATAGTATGTGACGACATCTGAAAAAAGTTCAGTTTGGTGCATCTTACTCCTATTTAGCTGAGTAACCCAGAGAAAATCTCCTTTGAACATAATGGGATGAATAAACATAATGTTTCTAAACATAAAACATTTAAAATGTTAATTTTTTTTGTGTGCTAACCTTGTAAAAGGCAGGGAGGTTGCTTCTTTCTCACTGTGATTTCCTTTTGCCTGCTTGCACTTTTTCAGGGGGAGGCATTTCTCATTTTCTAATCTCATAGCGGGTTAAAACGTGATGTTCTCTCTTATGTGCAGAGGTTTTCCTGTGATTTAGGGAAAAAGGATGCGCATGTGGTAAGGTACCAGTTTCCAAAAATAAATAGAAGGATACCCTGGTGAATTGTGCTGATCACAGGATTAATGCTTTCTCTTATTACTGAATTCATGCCAGGCGCAGGTAGCATTAAAGGGGGCTGAAAAACCACAAGGGACTCTGTAGGGCTGGTGTTTATTTCTTTAATACAAAAATGCCTGCCTCTCCTGTCAGTTATACTGCAATTGCCAGAGCCAGATGAGAAGCAATGACATGATAAATAAATGCCCTGTGGCACATGATAGGACCAGCCCCATGGCCGGATGCTGCCTTCTGTCTGGGCCATTTCTACAGTGGGAACATCCAAGCAACCCTTTTTCTCTGAATGCTTCAAAATCACTCCTTTTAATCCATTAGGTAAAGAGCATGATTGCAATAGTGAGCACCACTTTGATGGTGGGAGAGCCTAGAAAATAAGGAAGGAGGAAAAGCTGCTGCACTGCTTTTGAGAAAGCAAGAGGAGGCTGAGCCCTGTGCAAGGCATCTCGGCTGTTGCCAAAGAGGAGAGCGTTTTCTTGACTGAGCAAGCAGCAGAGTGTGAGAAGCAGAGCGCTTACACAAGGCCGCTTGCTGGGAACATACCAGCGAGCTCTTCTCACATTTTCTTGTGCAACAAGCCCGGCATTGATTGACAATTTTGCAGATGTACATGAGGACCAAGAATGGAAACTTTCAGCTCTTATACCACGAGGCAGCACAGCGCCAGCTTCTGCCCATCTCCCGCGATGCCCAGTGGTGTCTGTTGCTGTCTGCCCCCATTAATTCACCCTACCTTTGGAGAACAAGGGATGAGGTTAGAAATCACCGTGCAGCCCTGAAGGGGCATGGGCTGGTGACAGGATCCCACAGTGTATGGGGTGAGAGCCAAGGTCCCCCCTCAGCTGCTCCCATTGCTGTAAGACTGAGCATAGCCTACGGCACTCTCCCGTTCCTCGGCTTGGCCAGCAAGCCCTTGGGCTAGCAGGCACCCACATTGCTTGTAAGTGCTGTGAACCCAAACAAGCAGAAATAAGCCAGGAGCATGAGTCAGAGGAGGAAAAGGGGTTTCCTCTGCATGAGGTCTTGAATGAGCAGTGGCAGGTGGAGAGATGCTGCCACAGTTGGTGTGAGGCAGGTGTCCTCCAACCAGGACCCCCCACCACATGCACAGGGGGCCTGGAGAACATGGACTATGTCCAGTCCACAGTAAAAATCCCCAAAGGCATATAATGCAGGTATATGATTCCCAGCAGTGGTGGGTTACTGCTAGACCACGGCTCTTGCAGTGGGCAGTTTCATCCACATAATTGTAATAGTGAGAGAAAATGAGAATTTTTTTCATTTTACCTCTCCATCACTGGACGCTCTCTTCTTTCCTGCCCTTGTAGTGTGAAAATATAGTGCTGCTCTTCCTTTTCAGGGCCAGACACATTGATGTGTACTGGCACTCCCTAGCTGCAGCATACAATTCATCTTACCTTTTTTTATAGGTCTCCCTTGCTGTCAGCTGTCTGACTTTTGGTGTCGGCACACCAAAATGTGGCAGCAGATCCCACTGTTCTCACCAGAGCTATTATAGCATTGCCCATGAAAAATGCCTTTGAAGTGAGGCACTTTGGTCCGGAGCCCCAGTATGAGGGTGCCTCTCTAGAACATGGCATTCCCGACGAATAAATCCCTCACGGCACTCTGCTCTCGCTGCCGGGGTAGTTAAACAAAGGGATGCCACGAGCCCTTTCCTTGTGTGGGGTTTAAACAAGCTGTCCACTTGCTGATAATATCTGGACATTACTGGAGGGCAATTTTGCTCATTTAATTCTTGGAGAGAGATATTTGTTCAATAAGTTGGTGCTGAAAAGGAGTGTTTGTTTTAATTTTTGTGCACTGAAACCATGACAGCTGCTCTACAAAGGATTAAGTGCTTTAATAATTTGTATCGGTGTGGCTTTTCCCCCTGCATTCGTCAAGTTTAGTTAACATTAATTTCCAGTATCTCCTTTCTGTAGCAAGTTTTTATATCTAGACTTCACTCCAAGACAGGGATGTCTGCGCAGTCACATGCAAATGCATTGGCAAAGTGACACGCTGAAACATAGCATAATGATGCAGTTGCGTGAATTGCTCTCCGTAAAGCCCGTCTAACCCTGTACTCCTGGTATCGATCCTGGGAGTGACAAATTCCATCTGAGGAAGGCAGCACTTTGAGATATTAAAGTGTAATTTATGGATTCATTCACTGGGGTTCCAGAATTGATTTCCTTAAATGTTACGGAGCATATCTGATGCAAATCCCCTGGGATTTGGAACAATATAGTAAAATACCATCAATTCCTAGTTCCCTTTGTAATCATTTAATGAAGGCAGAATGTCCTTTGTTAAATGGGCCCTTTTATCCTCTGGGTGAATTAGGTGCAATTATAATTAAACTTTCGTTTAGAATTGGAACTAAATTAATATCATATAAATAACTGAATCTTCAGGATTGCTATTCCTAATTAATAAGGAAACCGCTTTTGCTGGAATAGACTTTTTATGATGCATTAATAACTCCCAATTCCTATTACATATTTATCTAAGCCAATACATTATATTTCAAATATTTAACAGAAGACTCCCATAAGGAAGGATCTAATAAAGTACTCTAATAGATATCGAGTAGTTTTAACTGTACTGCAGATTCTCTCAGTGCCTCCTGCTGCTTCTGAAAGATGAGACAATAAAATCCACATTGCAATGTGGCACAACATTTTATCTGAAACTGGGTGAAGTTCTTGGAGTGCCATGCAGACTGCTAGCACACTGGCAGTCTGAACACACACACACACACACACACGCAGCTGTCAAATAGCATCATTTCATTACGTTTTCTTTTTCTCCCCAGGGCTAGTTTGATATGTACTTCAGAGGCTTTGCAAGTTATTCTGCAAAGTAGCCAATGCCGAGGGTTAAGGATTTGGATTGCATTTCACAGTAATACAAGCATTACTGTAAAGCCTTATACCGAACCCTTTGTAAGTATTTGTCTGTTAGATCAGAGTCCTGCATAGATATCATGCACAGTCTGTGCTTATTTTCAATGTGGAAAGTAAGTACTTCGTGTGGAGCTATAACGATGTAACATCCAACTACTCTTACCTTCCTTTTTCATCTCTGTAGTGCTGCCACCAGCTTTGGAGTCCATGGTGTTCATGTTCCCAGGGTGACAGACAGCACGAGATCTTGGATGGGCTCCACTTGCTCCGCTTGCAACCCTCCAAACCCAAGCATTTACCTTCAGCTTCCTGCCAAACTCAACTGGGGGACCTGATTGCAGGTGACCCCAAGTGACTTTGGCTTCTCTAACATAAGTACGTTACCAGCCCATGTCAAAAAGAGAGGAAGATGTAAAACAGCAGCAGAAGTCAGGAAAATAACCATCATTAGGACATAAACGTAGAAAGTTAATATAATCCTCTCTTAGAAGAGGATGAGAAATGGGAAAGCAAAATCACGGAAGGTGTTAACCACTTTTTAAAGATATTCTGATGACAAGGCTGGTACAAAAACCCCTCATATGGAATATAATTATCTTCTGGCAAGCACCAATTTTGGACACCTTTCAATCATTCTGATATCTAGCTGTTCATTATTATCAGATGTAAAATGTGGCACAATTATTCCATTGGACATTGTATTGTTTATGTAACCACCATTTTTCAATCTGCTTTGATATTTTTTCAACAGAAGTGTTTTAAAATATTAGACAATGTACGCAACTATACACTTTTCATGCCAGAATATATCTGACAAAGTTGTTTTTCACTAAGCTCAGACCTTCTTATAGGGAGATACACTGTTGACCAGTACAACATTAATCCAATGTCAGTAACAACAAACCCAAGAAAAACAAAATTAGATGATGATTTGTTGCTGTGAATTTCTGCTCATGTTCAGGATATCTTGCTTTCCAAAGTTATTAAATGGAAACAAACTTCTAAGAATGACATAAAATGAAGTTAATTTACTTAATTTATCAAACATCAAACCAGTTTTGGACGTGAACTGCAAATCTGCTTCATGGGTTGATATAATTTAAGATTGAAATGGTTTAACAAATATATTAATAATGAATAGCGGGCTGAATTGAAGCAGTAGATGAGACAGTGACAGAGCAACTTTTGCTTTTAAGACTCCATAATTGCAGAAGAAAAAAATTTCTCTCCCTGTTTGAGCTCTGCAATCATCTTAGTAACAGAGCTCAGTCTTTTGAGGGTGGTGAGTGCAGTAAAACAATGTTGTGGTTTGCTTTAACTGCTCAGATCAAGGTCCCAGTTAGCTTTCTGGCACAGATCTACTGGAATGGATTTCATCATCTGGGGGCTGTTCATGCTGCGTTTTGTAATCAAGGCATTTAGTAACTGTAACTCTGTGAGTCCTGTATATAACTTCACGTGTGGTGTTATAACACTTGCATTGCTGATCCCTAATTTTGGAGGCAGGAAGCATTGGCCATAAAGAGGGGAGAATAATGGGCAGTGGGCATAAAAAAACCCCTTTGGTCAAAACCAAGTAGCAATTTGCAGTGTTTTCTGCACAGATGTTCCTCCGTGACTATAAATCGTCATGTTTGTGTGCAGAGATTTTAGCCAATTATACCTTTTTTTTTTTTAAACTAAAATGGCATCTTTAAAAATAAATCCTAACCCTTGTTTCAGCCTCACTAACTGTATACAACGAAGACTTTGTACTGAAGGTGCAGGATGGCTCTCTGCTGATTGCCCTTTGTAAACACCAAGCAAAGTCATGTTAAAATGTACACAGACTTTTGAAAAATCTTACTATGTTTCCCTCTCATTTTGATCATTCCCACCCCCCCACACCCTTATCTCCCTTTATTGTGGAAAATGGCAAAAATCAGTGCCTGTTTCATATTCCCTTAGCTCTTCTGTGAATTGAATAGTTCGTTATGCTGACTTTCCAGAGGTGCTGGCTAACCACATTTTGGCATAATTTGTGCTTGGTCAAATTTTGTGACAGGCAGGCACCTCAGAGTGGTGTACACCTCTCATGTGGAGTCTTATCTCAGCAACCCAAACATGATAGCTGAAGTAATTTCCTCCTTTTGGGACCCTCTCTTTCCTATCCCCTTTTTTCATGAACGGCAGTGACTTAGATGATGAATACAACATTGAAGGCACCATCCTATCAGCATCCATGGTCTGTAATAGCATATTTTAAAAAATGACAATTCTTGATTCTCCCACCTTTTATTTGTTTTACCACAGTTGCGTGGAGCTGATGATTTGTATTCAGCCATTCCCAGTGTACTCAGATCTTGTCTCCGAGATATTAGAAGCCATACAAAACTGAACTCGGTTTGGAAAGAACAATACAAAAGCTTGAACACAGCTGTGAACTCCGCATTTCTGCTGCTGTTGTGGTGTCCTGCATCTACTTATTCATGGCATAGTAACCTTCTCCTGTCCCTGCAGGAACCTGGAGTGCAGTGGTGTGCTCCATCTGCCCTGGCCTCTGATGGGAAGAAGGGAAGGAGGCTGACACCCTACCACCTATCCCCCCTCAACCCCCTGCCCCCCATCCCTGCACTCAGCGGCTATATAGCCCATCCTCCATGAGGTGCTAGTTGAGCTGCTCCACCACCATGCTGATTTGGCATCATTCATGGTGCATCTCTGAGGCTCTGATTTGGCCTTCTGGTTCTCCAGAAGATGCTGGGGCTGTACAACCAAGAGAGGGGGAGACTCTCCTGGATGAATTCTGACAATAGCCACTTCTACTTAAGAGATCTATATAAAAATGCCAAAAATTTACTCTATCTGACATCGTCTTTCAACCTTTCAGGAGCAAATAGCTTTCTAGAACTTTCTTCTTGTCACATAACTGCCTTTGGGCTGGATAAGTGTTGTCTTAATGCTGAACCTGTCAAAAGCAGTACAGGAAAGCCACAATATCCCCAAGCTGTCTACTTTAAGCCTGGGTAATTTTATCACAAGTCTTTAAGAAATTATAGAAGAATTACAGAATCATGAAATAACTTAGGTTGGATGTGACCTCAGGAGATATCTGAGCCAATCTCCTGCTCAGAGCTGCGCTAACTTAGATCACATTGCTCAGGGCTGTGTTTGGTTGGGTTTTGAATATCTTAAAAGAATGGAGACTCCACAGCCTCTCTGGATACCTGATCCAGTGTTTGTTCATCCTAGTGGTGATTTTTTTCCCTAATGTCTAATTGGAATTTCTTTTGTTGCGACTCATGTCCGCTGCCTGGATAAACTTGCTGGACGAAAGACCTTCATGCAGTGAAATTAGAAGTTCTTTAACTGTAGGGCTACTTGGACTATTTGCAATCAGTTGTTGGTCTCAGTCCAGTAATGGCACCTGTGTCATGGAGCTGCCAAGGTCATTTGAACAGCTTGTCAACCTTTCTAGCAGACTGAACAAAGAAGATAAAGGCTGAAAGGACAGACAAAACCGTCCTCTTCATGCCCAATAGAGCTTTTTCCAGGCAGGCTGAAAGGATACATGCCAGCAGCCACCAGTGCCGTGCTGGTGTCTGCCCTGAGTTTCATCTCTTGCTAAGGAGAGAGGTGCCTTTTGCCAGTGCAGTCATTGCAGCACCTTCTGTGAGCACCAGAGGCTGGCTCTTGTCACTCACGGAGCTCCAGTGACTGCTGCCAAACTGGTGCTCCGTGACACAGCCCGTTCTCCCAGCCCATCTGCCTCCTCCATCAGGCCCAACTCTAGCCCTAAGTTAGCACAATGTTGGCAATACGCTCCCTGTCCCATCACACACACCTCTGTGCAGTGAAGAGAAGAGAACAGTTGCAGTCCCGGTGTGAAACCCACCAGCCCACCTTCTGCAGAGCACGGGTATTCGCGTTTGCTCTTCTGAGGAGTGCCAGGAATAACACGCCATCAGATCCTGGCCCATTTTAACTATTGCACACACTTCATCTTGCACATTATTGTAGGGTGGACCTGCCTTGTTGGCTGAAAATTTATCCCAATATTTTCACCTTAACCATCTGGACACGTGGGATGCCTACAGACTCCCCTGCAACAGCTGTCAGTGCAGAGTCTGCGGTCCAGCTGTGTCCAGCCCTCCTCATGCTTTATTTTTATTTTGCCATGATGGAATTGGTTCTTATTTCTTTGGCTTTTCACTTCTTTGTTCCTTATGACGACAAGAGATCCTGTAATGATGCAAAACAGGAAACATAAGGGATGGGACACTCCAATCATGGTAACATAGTGTTATAAAATAAAATGGTCTGTAGGAAATATTCAAGGGATATGAGAAGGTAGTGTGCCAACAGCCACTGCAGTGCAGCAGACACACGGGGACATTGCTGCTGAGTAAATATTGGGTGTCTATACAGAATAAGGTAAATCCAGCAGAGATAACCTTCTTATCCAGAATAAACTGGGGCTGACCAGAGATATTTTCATCTATTCATCTATAAAGGTCTCACCTATAAGGCCCTGATCCTGGACAGTTGCTTAGGGCAAGCTCTGAAAGCACAGGCTTTTTGTACTGAAGGTGCAGGATGTCTCTCTACTGCTTACCCTTCACAGAAGAATCCTTCACTTCTGGATCCTTTTAAAAATCTCTCTGGGTAGGCATCTTTGGGGTCTAATACTACTTGATTTGTATTCATCACTGAGGACTGAGACAGAGACAGAAAGTGTCCTTGATTTCAGACATTCCTGGTGTCACAGACCTGTATTTAAGGACTGAGAGAGACTGCTGCTACCATGTCAACCTTCAACCCACAAAAATGATCAGAGCAATTTTTTTCTCAGTAAGAAATACCTTCTTGGGGGTGGGGGAATTTTCTCCCCTTACCCTGTTTTGTGACACAAGGGAGGACAAGGTAAGTTTCTCAAGTGTGGGGTTTGGGTTTTGTTGGGGTTTTTGTTTGTTTGTTTGTTTGTTTGTTTTAAAAAAAACCACTTCTTTGACACTTAAATATGTGGCTAATCTTGCTTGGTAGTTGCCAGAGTTGTCTTCTAGTTCTATACTGTAGCTAATGCTTTTCTGCCTCTTCCCTTTCCCGCCCTCTGTACTTAATGTCCCAGGGTCAAGCCTAAAACTTGACTAAGTCTAAAACGGAGACCAAACCCTATATGCTAATTATCAGTAGAGATGGACAGTCCTCAGGGCAACAAGGGCAGGAGAAAGTCAGAGCGCTGTTTTCACTGAAATGCTTCTTGTGTTAGGGAAGGGAAATAAAACATGGCGGTTGCCCATACCTTGGCTGGGGTTTTTAGTTAAAGGCCTGCTGCATGCCTCTGAAACACTGAAGAGCATTTTGGACGTCTTGGCCATGCTGCCAGACCTTGGCTCCTACATAACTGGTCTGACTTCCAGCACACTTGGAACATACGCTGACTTCAAGGGTGTTGGTAGGTTGAAAATCCAGCTGCACTTCTGAGGCTTAAACACAGTCTCAGGAATCCAGCTTAAGCTTTGATTTTTTTTGGAAAAGTATGCCTTTAGTCAACAAAGTGATACAGGACTTGGCCTGGCTTTCCTTCAAAAGCCGGGAGCGCGTTATACAACTCATGCAGCCTCTGCTCTGCTACGAGCCTGCCTTCAGAAGGCTGTGGTTTTCTTAGATAAATGGAGCCTTATCTAATTAGTTATTTATATATCAACAGTCTCCATAGAGTGCTGAACACTGCAAAATTATATCATAGGTGTAAGGAGGAAATTAAGCTTCGTGCTTTGAAATGGAAGAAGGCATTAACAGTCCTGGCAATTACTTGTTTATTGCTGTGTCCCTTCACATAGGTGCTCTTTGTGATGTTGTTTGACCCCTAGGCTGAGCTCTGGAAAATAAGTGCAAAAACGCTAACTCTGCGTTTTTTTCAGAGGCCGATACCTTCCAGCTACTCACTGGGCCCCCTTAGCCCCCTTTGCAAGAGAGGTGCAGCCCCGCTCAGCCAAACAGCCTCAGCTCAGCTGGGAGCAGTCCCTCCCCAGGAAGGAGCCAGTGAGAGATGAATTCCAGCCCTTCCCCAGCTACTGCCCTCTGCCCGATGCAGTCCAGACGACTGCCTGGTGCAAATTTGATTGACTTCACCAAAGACCTCCACAATCTACTCGTTTTAGACGGAGGTCCAAAGGGCGAAAGTTCTCTGTCCTGTTTGCAATCCAGTCTACCACTTAACCACTTCCCCCCTTTCTTTAAAGGTCAGAATTAAATGGATATCTCTTTAGCACTTTACAGACAAATGCTTTGATAAGCGAGTGCTCAGCAGCCACGGGGATGAATACAGAATGCAGTAAATATCCTGATAGACAGATGAGATTTTTAAAATGTGGGATTGTACTCGTAATACAGAAGAGAAGGTGAACTTCTGACTGTTAGATTTGGCAGGGGTGGCTCTCTTCTCTTCAAGTTATTATCTTCTGTGCTGAATGAGTACTGACATTAGAGAGTCAAGCTGCATAACACATGGAGATTATTAGTATTCAGTAAACAGATATGCTTGCAGCTCTTCAGCCCTGGAAATCTGCAGTGAAACTGTTCTCTCTGCCCAAAGGAGGCTCCAGCTGCTGCGCTGACAGCAAGAGCCAGAGGTGAGGTCAAGGTAGCGCTAAGGGCCAGCCTGCTCCCAGCAACGATGAAGGCTTCTCTGGGGACATGCGAGCTTTTTCCCCTGAAAAGGCTCCATTCCAGGAGCCAGAAAGAGTCGTAGTCCCTGCTCTCAAATAAATATATGTTCCCTCTGTATTTCCATAGGGATCTGGGAATAAAGAGACAGTGGTGAGAGGAAAGCAAGAAGCTGGCTGTTTGTTGGAGCCACCCGGCAGTGGTGCAGGAAAACTAAAAGGTTTTGCAGAAATGTGTCAGTAAACGTCTGCCAAAACACAGCCAGAAACCTGGCTGCCTTTCTGCCAGGCTGCCTCAGATCTCTTAGGATCCTGCGTTTTGAAAGAAAGAGGAAATCAAATTGAATTTTAAAAAAATAATAAATCGACAAACCATTTTTGTAAACCTAATGAAACACCTCAGTGCGTACGTTAATTGGCTGCTGCCGACACAAACACACCTGGGGCTTACTGATACCGGGATGTCCATAGAGCTTGCTCCAGCTGGTGTGACCTGCATCCCTTCCTGCCATACTGCTTCCACGGAAGGCTCTGAGATGAAAGCCTTTGCCCTTCCTCTCCCTTATTGGCTTTCTGCAGGGCGATAAAGAGCGAAGTTCAACATTCAAAGCACACCTTCCCTGGTTCTTTTACTCACTGGCAGATTTCTGCAAGTTGTTATTCTTTCTATTCGAAAACACTTGCTTTCGTTCAGTGCTGTATATCGGTGGGTCACTTCAGCCAGCCTCTGCGCTAAACCATATTTATTGCATTCTGTTATATTACAATTGACTGTACCCTGCCATTCCTCATCTTTATAACAACAATAAACCCTTAAAATTAAAGCAATTTCATTTTGGATAGAAAAATGTAATAAGCCCTTGAGTGAGCCTCTAAAAGGTCACAGTTGTTTTAAATAAATATTAAAATCGATGCATGATCTTGGTGAATTCTGATGAGAAATCTTTATTAAAACCTGGTCTTATTTTTTAATAAGGGAATCTGAAGACTAAACATCAAGGGTCTTTATGTGTATATACTTGATCGTGCACACGTACACCATTGCCTCATGGCAGTATTGGTTAGGATTCCAAACTCTGAAGTCTTTCACAAACTCTAGTTAAAAGAAATATAAATTCCTAATATGAATTAGATCAAGGTAGCAAGATGATGTAAAAGGCGAAAGGATTTTTTTTTTCTTAAGTCTCATTACTAGAAATGTACTACTAGTAATAGTTTCACTTAACAGTACTTACCTGAAGCCAGTCATGGCAGAGGTCTTGCTGCACAGCGTGTTATGCCTAGAAAGTCATAGTCTCAGTCTTCAAGTACACGCAATGGGCAAAACAAAAGGAAGCAGGAGGAAGGGCAGCGTGAATCCTCTTTTCCTCTCATGGGAGTGGAAAAGCCAGCTCGCTGCATGACCATCCTTCCTCAGATTGTTTCTTCTGGATAGTTTGTGGAGAAAGTAAGCTTTGAGGTGGGTGGGTGAAAGCTGCATCTGTGAATGTTGAAAGGGATTTTGCTGATGGTAAAGGGAGAAGTGGGAGAGGGCAAACATGGGCTTGTGGGAGAAATGGAGGTTCATGTGATTGAGGATGCTCCTGGTGACAGAGTGACAGTAACCTTCTCTAAATGAGATGACGTGGCAGGATTTGTATCCCAAGGGGTTTTGAGAGATAGGGCAGAAAGCAGGTGTTTGATGTGGTGGAAGGTGAAATCAATGGGGTCAATTGAAAGGGCCAGGAAGGAAGTATAGTAAAAATGGTCCTAGAAGCAATATTTCTTATATTTATTACTTTTTATGCTTGTACTGGTCATGATGTCAAAGGAAAGGATGGCAATGTTTCCCAAACAGTTGCCGGAGAGGAGGAAGCAGTGGCTGTTAAGAGTGTGGAAGAGGTGAAAATCAGGTAGGATGAGGAGAGGTGGTTTTGGAGTTACGCAGAAAGAAGCAATAACTGTAAGAGGTGGCCTGAATATCAGGTTTAGGTGGAAGGGAAAAGCAGAAGATGAAAACAGGACAGAGGCCAGAGACACACATCACATGCTGCTCCTGCCATGATGGGGAAAAAGCAGAGATGCTAAAAGACATACCACCTTGCTTAAATCCTTTGCAACTGGAAAGTGAAGAATGAAGCTAAAGCTCAGTGGAATGGGTCCCAAATTACTGAAGCGCTATGTGCTTAAAAATATAACAACCTCCCCACAGCTTTTCATTCTAAGTAGCATCTATTTATCTTTGCATACCTCTCAGCTTGCACAGTGAGGTTACCGCCAGTCAGCCTCTCTGCCTGGTTGCAAGCACTTCTTACATCAGCTCCCGTGCATTTCATGCAGGTCCCTCTGCCAGGCTGCACCAGGCACACTGGTGGCACTCCAGGGATGGGCCAGCTCTTTAGTGTGGCCTGACAAGCTTCAAAAATGTAGTGCCTCTTTGCCCCTGCTTGATTTATAGTGCCTGGGCTGTGTTGTGCGCAGGTTATATTTTGTTTATAATTTCATTGTCCATTTCTATTCAACAACCTCAGGTACTTCCCATTTAAACTGCTCCTTGTCTTTTACATTTCTTACACAGAGCATTGTTTAAAGTACAGCTTTGGTTATCTTCCTTTTTTGATACCCTTTCTGTTCCTGCCATAGTGTGACTTGTGACACGGTTTACACAATATAATGAGGGTTATCATTTGGGTGATTCAATCACTATGTTTAAACACCCTGTTTGAGCTTATTACCATTGGAACAAACTGTGCGGCTGCTGACATTTTCACAATGGATCCTGTAAAATTGCCTAGTCCTCCTGGGTTTCTGGTCTTCTCAGCCTGTGGACTATGGATTACGTGTTCAGAACACACATTTAGTTGCGAGTGGAATAAGGACATTATTCCGTCTCTCACAGCCTTAAGAGAACTTGCCCAGGAATGAGAAATGCTCTTGAAGAAGCCTTGCCTTGCAGGAGCTGAGGTTATGGCTTGGAATGATCAGCACGCAAGCTATGGCACATGGTGTGCAGTACACGCCATTACCTGCTTTACGTCTTAAATTACAGAGCGGAAATCAGTCTCGTAATCAGCCCCTGATTATGCTATTTGCTGTTGTTACGCACTGAAGGAGGAGAGCATCTGCTTCTTCTTTTTAAACACTTGTTTATGAAGCAAGTCTTCCTGCCAAGAATATAAGTGAAGGACTGCTTGTATCCTGGCAAGAGAAAACTGGACTGGGAGATTTATTTAAGGTTTGTGCAAGGTGTGGGATCCTGGAGATGGGATGAGGGAATATGGATCCATGGCCAGCCCCCTGGGGAAGAGGCTGTCCTCCAACCTCCCACAAGTTCAGAGAAGTGAACTTTCATCTGCTTTGCAGCCCTTCTTCTGCAGGGGCTTTTTGCTGCGGAGCAGTGAACGCTGGCTCCATCAGCACCAGCTTTCTGCAGGTTTTGGCTACCTTGCTGTTTGTCCTTACTAAGGAACCTTTTTACTGTGGTTTTCTTGCTCTAGGTCTTCCCCTTTGGGGACAGCCTTTGACTTTCAGTAGTAATTTGCTGGGTGTCCAGGGTCTTTGAGTTGAAATAGCAAAGCTGATGCTTCTTTCTTTGTACTTCCCATGTCCCTTCTCCCAGCAGTAGAGGAAAGCCCATGAACCTGGCAAGAAGGAATGAACCATCCACTTCAACAGCTTCAATCTGCACTCTCTTTCTGGGAAAACAAGCCTGGGCAAGGGCATTGTGAGCTCTTCTCTTCACAGTGCAACAGTCTCATTGTTTTTGTATTATTCAGTTGAATTTTAAAAGCAATTGAGCCTCTCCTTGGAGAATTAATAATTGTTTGGGATTTCACTTTAAAAAAATAATGGAATAATGGCAAGCTAGAACATCCAAATAACTTCTAAATTAGTGTGATTGGTGCCAAGCGTATCAACGCTAAGCCAAAAATCCAGAGCCTTGGACAACAGATCATTCAGCTAGCTGATGTATATTCATTAATTGGTATGGGAGTTGGGAGGGAACAATGCACAAATGGAAGTGAATTTTTGTTTTCAGTTTATGTATACACATATTAAAATGGGGCTGGTTTTGTTTCATTGTTAAATTCCAGAGTTTTTTTCAAAAACACACTCTTAGTCCCAGCAAGCAGTTGCAGAAACAATAGCTAATTTAATTTATCATCTTTTGCGTGCACAGCTGTGGACGGGAAGGAAAGCCCTGTTTTGGCATCAAAGACATTCACGATTGAGCTTTGCTAGCTTTAAGCCATTTTAAGAAGAATGCTTGGTTACTGCAAATCTTTGTGTGAGGAAATTCGGAGCTCCTCGAAAGCTGGAAAGGCTGAGTTCACAGCTCGAAGTCTGTTCCAACCTTGGGGTTGGCTCCCTGTGTGTTGTCCTCTCTGTTGCTTAGCACTGCCTGTCTTTCACAACATTTAATTCGCAGGCTTGCAAGACCACTTGGAGAGCAGGTTACAAATAGCAACTTGCAGGGGAAGAGTCAGCCTCAAGAGGGTTTCCCCTACTTTCTGAAAGCCGTCACTGAACAGTGACACTAACTTCTCATTTAGCAGTTGTCCATCCCCTGCCATCTTTAAGATAAAGCCACCCAACTGAATGCCTTTCTGGACGTCATTTGGCTACTAATCTTAGGTTAAGGGATAAAGGGATAAAAAAGGAATAGTGTGTGATTTGACTGGTGGCTTATCTTGTGTTTATGCTCTTAATTTGAAGTTCACCATAAATCATCAAATCCAGGTGAACTCGGCAAAAGGCAGGTACTGTCCTGTAAACCAGCTGCCAGCCTGCATCAGTGCATGTGTAGAAGTGCTGGTGGCTTGTTCTCTACTTTTTCATGATTTTTCTATTCAGGAAAGTGTGAGAGGTGGAAATGGGAGCGATTCCTATTTCTGCAGCCCTTGTTTGGGGGAAGTTGCGGGAAGCAACTCCTCCGTGGGTTTCTATGGCTGGGAAGCTGGAACCAGATCATCTTTAAGGACCCTTCCAGCCCAAACCATTTTATGAGTCTATGATTCTATGAAAAATCCTGTTCCCAAACCTCCCCCAATCCTGTCAGTTGGGAGTATAATGCTTTTCACAGGGGCCCCAGAGAGTGCAAAGGGGAGGAGGAAAATTGATCTGTGAAAGGGGCGTCTCCATTTCTGGTATGGAGCACCAGGGATGCCCAGCGCACAGCAGAGACAGGAGAAGGAAAGGAGGGAATATGGGGAAGGTAACATGCTTCGGTGTGATCATGCAGCTAGTCTGCAATCCTGATATATATGTCCTCTTTTCTGGCAGGCTGTCATGCATTACATGTTAACAACAGCCTTTTCAGGGAAAGGGGGTTTAAATGTCAGCCTCTCACATTTAGGGGTAATGGCTTTAAACTAAATGAGGGAAGATTTAAACTAGATATAAGGAAGAATTTTTTTACAATAAGGGTAGCGAGACACTGGAACAAGTTGCCCAGAGAGATGGTAGATGTGCCGTCACTGGAGACATTCAAAGTCTGGTTGGACAAGGCCCTGAGCAACCTGATGTAGTTGAAGATGTCCCTGCTCATTGCAGGGGAATTGGACTAGATGACCTTTAAAGATCCCTTCCAACCCAAACTATTCTATGATTCTATGATTTGCTCGATATGTGGCTAAAGGGCTAGGTGATGATTTCCACAGCAGTGCAGCTCAGGGCGCTGTGCTGGCACCCACCCCTCAGGACAAGTTTGGGGAGACCTGGGCAGCACACATTCCCTGTGGGAGCACCGAGTACCAGCCTCTGATCTGCTGGAAGCCAGGACTGTGGGTAGGTAATGGAATTTGCTGGCTGGGAGAGGTACTTTCCGTGAGGGTGTTTACACAGCTTTGGCAGGGCCAAATACTGCCGTATTTGAACTGCTCATTGATCCGAGTGTGCGGGCTCCCACCCTGCTCCCTTGCAGCCTGGCCCCGGCTGAGTGCTGCGAGGATGCCAGCAGCGAGGATGCCATCGGTGGGGATGCCACCTGCAGGGATGCCGCTTGCAGCAGCGCCTTGGCCAGTTCTGGCTGTCCCAGCAGACCTGGGAAACCTCTGACAGTAGCTTCGAGAGGGACATACAGCAGCTCAAACAAGGAATGGATGCAGGGCATGATGAGCAGTCCTTGAAAGGACTAGTCCACAACAGAGTAGAAATAGTGGTACAAAAATGAGCAGGAACAGGTTTGGATGCTGAGGGCTGGTGATGAGAGAAACACAAGCATGAATTTCCTGCTGATTTTTTGCTGCTTTGAATATTACTGAAGCGTCTTGCATGGTGCCACAAAAGGAGATGTTCAGTTTCTAGGGAGCACAAACGACCAACCGTGCTCAGGCTAAACTGTGCTCAGGCTTTTACCACTGCATGCTTTGGAAAGTAAGCATTACACCCAGCTAAAAACTGCACCTGGCTAAAGGCTGAGTGAAATAAATGCTGAAGTGACTATTTAAGCCTGAAAACCCATGTCAGGGTCGAGATCCTGAAGATGTGATTGTGCTGTCTGCAGGTAGCCTCATCTGAGCTTGCTTCACTTTAGAGCCTACATCTGTTAGCCAAAATTACTGTGATATGAACAGCAAAAAGTAATTGTGTTGTATGGGACAAAGCTGGCTAGAATTGAAAAACTGAGTGAGGGAATTGCAGATTTTCTTTCAAAGTGTTTTCATCATAAGTGGAGATCTTTTGAAGAAAAAACAAAACAACAAACACTTGACATTTTGGGCTATTCTTTTTTAACATCTTAGAAAGGATTTCTGCTAAAAAGGTTCCCAGAGCTGTGTCCAGATCTTCTTTCAGTGATACTAGTCCAGGCTTTAAAGAAGAACAGACAAGTTCTTTCTTAATTGTTTTTTAATTGCGATCTCCTTTTGAATTGTTTTAAAAGCTGCATTGTTTGTGGTAAAGAGGACCACTTCTTCTGTTTCCACCCAGGGAATGGCAGCACAATGTGAAGATGCAAGAAAACAGAATATTGTATTCCAGTACAATGTGTCCATTAGCGAGGGATGGGAGTCAGTAGTTTGCCCTTGAGATTTGAAAAAAAAATTTAAAAAAAAAAATGGGGAGGAGAAACCAAGCCCTGGGCACTGTGGGTGCCCCAGCATTTGCCATACGGGCTCTCCGCGGTGCAGGCTGTGCCACAGGCACACTGTGCCCCAGAGCATCCCTTCACCTCCCAGATTAGCCAGCATGTGTCGGTGCACCGAATTTGTCTGCCCTTCTGTGGCAGGAGGTTGGGGAGAGACACTACGGAATTATTGCCATGGGCATAACAGCTCTGCAAAATAAGCAGGTTTCCAGCCCATGCAAAAACGGAGCTCATTTTAATTCTCATATTCAACTGTGCAGGTGAAATAGGCTAGCAGGGCTGGCAATGCTTGGCGCATGGAGGGGGCCAGGTAGGAGGAACCTGTCTCCTTAAGCTTTCTGCAGGTGTTCAGAAGCTTTTCCTCAATGTTTTCCCTTTACCCTAATGCAAAAGTATCCAGAGCACCAAAAACTTTCAAGGACTCTGCACAAGACTCTACATGTTAGAGTTCATTTTCACAAAGAGAAAAATCCCATTTAAAGATTGCCAGGAGTTCAGGTTGCCCTATCACAATATTCAGAAACAGAATTGTGGTTTTTTCCCCTAGAGCTTTCTACCCTTGTGCTACTTTTGCTACTCAGCAAACAAAGCGCTATTTTATTCTGGGCTCTTACTATCAGAAGGAAACCCAAACTTGTGATTAAAGTGCTGGGGCATGTGTTTGTGCCTCTTCACTACGTGCTGCTGTACCTGAAATCCTGTGCCCCCAAAACTCTTAATTGAAAGGACAACCCTGCAAAACAGAAGAGGAAAAGAAGTTACATTTTTTCAGGGAAATGAAGTTTCCAAGACAATGCTCAATTACATATATCATGCAAACAAAGAAGTGGTGATTTCAAAGCACAGTGCTCATGTGCTTACTTTACTGGGGCCTCAGCAACTTTTACCAGCAGTTAAAATGCTATCCAGGAAATTCGGAAGAGGATTTTACCCACAGAGGAATCCCTTCTGTATATGTGAGTCTGTATTCTCCTAGCACAAGAACATGCGTAATTAGTGTCTTGAGGAGCCTGGCGTAGGCATGAGGTCTGTGACCGAGTGGTTGGTGGGGACCCGCTAGAGGTCCTGGCCTAAGGACGGACATGTGATTGTGCAGCTGGACTGTGTGACACTCTCTAAAGGATATTTGAATATTGTTATCCTTCATTGTCTGTATCTGGTTTTGTACTGATTTCATATTCACAGTTATCCATCTCCTCAATCAGTCATTACATTTTCACCTTCAGAACATCTTGGCCTGACTCAAATATAATATGAAACTGCTAGACCAATACTCTCCTTTTTCAGGCTCCCATTTGATCCTGGACTCTGTCTTATGCTTACCTAGTTTTTAATCTAAGTTTTCTCCTGCTGGCATCTAGAAAATGCTTCTTTGCCTGCAATGCAGTTTTTCTAATCTGCCTGTCACTTCCTGAGCCAATCTTCAACAAATTACTCATTTTTTTGTTCTTGTAGCTATTGGATATAGCACCAATTTAAGTTGCTTTTGCCCATTTTTTTTTGTGTGTGAAATGGACAGCTTGTGTAGTCTGTGCAAAACCATTTTAATAGGTTTGTGCCACACTGTGAAAAACATGTGAGAATGTACTTTGAAAACTGAACCAAATAAAGCTAAAACTTCTGGTTAAAGCAATAATTTACCTTTGCTGCTCTGCAGTTGTACTGATTCATCTACTGAAACACAGATTAAAAATAATGTTCTGGTCCTTAGAGCCTCAGTTGTACTGGGATTTTTGCATATGGTAAGAGGAAATGATTATTGCATCTGATAAATGTTGTATCTGTAGATTGGTATAGAAGAGCGTTGTATTCATACCAGTTCTCTTCAGGCAGAAGAATAAAATAAGCAAAAATCCCATATTGCTTTATTTTTCATTCAGTTGCATCATTGGTATTTATGCCAATTCCTTAAGCTTATCTCAAAGTCACTTTTATTAAAAGTCACTTTTGAGATCACCCTAAAAAATGTCAGTTTCTTTGTTTACCCTTCTTCTGAAGCAAAAGTTAGTTGTGATGAGCATGAAAGTTGTATAAGTCCATGAGCATAAGCAAAAGGTTGACTGGTGGGTTTTTTTATCAACAGCCATGAAAAAGGTTTACTTTCGAATGAGGTTTAAAAACAATAATCTGAAAATTAAATTTCACACAAAAAGTTTGCAATGAGTAGGAAACAAACATTTGCCCTTGGGAGTTTCTTGGAAAGATCCTTGCATCCAGCCCTAGCTCTTTTTTCCCTGTTGCACTATTGCCAATGCAATACAGCAATACTCTACAGATGACAGGAGTGGGTTTTTTTTAAAAGCAGGGGTGTTATCTGGTATGACGGTGGTGCACATTTCCAAGTTTTTCCTGGAATTTTCCACATTTTCCCAGGGTGCACATTTCTAGGTTTTTCCAGCTTTTCCAAGGATGGTGGTTTCCTTGCTTTTCCAACAGCCCCAGCAGGAGTGGCACGGTGGCTTCCCAGGGCATTTGGCTGTGCCAAAAAGGGAGTGGAGCCACCTTGGTTTACAGCCCCAGGTGGCTGCTGAGACCAGGCCAGCCTGTCCTTCCAATCTCTCGGAGCTTCTAGTTACGCAAGGAACTCCCTTCGAGTGCTGTTTGCACAAGGCTTTGCATGCATCTGATATTGGCTTTGAGGAAGAGCACTGAGTTTTTCAGATGGAATTGGAGAGCCCTTTGCACAGCTCCCATCGCCAGGCTGCTGAGGGCCCTGGCTCTGCCCCTCTGCCCAGCGTCTCAGACGGGAAGAGCAACCCTGCTCCCGTGGCACGACCATCCTGAGTCGGCTCAGCAGACAGCCTTGAGCTCTGCTGGAGGACTCTCCTTTGATATCTTGGTTATAAAGAGCATATTAAACCTGCTGAAAGGGAGGCATTGTTTGCTTATGGGGCTGAGGTAAGCTTGTTAAGGCTTTAAGTTCCCATGTAAGGCAGCAGGATGATAGCTTTTCACTGGGATTAGATTTAAGTCACGTATGTATGCAAATCCAAACCTTTGCAGCAAGCTCCTGTTTTCATTTTTGATGTCAAAGGTGGTTGGCCTGATTCCAATAGGGGGAACAATTTTAAATAATCTTTCCTATCTATTAACAAACAGTAAGTATAATTCCCTGAGCTCCAGCTCCTTGTACAAATAACAGGGCTTCATATCAACCATACATACAGCTGCTACTTGTGTTCCCTCTGAACACAAGAACACAAAATGAGTTCTCACAGCAAAGAACATATAGTTCTGCACTCCTTTTAATAAAAAGCAGAGTCCATTTGCGGACATTCTACCTCAAAGTCTGTGAGAGAAAGAAACCTGATCTGCTGCTATTTTGCCCCAAAATAGCATTACAGAGTCACTCTGGTGGGGAAGCCATCTCGTCCAGCCAGCTGCTGTGATGGGCTTCATTCTGGGCAGGCTTTCAACTGGTTGTACTGTGGGTGTGGAGGATGGGGACCTGCCACAGCTGAGTAATTCCTATTTTACAGCATGGGCTGGAGCCCAGAGGGTGAAAGTCTGAGCAAGTCAGGTTGTTACTTCCTGGTCTCCACAACTGGTTTTTCCATGATGAATATGAAGCTTGCTGGCAGGCGCGGGAAGGAAAATGTGCACTGCTCATTTGCCATGCTTTTCCTACCCTGTATCAAGGTGTAAGCGTCCCCAAGGCCTCCCCCACAAACACCATGCAGTTGTAAAATGAGCACGAGCTGAAAAAAAAACAGCATGATGACTGGAGGTTTCTACTAGTGTTAGGATACGAAAGAGAGAGCAGTTTCGTGAGACCAGGATGGACCCGCTTAGGCTCCCATTTCGGTTGAGCTAACTGTAAACTGGCAGACTTCATACCCTGTACTTCATATACAACTCCCTGAGCTACTCTGTTCAGGGCCCTGAAGCCTGAAATTGGAGTGATTGGATATAAGGTTATGTGCCTGTCAGCCTGGCCTCCCCCAGCTGAGCCTTGTCAGTAAATACATTGGGTTTCTCTACATTTGTGAGTTCCAGAAGCGAGACTGCCGGCCGTCGGCTGTAAGTGTGGGAAACTACTTATTCCTAAGATGGTAACAAGGCAAACTGGCACCATTTTATTTATTTTTTTTTTCTAGCAGGATTATCTACCCTCATCAATCACATCTCATACTTGCGAACTAAATTAACAGTTTTCCATGTCAACTGAGCTTCTGTTGCCCAAGCTCAGCTGTGATCGCAAAGAAACAATGGAAATGTTTGCACACATAAACACCAGGCACCTAGGCAACAAAATAGAGGAACCTGACCTGCTTGTGCAGGATGTGAAACCAGCTACTACAGGGAGGGCAGGGACATGGTGGAACAGCTAAAGTCACTAAAACACACGTATTCAAGGGTAAGCATTGGTCAGAAATGGAAGTGTAGAGATAGAAGTAGTGGCTGCCAATGAATGTCAGGGTTATGAGAGTGGAAGGAGCAAGGGATGCTGTAGCTAATAGAAAGCTGATTTTGATCCAAGTCATTTGGAGGAAGGAAGTAAAACCTCTGTTGGGATAGGGCTGAGAACTTGCTAAAGCAATTCCTTTCCTCTTTCAGCCATCACACAATTAAACCTACAGTCTTAAAGCTTTCTCAGTCACCATTCCTTCTCCTTTCCCTTCCCTTGCTTCCTCATGAATCTTCACTTGAACTCATTTGTGCAGGTCTCTTACTGGATTTCTCCGTGTCTTTCATTCCTCAGACTGAGCAGCCTCTCATTACAGCCTGCAGGTTATAAATAATGCATTGGGAAGCTTCACTCTTTTTTTGCAAAATGTTTGAGCTGGCTGGCAGCGTCTGCATTTCCTGTAGTTGGTGTAATTGTCCAGTTTGTTAAAAAATATGCTCAACCTTGATATTTCAGGAAGGCAAATCTTGAGAGGCATCCCCAGAGATAGTGGGATATCATCTCTGCTGAATCAAAATCCCTGTGACGCTCCATGTACCCATCCTTCATCACGGCATTGCCAGCACTGGTGCACGGTCTCACCATGCCAGGCCAGGTGTGTGTCATGCCCTGAGAGGGAGTGTCCTGCAAAGGCTTCTGCAGAAGGAGCTTGGCCACCACCTTGAGCAAGTTCCATGGCTTTCCTTGTGCTCCATGCAGGACAGACCTGAGCTGATGGGGGTCATGGCATCCAGCCTCACAGATAGGCTGAGGATTTTTATCCTAGTATTTATATGCTTTTCCATGGTTGAAAGGAATGTCAGCTTGGAATAACTGAGGGACTAAGGCATCCTAAACACATATCCCTGGGAGATTATACAGATTGATAATGGTTAAATCCTTCCTGTTTGGAACCAGATAGATGGCATTACATCTAGTGTGGCTCATTTGCCCTAACACCCTCTGGAAGTCCTTAATGCATAAAAGTTACCTGCCAGGCTCCACATCCATCTGGCAGGACCATTTCTTACGTCCAAGACTGGCCAAGGTGTGATTTCTGTGTCATGTGTAAGAAAGTCTATGCAAATCCCGTTCTTGATTTAGATTATATTGCTGTAATTGAAGGTTCAGTATTTAAAAGAAAAAATGACCAAATACATTATTCATCTAATATTAGAGAACATAAAACTTCTAGGAGTTAAGCCAGGAGGCCAGTAAGAACCAAGGAGCACTGTATGTTACGAAGAATAATAATGTGCCTGTGTTAAGTGTCTGTATGATGCAGGGTAAATGAGTGGTTTTAAAATGTCTTAGTATAGATTGAATTGAGATGAATCACCTTAATTTTCAAGGACAGCCTGTTTCTGGCATGGAAAAAGCCAGCCAGTACATCCAAATGCACGGACGTGGGAGTTTGTGTATTCAAGTCTTCACTCCATCAGGGACTGCTCCGCACAGGATGCCTTTTATGCCTCAGCTGTAGGGATGAAATGGAATTAAAAGGTCAAAATATTCAGCAGTTTCATGAACAATGGCCCCGGTTCTTGTCTTTCTTGCAGTGGCCCCATGGAGAGCTGCCCAAATCAGCCTTTGTCCAGGAGGCTCAAGTGCTTGGGAAAGTGGGTGAAGCATCAGTTACTTAGCTTGTGCCAAACTGTGTGTTTCCCTGGTCACTCTGGCACCAGGATCTGCTTTTGGTTGGCTATGGAGATGTGAGGGGAACTGGAGGCTGCAAGGTACGTGCACTGAGGAAAGAGATAACTGTGAATGCTTTGCTCTGCCATGGGTGAGAACTGTAGATGTCTACTGAAGTATAGTTAAGCGATCATCATCTCGGCCTTTGCTCAAAATGTCTTGTTCAGCCTCCAGTTATTGCTTCAGTGCAAGACTTCCTGCTCAAGAGAGACTGTGGAGCCACAGCAGCACTGCATAGGGCTCAGCTGCTGCTTCTGTCCTCCTGCAATCACTTTTAGGACTTAGAGGTGTTACTGCTCTCTGAGCGGGACTTCTTGCTACAAATGATGGATTAAGTCAAAATGGCATTGCTAACTTTGCTCCCTCAGCCAACAGCTTTGAATGAGCTGATCGGAGGTTCCCAGTGCCTCTACTGACAGAATCTGGCAAGATTTGATCATTAGCTCAGTTTTTCCCTTGTCAGGAAACTCAGAGGTGTGTCCCACCAGACCCAGTCTGTCCCAGCTCCTGCTGAATGTTCACATGGCAGCTGTGGTTTGGCTGGGCCATCAGTATGCTGGTGACATTCTGCTCTGTGACTTTTTTTCAGCAGATCCAGATGGTCTAATCTCCTTTTTTTCCCTGAACCTGGCCGATACAGAGGGCTGGATGAGAATCAGCTGGCAGACAACCTGGCAAGAGGGGGTGCAAGGTGCGAGGAGATGGGCGAGAGGAGCAAGAGATGTGATTACAAGTTGTGACTGCACTGTTGTAGCCCGACTGTGCCTACCTTTGCCAAGGAGTTTGGCCATTTTTGAGTATTTCCAGAATCCCCTGGCTCTCAGTTTCCCACTCTTCCAACACAGCACCTGACACAACAGGATGGACCCTGATTTTTCGTGGTCTCACCTTCTGGTTAGAATACTGCAAGGTGCTGGCAGCTGCCTGTGACAAGCCTGATGAGGCTTCCTCTGGGAGTGAATCTGGGGGCTGCATGGCCATGCAGAGGGCACCAGCAATATCTCACTCATTTCTATCTGCTTTTGGGATTTGTTCTACCTAATCTACCTCATCAACTCCATTATGGGATTTGGGCAGTTCCAACTAACGATTTTAAGCACTCACTAACCTAAGCCTGGGACCTGGATACAAACGTGGCAGGCTGATATTTAAAGATATTTAAATCAGACTTTTCTGTAGAAAGCATGTATTTGGCAACACCACCTTGCTTCATCATTTTGTTTATTTATTTGGGTTTGGGTTTTTTTGCCCACCCCACTCCTTTTTTTTTTTTAAATTACCTAACTTTTGTTTTGGGGAAGCAAGAATGAAAATAAATGCTTGGAAACTCAGAGTTTCTGCTTAGACATTCAGAAAGTAGATTGAATTAATTTTCATATTTGTGGAGATCTTATCTAAAGAAGCTAAGCATTTAAAAACCAACAAAATGTTTCCTTTAATGTGAAATTATATATCTATGTATGCAGTTTATATAGATATATGCAGTTTATAGAGGTATATAAAATTAGGCTTTTCTGACCTGCTAGTAATCTTGAGTAGACTAGCATCTGAATTAAAAGGGGATGAATGATGACAGCACAGTGGACAAAGTCTGCTGAGATGATGATCAACAAAAACCTCCCATGTGAGGGAATTTCCATACTGTCTAGCTTAGATGCTCTGAATTGCCTAAATGCATATTTAAACTACCCTGAAGCAGATAAGGTGATTGTCTTCCCTCAGCAACCATTTCCAAGAGCCACTGGTAGAGCATTTCATTTCAGAGTGATACCTCCAATCTGTACCTTTTTCCTGGTGGCCCACTTCAGTTTACCTTCCAAAGATGGGTATTTTAGGTCACACCTTTGATTTAATGTTGATAAACACTAGCTGGTAAGTTGGATCGATGTATTTCACTGAATTTCACTGAATTTTTAGAGTTGGAAGGGACCATAGAGATCATCTAGTCCAACTCCCCTGCTGAAGCAGGATTGCCCAGAGTTAGAGCATGTTACTCAAGACTATAAAGAGGAGTTTGCTGCAGTGGGGCTTAACAAGGTGGTGTAGGGCAATCTATTTATTCAATTTATAGTGGTATAGTGGTAGAAATACACACTGTAGCTACTGGCTTATTCTGACTACAAATAATACGTATTTGTCACTTTCAGTACTGAGAGAACCTGAGCAATAGGAACCTCTATTTATCTGTAGTTTTAGCTTTCTTCATGCACCACTGATAGTGGAAATGAAACACAGGAAAGAAAAAAAAAAGATGAAATCTCTGCCATAAGCTTCAGTGGAGCTTTAACATACTGCAAGATGTTTCTGTAGGGATTTCCCATCTGCCTCTACCTACCAGAGTTACAGGAGCTTATCCACCCACAGCAGCCACAAAGATAGAAATGTTTTCAAGATGTAAATGCTTTCCTGAGCATTAGATCTGCTAGAGATGTCCTTTATCTAAAGATTTTAGAATTTGGGATGTTTGGTCTCCTACCTTGCAATGTGAATAAATCGTTTCCATTTTCTGTACATTGTTTCTTCTACCTCCCATTAATAAAAAGGAACAAGTAGTGTTCATGACCATTTAAGAATGGATATAATATGCGATAAATTATGCATTTCTAAACAGTAAATTTTGTGCCAAAGAAGTTCTTCCTTCTTCTCCTCCCCACTTTTGCACCAGTAACTGGTTACACTTTGCTGGTGATTTAAAGTTTCCTTCTCCATGCATTTTCCATCATGAATTCTGTTTTGGCTGGGCATTGTACAGTACAGAGTTATAAAGTGTATTTCCCTATAAACTTCCAAAGATCTGGGAGTGTGTAAACGAGTGCTTCTGTTGCATACCCAGGGGTTTGGGAAACCACTGCCTGCAGCTGAAATTCCCAAACGGTGTATTCTCAGAGCTCCCTGCAGATTGATGGCAAAGGGCGCAGAGATGTTTAATGAGCTAGAGGTGCTTCAGACGCTGGAGAATGGGCTTTGGAGCAAAAATGCTTATTGTGAGGATGAGGGGAAGAAAAAGGCCTGTGCCATATGTGTAGCTTGTTTCAAGCAATCCTGCTCACCCTCTGCAAAGAGGCAAATTTCTTCCTTGTAGCTCTGTTGATTGAGTTCCAGGATCTGTGGCTTCAGGGACTTCTGCTAAACTCATACAGTCATGCAGGAAAGATTTTAAAATTAGCAATAAAAACATTGGCAAATAGTTGTAGATGAAATCAACTATTGCTTTCTGAGATAATCTCTCAGTTTGTATCTTCATGGCCTCCATAGCTCAATGCCCCGCAGAGACATGCAAGCCAGCGCTGCATATAAGTTTGTCTTGCTCATAAAACGAGGATGGAGAGGGTGACTAAAACGATCCCCGTGTCGCTTCACATGTCCATTTATGAGCCTAAAACACATTCGCAACAAACACTGTCAGCATTTTGTCCCTCCTTGCCTTAACCAGATGTTTCTGTATCCTGGTTTGCTGCTGTGAGAGATGGGGGGGACGAGTGGGAGTACTCGGCGCTGGTGTCAACCGGAGGTTGGCGTCACTCGGTATTGCACAGCCGCCCGCTTTCGTGAGAAGCCGGTCGGCTGCGCTGACAGCTGATCTGGAGCCAAGGCACCAAAAGGTTAAGGCGCAGCTTCTCTGAGGCTGCTGCCGCCGCTGGGTTTCCCATGGCGTGGGGAGGGACCGTCCTGCGGACACGCTTTCCCCTCCCGAGTCCCCCCCGAGCGGGCGCTGGCTTGGCTGCGGTGCTCTACCATATTAGGAGTGTGTGAAGCAGAGCCCAGGAGCCAGGATCAGGAACTCTCCTGTCAATCTGAAGAGCTGCTGCTATATTTAGTAACGGGCACATGGGAATAGCAGCTTAAATGTGGGAGGGGGCTGCTGGAATGCTAAAATGTGTTTGAATCCACTTCAGTCTTGATGGAAACTCCCCACGCTATCTTTAGAAGGTCTTGTACAGAAATAAATTGCGTTTTCCTATTTTTGCAATAAAAAGAGAAGACATTCAGCTGATGTATACCTCTGCCGCAATAGTTCTGATGAACAGCAATTACTGCACGGCAAAATGAAGTCCTTGTTAAATGTTTGTTTACCCCCTTGTTTTGGTTGCATGCAAACTAATCAGCAAAAGTGTATTGCATTTAAATGCAATTATGGCAGCCATTATAATGTGAACAAGAACTTAGTTGTGGGTGTTTTTTTTTTTCTTTTTTCTTATTTTCATTGTGTGTTACTTGAAGATGAGAGAAGGAGACACCTTTTGCTTTAAATGCCTGAATAGGAAAGTGAGAAAGTACTTTTAGGAGCAGGAGGATTTTCATTTGCAATTAGCATGTCTGTATTCCTCTCCATAAACAAACAAGCCCCCTTGCATCTAGCGACCATAAACCAAGAGAGACCCTCCTAAATAATTGAATTAATAAAGGATTTAGTGTGGTAGCAGTCAGATGCATCTGATGAACTATACTTTGTTTTAATGGAAGTATGCATCTGTTCTCCATCCAGAAAAGCAGGTTTTCTGGTTTTCAGCAAGAGCAGTGTTCTGTGGTTTTCTCTCCTCATTTTCCAGTCAGACTGAGAGCTCTCTGTGAAGGTCAAGTGACTCCTCCAAGGTCTGGTACTGAGTCAAGAGCTAAATATGTAAGCAGGATTCCCCTAGTTCCCACTCAACTGCGAATCACTCGACTACATAATCTCTAGGAAAAGCATGTGGGGCCGAATCACCGTCAGGAAGGCTCAGGGGGGAAATTCAGGTGAAATCCCCTTGTGGAGATTGGTTTCATCAATGCATCCAAGGAGAGGCAGAAATTTGGCACTAATGATCCATGGAAGGGTTGATGTTTATTTTTTTGGTGAACTAGGGATAAAGGAGGGTCTAGAGAGTCCTGTGGTCTTGTTCTGGATCTTGGATGCCTGAACCCATTGCCCTGCCTCTCAGCTATATGTGCATATGACTGGACATTTTTTCTCCAGAAAAGACTGTCTTTAGCATTTGTTTAGTGACATCATTGATATCAAACTCCTCCAGGTATACAAGGTATCCCTAGTGTATACATAGTTATATATATGTATATATGTCTTGAAGGTATACACACATCAATATATGTACTTGCTTTAGAGCCCTGCTGCACTCCCTAGAGCTCTAGTACCCTTTGGCAACATTTGCCTATTTTTGTTTTTTGTTCATTCTTCAAAAAATACCTCTTAATGAGCATACAATTTGATAACAATATTGTCTGAGTAGTATTTCCATGATGACGTTGTTACACAAGCCTGGGATGCCAAGAGGCACTCCTCCTCAGCCTGCTGTGGGCAGAAACGTAAAGCCCAGGTTAGGTAATGCAAGAAAACATGCCTTCTCCTAACGCATATGCAATTAAAGTCATTTGGAAATTACTGGAAATGACGGTAATTCTCATCCATGCTTGGAAGTGCAATTAACTCCTGCATCAAGAACTGCCACAGGAGAAGTTCCTGCTTCTACTATTGGACTCTGTCTCTCTCTCTAGTTATGACAGATGCTCCAGCATTATGAAGGAAAGCTGGTTTTCTAGTGTAAATTCCTTTCTCTGGCTTCCTCCACTGTTTACCTGGTATTTCAGGCGTATGCTGCTATATTGACATGAAGTTTTTCTGAAAACCTGGAAGCAAATACAGCAAAACAATGAGACACCACAGCTTCAAAAGGAGTGATCTCAATTGCCAGCCTTTGACTTGACTTAAGTCAGTCTCTAAGCAGTTTTAGAAAGAAGGATGTAAGAAGGGTTCTTTCATTTTCCTTTAAAGAGCAGTTGTCCACTTTCTTTCTGTCTGAGCTGCTTCTGAGGAAAAAAAGCAAAGAAAATCACTCTTTGTTCCAAAAATTAGGGATTTTTTGCCAGACGGATGCGGTGCTCTGTGAATAACGGGATGCGTGTTGTGTGTGTAGATAAACAATCATCAGTACAGTCTGTAAATATGCAATATATACTCAGAGTTTGCCCTGAAATTTTTCTTACTACTGCCAACTGAGCGTGCCTCTTTCTGGAACAAGAGTAGTGTTGTCTGACATGGGAAAGCTGTGGGGGCTGGACTGTCCTGCCTCAAAATGGAAGTTGTGATGCACTCAAGCACGCAGTAAACACTGCCTTCTCCATCTGCGGATCTCCAACACGTGCACCACGGTGGGTCAGCAGGTGTTTAAGCTTTGGCTTATGGTAAATTAGCAAGTATCAGACAGAGTTGTTAACAGCCAGACTTGTAGAATGAATGCACTGCAGGGGTAGGAAGTGGGTGGACAGGGGTGGTTAGTCATGCTGAAAGCTTACAGGCTGGGTCTTTGAGGTCTAGAAATAATTAGTAGCTGACGCCCATGGGTGTGTATCACAGAGATGCACTTGCACGCTGTGTGACAGGGTCAGCACTGCTCAAAAGCCACCTCACCCCGGTGGGGGCTCACCCTTTGATGTCACCGGGTCTGGGGAGGGGGATGGATCCTGAGTAAGACCTCTCTGCCAGAACACAGTGCCACACAGAGGATTAGTGCAGGCATATTCAGGGCAGTGAAGTGCAGATTCATAGGTGCAGCCCCTGCTCTTCACCTCTTCTGTACTGCAGGGAATTTGGAAAACAATATCTCAATGCAGCAGTTATGCTATGTAAGAACAAATGCTTAAAATTACCTATAAACAAGGAGCAAATCACTTTGTGCAGGGGATCACTAATGATAAGTATCTTTCTGTTTTCCTGTGACACCGTCACTCTGCTTAGCCCATAGCCAAGTGGCACCCTTCATCTGTTGACTGCCTGTACCTGGAAATGCAAACTGATTGAATGATGAATGTTTTCTAGCAGTCTAGAAGGTCTAACCATCACGTTAAGCAGACTTTTGAAAAAATGGTTTTGCTCTACTAGACTGATCAGAGGCATAAACATTTCCTGAGCAGGAAACCCCAGAATTTGGCACATGGTGATTTACTGGTTCTGAGGCCTTGATCGGTGGGATATGAAGGAGAGGTTAGGGAGGGATGTTTCAGAGAGATTAAAATATTTCCTTCCTTTGTCACTGTTCTGCTGTCCTTTTCCTTGGAGTATTGACTCAAAAGACCAGAAATTGCCCTGTTCAAAAGTGTTTGCTTGTGTCGGGTATCCAGCTGCTCCTCTGTTTGATCTCTGTCTGTATCTGTCTAGGTTCCTGTATCACTTTCATTGCTGTTATCCCCACAGATGAACGAACAAATGTAGTTTAAACTTCCATTTCTCTCCCAAGGAAATAAAATCTAAAATTTCTCTCTTTGTCTGATAACAGGAACCGGAATAACTGTTGGAAAGGGCCACCCTGGACAACGCTTGTTTCCAGCTCAGCCAGGGATGCTTCCTAGCTCTGAGAGAACAGCACATCACTGATCTGTTCTCCTCCGTGACTATTCTCAATCAATGTTAGCCTCACTTTGCTCAAAATGGCTCAAGATGCCTAAAAACAGTCTCCACTTAGCACATTGAATTGTATTTGTAACTAGGAAGATAGAAATACTTGCTGAGAAAATGTGAGCCTTTGAGATATAGTTGTTGGCGTTTTATTTTAGAAAATCTATGAGATCAAGTGAAAGGCTTTAATTATTTCCAGTGGCCTTCAGATACAGCTGTAAGCATCACACTGGAAAATGTGTAGGTCTTTTCCCTCTATATTGAGAACTGATGTGGGAAGGAAGATACAATAACCCCCTTAAACACACCTCCCATTGCCAGCTAAGAGGCTACTCTAGGTTTATCATCCCTTGTTTCAGTGATTAATGATGCTTCAGACAATTGGTCTGAAAGAATGTGAAGAGTAAATCAAACGAACCCAGCTGCTCTTTACTCTATCAGCCACAAGAGGTCTTTAGGTCAAGATAAAACACTAAAAATATCTGTATGTGCTTTCCTATGTAGGGTTCTCCATTCCTGAACAATCATTCTTCTCTAGGGTGGCAGGAAGGGATCTCCTCATTGTAGGCCCTCTCTACATCAATATTCCCTGTGCCTGGATCAGCGTTGCAGTTACACAGACATCACTCCAGGCATTGAGGCATTGGCCCATGCCTTGGTGCCCTGACAGAGACTTCTTTGCTTACATTCAGGAGCTGGGACGCTCCTGAAGCCTGGAGTTCACTGCCCTCTTGTCAGGCAGTCTGCACCTCAATTGTTTCCCCTTCTGTATTTAAACTAAGCATGTTCACACGTCTTGCACCTGTTCACAGGATGCTAAACATTCAACAGCTCTTCAGTGTTTGTCTTCTGTCAAGTGAAGTAATCTCCTCAGCAGCATCCCGTGGGCTTTCATTGAGACAAGGGATAAAGATCAATGATCCCCCTTGCTGAACGCCGGGTGTGCAGAGCAGCACAGGCATGTGCTTACAAAGCCACCAGGGTGAAGGTTTTCTCCAAATGCCAGTGAAAACTGCCTCACCCGGGACTTGGTCTGGCTCCAGGCTGACATTCCATGTGATTCAGCCATGGGCTGCTTGTCTGGCTCTGAGCAGCCCAATGCGGAAAAGCCAAATCGTTGTGGAAAATTCAAACCTGTGAATACTCAAGTGGGATCTGGGCTTCCTACTAGACGTAAGGGCTTCGAGAAACTAGCAATCTGTAAAAAAATGTGGAGGGGACACGGGGGAGAGAAGCAAGGTTTGCCAGAGAAAAGAGGTGATTTCATGTATATTTGAGTGAATGTGAACTGTTCAGTCTCAGAGATGACAAATGAGGCTCAAGAAATTTGTTGTTTCCTGTGGATGTTGCATTAGTTTTCACCGGGAATCTTTAATTCCCTGCGTGTTGAAAAGGGAAAGTTTAGGGTTGAAAGTGTAGAGGGATTGTTCAGGGGGAAAGGTCCTTTTTTGAGACGCATGATCGATAGATGAAATCCTGGGAACCACAGTCATCTGCTTGCAGAAAGCTTCCCCACAGTCCCTGCAGCTAGATTTCTGCCTTCATAAATATTGTCCTTCCAAGACATATTTGCCAAATCACGTCCAGTTCACTATCATTTGCCAGCCTTGTTTAATTTCATTAGCTCTCTGGCCCAGTTCATATTGTTTAAAATGCATATTGTTTCTTGGGAATGGCACGTGACATTATGCAAACTGTTTAGAATAGCTTCACCCCAAGCATTCAGCATGGGTAAGTTAAAAAGAATTTGAGAGAACTGCGTTGTACTGACATGTTTCATTAAGGTCAGTAATTAAGTAATATGTGTGCACGAATACATGTGTTTGACAGTCAGAGAAACAGACGGTAGCAAACACCCTGGCTCCCAGTGCAGTGTAGCCATGTGGGGCCAGATTCCTTGCTGCAGTGCTGCCTGGTTCGGCAGACTTAGAGCGGAGCTGAACTCGCCCTTTTTTGTTTCCTGTAGTGATGGCAGACACATGTGCCTGCACATTGTCGTGCTGCGATATTGGAGGGCCATCTATAATTTAGGCGAAATCAGCAGGGCTGTATCTGTTGATCCCAAATTTGATCTGACCGAATACTCAATAGATGTTACATATTATCATGTGGGGGTGGGGTACCTATTTTTCCAGACTGCCCTGACATTGCCCCCTCCCCAGCAGTATTAGAATCACAGAATCATAGAATGGTTTAGGTTGGAAAGGACCTTAAATATCACCTAGCTCCAACGCCCCTGCCACAGGCAGGGACGCCTCCCACTAGACCAGGTTGCTCAAAGTCCCATCCAGCCTGGCCTTGAACACATCCAGGGATGGGGTATCCACAACTTCCCTGGGAAACCTGTTCCAGTGTCTCACCGCCGTCATAGGGAAAAAATTCTTCTGGATATCCAGAATGTTATTGATAAAATATATCCATTTTACCAATGTAGAGGAAACAACGGATTTATGGGAAAAAAATAGGCATGCCAGTATATCAGTCCAGTGGACCCCATGTGCATTGCCCTTTGCTGGATGGAGAAGACTGTCTGTTCAAGGCTGATCCTGAACACAGTAAGGGCTGAAGCAGAACTTAGGCCATGTAAGCAGCATTAGCTGGTTCTTACTCCACTTCTGGGCACAACAAATAATCACTGTGGTGGTTTTTTGCCTTGCTTGGCTTTCAAACACTGGAAGTGTTTCTTTGTCCCTAGTGAGATGCAGATCACACCACCACTTTTGTGAGGTGCAAAGCCTTCTGACTCAGTAGTTCCTACTGAACCTGCTAATTGTTAAATATCTGTAATTACCTTCTAACATCTCTCTCCCTCTTTTTTCTTTTCCTTTTAGCATATTCTTTGCTACTGTCCAACTAATCCAGGCACCGATCTGGATGGGAGTGGCTCAGTTTGTTCCCAGGTTGAGCGTCTCCCTGTAACTTCTACTGAATGGTTCAGAAGGGTAAGGCTTACAGTAACAGGCTGTATTCTTCCAGCAAGGGTGTGTTTCAGGTCAAAGGATAAGCATCTTCTTGTAAAGACTGTTGAACAGTGAATAAAAACATCGGGAAATTAATTGTTTATTCAATTAAGTGGAAAGCTGTGCCGGATTCCCTCGCAACGCAGCAACAGGTTGAGGCACTGAGGCTTGATCCGATTGCTCTCCTTCCCCTAAAGCCTAAGTGCCAACCAAGGCCAGGGCACCAAAATGTCCCAGGCTCCCATAGCCAGGGCAGCACAGATTGCCGGCACCAAATGATGGGCTTACAGTGGCTTGGGAAGTGTGATACCATTTCCAGGCTCTTTTGCCATCCTGAGAGGTTTGCTTCCTAGGAAAGACCTGGCTGAAACAGTGCGATTCCCTGTGCAAAGCCACGCAAGCTTGTGTTCAGATTAGAGGACTTCCATTCCTCAGGGTGCAACCTAGCCCTAAATAATGTCATATTCCATGGGTTTCTTCCCTTCTCTTTTTTTCTTACATGTTCTGATTCTTTGCGTTTCATTTGGGGAGGTATTGGTTGTTGGGATAAATTTTTCTTATCCTATTGTGTTTAGGAAGACGCTGACAGTTCTGCACAAAAGGCCCCACTTACATTTCAGGCACCCGCCAACACGTGAAATGTTTTGGACGCCTTCTGTTGGTGATTTACAAAGCAATAAATGAAATAAAAATAAAGAAGGAACCGTCAGGAATGCCCATTCCGCATCTCTCTCTCTCTCTGGCTGTCTCTCACATGTTATTGGTATAATTATAGCTCGTCTCCCCACGTTCCCTTAGCAACAGATGAGGAGGTGGCTGGCTGCCTGTCCCCGCCGCTGCCGCGCTCGGAGGACATGGCGAGCGGTGCCTGCCCTGTAGTGGGGTGCTGCTGGCAGGGGAGCTCCTGCGGAAAGACCCACAGCCATAAGGACTCAGAAAGGACAGGAAAGGCAGGTTTTTCAGTTGATAGACTGAAATTCTCTCTGCAATTTTATTTGAGTTTTGTAACAAACATGCAGGCAACGTTGCCAGGTCTTGCACACCTTATTGTATTATTATGTTCCTGATCAGAAGGATTTGGTTTTAAAACCTGCCACTGCCAGCACAAGGGCCTAGGGAGGTCAGCTGGAGGATGGCCAGCAGTTTCCTACACCTCCTCCCAACAGAAGGCAGCAGGTCGGCTCACTTGTTTGGCTGCTTCAGCTGCCAAACTGTGGTGATCCCAATTCCATCTCCTCAAACATCTCTTCCCTGGTGGACAGTGGTCTGGGACCAGAGCTGCTTGCTTCTGCAGCATCCCTGCTTGGCAATGCTCTTGGCAGAAGGCTGCCTGGACCCAGCAGCAAATCTGGCCCCTGGGGATCACAAAGACACAGGTGTCTCACTGCCTCTGTGGTATAATCAAATATTGTTTTCTACTTCTCATCATGCAGGATTGGATTAGAAACCTCATTCATCCAGTTACATTTCTAAAAGTCCCATCTGTAGTGTGCTTCCCCAGAAGTCTTGGCAGAGCATGACATGGATCATGTCTTATGCTCTTTGCCACCGATAGCCAGGAAAATTGTGAAGTAGCAAACAAGCTGATTCAATGCCATCTAAGCTGTTCAAGCGAAAGGGAGACAGGAAAAGGTTAGCAGAGCAGGCAGACACCACCATTTTATCATCTTCCCAGGCACCTCACCTTCATATCCCTCTCTATCTGTTGTCATCTTTGGGGGCAAGCGTTTGGTCACTGTACCTGTGCTGTCGTAGCTGCATCCATTCTGAGACGTGTGGGTCAGGGAGAAAGCTGTTCGGCTTGGGAACACAAAGCAGATGTGAAACACGATGCCCCATAGCCTTATATATCCTGTACAATCCATGGGTGAATCCACCTGTGGCTGAGTCCTGCTCAGGACAGGAGAGGAAGGGCCGTCTGAGGCTCATACACAGCTTTGTTAGGCCATGATCTGTGTTGCCTACAACCCCCCGTGGCAGCTGAGGGGAGAGGAACAGGAGCTGTGACCTACAGGTCCTGTCATCCCCCACCACCCTGGCTGCTCCTGGCATGTGGGACGTCAGGAAATTCCCAGTTGGCTGTATAGAGCCAAAATCTGGCTTCTCTGCATCTCCACCAGACTGGGCTGAGGCTTGGCCACCCTCCAAGCAGCATCCCCTTGGCTAGAGCTCCTGTATTTACTATGTCTCTAGTTGCAGAACAAAGCTTCTTGTTCAGCAAGGAAGCACGATTGAAAAAAAGGCCCAGATGTTCTCAAAGGGAAACGCTTTGTCAGTCTCATTCTGTTAAGCTTAGCAAGATAAAGCCACTTGCATTGGAAAGAGCCTTGTCAAATCAAATCAGACCTATTTCCTGTATGGAAAAGAATCATCCCAGTTTATACTGGAACAATCGCGTATGCTGCCTGAGACTTGTTTCATGTTCCCTCTCAGATTTTAAGGCACTCATACAGCAAAATCAAGCTGCAGTCATCTGCTGTGTAATTCCATGCCAACTGTGGGCTTGGGCTTCACTTCTGCATGTGCAAGAGCTTATGAGAGATGCAAGAGTTTGGGACATGCAGAGCTGAAAGGAAAAGACTAGACTTCAAATAGACAGGTCTTGAAGTCAATGCGTTACCTCAGAAAGGTACTTTATCTTGTTCAGAAATGTCTGAATAGTTCTTGGTTTTGCGGGATTGAGCACCAATCCTGCTTTCCCATAGCGTGGCTGCATATGGTGGGGCATGCCTCTGCTGTCTGGTGTGTGTCTCCAGGTGCCCAGGATAGAAAAGTCTCATGTTGTTGAGAAGGTAAAATAGTTACGTGACTGTGGGAGGCTGGAGGAAGGGATTCCAAACTACTCCCATGGGCAAAGTGACCTGAATAGAAAATCTTGTTATTTTATAATGCAGGCTGTGCTGCAACACTACTCCTGTCTGACATCCACATCTCCTCTCTGACTCTGCTCAGTGTCACTCTTGCCAGCTAAAGGCCACATACAAGCATAGGGAGGGAGTAGCTTTCACCTGCAGATCATGGTGGAAAGGAAGAGGAAAGTTCAGCCAAACCATTTGTTTCTGTTTTACTCACTGGGGCGAAATTTAGAAGACTTAAATTCAGCTGAGCTTTGCAAGTATGAACAAACAAGCTCCAGGCACAGGCCCTGAAAACAGGATAGGGCATGCCTCAGAGGTGGGCACCCTTGGAGAAGCACAAGGCGATTGCTTTCCAGAGAGGACAGGTGCACACAAAGATTATTCTGTTTGACTACTCTCTCCATTTCCTGGATGTTTTGGGAACAGATTTCTCCTGACTCCAAAGGCTTGTGGGCAGAACTGAGCCCCTGACTGAGAGTCCACCAGAGTCAGACTGGGAGCAAATACAGATCCAAAATAGACCAGGTCTGGCAGTCTATTGACTGTGAACAGAAACCACCACCAGCTGTTGACAGTTCAAAAGTTATTAAAAAAATTTCTACTGCTCGGTGCAACCTGGCTCCTTCCCTCTGCCATGAGTGGCAGCTGTAAAGAAGTCTTTGGAGAGGCAAAGCATGCCTTTCTCATTTCCAGATATAGAACTTGCCTTGGCTGACCCCAGATGAGGACTGCACTGATTTACGTTCCAAACGCTCCATTAGGAACACTTGTTTGGGCTCAGATAGGGCATAAAAAGATACAGGATTAGTTACAATAAACTGTGGATCCAAGCCACTTCTTTCTACTTCAGCTCTTTCAATAGACATGTCAAGTGCATCTACTTATCTTCCTGCCTTCTCACCACCAGCTATTCTATAGTCAACACTAGTCGATGCCACTTGTGCTGAGCAACCAGATCCCATACAGTCACATTGGGTGACACAAAAATCATGGAGTTTGCTGCCTTTGGGGCAACCTTCCCACTCCCCAGGGAAGCTCAGGGACCTGACGAGAGGTACCATGGGCTTTCACTGGACAGTCACACTGGCAGAAGGGCCAGTTTGCGGTGCTTAGCTTTGGAAGTCGGTGGAAATCAAGTCATCTCTGAGGGAGCTGGACCTTCTGCTCCCTTGATGCTAAGCAGTCTTCTTCTCAGACAAGGGCTCCAGGGCACCAAAAGAGAGTCCTTATCCCTTTCTAAGCTATGTCAACATTTGTGCAAACTCTTTCCCTACATTATGGGAGATAAAATGTTTCCTGGATTCAACCATAATTCACATCCTTATATCTTCTAAAATACCAGGACTGCCGGTTTAGGAAGTATTTGAAAATGCCTTTTTCGTTGCTCTAGGTAATAACAGAATTTACTTCAGGGACGTAATTTAGGAGTAGTATAAATCCCACTAGAACCCCAACCCTAAAGTGAGTTAAATGGGTAAATTGTAGCAAAATGTAGATATTTCCATACCTGCAAAATTGTGTCCTGCTTTTCAGAGTAATACCGGTCTCTTTTAGACATCTCAAATGCAGTGCAATGTTGCAAGCTTTGGTCTTCCATTTTGAAACCTCATATGGGTTCAAAAAGTGCCTGACTGCTTAGGCTGGAGAATATTTTAGGAAAAGGATCACCCTGGCCAAGCCGGTTTTTAATCTCTTTCTTAGGCATCCATAAACAACCAGTCCTGGACATAACCTCTGGGTTTGATGGACTTTGTTCTTTTCTGCTGTTACCTTCTTAGGCACGTTTAGCCAAAGCGACTAACCTGACTTATGCTGTATAAACTGTGTCAATGGGATTTTATGCAGCATCAGGCAGACCTAATTTGACTAAATAAAGCACCTGCTGGTCCATAGTTACCTATGTAAGCAGTGCCTGAAGCAACAGCTATTCTCAATATAGTAACTAGTGAGGCACCCTGGCCTATCTTTTAATAAAGGTCCAAATTACAAGCAGGAGGAGGCAGGAGAAAACGTGAGACTGTGACATTCTTCATCACGAGGAGTTCTGAATAAACCTGGAGGTCTTTAATTAAGTCCCTTCCTCCAACTTACATCCCATCACAAACTGGATTTGAGGTAGCCTCCTTTGACCTCTGCCAATACATGTACTTATGTATTCTGCAGGCAAGAAAAGAAACACATGTTATTTTCTAACCCCAATCTGTGTGCTAATGTCTGTACACCTTGTAAAACCCACTTCCATTATGTATGGGATCCCAGCCTACTCCTGCATGTCGTAGTTATACAGTCAGCCTTCCACACTGCTTTCTCCCCTTCCTTGTTCTCTGAGGGGGTGAAAAAATATCAGGAAAGAAGGAATCATCAGGATTGTCCTTTAAAATGTTTTTAAAATGTCTCTTTTTTACTATAACTGGACCTAGGGCAATGCTAGATGTGGCTCAAAAGTCTGCTTGAAATTAAAATGCGTATTGCATGTATCATAGGTCATGACCATGAATGGCTGGCATTCACACGAAAAGGCCAACTCTCTGGGCTCTCGAGTCTCCAAGATGGATAAAAAATGACGGGTTATATTAGTCGGTATAAAGCAAAAGCTCTACTTTCTACCTTTGTGCATTGTTTATACCAGAGGATCTATGCATTAATGCTAAAGGTATTGGATTTGTTGTAGAGTTTGCTCTTCTCAGCATCCTCTTTGCTTCCCTGCATACTGGCTGCCCCTACCTCAAGAGGACTGATTCGTGCAATGCATGCTTAGGCAAAGCAAAACAAAGCTAGACTTACTTTTCCTTGGCTGACTGTTGCTTTCTTTTGTTTAGATAGTCTTTCAAAGAGAGGCTGGAATCATCAGTCAAAAAATGTAGTGGCAGCCATATAGAAAAACTAAGCCTTAAAGTTACATGGATATTCTTAAAACCAGGGAGGGAGTGTCACCTTGCTAAATTTCCCAGTCTCCTACAAGCCATGGGACCGCTTTAAAAAAGCCTTCATAATCCATTTTCTTCTCCGAAATAAGCAAAGGCTGTCCTCAGCAGAGCTTACAAAACAAGTGGCTGTGTAGTTTGAGACACTGAACCCGTATGGAAAACCAGATAAAAACTTGAGTGAGGTTCATAAACTAGTAAGAGCACATGATCTAGTTCTACATTAATGACTTTTCAAGTGCAGGAACCAATGAAATAGTTAAGATTTCAAAATATAAATGGCCGGACACTGTGGGCATTAGGGGAACCAGTGGAAGGAAAATACCATGGCCTTTTCCATCATTTTGCCTTTTGTGAGTCAAGGACTCCTTCTTTTTTTTTTTTTGAAATGATGGCATAATTAATATTCTGCTGATAGACAGAACCTCTCTGCAATCAAAGCTGAATACTCTACAGAGGTGTGCACTGCACATAGCAGTTTGTGTTAGTGTATTAATAATACTTCTGTGTATACTTCCATGTGTTATACCTGCTTACTGGCAATGGTATGTTATAATTAGCCTCCCTGGGAATCTTAGTTCCAGGAGCAAAGTCATTAATTTCATTTCATCCATTTTCCAGTTCATGTACACACGTGCACACACACACACATAAATACAGTGTTCAGCTGCTAGAGCTGTGTGTCTGAGTTCATACACACAACACTTGACAACTGTTTTGAGAGCATTTCTAATGAAGGATACAATAACCATTAAGTTCAGGAACAAGACCAACTAGTGTTTCTGAGCCGCTCTTTAACTTCTCACCCTGTAATTTATCTAGTCATTTTTTAACTGACCGTAGCGTATGTCTGTCTTGCTAAGGTTATATGGGATTTCTCATGGATGCCAGTGTATAAGCAGCTCTTTGTCCCAGTCAATGTGAATTTCTTCAGAGCAGCTATGGAATCCCCATGTACCCGGCAAGGGCTTGATGCGCTGTGGCTAATGGATTTCTCCCTACCAAATTGTTAGCTTTTAAATGTAGCTGCATGTGATGAAAGTCATGCCATGTCCTGTCTTTGAGCTCAATTCTATCCTCAACCTGCTTTCTCAGTCTGTACTTGGGAGAGATCAATTTCCCTGCTGTCTTCTAGCAGATTAGAACCTTGTGATTAATATGTAAATTATTTTTATTCTTTTTATTAGCTTTATGTGAATTATGTTTAACCTATTGGCATTCTCCATATTTCCAAACATGTCACAGTCATCCATTTCAAAGATGCAGGGTATTTGCTGTCAGAATAATCAAATCCATACCACTGTGTAATAAGAGTAAGTGAGAGGAAGGATGTGATTATGCCACTGGGGTGAGCTGTCATGGCTTCAAAGTCTAGCAGAAATCTTCTCCTAGATTTGGCAGCGCAATGCAAGGTTCTCCTTTGCATTTCCCAAATAGCCCTTGAGAAGCAGTCCACTGTTGTCATTGCAGCTGTTTCATGGATGGTTCCAGTTGCTCTGTTATTTATTTTGTAATCTCCTCACCAACAGTCAAGGCAGCCTAGGGAGACAAACAAGACAAGTCTGAATTTCTAGGGAAAAACATAAGATAGACACTAGCAATTTGTTTCTCCTCCACTGTTCCCCTCACCACCTCCCCTGTCTCTTGTTTTAGCTAATCCTCTCTCGGCCCAAATCATTAGCTGGCAGAAAATGGTCAAGCAAGACAGGCTGTGTCTGTGTGATGAGCCCATGTGTGAGCTCCCTGCCCAGGAGACACCCAGGAGATAGGAATGACCATTCTGCATCAGACCAAAGGGGCCCCTACCCCAGACTGGGGATTTTCACAGCAGCAGACCTCAACAGAGAGAAATAACCGTGTTCAGTGTAGGCGTACCCATCTGAGTTAGTCATTTAGATTCCCTCTGGAGAAAAAATTTCACCCATGAGACGTTTGATTCCCCTACCCTAATGAATTGCTCCCTAAAATGTGCCTGTTTCTCCCAATAGAGCATGAAGGGAGGTGGGGTGAGTAGGTCAGCTGTCCCCATCTCAATTATCAGGGTCTGAAGTCAGGCAATGTAATTTCCACTCATACAATGTTTTAAGACAAAACTTTAGGTTTTCTTAGGGCTCAGCCAAGAAGGAGGAAATAAAGGAAGAAAACCCAGATTATTATTTGAGTAAATGCATGCAAAAAACTGGAATTAATGTCTTTGCTATGACTGTGCTGATTATTCCACTTATACTCTCTGCAATTTCATGCCTTCCTTAAGTATTTAAGGCGTAGGTTTTGGAGGCATGGGCTGCATACTACCATGTTTATGCACTGGCAGAGCCAACAGAGGTTCTTTTTTATTGGTTGTCTGTTAGAGCTCATGGAATGTGTATATTTTATTCCAGCAAGCTATTCTACAGAGAGAGTTGTTATCCAATAAACAGGCATAGCCTGGAAGAAATAAGGTTTTCCAATGATGTTTCTCTGCTGGAGCTATTTTTAGGCATTCTGGTCTATGCATAGAGAATATATAATGGCCTATCTCTAAGACACTTGTCTTCATGATGAAAGGCAGGAGGGATAATTCAAGCCTGGCGTCTGGTTTCTATTAATTGAATTAAAAATAACAAGGTAAAATATTGTGTTTTCTGCCAGCTCTTTCTGAAGCATCGGTCCACATATGCATGACTGTCTAGGTGATGAAATTCAAGAAATATATGTAAAGAAACCCCACAAGAAAAAAAAAAAACCAACAGAAAAGTAAAAAAAAAAAAAACAATTGAAAAGTTTAATCCAAATTTAATGTATTTTTTAAAAACAAACTTTCATGAGATAATACATGGGATGGAATATTCCAGGCATTTTAGTTTTAGGAGGAGAATTCTCAATTACCACCTCTGTATTACTGGCCCTAGGAAAAGGAAAGATGTGGGTGCCACCAGTAAGTAGGAGGTGGTGTAGGATTTACAGGGAAAATCCTGGTTTTAACACTGAGACAAGTTTTCCATGAAAATGATGTGCAAAAACTTTGAATGAAGGATGATAATTCTTGGTTGTTCCTTCTTAGTCTCTTTTTCTCATATACAGGAGAACAGGACAAACCAAAAACCAAAGGTCACTGTGAGAGCCACTGCAATACTTAAACCCCTGCGCTATTGCAACTAGTATAAAAATGTGAAGTTAATAAATTATTTTCATTGTATTAAAAAGAATAATGTGTTTTTTCAGCTCCCAGCAATTATTTTTTTCTTAGAGTAAGATTGGAATATGGAAGGCATATTTCACTTTCCCAGTTCTGGCAAAGATCTGGGAAACGAATGATGAAAATCATCAAAAAATCAAGTAGCACTTGGAAGACATGGTATGTCTGGCTTCCCTGCAGAAATGCGTTGCAGCAGCCACCTCTGAGGTGTATTTGACATGGTGTGTAAGATACAGCAGCTTTGCTCTACTTCCACAAAGTAGGCGTAGGGAAAAATACTTGGCTACAACCTGTTGCAGGCCAACCAATAAAAAGACAGTCAGTCCTTGGAATGTGTTATGAGAAGACGGTCCTATGGCCGAGGATTTTTATTTTAACTTGCTCCAAGACAGCAAAGCCAAGTATTTTCTCTGACATCTAGTTTCCTGAATTAACGATCACCAGAGGCTTTTGAAGGAGCATGAGTCAGTGGTTTCACTTAAGGGCACCAGACGTATTCAAAGTAGAAATTAAGGGAAACTGTCTTTTTAATATGCTTTGGGGATAAAAACAAACTAGAAGGAAAATTCATGCTCATCCAGTCATAATCTTCAAAATGAAATATAAACAAGAAAAGTCAGCCTTTACACTCTTCAACTTTATTCTAAATCTTTAATATTAGCATGTGCATCACAGTTGTGTCTTTGCAGGCGCTCACATACACAAATAAGAAATATATTAAATATGCACTTCATGTATATTTGTGTACAAGTGTGTGTGAAAATTGGGAGTCTCTATAAACTACATTGATCACTTTTGACAAGCTAACTTATAACTAATCCTCACTGAGTCTACCAAGATTCCACCTAAAGCATTCATCGCGTTTCCTTTGAATTAGCATGACTGCATAAAGAGGCCTGGAAATCTAAATGAGTAAATGATCACTTGCCAGTAAATGACGACTCTTTTGTGATCTATGGCAACTGGGTGAAACGAATGTAAGACCAAAGAACCATTAATTCAAATGGAAATTAAAAAAAAAAAAAAACCATCATGGAGACTGCAAACTGCTTAATCAGAGTGTTGCTCCTAAAATCTGCCTGCACTTTTATAAAATAATCGTATTAGTGTAGCACATCTGGAATACATCTTCCAGGGCTTTAAGCTAATGCAATCAGAGATAGAAACAGTATTTCATCCAGCTCAAATCTCTTAAATCTGCTTGTTGTCTAGAAACGTATGGATGCCACATAATATTTACGGTCTGTGCCACACTAGTAACAAGAGTTAATTATATCTTATTATTGCTGAGTGGTGAACCTTTTCATTGTGATAAAATATTGAGCAAGCTATTAAAAGGGAAATAATGGCTTATAGTAATCTTACCTACTGTAATGCTTTGCAGTGGCTATAAAGCTATCCACCTCCCATCTATCAGTGAGCCTGGTGGTTAGTTATCAATAGCAATAGAGCTGCAAAGTTCTTTCTGGGGATGAATAAAAGCCTGCAGAGACCTGATGATCCGCATCAGCCTATTTACTGTGGTGAGCCGGTAGTTTTTCAGACACAGGGCTCACTGTGGCCAACACTGCGGTTACAAAGAGAGAAAGGGGAAAAAGAGGTGTGCAGGAACATGTGCCACACAGACGGATGTTTTTAAGCTCCAGCCAATATTGAGTCAATACTATTTAGGCCTCCATTTGGCAAGAAACTTAAGCATGTGCTTGACTTCAAGCGAATGACTAGTGTACTTCAGCCCAACCCATGATGTTATTGGAAAGTCCCATAAGCATTTGAGTATTTCCAGTCATCTTGGCAGAATTTCTTTACATTTTCTATATTTTCTTTACATACACTTTCTTTACATAGTCATCATCTCTAAAACTTAAGCAATTAAGCAGGAGTTCTGCGAAACCAAGACCTCTGCAGCTGGATGTCCCACTAATTATTGCTAATTTGTTAACCTAGTGAATTCTTTTGTTGGGACTCAACATGAACTTGAATTTACAATCCTGTTCTACCTTTTAGGAGACTTCTTCCTTGCATTGATCTTCCTTGCATTGTAATACACTTTCTCTATATAAACATATATAGTTTCATAATTTTTTTCTTCTATTATTTAGCAGAAACTTTTTCATACTTCAAAATTTCAGATGTGAAAGCCTGAGGAAAACTGCCTGTTGAAGATAAGTGTATTTTTGAACTCCCTGTTTTTGTAGATGCAGGTATTCTGCTCTGACAATTGTTCCTGGGCACCAGTAAGAGTCACACTTTCAAGTCACTAAAGGTTTCCTAAATTAATCTGATACAAATACATTTCCCATTATTTTTAGTCGTATTTATTTTCCTCATGAGTGGATTTGGATGGGGAAAAAAATGTCCATTTTGAAGTCGCCACCACAAAAAATGTCCATCTGTCAGAATCACCATTTCTTTCTGTTCTTCTTATGAGCGCTCCTGCGTGGTACAGTACTCCCAGTCATGCCTCGTTTTGGAAGAACAAGCCTTTAGTGAAATGCAAGAGTCAGGACAGAGGATGGAAACACTTTTTTGCCAGCGCTTTTTTTGCTTCCCTATGTGGCTGTGGATGCAGGCCGCTCTGAGAAGGGCCAGTGCAGGGGAATAAAAAAGCAGAGAGGAAAGCAGGAGACCTGGTGACTAACCAGTGCTAGGGAGGCCCCTCACCGCGGCATTAGGACACCATGGGCTTCTTGTCTTCCTGTGGTTGGGTGGTGAGCATGCATGTTGCTGGCGCTTGGCTCCATGCACGAAGCTTTCATATTTCTACAGCTTTGCAGTTCCACCTGTCCTGCAGGAAAGAAGTGTGTTACTTGCCTTGGTAGTTTCCTAAATAAACCCTATGAGTTCAGAAGAAATTCCCTTCCTAGAGCAGCAGAGGCTCGCAGGCTCAGGGTGGAGATTACAGCCCTGCCCTCTATGAGCAGCCCGGGAGTGTAAGCCAGGGAAGGAGTGGGCAAGGGCAGATAAACCATAGTCCGAGGAAGTTTAAAAATCACAAACAGGTAATAAACTGGTAAGTTTTTCACTACAATCAAATACCCTTGATTTACACAGAGCAGTTTTCTAGGGTTGCTGGGTACTCAGAAACTGTATGCATTGCAAGTTAAAGAAAACTCTAAATGAAAAAAATATTTTTTAAATAATTTGCGCTCTTATGAATGCAGGTCCTGGTCCATGACAACGCTTTTTGTAACATTTATTACAAGTGACTAAGCAAAATATGTACAATCTTTTTTGCAAATACCCAACACATTGTCTATTTCATATAAAATTTCATTCCATATTTTTTGCGAAGGGCCTGGAAAAACCATAATATTTCTTTTGTTTGTTTCCTATGGCAAAAGAGTTTTTCTTTTCTCTCCTTCTTTCCATTGTAGGCAGAGTCTCACTCCCTAGAGGATGTAAAAGCAAAGATAGCATCATGAATATGTTATAAATTCCACCTCAGGACATGTTCCACTTCTAGAAAAGGAGTTATAATGAGAAGTGTTTCTTCAAATAAAAGTGCATGTGACTTCATTTTAGAAGTTCTTAGAGTTTTGAACAGCTATATGAACTGGGGAAGTGTTGAGGCACAAAGCAGTTTGAATGTCTCTTCTGTGTGGCCTTGTGTGAGGGGGACCTGTAGGTACCTGTGGGTGTGGATGGGGAAACAGTCACCAGAAAACAGCAAGTCCAAGAGAGGAAACATGTGGGCCGAGGAGGTTGTAAAAGCCTTGGACACTGGTGGACCTGTTGAATCTGCGAGAGCTGAGAAACTCGGGACACACAGAGTGACCTGATGGTGTCCAAGGCCACCCCACACACCAGCTGCACGGCTCAGGCCACCTCCACGAAGGTGGCAGATGATACGTGCAGGCAAAGACCATATATACACCTGATGTGAGTAGGCAGCCCTGTAGGGGTTGCTTGAACACCCACCCAGAAGCTGTGGCACATCAGCATGATCCCCTGCCCCTGAGTAAAATGCTGAGGCTGGTGCCTCCTTGCTCGTGGCCCAGCCATGTAGCTGCACACGGGGGTGTCATCCATGAGAGGCAGGGTAAAAAGTGAGAATGCTTGGATCCCATTCATGATAGGAGTTCCATTAGTAAAAGTTATTCTGCTACTATTCATCAGGATCTGTCTCCCCTGACTCAATCCCCAGGAGGGACAACAAAAGGGCAGTGCATACAGCACCTGTATGGGTCCTTCACCATGTCCTGATAAACTCCTCCAACAGGGTCCATGTCCCTCCCTTGATACCAGTAAGGAGCCCCAGGATCACATATAAAATTGTTGGCAGAGCTAAGAACAAAAGCAATTTAGAGGAGCCTTAGTTATACAGCTCTTTTTCCTGTTGTGAAGATAGAGGGGTGGGTAGGGAGGAGAACTTAACTTTAAGATCAGCAAAGCCTGTCTTTTAATTTTGGCGCCAAATTTATACCCTAAAGAAGTGCTTTCACAAATTTATACCCTACAAGGGTTTCAAATTTATTGCCTACAAGGCTTTCACACAGACGTAGATCCAATGCTGAACTCAAGCAAAAGTATAGGCCCTTACTGGCACTTAGCAATATCCCACCACGTACAGGCAAATGACAAGGTAGAGTCCCTGTTCCAGGGGACTTACAGAATAAATAGACAAGACAGAGTGATGCTGGCAGGGAAACCATAGCAGGCAGGGAAAGATTGCTCAAGATCACAAACATGTCAGGTCCTTTGCAGGGCAAGTGGGCTGACCCCAACTCCCCAGTAAAATGTACATCCCTGTGCCTATAGCCTTATGACGAAAATAGGATCACCAGGATTTCTTTTTCATTTCTACCTTATCTTCATCCAACTTTATTTAAAATATATGAAAAAAGGAGGAATTTGATCATTTAAAGAAAATTTTCTTTTAACGTAGTCCTAGACACCGGAGACTGGAGCCACCACTTGTTATGGACCACAACACAGCATTTCAGGCCTGGAAATGGAAAATGGAAATCCTCAAAAGTATCTGAGTAAGAGCTAAGAGTTGTCCAGCTTTGTCTCCTTATCTTGGGTTGGGTCATATAAATTATAATATCTTTTTTTTTCAAGGGAGAATAATGGTAGTGAAGAAAAGCATTCCTGCACAGGACTTCTATTTATAATGAATGTGTTTTAATGGGAAAACTGTTTACTGCTTTGAGGTACATTGTCTTGAAAATACATTGAGAGAGCTTCTGTGATGGCTTTCTTGAAGAGCACAGTTGAGAACATGTATCATTCATGATTCATCATCTGCAATTGAAATTTTACTTATTCTGTCCTTTTAATTTCATTTACTTATATGTATGGGAGCTTAAATCACACTTTTCCTGCTTAGGCAAAACATAATGTGTATGAAAACCTAATCAAAAAGGTGGCAGCAGCCTAAAACTATTGTGCTGGGTAAAACACAAGCAGTCGAAATTTAAAAACGAAGAGGCGTGGTAGAAACCATAACACCCATAGAAAACGTATGGCAGATTTATTTTGGGTAACAGTTGTTCATGGCTCACTTGGGCTGGATGCTGAGCTGCCTTGGCAAGAGGTTGTTTAAGCAACGCTCAGATAAGAACATGTTCTTAATATCACTATCTTTAAGGATAACCAGAACTTAAGAACGTGCTAAATGCTCTGCTCATCACTCTCTGAGTTAATTGCCAGAAAAAAGAGGCTCAAAATATGTAACTGCTCTGGGGTGTCTGCAGCTCTCATTCTCCAGCAGACTCCATGAGGGCAGTGATTCTTAAGGAGTGCTCTCCCTATGGGTTTCAGTATTTCACCTCTTCACACTTTGTGCCCCTTTCATGGGTACATATGTCCCGCTTCCAGCTGCCTATGCTTCACCAGAGCCTGTTCCTGTAACTCAGCAACCATCACCCCCTTTGGCCTCAGCAGACTTGGCACTTGAAACCAGAGTAAGAACTCCTTGTCATCTCCCAGCTCCTAGCCAGCTCCAGCTGCTCCCGAACTACTGTGTTGGTTCCCTACTCCAACTCTTCTTAAAAGACCTTGCACTTGAGGTATGGCCAGGACATGCCCCTTCCTGCCCTCACACAAATGCCAAAATGTCTGGGCATTGGGTGCAGGGAGGGAAGGGAAGATGGGGAGGGGACAATCAAAGACCAGCTCGCTTCCCCAGGTAGGTGCTACCTGTCTCCAGAAAGAAAGAGATTTACTACTCTGAAGGGAGTCAGATCTGCAAAAATGTGGCAGATGCATGTAGTTAAAGGACACACTTTGCACTTACTTGGAAGAGAAGTCATTTTTCCCTGGTATTTATAAGAAGGTAGAATATAGCTGCACCTGGTCTTTCCTTGTCTAGCTCCTGCTTTCACATGGGCTCGTGTTATACTAAAAATGATCCAGACATGATTTCTGAATGTCAGTCTGCTCATCTGAGGAGTTTTAATTTCCCCACCAAGACAAGAAGCTTGAAAACTGATATCCCAGAGGGAAATTGGCTGAAATGCTGTAAACTACAGACTGTGGTAAAAGAAAGCCACCTACAGAGAAATATATCAGCACTGAACATATGTTTAAAATTGACTTTTAAAATAGATGTAACTGGGGATTAACTACTATCACTGTACTGGCAACTCAGAGCCAGTGTCTGCAAAGAGAGCATGGGGATTTTAATCAACTCATTCATTCATGTCAAATCTTTGTGGCTTATGTCAAAAAAAAAAATTAAATTCTTCCATGTGTCCCTAAATGCCCCTGACAGCTGACTATGATTTGATCAAAACACCTCTTCTTATGAGTGCAACTTCCTTTGAAAATGAACAGTTTTAAAGCATCAGACCTCCTCTAACTTATTTCCATTGCCTTTTTAGAAGAAAAGCTTAACTGAACTCATTAGCTAAATTAGCGTCTGATTTTGTTCCTGCATGCTGAAATAAATCAATGCGTACAATGAAATTAAAATGACAGCATTAAACATTGATATTCTTAAATATTGATGCTCTGGCTGAAGAGGATTTATGTTCAGTGCTTTATTACTTATTAAACTCTCCATTGGTGAGCAAAGCATTTATTACAGACTGAACCTACTCAATCAGCTGTTACGGATTTTTGACACTGGGTGGAAAACACCCACAGAATCACTGATTAGTCCTTTTGCATGACCATTGACTATTCAGAGAGAGACAATTGGATCAGGTTTCATGGCAGAAGAACATTCATTGTAAGCGGGGTTTGCAAAGGAATGTAAAGGAGCTTATCATCAAAGTCTCCTGTGGCAGTCGATGGGGCCCTGACAATTTCAGCTCATAGGGAAAGAAAAAAAAAAAAAAAGAGATTTGAGGAAATGCTGTTTGTGGTTACGTGGATTTAGCCTCCCCAGTCATCAGGACAGCTAATGACCCCCAGTCTTGTAACTGCAGGAGTTTCACCAGTTCAGCTGTGCATGGCATGAATCACATCAGACACAGGTGAGAGACTGACATAATCCTTATGTCTCCCTCCAGCTTGCCCATGCAGAGAGCACCAATCCAGTTACACCATAGGCTAAAACATTGCTGTAGAAAAGGACTCATATTCAGCTGTGCAATATATTTTAGGGAAGTCAATCCTTTGAATGACTTTCTGTTGTAGCAAGGAAACCACCGCAGTTTGCTCACTGTAGTCATGCAGGAGGTAGGTACCTCCGAACATATAGATACTTCAAAATGTATGTATATGGCTTTACTATCCTTATCCAGATGTAAATGGAAAACTCAGTGTGATTCTATTACTTGTAATACTAAATATTGCCTCCAAAAATGTGTGACCAAGTGAGACATATGTAGACATGCCAAGCTTTGAGATACAGCACTTAGCAGTAAACTGATCAAATTGCCAGGACATCAGTCTGCACAGGCAGAATAACATCTTAATCCCTGTGATTAGTGCCTGTTACTGCAAAAAATACAATATTTGGTGCCTAATGCATTCCTCTGCTTTTATTATGCTTGCCAACATTGATAGTGACTCACAGTAAAACAAAGGTAACATTTGACATCCTTCATGAACTCCCACTCATCAATTAGACACCATAAAGCTTCGACATTTCCATGTAGAAATCAGCGAGTTTGAATGCCGGCTTGCGTGGCTAATGCACATCCTTCAGCGCATAACTGGCTCAGTGCTAATAAGTTAGAAGAGCTCGGGTATGGCCAATCATGCTCGGGCAGCGGCTTATTCTAGAAAGCTGCTATTTTTGGAACAGCTGAACCATATGAAGACTTAACAGGTTACTTCCAAAATGAGTCTCATTACTGCAATTCCCAAATGCCCACGGGTGGGGCTTGTGCAGGAGGATAATGAGAAGACCGAATCTAAACCAGTCATGTTGGAACAGGACCAGAGGAGGGCTGTGAAGATGATCAGAGGGTTAGAGCATCTCTCCTATGAAGACAGACTGAGAGAGTTGTGGTGGAGCTGCTACGCCATGCTGTGCCTCAGTGTAGGCTGAATTGGCTTTACGCTGTCAGGATGGCATATACGTGCCTCTGAGCAGGATGACAGAGGTTGGTTAAACCATGCTGGCTGCTCGTCCAAAGGAGATCTGGGCACAGCAAGTCAGGCAGAGCACAGGTGAGACACGTTTTCTTCATCTCCTCTACAAGGAGGACAGGGTGAGAAATCTGGACTCAGGAAGAAAAGAAGTACCTTAAAATTGCAATATATGAGCTAAGAGAAGAAGTGGGACAGAAGCAGAGAGCATATTTTTGTAGCTGTGTGAAGAGTCTGGTTTAACTGTTGAATGACCGAGTTCAGGACACCAGCAGCACATGAGACATGGAAATTGTCTGCTTCTAAAGGGAAACCACATGGGTGCCTGCTGCTGTGCAGGTGTCAGTGTCCCAAGCCCCACGTCCAGCAAGCCTGGATATGCTTGAGAGGACTGACAGAGCATCTCAGAGCCAATCTGGCCCTTGGTGGTGGCTTCTGGTGTGAGCACAGGGCTGACAGAACTGCCTTGATTTGCCTGGCATGTACTGAACCAGAGACTGTGCGTTCACATGATGTTTGTTGCTCTGCAGCAGCTGGAAGCAGGGCAGAGGAGAGTTACTACACCTGTGGCATGGATGTATGCAAGAACATTTCTCAGGGTCCTCAGTGGCGGCCCAGGAGGTGCTGTGCCCATGGTGGCACAAGCTGTGCTGGCAGAGGGGTTGGGGCTAGAGGTCAGCATCCATCTGTGTGAGGTCTCAAATGAGGAGCGTGCCCTCCGAGCTCTCCTGTTTGCTGGCTGTGTCTGAGATGAAATGCAAGTTTATGCAGGAAACCATTGCCAAAATGCAGCTGTGTCGCTTGCCAGGCATTAGGGGTTTGTCTTTACCCTGCCTGTAGGTTTCTTTACACAGCCCAGCACCATGTCTTGCTTGTGGCCCCTGACAGCCAGCACCACAGTAAAGCCTTAAAAAAAAATACCTGCATTTCTGTGCCTGTCCTCTGAGAGTTTTTTGTGCCTCCTGCCTTTCCCTGGTGGCTGAACGGAGGGGGGCCTTGGCACAGCGCTGCTGGCAGGGCATGGATCTCCTGCAGAATCATGCTCTCCCTCTGCATGCCTGTGGAAAGGTGTGTTGATCCCTCAGCTGCGTGCGAGCCAGAACATGGCTGTTTTCCAGGACACCACCTAAAAGCCAACATCTGGTTAGCAGGGCTGTGGCACGGCAGATGCCACCCGGGCAAACGGAGCTTAAGCCATGCTTGAGAAGGTATGGAAAAGGAGCCGTTGGCCCCGCCACAGCCTTCGGGCCTCAGAAACACGTACAGGGATGTGCCTGCCAAGGTGAAACTGGTCTCTATCCTCACAGGAGTGAAATCTCAGTGGTTGCCTCTATGGCAGGAATTGCACAGAGCAGCATGGCTCTTGCCGGGTCAGCGCAGCCAGGTGACACCAGTGTAACCCCCCGTGGGGATGGGGTCCCAATCCCTGCCCCCAGGCTCTGGCTCGGCCACCCTGAGAGCACAGTCTCCATACCAGCATCGTGTCTTCCTGCCCTCTCGTCCCTCCCCTCATCCCTTGCTGTACAGCAGCCCCTCTGCAGGGCAGCTTGAACATGGCCCCAGGGCACGCCAGCAGCTTTACTGTGCCAGAGGTGTTTGTGTAATGACAGGCAGGAACACAGCTCACCAGCTACATCAGGGTGCACTCGTGTCTCCGCTCCCTCCTGCTGCTGCAGCTTCTCCCGCAAACGAGAGTTTTAGGACTGGCAAAGCAGTGAGTCTGCCACACATCGTCAGCTCCGGCAAATGAGCAGGCACGGTAAAACCCCTTGCTGCTGTTTGCCCAAAATGCTTCAGTCATGTCTTCTGAACAGGCTTCCTCCATGACGCACTGCTGCACAAGATACCCTCCACTTGCAGGATCAACAGGTAGTTCTTGAGCAAGAGGGAAGGTTGCACCACCTTATGATGCCTCTCACTCAAAATGATGGAAGCTGCTGTCACCTAAAACACTCCTTGTTCCATCAGATTTCTCTCTCCGTGCTGCCCTCCAGCTCCAGAGGCATTTCAATAAAAACTGAACCTCTGGCCATGTTTGCCAGGGAAAGCAGGGTATGAAGCCATGAGTAATGGAGCTGCTCGGGTTCCCCAGGATAGCATTTCATTTATGGTCTTTATCCTGATGCCTGTTTTCCTTCAATTGAATAAAGGAGTCACTGATTTCCTTGGGAGTGCAGAAAGAAAATCTTCCAGCCTGTCTTTTGTGCTAGATGTAGAAGAGTTTTGGCTTTTCTCTTGTCAAAGGCTACTGTGGAGCACCATCCCGGATTTCCATCTTTCCTTGTCTTCTCTGGGTAAAGTCTAGCCCTTCACTTTTCACCTCAACTTTCATCACTGCTCTTCCCAGCTTTTCAGCTTCTCCCCAGGCAGCTGCCAGCTGCCTCTTCTGCTGTCGTTGTTCTTCTTTACTCTACTTGTCCAAAAATCCATAATGACTAGCTACATTTCTAAAAAGATATTCAAAAAGCTAGTCTTAATAGTACGTTTTCATTTCACATATGCTTCACTCAGCAGCGGAGAAATCTAAAGTATAAAGAGAAGCTTTACAGAACAGCTACAAGTACTTGGTGCTGTACGGATATTTTTGAGTCAACCCATGCAAAAGTCACCTGGTTTCAAGTTTCACTATAAAATTTATTAACTTAGGGTGAAACTCTGCTCAGTTGTGAGTTAGAAGTTTGGGTTATGGGGTGTTTTTTTGCTTAGAGAGACCTGACAAAGTTCAGCAGTTTCATATGGCTTTGACATGACATCAGGCAAACCTTTAAAGCAAATACGTTCACAGCAGCTGCAGTATGAGGATTTTGAGCTGTAAAAAAGTCTGTACGATCTGCCAAGTAGATTTCTGGAGTGCAAAGTGTGCAAACCAAAACAAGAAAAGTCTCAGCTGCACCTGCGAGCTGGTGGCTATAGTGCTTTGCTGGCTCCTTGGCATCGCTGCCGCCAGCCGAGGGGCAGGAGAGGATGGTGATAGCTCTGGTCTGGTCTGTCACAGCGGTGGTGTGCTGGCAGAAGATGTCAGCAAACTTCACACCCATGGGCTACACCAGTGATCTGCTGCTCTGACATCTCAAGGGGCATCCTAGGGGCCAAATACGCCAGATAGCCCTCTGTATCTCCTTTTCCTTGTGCTGACACACTTCCCAGTGTACTTGCAGCACCTTGCTGATACTGGGGAGGCTGTGTGAGGAGGACAGGGCACCGTGGCCAAAGGGGCAGTGCTACCCCATCCCTGTTTGACTTCCCATGGGCTGTGCGACACAGATCTCCACTCTGGGTGCAGTTAAGATGCAGCTGAGATACTCAGCATTTCAGCTTTGAGACTTATTTTAGCTGTAGGTGGGGCCTTATCCTGGCTCCTGTCTTGCTTGTGCCCTTGTGCAACACAGGCACCAATGTGCTTGGGAAGACTTCAGGTGGAAAGAGAAGCTGTGACACCTTCCAGAATGAGAAATAGCACTACAATTTCTTGAGTAAGGTGAAAAACAGGATTGAAAGTCTGGTAGATCTGGGCTGACCGCTCTTTCCTTTCCTTGTCGCCTTTATCATCCCTGATGATGAGCCCTAACATCTTGCAGCAAACTGCAGGGTTGTCGCTTACTTTGATTGCTCACAGTGCATGACACAACTGGCCTGGCCCTGATTGTGCTTTTTAGTTGCTACTTTAGCACATGTCCATATAGGAAAAAAAAAATGCTGACTGTATTTAGGCAGTGGCTGGGGATGTAATGTGAAATGCTCGTTTCCCCTTACATAAGATAACATAATGTAAACCAATATAATATAATATAATGTAACAACAAAATATGACATAAAAAACTGTAGCATACCAAACATAAATATGCACCTATATTGTATAATATCCTCTTGTTGCACTGGGAACAGAGTCACAGGGAAGAGAGGTGGTTTTGCTCTGAATACTAGCTAAGTGCTGGGTACCCACACTTTTTTTCCACTGCCACCATCAAGTCTCTTAAAACCACTGTGCTGTGCAGTGAGAAGTTATCTGTGGCACTACAGTTCCCTCCCCAGGGCATAGGGGAAAGAGGTTTTATTTGTGAGTGGTTTGCTGTTCTCTTTCCCCTTGGATTGCTACTGCTCAGATTCAGCAAGACTCACTTGTGTTTCTAAGGCTTCCTGGACAAGGTGGGAAACTTTCTTTGTGTGAGTGTATGTGGAAAGATGCGCTGTGTTTAATTTAGGTGCATAACTTTGCCACTGTCGTTTATTTCACTTGTTTATCAGAATATATTGGAGGCAAAATAAGCAATAAGAATAAATAAAGCTAAATGAATTGAACATGTCAACTAGAAGCACCTTAAAGCACCTAAGGTAGCACACCATGCTAAGAAGTCTTCTCTTGTTGACCCTACTTCAGTGTAGCTCCAGCTGTATTCCATGAGCACAGCACCACCACCACTTGCCCTTCAGCTGCTGCTGGTTCTCCTCTTCCTCACCAACAGCCTGCTCAAGCAAAGCAAAGGGTTACTGAAATCCTGAGCTCCCATGAGGCACCATCAGCAGCTTCTGCCTACCCTTCAAGTACATATCAAAACCAGAAGGGATACCATGATCACTCATGTTTGTGCTTAAGGAAAGAAACTTTAACCTGGAAATCTACCAGGGAGGGACTGCTACCAAAGTAGGGAAGGAAGAGTGAGGAGAAACACATCACAGAGAAGAGGAAGAGAATGGAAATGTAAAGGAGAAATAAGCAGATGAATAAAAGAGAAGACCAAAACACGACAAAAAATTAGACACAGTACAAGGAAAATTCCCATCTTTATTTCATCTGTGCTCACTCCAGTCCAGTTCTCAGAAGGTCATCTCTTGCATTGAAGTGGGCTATAAATGGCAACAGTAGAAAAAAAGCAATATTAGCCTCTCTTCTTTGTGAGGGGAGGTGTGAGACATCAGTCCTGCAGCTGGGATGGCCAGTCCAAGCCGAGATGTGTCTGTGGGTGGAGTAGGCAAAAGGGCTGACACTTTTTCTATGCATGAAATCTGAGTAAATACACTCTCTCTCCTTTTTTTCATTTTGGGAGATTTCAAGGCCCCCCTGATGTAGTGCCTCCACTATGCAGTATCAGGAAGATGTTTATCTGTTATGGTTTCGGGACATGTGTAAATGATACGTTTGGCTCCAAGTTTCAAGCCTGAGCAGGACTGGAAGCGGTATGTGGCCCTGAAATGCTCACTGTGGGGCAGAGAAGTCTGGGCTTCACCTTTGTTCATCACTAAATAGCAGCCTGAGAGGAAGCAGGGCTGGGCTGGATTCCTCAAAGGTGAGTGACTTTCATGTTTTACATAATACGCATTTTCAAAAAAATGCCCTTGGGGTTGGACCGATGCCACCTTCCATGAAAATCCCCTGGAAAACTTGCTGTGGCTCAGCAGGGGAAGACCATATTGGATATTGTCAGCATGTTAAAATCCTCCTGATATGGAGGCAAGAGGGAGAAAAATTTTGGCAAAGCTGTTACTTATTTCAACTAAGGAACTTGATAAACAAGGCTCTGAATAATTGCACCTCTGAAAAGGGATTTGAGAAGAAAATATGAGAAGCTTCATCAAAAGAGAAATGAAGTTTATTTGCATGAGAAGAAATACATTCAGCTTTACCAAGATGAAGGTCTGGGCTGTGTTGAAGCCCTGTCAAAAGAGATTAGTTGTTTCATATAGTAATCATAACTAGCGTCCTAATGGATTAAAAATACCTCTTTCACCTCCACAATGAAAATTTTTTTTTTAGATCAAGCTGACTTGCCCTGGAATAACTCAGCCCAGGGCCCTCACGTTGGTCTGTCAGACACGCAGCACACCCTGCAAGGGGCAAAACCTGTCCCTGCCTTCTACCTCCAAGAACTGTTAAACAAAAATAACACTGTTTTTTAAGGGGGAGGACTGAACCAAAGCAGCTCTTTGAAATATCTGCCAACTCAGACGCCAGGTCTCCAGACAAATTACTATAAATGAGTGAGTGTGACTAGGCAGTGTGATAGCTGGGGCAATTTCCATGAGTGATGCTCATCAGGAATATAATGTTGTTGAAAGTAAAGTTGGCAGGGCACTGACATACCTGTAAACCAAGGTTAAGGAGATTCAACCCATCCTCCACGTAAGTCCTGCCATCCTTCCCCTTGGAGTCAGAAATTTTTTTTCCAGTGGATATCTCCAATGCCATGTTAATATTGTAGATTTAGCAAAATAAAAAATAAATGTAAACTTGAAATGGAAATTAGAGCTAGGCATAAACTAATAATGAGCTAGTAATTCACTGTCATCCAGATATTATTAATAGTACTACATTGCACTTCGTATCATACAGCATTGGATGGTCTGTAGGAGCCATCGTGGAACAAAATCCTTTCCTTTTTTTCCCAGTGAGTGAGGTTACTATAGGACCTGCAGAGTTGCCAGTAAAAAGCCATCCTTTGTCTACACAAGACAGCTGGTAAGACCTTGGGTTCCTTCCTGGTCATCCAGAAGCACAGGCAACGATAGCTGTGCCACAGCCAAAGGGCCTGTGGGCATCTGTATGCGGGCTTTAAGTTATTTGAAATCAATTGGTTTACTGTGCAGAAAGGCTCACGCTAGGCAACAAGATGAGCTTAGGTGCTGGCACAGGCCAATCAAGCTCCTTGGCTCAGAGTTGCTGCTGGATGGCACAGGACCACACTTCATGTGGGGCCCAGGCACCCAGCTATTTTGCCTCCCGTGCTGCAAAGTTGCACTGATCCCTCCGAGGGAGGCAGAGGAAAGATGATCTTTGCACAAATAAAATGGATAATCATGTATTTGTGAATTGCATTATGTTGTATTTGTATTTCTGTCTCCATCTCTCCCTCATGCTCTGTTTGGTATGATTCTGATGTAGTTTACTGTCCTCTCATGCCAGCTTTCCAAACACATCCATTCAGTTTTATAACTCTGCAGAGGGATATCTAGTATATCTGCTTGCCAGGATAGAGCAGCAGCTTATAATAGGTTTACTTTTCTGGAAGCTACATTCTTCAGTGGCTGGCCAGAGGGTTTTACATCAGCCGCACACAGACTTTTGGAAGGGACCTGGCAGCAATTGTGCTGGAGAGCACCTGGGAAAGCAGAGTTCAGCTCAGGAGAGAAATCACACACATCAGCTTCATCATCCCCGGGCCAACCATCTGACTAGGAATCTGCTTCATTTTTCAGCTGTTCACATCCACAACAATTTTGTTTTCAGTCTCAAAAGTACCTTTTAGGTTTCTCCCTCTAAGAAGAAAAAGGTTATATAATGTATAAGATATTGAGAGGTAGCACAAGGAAATGCTTGTCTTGTCATTCCCTCTGCCTGGTTGGGCTTTGTCTCATGTTAAACATGGGTAGAAAAACAACACAGGGTTAAAGTCTGATTTCAAGTGAGTGGAGAGGTGGAGAGGCTGAGGTGCTCTGGTACAGGTTTTAAAAGTCTAGCTTTGTCCTTGGAATGGATTTATGTTATGGATATGCAAAAGAGTTCATGATTATAAGTTTCATAATGTTTAAAATGTGCTCCTGGTACAATGATGCCCCAAGCTTAGAGCTGACAGTCTGCAAACATATATGAGCTCCATGGATTAATATCACCCACTGTTCTGAGAGCACGTGAGGAACTGTTTTTCTGGTTATGTACTTGGCATGCGGAACTCTTTAGGCCAGAAAAGGGGTTTAGAGCTGCACAGTTTATCTTTGCAAATGCAGATCAGGTCATTTGTATGTTTGGCTGTTCGATTAATGCATACAACTATATCAGCAATCCAGCATAAGCCTGTTTGAAACATGTCCCTGGCAGTCAACTGGGCGTTTCTAATCAAGCTTGACTCTGGAGCTACTTCCATACTCCAAAGGGATTACACTATCACAAATCACTGGGTACCATTTCCGAATGGTGTAATTGCTGAAAGGCAGCTGGAGGAAATGCTGCCTTGCTTCCTAATTTATAAAGATCGAAAAGTCATTTGTTTAAATGAGAATTATCTCTTTATCATCTGGAAAAACAAAGTATTATATGGCAATCCAAATATGTCAGAGCAGTAGTGTGTCGATATGAAGCAAGACAGAAAATGCTAGGCAGATGCAAAGCCTTACGTGCTGTTTTCATCTTTGTACCGATTTTTCTGCGGGTCCTAGAACAAGACTGGTCCCTGTGGTTTGCCATCTATAAAATGCCTATGAAGTTATAATTTTACCTCCTTCTGAGGTCTATTGAAAGGGTTTATCCTTTAGTGTTTGCAAAATATTTTGAGATTCCCAATGGAATGTGTTCCATCAATGTAAAATATGCATTATTCATCCTTTTTAAAAAATTGAGTTCTGACTTAAGGAGCAAAAGATTATCTTGCAATCAAAATGCAGCTAAAATGAACAAACTAATGTTTATGCTTTTCACAACACCAAAAACCTGAGGGACTCTATTCTGTTCAGATTTTGCTGGGTTTTCTTTTTATTTAAGGTCCATTTAATTCAGATTTCCCAGAAATCAATCTACAATCAACTCTGGATGAGCTTGCTACACTGGATATAGATCCACCAGTGTGGATATGTGCCTGATCAATTTGGTATTTGATTTATCTGCAAGCATGTTAGCCCAGATTAATACATTCAGCTGACTGAAAGCAGCTCTCTGAAGGGCCAGCCGAGGTATCTCTGCACAATAATCTCACTGTGCTCTGCAAACTTGCATGGAGTCAGCTCTGGTCTGGGAGGACTTATTCATTGTCACTTGGCTTTGGCTCTGTGTGCTCCAAGCTACTCACTGCTCTCTCCAGTGCATCCGTATCAGGGAGGATTATCAGCCCAGGTACAGCTCAGTGCAGCGGCAGTATCGGATGTGGTTTTGCACCTAAATAAACAAGCCAGCCCAGAGCTTGCTCTTCCGAGGCTGTAATACAGAGACACTCCAGCACCGCTGCTGGAAACAGCCTGTATCTGCCAAGTTTATTGGATCCCTGGCACCTGTGCTGGACTGGGGGTCCCTTAGGGCCGCGCTCACTGGGTGTCCCCCACTGTGCTGTAGATCCAGGACGTATCATCCCCAGACACTGGCTCGTGGAGGAGAGCTGACACCATTGTCCTAAACTGCAGAGGATCAAATTCTCCGCTGCTGTAAACTGAGGCAGTGTCTTTGATGCCAGCACAAACTGCAATGGTTTGCACCAGACAGGGACTAGCACAGTGCCTAGGTATCACAAAACCTTCACTAAATTTTCACTGGTCCTGGAAAGAAAACAAGGGTAAGAAAGAAACAAGCTGGTTATTCGTTTTCTCATCTATAATGGGTCACTATGCTGGAGAAGAGGGCAAAGCTGCCACAGGCAGCTCTGAAATAATTTATAGATTACTGACTGGGAAGTTCATCATGCTACAGGTCTCACTGAACTTGGCAGCATTACAGGTTTATCTTTTCACACCCAGTTGTTTTTTAATGGCCTCACAGGAAGGCTATACTGGCCTGGTGCTCACCCTCCCAGCCTTCATTAGATATTCAGGTGCTCTTCTTGGCAGGGGACCAGGACAGGGGAATAGATGACTCCTTTCTCTCCTGGAGATGATGCCCTCCCAGCACCAAATCCTATTTTTCGTCTAAAAGGCAACCCACTCCTTCCTCCTAAGAATGCTTTTAACTATAATTTCAGCAGGATTGTAAACTTGTAGGCAGCTTCACACAGGTAGATTTGGGCTCCTGTGCAGTCCTTCAGTAGATCAGGAAAGGGGTACACCAAGTTTATTTATCCAGGGGAGTCAGGGCAACACCTGTCCTAATCTGTTGAATTATTATGTAGAGAATGTGATCCATTAGTTTTCATCCACTGGACTGTCCTGGGTCCCCTTCAGACTTTCCTGGGGGATATTTGGAAGGGAAGTTGCACAGAAAGAAGAAACTCAGTCAAATTACGAAGGATGAAGACAAGGAACGACAAGAAACATCAAGTCACAAAATTAAGCTTGCAAGAGAAATAAAAACTAAGAACAAAACAGCCTGTAAGCTGTGTGGTGTCTAGGGGACAGTTCAAAGAAGTTTGGATTCGTCACCCAACAAGCAGCTAGTCTGCAGCAGAAAGCAGCAAGAATGAAGCAGACAATTAAAATATCCAGCAGTCTTCACTGTTCGTGACCTGAGGACTAACAAAACCAGCATCAGAGAAAAAAGGAAGCACTCGGGTCTAAAAAGAAAAGAGTGGGCCTAGCTAAAGTAGCCATTTTGAGGTTGTTTCATCCTGAGGATATTCACCTCCGAACACTCAGAGTGTTGGAGGAGGCTGCATTTCCACACCACCTTGGTCCAGCTTTGAAGCTGGCAAAATCTCTTAGGGACTCATCTCTGCCGCCTGCGCCACAGTGCAGCCTTCCCTTAGCTGTGATCTACAAACTGGACTGCTAATATACCCTGGGTTGAGATAATCCTTCAAAGATAAAGGAGGAGAGGTTTATTTTCTAACTGGCAAAATTACAGTACAACAATTGTACTTACAAAGATGGGCATCGGGGGTAAGTGGTGGTTTCAGGACGGTGACAGATAGGATGGAGAGAGAGGGGGAGGCATGAGGTGCGGCAGAGGTGGGAATCAGGAATTTCTCACACCATCTTCTGCCAAACCGGACACAGAAAGGTGCAAGGCAGTTTCAGAGGAATTAACTTTTATCATTGACAAGCTGAAGTGGACAAAATAGATTGTGGAAACTGGACAGTTGCAAACTTATTCTTTACACTTAAAAAAGGGAAAGAAAAGCTGAGTGAGCTATAGATCTACCAGCCTAAATTTAATTTCTGAAGCAAACTGATAAACAGATTATCTGCAAGCACCAAGAAGCCACAACCAACATGCATTTCTCAAGAGTGACCTTATTTTCTTTTCAGTCAGCGCCAAAAGCCTGATGAAAAAGAGAAAAGCAAAAGATGTTGGATAAGACGAGTGTAGTAGAGCTTTTAACTCTGTATTTCCCCTGACATATTAAAGAGCAGGTTATAGTAACATGCACTTGGAGCAGCTGGAAGGTTGCTGCCCAAATTATTGAAAACCCACTCTCAAGAAATAATTATGAGAGGTTTAGTGTCAAGCCAGAAAAGCATATAAAATGAAGGTCCCAATGTTTGTCAAAGGTCCAGGGCACATCAGTATTTTCTACAGTGCTTGAGATGCTGTAAAATGGAGAAGGTGTGCTAACAGGTAGCTGGTCAGGAGGAGCTGTGAGCACTTTGAAGGCAAGCCTTGGACTTAATATAAGCATGACAAATGGGAGAAATTGGCTGGAAAAGTAGGAAACAATTCTATAAGAAGTGTGAAGTCAGATGAGCATGTGTCAGCAATGCTTTACCCAGAGGTGAGTTGACTTGGGTCTTCAGGGATGGCCAGGTGACTAACCAGGGTCTCACACAGCTTTTTCTTTTCAATAAGAAGGTATTTTAAGATGGGGAAAAAATAAGGAAATGGAAAAGCAGTATGCAAAGTTCAGTGCTTGCCTGAGCTGTGTCTGGTCCTAGTAGCTCCAACTAATCTCTTGTAGTATACCTAGTAATATTACCTAAATAGAGTAAATTTTAAAAGACACAGTGAAGTGAATCCTGCACCATTTGAAAGTCCCTTGATTTTTGCCATGTAAATCCATGTAAAATTTGGCCCAAAGCACTTAGCATGGATTAACTTCAACTGCAATAGTCAGCAGGAAGTCCAAGTACAGAGAGAGAACAAAAGATACAATATTTTTGAGATTAATATTTTTGCTCAATATTTTTGAGAAAATATGAAAGAATTAGGAAATTATCAAAGTAAGGTTATGTACAGTGCAGTTCTCAGTCATGACCATGACTTTGCCGCACCAAAGTCACTCCTTAAAATAGATTGGATAAGTAAAGTCAGAATAAAAAATATTGATCAAGCTTGTGCCTCTTCTGCACCTACAATATATAAAGGACTATTTTCATGATTATGCATGGTGGAAGCACACAGATGTGCACAGCTGAGCTTGGGAGGAGGAGGAGGAGGAGGAGGGTGTGCCAGGTGCTGTACAGACCCTTCCCAGGGATGGTCCTGTCCCCAACCTGTTAATAGTCGATGCAGAAGATAGAGACAAGCTGACAGGTATGAAAATGAGCCTGCCTGAGGGCAAGGCTTGAAACATTACCCAGGTCTCCTGAACCTTTATCTAATGTTTCACTCATTGATGAATTGCTTTGGACTAACAGAGCCTTAGACTGGCATTTAATTCAGGAACTGAATTAAATGGTAGATAGAATCATAGAACCGTTTTGGTTGGAAGAGACCTTTAAGATCATCAAGTCCAACCGTTAACACTGCCAAGTTACCACCAAACCATGGCCCTCAGCACCACATCTACACATCTTTTAAATACTTCCAGGGATGGTGACTCCGCCACTTCCCTGGGCAACCTATTTCAATGCTTGATAACCCTTTCTGTGAAGAAATTTTTCCTAATATCCAATCTGAACCTCCCCTGGTGTAACTTGAGGCTGTTTCCTCTCATTCTATCACCTGCTACTTGGGAGAAGAGACTGACTACACCTCACTACAACCTTCTTTCAGGCAGATGAAGAGAGTGATAAGGTCCCCCCTCAGCCTCCTTTTCTCCACACTAAACAACCCCAGCTCCCTCAACCACTCCTCATAACACGTGTGCTCTAGACCCTTAACCAGCTTCATTGCCCTTCTCTGGACACGCTCCAGCACCTCAATGTCTTTCTTGTAGTGAAGAGCCCAAAACTGGACACAGTATTTGAGGTGGGGCCTCACCAGTGCAGACTACAGGGGGACAACCACTTCCCTAGGCCTGCTGGCCACACTATTCCTGATACAGGCCAGGATGCTGTTGGCCACCTTGGCCACCTGGGCACACTGCTGGCTCATATTGAGCCGGCTGTTGACCAATACCCCCAGGTCCTTTTCCACCAGGCAGCTCTCCAGTCACAGTTCCCCAAGTTTGCATCGGGTCTCTGCATCACTGAAATCTCTGCTAACTGGTGCTATAGGTGGCAATGATCAGAGGAAGACCCATGAAAGGGTATAATGGGGACAATGCTCATCCACTCACAAAATAAGGGTGTGTGGCTCACATCCCATTGTCCCAGGCTTACTGGTGCAGCAGCTCACTGGTGCTGTGCATAGGGCCAGCATAGGGCCTGAGGGGCTCCAGGGCACCGAGTCCTTCACGGGCACTGAACTCGCTTGCAGATGGTTTCTCATACCCTGCATTTTCCTAGCTTAATTCTAGCTTGTAGAATTAAACACCACGTAACAAATTACATTGTCAAAGCAGACTGAGAAGAAATGAATCTTTCCAGCCTCATTCAGTTAATCCAGAATAAATAATGTGATATTTCTCAGTCCATTGCACAGGGAACAGACTATGCCAACTGATTTCTTCACCCTAATTGAGAAGAAATGGCCAGTTAATGTAGCTCAGAGGGAAATGGAAAGGTCTGGCTCTTCTAGTGCTGCAGACAAAAGTCTCTGAAAACTCTTTTGCTTGGTGATGTGTTAGAAAACGTCCTTCCCCTTCTGAGTGTAGCAAAAGGGGGCATTTCTAAGAGACCTCACAGATTTTATGTTATACTGGTTGACCACAGCAAAGAAGAGCAGCCTACGTGTCAAAGCAGACCAGTCAATCACTAAGGTTAATTAGTCCCCTGCAGCCGTGAGTGGCCACAGGTGCCGTATTACTCCTCTCATTGCACTGAGAAAGGAACTGCACACATCACTTGCAGAGGAATATAAGTGTTTTGTACTTTCCTTCACCACTGATTGCAATATAAAAGAAAAATACAGCCTGGCTACAAATGCCCATGGGGCTGGAAGTGTTGGCTGCCTTCAGTGGATTATTCTGCCTGTTAAAAATCTGCTCCTTTTCTGATTGCTGGTGGCTATCAGTGCTTTCAAAATGGATTTATTACCCAGGGCCCAATTACAGTAGCTGTCTGCACTGCTTTCTTCTTCTGGTGATGTTTGGAGGCAGGAGATAGGACAGCTGCTGGTACTGCTGTCCTAGTCCTTGCTGCTGGTCGGCACCTCTGGGAGAGCTGGCCAGGAGGATGTCCAGGAGAAGTGCTGCCCAAACACCTTCTCACAAAGCCCCAAGAACAGACCTTCCACTTATGATGGACAACCGTTGCACAACTCTTCTACCTTGAGGACCATATATCACATCTGCTCTGCAGCTACTTTTATATCATGGCTTGCTGCAGAGTGAACGAATGGTGGCCTAATAGTAAAGGTGGAACTTGCTGGACACATGTGCCTTTACAAGAGAAATTACATTGGCAGGCTGTTATTCCACAGTTTTTCTGAAAGAGAAACAGTTCTGTGGTAGAAATGAGGATCACAGGCTTCACTTTCCCAGTGTTTACCAAGTTAGAAATGTAGTAAGTCCAGGATATTAGCTCTACGGTCCTGTAATTTCAAGAAATTAAAGATAAGGAACAACATGTCTGAAATATCTTTTTTTCAGTGAAGCGGATTATTGATGAAAATGAAGGCTGGTAGAACTTGTGAAGAGCTTTTAGCTAGTGACAGAGATAAATCTCTGTGGAAAGAAGTATTATAAATGTACAATGTGGGCGTGTTGGAGAGAGAAATGTGGAATAAATCCTGTGCTGAAATTGTGCTCATCAGCAGAGTTTAATATCCCAGTGTGCTCGGTGCCTGTGTTTACACAGCTAGAAAAAACACTTTAAAAGCTGTTCATACTGAGAAGGAATGTGCATCTGGAGGTATCAATCACTGGTGGACCCTGTCTATCATGTTCCTGGGGTTTGGGTTTTACTGAGCTGGAGTTCATGCAAGGCCAAAGACAGGAGAAGGAGGCTCTCAGTCCTGTTCACGTTCCCAGAACTCATGCTGATCTGATCCTTATCTTAAAAATAACCTGTGACCATCTCCAGCTTGTGCCTGCCATCTTACGGGCCTGTTTTGGAAGGAGGGCTTTGAGCGCATCAGTGAGGCTGGAGCCAAAGCTCTTCTTCCCCACGGCACACTCTCAATGTTTGCCATGACAGCAGTCTTAAGTCTGGCAAAGTTTAAAGCTTTCAAAGGTTAGTAATACAAGCATGGCCGTCACCATGAGATCAGTACAACTTAAGAACACGGCTCATGTAAACATTACCTGAAGGGTTTTGGCTGATCTACTCCTTGCAGATTTGCTGAAGGTGGACATTGAAGGATGTATTTTAAATGGGGTCCATGGTGCTTCAGCAGCACTGTCCCAGTGTGCGCCTGCCTGGCCAGTACCAGCCCACTATGTATTACTGGGCAAACTGGTGGGCACTGGTATGGTCTCAATACCAGGTGCTCAGCACAGGTGGAAATGTGCCCATCTGAAATAAATTCCTCGACTTTAATGCAGTCACTGATAAGTGACACAGCTTTGCCTGTTTCTGGCAGAGAAGCATAATTGTCCCATGTCAGCTTTTAAAATCACTATATTATGATTCTATGTCTTACATTTATTGTGTCTGGAATCCACAAATCTCTCTTCACCCTCCACCCATCTCCCCAGATTTATGATATTCTGCTCTCTTCTGGCCTTCCCACCCATTGCCTGTAACCATCTTCACAATAACAAGGTCCTGTCTCAGGGAGAACTTCAGTGCTCTGTGGAGCAGGCGTGGGCTCTGATGGAGCGTGGTGGGTACCAGGGCTGCTCTGCTGGCAGCTCCCACCAGCAGGGACCTTTGGCTGAGCCGGCTGGTGTTCAAGCCCTCCTGGGAACCTGCAGAGGAAACCAGATTGACCAGTTCTGCCGGCATTGATGCCTGCTGGGAAAAAGCCATTTTGACAAAAGGACTGTTTATTGTTTTATTCACAAAATCATACCAATCTTGAAAATATTCCCATCAACACAATAGTTTATTAAATGAGAAAAAAAATGTATTCAAAGAAAAAAAAAAGAAATTTAGTTTTAAAGCGTTTGCATGATGTTGTGGCTTCTCACTTCCAGCCAAAGGTAAGGCCTTGTGTATTATTTTTGCTGTTTATATATTATTTTGTGACATCAGAATTACTAGTCCATAATCCAACATTCTGTTATGACCTAATAACTAAGTCAAAATACCTGCCTAATTTACTGCTGACTTTAATTATTTAAAAATTATTATAATCAGCTGCTGCTTAATGCGTATTAAAACAATTTCTTTTCCATACCATAGTGTTTTCCAACACATAGGGACAACTTGCAAAATCTATGACAATTGTTTTTATTCTTTCTTTATAACAGTTGCTTAGCTATAACAAGTACAAAACATTTAATATAGAAATTAAAATAAAATGCTGCACTCAGAACTAACTAGAAGTTGTCAATAATGATTTTACAAAAATATTTAAAAATATATTATACATTAATAGAACACATCCACTGTCATGTAATATATGAAAATTTTATTAGGAGATAAAAAAATGTATAAAATGGTATTTCTATGTATATGGTTTTCAAAAGGAAAATTTTAATTTGAAATAATTTCAAGTTTTTCTGAGGCAGTCCTTACATTAGGCAGATTATTTTTAAAGCTTCCTGTTGCAGGGGAGCTTTGCAAATTATCCAATGTTACTCCAGCACAGAGTACACCTAGAGGGAAGATGCCAGGGCTCTCTGTGATGCTGAGCTTTGGGGCTCTGAGCGTGTCCACGCGTGACCTTGCAGGCAGAAAGCATCAATGGGGAGCTATGGACGGTACAACGCCCCTGGCAGTGAGTGTGCCCATGGGATGAAGAGGAGCTTCCGAATAATGTTGCTTGGAGAGGGGTGGCCCTGCCACCGAGGAGGCTGCTGGCCTCTCTTCCCCAGGCACCCCAGGCTCGCCGGAGCTGCTTCTCACCTCCTGTGCAAGCCCCGGCTTGTGGCAGCTGTGAGATTTCCAGTGTGCGTTTTGCCTCTGGGTCTTTCCCGATGCTAAATAGGATCAGTCCCCAAAATTTATTTACTTGCATTTCAAGCTGAACAGCACTATAAACAGCTACCTTAAAGAGCAGGGAGGGTTCAGCGGGTGCTTCCAAGGGATGGGGCTTTAAAGGAATTTGGCAAGGCACTCGGGTGTATTTTGATAATAAGCACAAAATGCAGATGAAGGTGAAATAGAAAGTGAATGCTGGACACCTGCTCTTGGCAGGAAAAACAGACCCAGCAGAAAACAGGAATGCAATCCACACTCATCTTTGCAAGTCTGTTCTCTTATAAAACCTATAGCTGATCAAAAATTTATTAAGTGGCTCCAGGAAGGTAACATTTGAAATGTGATCTCTTTTCTTCAAAATTAAACTGTTTAATAATTGACAAAAAAAAAAAAAAAATACAGTGGTCAGCTTTGAGAACTTTACTTCATTTACAGACATAATTAAGGATGACAATATTTTGGCTAAACACTGGACTTGTATGGGCATGTGCAAGTTTATGTTTGTTTATATGGTTTCAGCATAAAGGTAGAATAAGTGACAGGGGTCACAAGGTGTGTTATATTTTGTGCACAAAACCCCATGAAAATATAAACATAAACAATCTGGGTCAGACCTAAGTAGTGAAACCAATGGGGAAGGGAAAACAAAGTTGGTCATGAAGTTGAGTTCAGAATAGTCCACAGCATGGGTCACTGTAAGAAAGGTTTGAAGCAATGATAGATCAGGATCATGCCTTTCAACTCATCAAGGAAGCATGCTCGAGGAAAGAGGCATGAAAAGGGAAGATAAATTATGTAGCAATCTTTCTTGTTATATGAAAGAGAAAGGAGAAAATATCAGCATGCTTGCATTATTTGTGAGACATTAAATGTTTTAAGGACAACTGCGAACCCCAGGAAATCCAAACATGAAGCCATATTTTATCAAAACATGTTTTCAGTTTCTATGAATTAACTAAACAATTAGTCATTTTGTGTGCTAATGGAGAATTCATGGTTTTGATAGAGAATTATAAGTTCACATCTGATGGTTGGAAACAGGCGGATGTCTCGCGTCTTTCTGATCATACAATTCAAACAAAATTTATTGAGTACACCCTGGATTTAATCAAAAGGCCACTAATTCAGGTTTTCCTCATAAGGCAGGTGTCTGGCTATCAATTCCACTGTTGTATAATTCTCACTATTCCTTGGTAGTTGCTAGTAATCTCACGAAAAGGTGTATTGTGAAAAAACAAGAAAATCTGTGGGGGAATAAGAGCTGCAGGCTCACTTGTACACGCTCCTGGGATGACAGCTTCTTCCTCCTGTCTCATGTCTGCAAGTAACAGGCACCAGTTCTGCCCGTGCAGAAACACGGAGCTCTTCTCAGGAACATCCTCTTCTCATAGTTCCAGTTTTGCTTCACGACCTCCTTTCTGCTTTGCCTGTACCCTAGCTAAAGCCCATGGAAACAGCATGTCAGCACAGACCAAAAGGTTCCCGTATCTGCAACGCGGATGCCAGTAGTGGCCAGTAAGGGCTATGTAAGGAAGCATGCCAGCGATGGAAGAGGAGAGGGGTACATCATCTCTCCACCACCAGTGGCTCCAGTCAGTCTTGTTGAGTTTACTGTGGCCTTGATGAACTTCCTTCTTTGACTTCATCTACTTACTTTAACATTTGAAACATCCCATGGCCATTGGTTTATGTTCAAAATTAAACTCAGTGAGGAAACATTTTTATTCACATTTCTTCAGGGAGGAGTGTTTGAGTATTTCCCAACTTTAATAATAAATGAACAAAATCTCAAACTGCAGGACTTTCATAAAAGGTTGCAGCCATCTATAGCAATATCATTGTGAGTGCTCACTCTGCCATAATCTGTTGAATTTTTCTGAGTTTAAACTCACTACTCTACCTTAGATGAAACAGGAGATTTTGTGTGCTTTACCTCTTTGTCTGAGGTTCTTAACACACAGTAGCACAGTACAGTAACACCCATTAACCTGCTGACCACTGTGAACCATTTTGTATATTCCTTGTGATTATAAATTACACCGAAACCGAAAGCAGAAAAATCAAAATGAGTAACATGGGAAAGCTTTGCAAAGATATGAAGGGCAGAAGGGCTTATGAGGTCTAATTTATTTTGAGTAGTCTGTGCTGCCTTGAAAAAAATCCTGAGCAGATGATTCAGCAGGGTTATCTGAGGAAACCGGCGACCAGAAGAAGAGGTGTCTTGTTCAGTCTTTTACAGTTTATATTCCGCCTGTCTCTGCTCTTCACTATAATCCAGTTAAGCACATATAAAATGGGCAGATGAAGACATTAAGCTAAATGATGATTTAAAGGGACCATGTTGTAGCAAGAAGACCAGAAGAGGACTGGCCACAAGAATATGCCCTTGATGTTCTTCCTGAAGTAAGGCGTCATGGTGGAGCAGGCACTTAAAGTGTTAATATCCTTTCTGTAGGCTCAAAATTTGAGTTGGGATGCTTTAGTTTTATTTAGGCTGTAATCCCATCCCTTAAGCACTGTCTAATCCAGAGAAAAGGCACTATCAGCAAAACATACTTTTAGCCAAAGTAACCACAGTTTTTGCTTTTCTGCTTTTGTTTTTGCCATCTTTTTCTCCCATTTGGCCACAGACTTTAGTGTCCCACTTCCGCTGGGCTCAGGGCAGTTATGTGTCCTCTGCAGAGGAGCTTAGAGCACAGCTGAACCTCTGGGGCAGCAGGACATCCCTCTAAACCCTGCACCACCTGGCAGCTCTACCACCCTTTGCCCCAGGGAGTCGAAAGCTCCATAGCTGCAGGGAGGACTGCACAAGTGAAGAGTTTTGGTGACATTATACAAGAGTTTGCAAAAAAGTCTTCACGCCCCATGCCAAAGAACTTGTGCTTGATTTCATTTGTGAAATTTGGTATTTAAAGAGATAAGCCTTTAGGTGTGCTCTAAGAATGTTCTAAGGATGAGCTAGCTATATCAGAACATGGAAAACAGGTAGAAAATTTCAGCTGAAGCAAAGAGAGCTGCCTCACACATATGCTTTGACCAGATCTTCCTTAATAAGGACAAATGACTTTAATTAAATGGGCTGTCACACAGAAGCAGGTATATTTTAATGCAGGCAGGTTCCTAGTGTTAATATAGAGACAAGTATGTCAGAGTGAGCAGGCCACTGGGCATCAGAGCTAAATTCAGCTACAAGACTGGGTGAGTCGTCTGCAGGCAAGAGGTTAATGTCAGTGCTGTCCTTAGGAAAGACTGACTCTTAAAATATCACATCTGAATATATGCTCTTCTCAAGCTACAAAAATCTGTCAGGCCCATTGCCAAGAGGAATTGGGTTGCAGATGCTATGTCTTCGGTTCCTTGGTGCTCCTGCAGGATGATCTACACACGTATACATTTACAAATCCAGGGCAGCATATTTATCTTTAAACAGCAGTGGGTGCCAAGTCACTTCGCCCCGGCAATTATAGACCCTCTGGATGAACCTTGCATGGTTTCCATGGGGCTCAAATATCGAGGAGGAAAATTCCTGATTAATAAAATCCACGGCTTGCTTTCCTATCTGGTCTTTGCAACAGCCTGCAAAGGTTCCTGAACACATTCTGCAAGGCTTCAGGCTCACTGCACTGTGTGTGTAAGTTATTTTTGTGTGCTTTGAAGCCTAAACTCTTGGTCCATAACTTCAGGCAGTCGGCTGAGGCACCTGAGGCAGGAGCAATGTCCGCCTTGGGGAGAGAGCAGACCCACCAGAGGCTGATTTGTATCCTATTTGGAAAACCATCCTATTTACACAAGGAAAAATGTGCATTTCTGTTTCTGTGGGTGTGCAAAGACATATATGTAAGTGCATTCACACCCTTACAGTTTTACAGGACAATTTGATGCTCTCTGAAAATGCAGCCTAAGGTATTTAAAAACAAAGAGCATAATCTATGGAGATGAATACAGTATCCTGCAAAAAATGTTATATGTCTGATCTGGGAATACTTACGGTTTAAGTGGGCTATAAATGAATACTTAACTGCTTTAGTGCTGTGAAGCGATGACCCTCACGTGGCCTTGAGACACGCTGCACGGTCTCCTTTAGCTGCCACTCCGCTGAAAATAATGGGAGCGTGCATAACAGAGCCAGCCTGGAGGGCAAGACTGCCTCCGGGAACTACCAGACAGTCCTCTGCCTGGTATAATGCTCTAATGTTTCCAAAACAGTGTAATACTGCTATCCTAGATGTGATAAATGCTATTTATGAATTCCCAATCAAAAGCACATGTAGGCTGAGCCCCACATTTTAATACCTGGAATAGTACTGCTGTTGCTATACAAACTATAAACTGTTTTCGTAAGAAAGAGATAAATATTGATCACTTAGTACATAAGTCATTTTAGAGTAGTACGGTTGTGTGGCAGAAAAAAAAAATATTTAATATAGTTTTTTAATAAGTAAAAGTGCAATTTTTGGCTTATTCCAGTGCTTGATATTTCTTATTGGAAGCTACTTGGACAATCCTTGCACATTTGTTTTGTCCTTGTGAGCATTGCTAATTTTAGCGTGAATGATCATTCATCTAAGAATTCATGCCTGAAATGAAATGCTTCACCATTTGTTATTCTCTTCTCATAGATGTTTGTTACCCAGTCACAAGAGGGAAAGCACAGAGTGACTGTACAGCTCCCCACAGAGCACAAATAGTGACTAGTAGCAAGAAGCATTCAGCCAGTTTTGGAGATGAACTAAATCAGTCCAAGGTAATATTAGGCATAAAGCCCTCTTCATTCCTTTCGCGCTCCACCAGGGAAACGATGTCATCCCCAACTCAGCACAGCTCAGTTCTTCCCAGACAGCATCTCAGCTCCACCAGTGAGCTCATTGGAGCTGGTGGCAGGATTAAACTTCATGCAGCCTCTCCTCTGCTGGGCTGCACAGGAGCAGACCATGGAAGACGGACTTCAGACTGCCCTGCCTGTTTCCCCATGCTTGTTCTTCCCTTGGTTTGTCAGGTGCCATTGGCGTTCACTTGCTTCTGCCACCCAGCACCAAACGAACTGCAGGAATTTCAAAATCAGAAATGCAAACCGAACCAGCCCCTTTAACGAGGATCTAGGTGGGCATGATCAAGACTAAGTGTGTGCCAGGACAGACTAAAACAGAGCACTGCAATCCAGTCTTTGTGCTCCCCAGCAGCGAACTACCACTGTTTTCCATCAAAGAGTATTTGGGTGACACCTTATCTCCTTATGCTTTTTGGTTCAGCAAAACTGACACTGACAGTGTCCCTCTGTCATGAGAGGATTCAGAAATCTCGATTCAGAAATCTGGATTCACAGCATCGTGTGTAATGTGTTATGCTACCGATCAACTTCACCACTACAAGAACAAGTGCAAAGTGGAGGTCAGTCTGCAGCTATCAAACTGAAGCAGTTGGAAAAATTGTGTTTATAACACAAATATGCTCAGTTAAACTCATAAGTGTAAGTGCAATCAGCATAAGGCAATCAATTTTTACAGAAAATCTTCAGATCAGTTATGATTTCCTCTACATCTTTCGTAACAGTTTAACTCCTTGTCCTAACAGATTTTCTTCTTATCTTTTAGCCTTCATTTTCAGTCCTAGTGATGTCCTCTCTCATCTAGTGGGGATCCCATTATTAATAACACTGAGGCAGTGCCTGCTTATAATCTTTCCTGCTGCTGACCTCCAAGTCCTAGAATGTTTGGTACGAAGGACATTTTGTTTATCTGATATATTGAGCCTACCTTTTTTTCCCCAGCATAAAATAATCTGTCTGGGCTCTGTTGAGCAAACTGTGCACATGTGTCTGGTATAGACTCGGGTTAGTATAGCCAAAAAAGGCCAAAGAAAGGTGTAAAACAAGGTTCACAGAGAAAAAAAAAATCCTGGAAAAAAAATCCCCAACTTTGGAGAAAAGGTATGTTTGTATGTTGACTGAGAAATAAACAACAGCAGGAATGAATGATTCAGGATTTAATTGCAATATTGGAATTACTGTTAATTCTGCTACCCAAAAAATAAACCTGTTATTAAAGGTGAAGACAATTCATTGCCATCAATTACCATCCCAAGCAAATGAGAATGAAGGAAGGCAATGCATAATTCATGCTGTGGTTGACACTGTGGCAGCCCAGTCCCCTGGCCTTGGCTGGAACTTTCCAGGCCATGTAAATAATGATATACTCAAATGGCCTTTGTGACTGGAGCTTTAAAGGCACACGTGATAATTGGGGCTGCTTTTGAAACAGGTAGTTCTGGTCCTTTAGAGCTGTGGCTGGGGTGATTACTGATTTTAAAGTTCCTCTGCTGCTGTATGAGGCTGTGTAAGTGCTCCCTTGTGGCGTTAGTACCAAGCAGGTGAGTGATGCTCAGGTAGTACACTCCTACATCAAATATCACAGCACAGGACCTCCCGGTTCCTCTCCCTGCTCATGCCTTCCCTCTGCCTCTGCTTCATCTCCATGAAAAGAGGGTCTGAAAAAAAAATGATCAATAAACTAGCAGAAATACGATCAACATTTCTCTTTTATATTAAGGTTAAGTGAATGCCCATGATTGGCCTTTAAGGCACTTTGCAAAGGCCAGAAAGCATCAAAAGACTAACTAAATTTCAATAGCTTTGGGCTTTGCTTTGTTAGAGATTTCCTAGGCTCGTAAGCACATTTGAACCCTACGCACCGATCAGTTCTGCTCGACCAATTTCTCTCCTTGGTGCTTTCATCTCAGTTTATTGGCTCATGGTTGACTTACACCTGCTTTGATTAATTTGTGGGCTAATCATTAGCCTTCCCTGGCAAAGGTGTGTTTCGCCTAACTACACCCGTCCTTTTTTTCAACACTATGTACTTCTAATTACATCTCCTGCCAAAGGGGACCTGAATTTGTATGTCGTGCTGGCCTGCTTGGAAAGAGCAGTTCAGAGCACAGCAGATAACTCTACTCATCATTTTCATCCCTGAATTCGTTCTGTTCCTTCATATTTGTTTTTGTTCATATTCATATTTGAAATCAGTAAGATTTTCTCAATGTTTCAGTGCCTTACATAAACAGACCTTAGTGGGGATCACCTCATTTGAAAATGAAGACAGCAAGTAACACACTCAGTCATTTGGAAAGAGAAATTTTTTAAAGAGACCAGAGGATTTGCATTACTTTTGGTCCGTCTTTATTGCTTCCAGAAGACAACATTCTCAGGAAAGTTTTCATGGCCAGATGTTCAGCTTTTCCAGCTGTTGAAATATTTTTGGAAGGCCCATCAGTCAAGATAATATTACTGGTCACTGGGGATACACACTGACCTTTACAGGAAGGGGACGGTTTGGCTCACAGACCAGCCTTCCCGGCCAAAAGTCTGCTAGGAGGTGAGTTCTGTGACATCTCTAATTGGACCTCATTATTCAATCGTATGGCCTTGCTCAAGTTAGGGTATTACCCTGGAGTGCAGGACAGCAGCATCAGAGCCTAGCAAGGCCTGGTATTTTCAACTCTGGCAAAGCAGCAATGAATTTTTGCACTGGTCGTTACCATGTGATTGACATCACCTACTGATTACCATTTCCTAACAAATAGGTTGTGATGCCCTGGGTGGCACCATGGAATATCTTACACCACAAATGCCATGCAAGAGGTCTCTGAGTATGAGCTGCAATGCCAAACCCCAGCCCAGTACAATGGTATTCTCATCGCAGCTTGCGAATGGAGGGAAAGCCAGCTCTGGGAGTCCCTTCCCCTGCCTCAACACAGGTATCCAGCACCGTCTAAAATCTCACCTACCCCCACACTGTTGCTCCAGGAGTAGAACAAAGTCTCCTAGATATCCTGTGTCACATCTGCTGACCCTATACATGTGTCCTGAGTGCTTGAAAGCCTCTTGAATGGCACTAGGTACTCATGTGTGGGCAGCTGAACCTGATCCTGGTTGGTGAGCCATCTGAACAAAGCTGGTTGTGGGCTAGTAGAAGGATTCAACTACGTGAGCACAGGTTTCTAGTTCTGCTGTATAAGCCCTGGTCCGCACAAGAAGGTGTGGCACAGACTCTGAAGGTCCTCTGTCACAGCCATTGGCTCCATTAGGAGGTCACTGCACTCTGGCTGTCCTATGTGGCAACTCCTTCCTGCAGGCAACCGAACTGAACCGTTCATCTCCCCTGGCTGGAAAGACAGCCTGGGCACCTGGTGCTCAGGCAGGCTCCTACACAGGTTCCTTCATGTGGACTTGAATCTCAGTCCTGGTTTTCCAGAAGCAATTTACATTAAGTGTTTCCAAACAGTAATGCCTTTGGTCTGCTTCTCAAATTGAGCCAAATTAGCAGGGGACACAAGAGGTTCTGCAAGGAGCTGTGGCTTTAGATAGCTGGGCATTTAGTTACCTATTGTAAAACATATCAGTACATAACCAAAAATTACAACCTTATGGGGACAATATACAAAAGCTCATGTGCCTGATTATGAAATCATTAACTATTTTATTGTTCTTTGCCATCTTTTTTTTTTTTTCAGGAAGTAAGTCAGGCATTTTTTCAGTTAGAAGAGACCCCGTATTAGACTTATTCTGATACAACACATTTGGTAATTGACTAAAATCATCACTACTTTTAACTATTCTTTCATTCAGTTGTAATACTAAGGTGAAGAAAACACCTAGCACAGTTAGATGAAGCTCTCAGAACCAGCATAAATCGGCCTAAGCAGAGGCTGACCCCAAAAGACCTGATTCCAGCTGCTTGTGCCCTCTTGTTCCAGCAGCAGGGTCACTAAATCTGTGGGATGAACTGAGTCAGGGAATTGTCATCTGAAAAGGAATTTTGCTGGGTTTTATACCTGGCTAGTTCTCAGCCAGATGTGGCTCATTCAGGGACTTCACAGACTCTAATGCTGGCACGTGAGAGATGTGGAAACGTGAATATGGATCAGCTTAAATCTCTTATGAAACTGCAATCTGGAAAAATATCTAACAAATTTTGAATTTATGGTCTTGGGCAATAAATACACTTTGCAACAGTTGGACTACGTGAAAACTATTAATAGCTTAAATGCTAAAGCTTTTGTTTTCTCTGCAAAGCAGCAGTGACTGATCAGCAGTCATTCTTGCGTGCTGATCTTGCAAGTCTAACAGTCTTTTGCCCACTGCTGAGTGAGTCCCAGATGGTTCATATAGTTATTTGTCCTACATACTTATAAGGATCCATTATCTGGATAGCTGACTCGTGCAGCAAAAGATTTTCCAACCCAGAATATTCCCTCTCAGTGCTCTGCGCTATGGTTTTCAGGCATGCACGCAGTATTTTAATTGATATATTTATTATTTATTATGAAGTCATTCCTTTGGAAAAGACCTCATTGCAAAAAAGAAAAAAAAAAAAAAAAGAGTACATTTAATGTCACAATCAGAACATAGTGAGAATTGAGGTCGTTCCACTGCCGCAGGGCCAGAAATTTTGCAGCTGAGATTGTCATAAACCAAGCACCTGCCTGGTTTGCTTTTGGATGTTTATGCCAGCGATGCTAATCTTGCAGATCTAAAAAGCAGGCTGCAGACCTGGTGGAAAAAAGGCAGGAGCTGTCTGATGGTTTGCAGGACAGGGCGAGGCTGAGGGAAAAGATTATTCTTGCAGGAAAAGGTTATGCTTGCACTGAGGAAAGATTAGAGCTTTTCAATTTTTTTTTTTTTTTTTTTTTTTTTTTTTTATTCGCAAGCAGTCCAGCTGTTTATATAGTTGATAGCCCTGTGTTTCAGATGCCTGGAAAGACCAGTGGGAATGGCAAGATGCATTTTGCTGAAGCAGGAGCGAGTACCCCCTTTAAGAACCAGCCCTCCCGCCGCCGGTGTCACCCTCCCGAGCGGCAGCCGCCGGTAGGAGCCGTCAGGGCGCCGCGGGACGGCGGGCGGGCTGCGCCGTGACACCGAGCGATGGAGCGGCGGGCAAGGTCTTGCTCGGGGAAGCTTCCCTTCCTGCCGGCGGGAGCGACTAAGCTGTCCTCAGCTGAGCAGCCTGTCCTTGCTGACCTCTCTTTCCGCTCCTTCCGTGTCCCCAGAGTCAAGGGTGCCTGTCGGCTGCCTACACAGCTCGCCTCCCTTCTCAAAACACGCCTCAGATTCGGCATTCTTGGACCACTTCGGGAAAAATGACAGCAGTTTGTAGAGGAAGGATATAGCACGTGTGCCCAGATTGCTTTTCACCCAGCCATCGCTCTCTACAACTACCTGAAGGGAGGTTGTTGTGAGGTTGGAGATCGGCCTCTTCTCCCAAGTAACAAGTGACAGGACAAGAGGAAACAGCCTGAAGTTGCGCCAGAGGAGGTTTAGAATGGACATTAGGTAAAATTTCTTCACTGAAAGGGTTGTCAAGCATTGGAACAGGCTGCCCAGGGCAGTGGTGGAGTCACCGTCACTGGAGGTATTTAAAAGACATGTAGATGTGGTGCTGAGGGACATGGTTTAGTGCTGGACTTGGCAGTGCTAGGTTAACAACTGGACTCAATGATCTTAAAGGTCTTTTCCAACCTAAACAATTCTATGATTCTATGTTACATGGGTGGGTACAAACCCAGACAGAGCATCTCTGGCTGCCAGCGCAGGACTGGACACCCCATTGGCATGACACAGTGCCCCACAGGAAAAATAACCCTGATGTGTGCTAAAACAGCTTTACAGCTTCTTGCCTGCAACTGGCTCACACATCTGGCCTGGCTGGAGAAGGACCCAGATGTGTCTGTAACCAACACATCCATGGACTGCAAGCTCTATGGCATGAGCATCATATTTTTGTCCAATATCTGTGGAGCTTCTACAGGAAAGCAATGCTCCAAGCCTGGGATTGCTGTGTGTTATAGTAACACAAAATGTAGTAAACAACCCCCATGTAGGATAAATAAACAAGGTGGCATTGCTTAAACTAAGGCTGGTTGCTGCATTGTCCTTCTCTTTGCAGAGCCATTTTCACCTTGGCAAAGGGGAGCTCAGCCATCATTTGGAAATGTAGAACAGCCGTTTTTCACTGCCTGACTCACAGAAACCCTCATCACCCTGTGCAAATGTTTAGAAACAGGCACCATGACCCCTCGTCATGGGCATAACTCATGGCTTCAGCCAGTGCAAGAACATTATAAGGCAAAATGTCGCTGCAGCAGGTGCAACAGCTGCTTAACAGTGCATTTTTCTTTTCCTTTTCTGAGCGTATTCACTGTTTGCTGAACTTTGTACTGGCTCTCCGAGTACTGGCAGGTTTTCTGGCTTGGCACGCCTTTGAATTATACAGGAATTCTGAACGCCCTCTCAAATACATTTAAACCCCCCATTAGCACGGTAATTCTGCTTAGACTAGTTTAAAAAAAAAAAACCAACCTCAAAACACAAACCCAACAATAAATGCTGAAAATTTGTTTTGCTGTGGCCCCAACAGCTACACAGTCACTTGGCGCCTGCCTTCATAAATCAGCTTACAGCCCAGCCGAGATGAGCTTCTTTAAAATACCCTTTTATTACTTCACAGGGTATTAGCTTTTTGCCATCGCAGACTCAAAACAAGCCTGTGCTTCCTGGAACTGCTTGGACTCCATCCCTTCTTCTATTTCCAAGACAGAAACTTGTTTTAAAAAGCACTGTGTTAGTTCAGACTGCATTGCTACCAGGGGCAAGCAGCTGATAGAGGAGAAAAGGCGAGAAGCAGCTGAGCAAAAATGAGGGTAGCAGAGGGACATAAGGTGGGTGCCTAAGGTGGAAGAAAGGCAGCTTGTCCAGAGATCCTAGGCTAAGAGAGAAGAGTAGTTCTTCACAGAATACCTTTGTGGTTGCCAGTAATTGCCCATTTTAGAAAAAAGATGCTGCTCCCGAAGAAATCCTGGCAATGCTCTTTGTGTGGTGTGCACAAAACACACCTGGAAGGAGACATGTGTTTGGCAATAAGGCACTGAGACGGTCCCAGAGTAGTTGTGCAAGCTTTCAGGTGCTTTCTTAACATCAGCACAAGAAGAGGATTAGGAGCAGTACCAAGCCCCTTTGTAATGCAGTGATTTGGCACACTGGGACTGGGTCCTGGCAGAGGACTACTGCCACTCAAAATTAATCTCAAACTCCATGTGCAGTGCTTGGTGCATACCAGAAAAAGTATGGCTCAGCACATAGTGATGGCTCTAGGTAAAGAAGACTATCCCAGATCTAATGTTTGTGGGGAGCTAATTTTGCTGGAGTTAGTCCATTGATTTGAGTTTAAAATGCTCTGGTAAAATCTGCCTGGGAGGCACAATGGAGTCAATAGCAATTCTAGTTAGCTTCAGGAAGTTTTTGGTCTTGCTGCTGTAGAGGAGGCTTCTGGCAGCAGCTCAGCTCAAGGTGGCAGAGTACTTTTGACGTGCACAGCTCTTGGTTTTTCACTTTTCTTGATAGGGCAAGGGCTGGAAGACTAAAATATCTACATTTAAGCATTTGCGCATGAGCTGGATATCTAAGGACCCCATTGTGGAGATGTGGTCAATATAGTCAGCACCTGTCCATCCCATTAAGTCAATTTTTCGGCAAACCAAATGATTTTCTAGATTCGTTTGACTGTATTGGGAAGTCAAACACCCTTGGACATGGCCAGGTTGCTGATAGGTACTGACTGCTAGACTTAGGTGCTCCGGCGCATTCTTCCAGGCCTCCTTGTATTGCACTGGGAGGTCCTGTGTTATATCTGCCAGCTCCTTGTTGATGTCGCAGATTCCCTGTGTGAGAAACTGACAGAAAAACAAGATGTCTCAAAGCTCGCTTGCATCTCAGGCAACGTGAGAAGTCTCTATGGAAGCAATTGAATCACCCTCCTAGCTCAGGTGTCAACATCTCTATGCAAACATTTCAGAGCAGGTACTCCAGTCTTGAGATGAATCTTTTCTAATGCAGCTGTGTGGCAGCTAACACAGCCAGCCTGCACAACAAGGCTTTGCTGCACCTCCACATGCTTGTGTGTGGTGGGACAGCCAAGCCCCACAGCACCACGCTCAGCCTGCAGCTCGGGTTTTTTGTCCCTGCTCGCTGCATCCCTTCTGCTCAATAGGGAAGTTCTCACTCTTTTGCTCTGTGCAAGAATATTGTCCATGGACTTCTGGGCCTTGCTGTTGGTCTAGTTGAGTGGGGTTTGTTGTAGATCCTCCCAAACTAGCTTTGCATATTGGGCGTAGTGCTCTTCAATGGTGTTCATGTCAGTGATGCTATTAAGCGTTGTGATATTTGGTAGGAAATGGAAATGTTTTTCCCATAGCTGATGATGGTCTCACTGCTGATACTGCAACTCTATGTTGTGACTGTTTTACCAAAAGTGGCCTGGGCCCTTACCACACTCCTCCAGCCCGCTCCCTTCCTCCTGCAGCTCTGCAGGGGTTGTGCTGACAGCATTTTCTGAAAACGTTTGCACCCAGCGTCCCTCCACAAGGGAATTTCCCCAAGACAAAGAGGAAACCACAATAGAAGGATCTGCCCATGACTGGTCAGAAGACAGTAGGTATGATTCTTGGGATCGCCTCTTCCCTAGTCCTACTAATTCACACTGTTGGGTGCTGTTTCATTGAATGAAATTTCAGAACAAAGATGTCCCAATCTGAAGTTTTATAAGAAAAACAAACAAACAAAAAAGAGCAAAGACATAAGGGATAAGGGTATGACTCATTCTCAATAAAGAACCTGTTGAATAGTAACATTCCTGTAAAAATTCAGCTAAATGTTAGATAAAGCTCCAGCACCGGAGAGCAGGTATAAACATGAATAGGATTGGTTAGTTTGAGTCAAGTTACCATCATTTTAATACATTTATAAAAGTAAGGGATTCATGGACAACCATCCAATCCCCAGCTTTTTTCCAACCACCATGTAGCCTCACCAAAACATCATTTTTTTGTTTTTCTGAAGACATTATTGAAAGTTGTGTTTAAACAAGCTTCTGAGGATGACCTGCCATCCACCTCCTGTAGTTTCACCAGCAATCGTTGGACTGTGGCTCAAGAGCCAGTGACGCCAGCAGGCTCAGTCCCTGTAAATGGCTGAAGTGAGGATGTCTCAGCACCCACAACCCATGCTGGGCTGAAGTAATCCATGGGGCTGGTACAGGAGGCGAGTGCTGCTCACTACCTGCTCTAAGTGAAGCCATGGGAAGCCTCCCTCTACTCTGCTGAGGCCACCAAGTGCCTGGTGGCACACCAAAATGTCCAGGCAGGTGTTACACCTGTATGATTCACATTGTACCTTCTGCATGAAGCAACACAGGCAGGAATGCCTCCTCCACTGACACACCCAAATACCCTGCATTAACAGCACCTTCTTCCATCTTCTTTCCTCACAAAGCTTCTCAGAATATTTTCTGTTTGATTTGTTTTCATTGATTCAAAATGCAGAGAAAGGAAAGCAAAGTAGGTTTTTGCTCAGCAACAGTCCAGATGAAGCAAGTTTTAAATAAATAAATATATAAATAACCAAGCCATGTCTTGTCATTCAGAGTGATGTCAAATATAGAAAATATATAATTACTGTCATATGTAACTGTTTTTTGTAACTTGAATAAAATGAAAGACAAAATAAAACGCTTGCTTCATTGTTTCTTTCTGATTCACTGCCTACAAACTGTAGTGCTTGAAGAGGATGTCAAAACAAGAGCTGGATGTGAACTTTTCAATTAAATGTTTTTCACCAGAAAATGCTGTTTCATTGAAACCAAAACTTTTCAAGGAAATCTATATCTGTAGTTGAAACTTTTGTCAGAAAGTTTTGGGGGTTCAGGATGATATTTCTGATTAAAAGGAGAAAGAGACAAACAGGCAGATAATCTTAATGCACAAGACCAAGCATCGCCTGGGTTTGATTTCCCTTGTCAAGTGAGTGAATGAACCAAATGCTTTCTCTCTTTTACCTCATTTACTTTTATGACAAATTTCAACAGCCTTTTGATCATCAATTTAACTAAAATAACTGTTGAAACCTTAAAAAGTTTTGCAATCTACAATTCTCATTTCAAGCTAGCCCAATCTATGAGTCTTCTTAGGATGTTTGTTCAACTCTGGTTTCAGAAAGCTTTAAGCCTAAGAAAGATTAAAATAAAAGCATTAACCAGAGAAATTTCCACAGGGAACATCAGATGTAAGTTCTTGTAACAGGTTTGTGTGACTCAAAGAGCGGCTAAACACTGTTGCCCTTCATTTTTGGAAATGTCCAAAACAGACTTTCATGAAGTAGTTACCCAACAGCTGGTTTTGGGCAGGCAATCTAAGGTAATCTCTTCAGGGAACTCAAGGATGTAGTATACCAGACTGGGGAGCCAGAAAGTAACCATTGTAGCACACAAGGTTTTAACAAGCAAACTCAAGGGAATCTTCCTGAGCCCAGGAAAAAGCACCCCTGGTAGGAGCTGGGTATTGTGTATCCAGTCACTGGAGCCTGTGGCCCTTAGCAGTGAAAGCCATCCCACCACCACTGCGTTCATTTTGAAAGTGCCTGTACATCTTCCCTGGTTAGCTTTGTAGGTTGTGTTCCTTCTCTCCTCCTAAAGAAATTAAATGAAAAAGCACACACAATGGAAGCAAGTGGTTTAAGATACCAAAAACTTGTATAATACTTAAGCCAGTTACTTGTTTCACGATCTGACAAATCTCTTTTCCCAGACTGGGAATCTTGGCTTAGGAAATACTGTGACTGTGGTGATGTGGACTTTGAAGAGCACTGGAGAACAAACCTGACCTTTACACACAGAGTGATATTTTCAGAAAATTCAGTGGCTTTGTCTATTATCAAGACTACAGAGCTTTGTTAAGCTTTAGCTGAATTTCTCTGTTTGCATTTGCAAGGGAGTTGCAGTGTCTGCAGTGGAGGTGACAAAGTTTGACCCAAGACTCCTATGTTGCCTTTGGTCAGCTCTCACACAAGACAAGCAAAATGACACATCTCTGCAGGACTCAGCTGATGAAGGGTCTACATCCAGAAAATGAACCATTAATTTAATGTAAGCCCTTTACAGCTTGCCAGTGGCAGTAACAGGTAAGTGGAATATCATGATCGATGATTGCAACAGCTGGTGATAGACTAGGGAGACCTACTGTTGACATCTGACATGAAGCCGTTATCCGTCACAGTTTCAACTGCCGTCTTCTGATTACGAGGGGGCTGAATTATTGAGCAGACCTAATCCATGGCAAGCTGCCACTTGCGTTTCTGGGAAGGGCGAATGTAATAAGAAACAAATGCCTCAACTACAATTTTGTATTGTCTCCAAGTCTCTCCCATTGTGCTTCCCTGCTGGGTAAAAATAGGCAAGGGGGGAGGTTTAACTGCACGCCAAATGGCTTTGCATGGCAGTCACAGGTACCCAGAGGCAGTTAGACTGTCTGTCTCCAAAGAACCAGCACCAAAAAATGTTAAGCCAGAGAGAATGCAGTACTTTCAAAAAGGAGAAGGCTCACGTAAGTTTGGCAGGATCAAACCCCAAAATAAAGCCCTTTCTTTACCCCAAAAAACTCTCAGACAAAGAACATGAACTTATGAAACTATAACTGAATGCAAAAGCATCAGCAAAAGCATGCTGCAGTCACATAATTTATTTGAATGTGTGTCAGTGTAGAAACTGGCACTTTCCCCATCTATGTTCATAGTCCAAATTCTCTGCCACAGAGAGCCAGAATCCATGATTTTCAGTCCAAGGGCATTTCTTACTTTTCAACATTCATTTTCACTGCAAAATCAAAATGAAAATTTCAGGCTTTCCAGGTGTCCCCCTCAGAGGAGCATGGCTTGGCAGCAAGATGAGGTGGACGCAGCAGTGCTGGTGATGGAGAATGGAGCTGCCCGTGAGACATGGAGCAACGCTTGCCTCCAGCTCCAGGCCACACGCTGGGCACTGCCACCATGCCAGGGGCCTCGAGGCAGATAGGATGGCAGATTCAGTGCCAGGGAAGGACATGCCAGGACAGCACAGCCCTGCTACACCATCCCAACAGCCTGGCTCCTGCCTCTTTTGGGTCTTTTCCAGTTAAATGAATTAAGTGTGATCAGCAGTAAATGTGATCAAACAACTGATTCATAAATGTTCACCTGGTCTTTTAAGAGAGGGTATAGTAAAACTCTGTCCCTCAAATTTGTGCAAGTAAACTACCAGTGAAGAACTATCACCCCCAAGTTAGCACTGAAGGAAATAATTGTCTCAATTATTTCTTCCTATAAAATGGACTTCCTCTTTCTGAAAAGTGCCTATAAATTTGCTGTGCATAAGAAATAAAGCAATAACAAAACCAGCTACACACTATGAGGTAATATTTTGTATTAAAAAAAAAAGTTCCTAATGGAAAATCCCATTTCCTTCTATTCAGAGATGTTTTCAATTATCTTCAAAAATGAGATTCCTGAATGGTGCACAACTTTGCCCTCAGCGATGCTGATACAGTGCCATTAAAGTCAATGAGATTATGCATGTTTGAATGATGACGGACTACAGCCCTGCATGTTTATTACAAATGCATTTGCAAAGGTATTCCAAAGCATAAAATGCATAAATAAACACAGCCTCTGTAAGTATGAGTATGCATTTTTAAATAAATTCTTGCAAACAGAAGTGGATTTCTGGCTTTTTCCTTCACTTTGAAAATTTACCAGGCCAGGCTGCGTCTCCCAGTCCTCCACCTGTAACTTCTGCAAAATACATGAAGAAAACTGTAAAATTTCAGTAATACAACCATCACATTAACTGTGTATACATTTCTATTTTGAGAAGACAAAGCTTTTTGTATTTTGATTAACTGTCTTTGACAGACTGATCTAGGAGCATGAATAGGTTGTATTATAGACTATTAACTCCCTAGCAGTCCCAGTTTCTAGGGAGGAAGGTCTCCTTTTGATCCCACCAGACCTTAATGATACTGTTTGTATTAATATTAGCAATGGCATTTTTTAAAATTCAGTATTAGTTGATTCCTGATTTCTTCATTACTTTCCACATATTGTGCTTTTCCATGAGAACCACGATTCATGCCAACAAAAGCCTAGAGAAATATCTTCACCTTGTAAGCTACAAAATACATTCTACTATCCAGTTAATTTATGGCAGCAATTTGTCTGCTGAGCCGGACACAGCTGGCTGGCAATGAGCACATTGTTATTAAATATGAGCAACATGTGACATTAATCTCAAATTAATTTTTGAGAGAAAGTGTATGCAAATTGGAATAACCTATAATAAAGAAGTAAAAGAAAATGCTGCAATAAGTATTCATAAAAGTTCATTTCAGTAGCAGGTTTAGACACTTTAAGCGGTTATTCCTAGTTTTATTCAGTGATTGATTGAAGTACAGAGAAGACCAGTAGAGAGACCAGACTATTGGATGCAGCAGGGCTGAAGTCCTTTGCTTGGAGCTGACCAGAAGGGTTGGATAACCTTCATGATAGTTCTTTTTAGCCAGCCGCAGAAACACCTTCAAGGAGCTGAGGTGGATTATTGAAGTCACAGGTGTCATTTTGTGAAGCTGCTACTCACATGAAGCCCACATACTGTCAGGTCTGCACCAGGACTTTACCTTGAATAATCTCGTGCAAAGGCTGTGCCTCTGCAAAGCACTGGCTGGGTTATCCTAACACGATCTCGGATGGGGAATACAGACCTCGTGCCGTATCGGAAAGAGAGAGTTTCTGCAGAAGGGTTTGCCAAAAAATGAGCGTCACTTCACTTAGAATTTTCCATAGGAAACATTGCTTTTTCATGAAAAAGTCTGTACATTCAAAATGTGTGAAAGCTATTTGGTTTTTTAGCAGCTGGTAACCAGTTTCCCTCACTAAATACTGCTGAAAATTTGGGGGTTTTCTAGCACCACTGTTTCAATGAAAAGCAACAATGTTCAAAGAAAATATGTACTTTTAGAAAGATTTCATTTAAATAGAGTTCCATTTTATCTTCAAAAAAGAATGTTTCTGGTAGAAATGTCTTGGCCTGCCCTTTTGCAGAGAATAAATCTTGCTGGAAGGTGGCAGAGTAAATCTCCCCAAGTCATTTACATTGAAACCCTACGAAGCATTATTAGGAAATGGAAACACATCAAAATCACTGCAAGTCAGCCTCTAAATATTTGTAAGGTTTTCTGTGTGTCATCCTTTTGAAAGCCCTACCTAGCACACTGCAAAGTTTTGATAAGAGCCCCACATCTGACAGCCCAAGCCTGAGCAGTCAGAAACATCAAATGGTACCTTAAAGTGGCGTGTATGGGAAGCCGTGGGGATGGGCTGTGTGATGCAGTTTTCTTTGATGCTGGCTGTAGGAGATCAGGCAGTCTGCAAGTCAGGTGTTGTTTTTTAATTTATAGAAATACATAGCACATTCTAGGAAAAGACGTGTGTTTTCCTGTGAGTGCTGCCATGTCTGGTTACTGTAAATCACTGGTTTTCCAGCACCTGCAATCCCCAAACTTTTGCCTGGACACAGCATCCTCCATGGGCACTAAAAACAGCCAGAAAGGAGAGAAATTGCACATAAAAAGCTGCGTATTCTGTAACTCTGACTTCATGGCCCCCTGCCATGTGCTACTATGGCAGCAGGGGACCCTGCCCGCCTGGGGGAATCATGAGAAGAACCTGGGTGCCTCAGCCGGTCAGACTTGGGGATTTCCACGTCCAGTTCATCCTGTTCACATGAAAAATGTGGTTTTGTGTCTGTTTTTCAGGCTGCTTACCCCGCAGGTAATTTGCAGTGGGGCTGCAAAGGCAGGTTGATGTCTGCTATTACCATAGATTTTACCCAAACCTGTGCCAGTGTGTGCTTCTGCAGTCTGTCCTGCATGAGCGCTGGCCTCTCCCTCACCCGCAGCAGCTCTGGGCAGACGTATCTGAGAAGGTGTGAAACAGTTATGGATAATGACAAGGATAAGAAAAAAACAGCTCGCTCTCTCTGACTCCTTGAGATAAATGCTGTGGTTGCTTAAGATGTGCCAGCAGGTAGAGAAGACTTTGCTTATGGAATTCAATAACAATAAATTATTCTACGTTGCCATTATTTATTGACTAATTATAAATTGATCTCTATAGGCTGTCAGCTTTTCAGAGCCTCCTCTGATCAGAGACGTGCGTAACTTCCATTGCCCAAGGGTTACTTAGGTGCATTTTGCCTAGGAGGTCCCTCCCTAACTCTTCATTCCTGATGATCCCTTGCTTTGCAAGGGGCTAATTTCCTCCTAATCTGCATCCAGCAGCCAAGGATGACCTTCTCACACAAAGCCTGGCTGCATTTGCTGGTGAGCTGGGAGAGCAACATGTTCCCGTGCTCCTCAACAGGCAGGCTGCATACAGCCCGTCCCTGTCCCTGCATAAATCTCCTACGGAGAAATGTGGCTTATTTGTACTGGACAGCAGGTCTGGTGGCAATCTCGAGGTGAGAGGGGTATGGAAAGGACACAGGGAGGACAAATAACAGCCTGCAATGGGGCCAGAAACCAGCCCATCCCTCTTGCGCTCAAATGCACGGTTCCAGCATGGGGACCGCATGCTCCCTCCTGCCTAGGGGTGAAGGATGGAGCTCTCCTCCCAGACCCTTGAGTCCTCCTCACTTTTGGCTTCATACAATGCGAAGAGCAGACAGCATCCTATCAGGAACAGTTTAAGTCAGGAGAAAAAGGCACAGAAAAAAGTGATGGTGCAGTTTGTTCACAGTCAGGGAAACATCAGTTACAGAATGCTGTACTTTTGTCATTTTTAAAATTAAAGACTGTTTTCCATCATTAAGTATTCCAGGCATAGCTCCTGCTCAACTCCTAAGTCCACTTTCCCAGGGAAATAAAACTTATACCTATCCCGTTGATGAGTGTGTTTCTCACTGTTGGTCTCATGCTACTTTTAGCACTCATCGCCAATTTTATCCAGAACCGATGGCAGGGCACAGCCTTCATGAAACACGGGGTCTTGGAAGAGGAGAGAAACTCTATTAGGCCCCACCAAAGAGGAGTTAGATACCAGGGATAGCCATGCTGGCCTCCAGGCTCCACTAGCAGTGCTGTCAGAGAAATGGCCCCGGGTATTTCTTATCCCACATCCAGCTTGGCTGAGGGGGTACCTCATAGTGAGCACTTTTCTTCCAGATCAGCCCTGTGATGTGAGCAGCCATAAAGGTGGCCTGGTTAGAAGGGGGAAATTACTAAAGAGGAGAAATCATCTGCTGAAAAGTATGGACAGAGAAAGGGCAGCCAGCCCAGGACTGCGAGCCTGGAGAGGGGGCTAGTGAACCAGAAACATCCCTGAAAAGTGCAACCAGGGTACCTAGAGACCAGAGACATCCTGAGATATCACCGATAAGCAGAAAAAAGAGGGACTGTAACAGCGACGGTGGAAAACAGTCTGAGAAAATAAACTTGCTCTGAAAGAACAGAAAATATTATCATGTATTGGCTGCCACAGATGAAATCCAGACATTAACAGCATCCATTGGCTGCTCAAAGTAGAATGTCCTACACCCTCTTATGCCCCTATGTTATAAACAGGATTTAATTTTTATCCAAAATGGAGCGTCTGTCTCTCTGAGGGCTTCCTGGTTGAATCCCACACAAACTTTCTCCGGCATCTCCAAATCTCACCAGGGATGCCCAGCTGACTCCAGACTCTGTGCAGCGAGACCCTCTGTTACCTTGTTGGTTCAGTCTGTCGTCCCCTCTTTTGGGGATGGCTGGATGTGCTGTCTCCACCCCGGACTGTTTTGTCCCCCCTTTTTTGGGATGGTTTGGCTCTTTCTGAAATCTAATTTGCTTCATATTGATGTTACATATGTTCATATAAGTAATCTGCCATAAGTGTATCTGCTGCTGTATTGTTAATAAATTTGCTTTGCTAATGACAAATTGTGGTAATCAGTACGTAAGCACTTGGTTGTTGCAGTTATTGGTTGTACTACAATACTAATTGATGCTATTATTGACTGATACCATACTATTGATACTATATAATTGATTACAGCTAGTAGTTTGAAATAGCTTGATATATATATTCATTTATATTCACTTTATTAATCATAGGTATATTTGCTAGTGGTGATTTCTGTGGTATTTGTGGTAATCTGTGGTAATAAAGTAGAGAGACTTAAGGGAAAAGGCCTCTGTGTCCTGGTGTATTATGGAATCCTATGAATCCACAGTTGTGATCTCTACACTAACCCCTTAGGTCGTGACACCCCATTGCGACCCCATGTTTCCTCACAGTGGGGGATATGCTGTGTGTGCACTGAGCGGCTGAGTTCTCAGCCCATGGGCTCCCTGTGAGGCAGGGCTGGGGAGGAACTGCCCCCACCCCCTTCCTCCCACTCCCCCCAGGGTTTTGAACTCCTCAAAGGGAAGAAAGAAGAAAACAATTCAGTGTTTTCAGATTTGCCCAGGAAGTGACTGTCCAGCAGGTGACATTTTTCTAAGGGTAATAACACACTTTATGGTGAAGCAGAGAGAAATGTCTACTTTTTCTTCTTTTTCAATAAGTTCTTTTTTTAAGTGGTAGCAGCGATGGCCATAGATCAAAGCAGACTCTGTGGTGCGCTGTGGATGGTACATCATCCTTTGAAATACACTTGCCTGGGACGAGTCCTGCTAGACACACAGCAATTCCCTTTGGGTGCTGCAGAAATCTGTCTATTAATAATAACAATTATTTTTCCCCTAGAGCTTCATTGCGGTTTCTTGAAATTACAAAAGGCTGGGGAGCTTTGCCCCTGAGATCTCCAAGCAGAGGCTGCACACAGGAGATCATCATGCTCCATGCAGACACATGGGTGAACCAGGCTCTGCTCTCATTGCTCGCTTTTCAGATGACCTCTTGCAGCACTCCTGTGGAAATGCCATAAGCCAGAGCAGTCACTGGTGTGTTTTCTTCCCAGTCCTAAGTCCCTTGATAAGTCTTGCTACTTGGCAACTGTAGAGTCTAAATGCCAAAGCCAATGACATGGCAACCAGGTGGTTTTTTCCCCCCAGTTTACTCTATTCATGTGATTTTCTCAGGAATTCTGAAATCTTTCTTGTATGAGCATAGGCTCAAACTGAAAAATAGCTGTGTGCATAGGAAGGCAAAGCTGCCTCAAAGCAAAAATCCTCTCAATTCCTCTAACCTGAAAGTTTGATATTAAGAAATACCGGGCGTCCACAGCTTCATAACTACTGAACTCAGCAGCAATTGCCAGTGCTCAACAGCTCCAAAAACCTACAGGACTAAAATGCTGTTCTGAGGGGAATTCTGCTGACAGACTCTAGTCAAGTACATGGTTAGTTAGTGGCTGGCCACGCTGTGCTAATTTTAGAAGGCTGCAAACACATAACCTTCCAGCCAAGGGTGACAAATTTACTCTTGGATGAATTGTGGATAAATGAATTAAGCTTTCAAAGGCCTGTCAGCGTGACCTTGCTAGCCCGCATGCAACTGCCACAAAATGTTCTGCAGCGGGCTTATCAAGGCTAGGCGCATCCTGATACAAAACAGACTGATCTTGTGATTGAGTTCTGTGCTGGGGGAAGTCTTTTTGCCTTGAGCTACATGATGGGGACACGGTGGGTGCTGAAGAGCCAACGCCACATCTCTCTGCTCCCTGGGTTCATGCCCAGAAGGGCAGCGGTGGCCTGGCACTGGCAATGTGGCACTGTGGCAAGACCGCACAACATCTCAGACCTCCCAGGATGCACCAAAGCATGGTCAGTTGTGAGCTGGACAGAAGAGCAGGTTGGAGAGGTGGTGTCTGACGCTGAGGTGGCTGCTGCAGGGCACAGGGCCTCAGGAACCTCCAACAGGGACCTTAAATCTGACCAGAAAGATGTGAAGCCATGCCTGAGCAGAAAGAGAACTTGAGTGAGGAAGCACAGAGAGGAAAATAGCTTTGTGGCATCATTTGCAGAGGCTGAAGAGAAGCTGCAAGGATCCATTCCAGGCTTTCGCCTCTGCTATCTCCTGCTTCTTCACACCTTTTCTCCTCTCCTCCTGTTGCTTTCTCTTACTTTGATTGATAGACTTTTATATATAATTTAAATCAATCTAAATAAAATCTATCTCTATATATCAGTATATATTGATAATAGGATCATGGCAACACGTATATGCTGTTTGCTGTATATGATATGCATGATACTTAGGATATGTACATTAATTTATATCAGTATGTTATTTATTTAATATATCCATAGAATCATAGAATGGTTTAGGTTGAAAAAGACCTTAAAGATCATCAAGTTCTAAACCCCCTGCCACGGGCAGGGACACCTCCCACTAGACCAGGTTACTCAAAGAGCCATCCAGCCTGGCCTTGAGCACTTCCAGGGATGGGGCATCCACGGCTTCCCTGGGCAGCCTGCTCCAGTGTCTCACCACTCTCAGAGTAAAGAATTTCTTCCTGATACCTAATCTAAATCCTCCCGCTTTTAGTTACCCCTCATCCTATCACTACACTGCCTAATAAAGCGTCCATCCCCATCTCTCCTTTAGGTACTAGAAGGGGCTATAAGGTCTCCCTGGAGCCTTCTTTTCTCCAGGCTGAACAACTCCACCTCCAACAGCCTCTCATTCTAGATATGTATATATGTGTGTGTGTGTATTTTTTTTATATATATATATATAAAAATATATATATATATTTTTTTCAAGGCTCACAGCTTTACTAGCTTTGCTTCAAAGGCCTAACAAAACAATTCCTCTTCTCTATCATTGGTTTAACTGGAATTTATTAACAATGATTACTGCTGGTAAGTTAAAGAATAAGCTGATTTAACTAGGGCAGGGCTCCCATTAGCTTTTTACATGCATTTTCTACCCTGTTAAGCATCGCAGCTGCAGTTAAATCAGTTGGCACTGTCTGTCCAGATGCCTATTTTCAGTTGCCTATCAGTAGAACCTAATCTCAGTTAACGCTTCAGCTCACGTTTTAACTAATCTGCCAGTGGCTGCATACAGTATTTCCAATTCCTTCTTCAAAGTGTGAGCATAAAACAAAAAACTGAATGGAGGTCTCCAGCAACAGTATTTTTTTCCCTAAAGGAAGCAACAGCAGCAGCAGAGCAGACCTGCTTCCTGTGAGATGCTCTGTATTCCCTGTGCAGCTGTGTGGAGCAAGAGCCATCCACGCACCCTCAAGGGTAAGCGGGCTCCTGTCCTGGGGTACAGTGACCGGTGTGGATCAGCATGGAAAGCTGGAGGAGTAAAATTTTCCGCATGATGAAGTAAAGGCAAATTTTACGTTACCTGTGAGACAGCCAAAATGTTACACGTGATTTGTTTTTCCAGAGGTACCAAGCGCTGAAGTCAGAGGAGATGAGGGCACTGAGAACTTCAGCAAATGAGGCCCAAAGAGCATCATTACAGAGAAAGCATCTGTGCAGGTGCTGCATGGGGAGACAAACTGTGGTGAGCATAGGAGTTGCCACCCAGTATTAACCGTCTTCCAGCCCCATGCAAAACAACCATCTGTGTTTATTCCAAGACACCTAGGGAGGCCTGCTTACCATCCAGCCCAGATCAAGCGTGCCCACAAAGCTCTCATTGTCCTGAAATAAGCAGCGCATGCTCGAGTCCTCAGCCTCCCACCTGCATGGAGACCTTACAGACACCTATGAACCACCAGCAGGGTACATCCCACTAGGGTGTGCCCTGCTCTGCCCCAGTGCAGGGGGAACGCAATGCAACAGGGCATTAAATCCACAGCTGACCTCCAGCTTTGTGCATGTTGCAATCTGGGACTTTATGCCACTTTTGAAGAACAATTTGAAGATTGAGGCCACTCTTGAAACAGTGTGGGGACCTTCTGCCACCTGGTACCTATCCCTCTTCTCAGTGTCCCCCTCTGCAGACCCCCTCGAGGTTGTTCACAACCACTTCTGCCTTTGCACAACACCCAGCACAGGGGGACCCAAGGCAATAACAACAAGTTGGTACAATGTACTCCTAAAATCTACCTTATTTCAGAATACAGATTGGACATACAGTGTTAGGA
>JAOXNO010000001.1:37785390-37801695 GCA_028565335.1 Limnodromus scolopaceus
CAGAAAGCAGTGGGCTGAGATGGTGTGGAAGGCCAAGAGTCCCATGAGAGCATCCAGACCATTTGCTGTGCCAGGCACAGCCAGAGCTGTGCCAGCTGGCACGTAGGCTGGCAGGGTGCTGGCATCCCCGTCAGGCACAGCCACCCCTGCCAGCCACACCATGGGCGTCTGCTCTGCCCACCCTGTGCAAGGCAAAACACCCACAGAGGGTCCCTGCCTACATCTCCTGGCTGAAGGGATTCAGCCAGTACCTGGGCTGCATGGCAGTGGCTGCTCAGACACGGGCTGCCATGAGCTGCCTAATTGTAATCCCTATTGTCCTTTGAACAGTACTCTAGGTATTTGCTGTTTGCGAGGGAAAAAGAGCATTTGGAAAGCTGAGCAGATGTGCTGCTCCCATGCCTGGTGGATCTATCACAGTGATGAAGGCAGCAGAAAGCACAGACCCTGATGGCAGCAGGGAAATGTTGAGCGAAGCAGCTCTTGTAGCAGCACTCATCACTGACAGGGGAGTGAGACCTGGCCCCCAGAGGCTAGCAACCCACCCCAGCGCCGTGGCCATGCCCAGCCCCAGGCTTGCGTCACAACCCAGTGAGGGGGATTTAAGAGAGGACCAAGTTGTGCAGATGCCGGAACAAATGTAACCTCCCCTTCCAAAGCACCAAGGCTGGCACCAGCACATGCAGGCAGGTGCCCAGCCAGCAAAACATTGAGGAGCAGCACAGAATCACCAGCTCCAACTTCCAGATGTGTCTCTCCAAATTTGTTAGCCAGACTGCCCCTGGAAACCAAAACCTGAACTTGGACTGAAGCCAGGATGTTGTTTTTTGCTTTCTGTGCTTTCTGAAGAGGACTTTTTGTTCTTTTTTTTCCATTGAGCTGCTAAATGACAGGGTGAATTTATAATGAAATTCTAATTTACTCAACCCTGCCCCCCCGTTTATTTAACTGTGCTTTGTGAATTGTAAACTGTGACCCACAAAAGGACAAAACAGAGAGGATCGTGGCCAGTTCAGCACTTTCTGTGCATGTGGACTCTTTGCAAGGCCATAATCACTGCCCAGCTCTTCTTGTGAGGTGACATCTGCCAGGGTAATTAGGAGAGGTCCACGCTCGGCACCAGGCAGCCCTGCCTCACTGCGGGTCTGCACCAGATAATGAACTCAGCTGAGCTGTTAAGAGACATGCTTTTCTACCAAGCCATCAAGAATTAATGGGGAAGAAAGTAGTGTTTCCTAGCTGACACTAGAGAAAGAAATGGTATTTTCCTGTTTTATCGGTCATGGACTCTCTGCTGACTGTAGGGATACCAACGTGGTGCTAACATTGGCACTGAAAAAAGTCACTGGAAGTGTTGCAAACCAGCAGTGATAAGGGAAATGCTCAGTCCTACTTCTCCATTCCCAGGCTGCATTTACATCAAGAGCAGTCTCTGATGGGGCTGGTTGGGAATTTTCTCTTGGAATGATTTCTCTTCAAATACCCAGTTTTGTTTTATAAGCAGCTGCAAAAATTAAAATGGAAGCACCAGCTGTGCCGCAGCACACCCCAGGGGCTGTTTCTGAGTTGGCATGGGCGACCTCTCCCAAGCTCTCTTCCCCATGACAGCACAGAATTCCTGGGTTTTGGGGACAGGAGGCAGCTCCCCGCATGCACGCAGGCACCCCATGCCTGTGGGAAAGCTGGCCCCACTGCTCAGCTCCCCACATGGAGGTTTGGCTCCAGTCAGCTCTGCCCGCCTTGCAATGAGTTTGGGAGGTGGTGCAAAAAGGTGAGCAAACTGGGAAAGGGGTAGTTGCCACTTGCTCTCCTTGCACCAGTGATGTTCCTGATGACCAGCTCTCCAGACACACAGCTTTCTGAATGAGAATTTCTTGTTTATGTTTTATTTTTCTCCCACTTCACAGAAATGACATTTTGAGTGTTTTGGATTGCACTGAGCCTAGAAAACTGGGGAGGAAAACACACACGGCTATTTTCATCTTTCTTCAGTTCAGTTTTGCTGCAGATTTTGAGCAAAAGCTGCGGTCATTCCCTTCACCCTAAGCTGCTGATGTGCCAAAATACCGCAGAAAGTCTATCAGAACTGCCGAAAGCAGGAAGTAGCAGAAATTTCTGGAGCGAGATTGTTCTCATGACCATTCTGGGTCCAACAGTATGAAGTTCACACGCAGTTCAAATATTTCTTGATCATTTTTCCGGAGTGAACCTCCACAGTATTTGCCATTTACTCACTGATATGTCTTTATAGCACAGGGGCTGTTGGCTGTTTCTTTATCTTATATTCTTCAGTTACCCTCACCTTATACAGCAGCATATCCTCATCTCAAGCTGGATCCATGCTCCCATTTACAAGGATATCTAGTCCCAAAAAGTCAGACATTCAAGGGGTCAAGCATATAGCAGATCTCCCAGGCTTATCTTAAGTACATTCCTCAGGACAGTAAGGAAGCTCTGGTCCTGAACAGCCCCTGAGGTAACAGATGAAAGGAGGGATGGAAATATACAGGCTATGGGGCTTGGTATGCTCAAGTCCTGGCTGTATGGATCTCTTTCCTATTTTTCTCAGTGTTTGTGATAAGGAGTTTCCAAGCAGTGAGTTTTGCAAGTGTCTATTGAGAGGCTATTTTCCCAAAAATGGCAGAAAGGAGGGAGGGGAAATGCCTCAATGCAAAGGAAACCTGTTGAGGAAAATACTGACTGAGTGCGGTCAGTTACCTCTGGGCACTTCTGGAGTGTAAGAGAAGTGCAGTGTTGTGATAGCCATTTTCCTAACAGTTCATGCCCCCATGCCCAGCCTGTAGTCCAGCAGGCTGATGGCTGGAGCACATCTCAGACAGATGGCTCTGGGGTACTTGGGGTTTGATTCTCCTTTCCGTATTCCATGGCACTGACCAGACTATTTTGAGTCTCACAGCATCTAAGGGAATGAGCAGGACAGTAATATTCATCTGGCCTTGGAAAACTTGGGTTAAACTGAGCATTCAAGTGGATCATCTACAAGCATGGACACATGCAGATTATCACCGAATCCTTTGCTTATTCTTGATGGTAGACAGATGGATCTCCACTTGTGATAGCCTGATACTTCCCCACAGAGAATCATTGTTACCATCTCTTACAATTTTCCTGGCTGGTATGCCTTGGGATCTATGTTCTTGAATGACTTGTCTAACTGATTTGTTATATTAAAAATAAAGTCAGGAAAAATATTCCTTGCTTTGCCATTACAAAATAAAAAAGCATTTTTTGGTTTTTTTTTTTTTTTATGAGTTCTGCTATCCTGTGATTTGCAGTGGAGACAGAAAATCAGGCTTGTGACTTAAGGTCACAAAATCTCAAACTAGAGAAGTCAATATGTTTTCTGTTTATTATTTTTTGTTTGTTTCTTATATATAAGGAGGAATTGCCCTAACAAAATCACAAAAAAAAACACTTAAAGGTTTGTAAAGACAAACGATCAGAAGTTAGAAATGGCCTGGATTTAGGTTTTCTATCAGCTTTATTTTTTTAATTTCTCTCCCTTCTTCTCCCATCAGCACATCACACATAGTGTTGTCTTTAATTACAGAACCTCATACTAATTTTTTTTTCACTCACTGTGCAGCTACTAAGTATATAACCCCATAAGTAAAGACTATTTCATACGGCTTGAGCATGGATAGATTGACCCATGTGACACACGACTGATTCTGAAAGTCCTGACTTTGTACTTTGCACCAATATACTTTTTTTTTCTGACCCTGGAGCTGAATTCCTTCTGTTAAATATTCACCAGTGTTGTTTTGTTGCTTCCTGTAGCTATGATTTTATTATTGTTGTTCTTAAACTGTTTAGCTTCTCTTATTTGGTGTTAGCAGAGCAGAGTTTGAATAGTTCATGGAAGTTAATCCGAAAGCGCTGCCAGTGGTGCATCAGGGCTCCTAACTACCAGGAAACTTTCAAGACCCCAGCTCTCAATATAATTATTGAATTATTTGTCCTAAATTGCAATAACATTAAATTCCTCTTTTGGACATAAATAACAGCTAACTTACCGGAAAATCTCCCTTCAATTATTCAGATTCTGAGACATCTACATAGTAATTGTCCATTGATCCTTTCATTGAGAAAATACTCCCCAGAGCTCAAAAACACAGTAACCTATTTAGAAGACAATTGGTCCTCCAATGGTGGCCACAACATTAATAATGAAAAACACAAAGAAGTGGAAATACCAGACCAAAGAAAACTAAGCTCCCCACTAAGTTGAGGACTCTGGATAAAGCAATCCATGTTAGGAAAATGGTAGGAAAATTTCCCACCTCTCTGGTAGCTAGTTCAAGGAAATAGACTCCACAAATTCATTTATATCTGTGTGGCTAGGGCCACACAGTCAGCAGGGAGGAATCACTCACAGCCCCTGTGAATCGTTTCCATTGAGAGGACAAGAGGATTACAGTTGGGTATCTTTGATGCACTTCCCCCAAAACACAGGAAGAGGCAACTCTTTTCCAACCAACACTTAACCCAAAAGGTCCCTCTGGGCTTTCCTCTGTGTCACCACCTGGCCTGCTGGGGTGGTGTGTCACAGTGCCTTTTTTCCTGCCTCTGAAGGGTTTCTTCTTCTCCCTCCCTTCCCAGGGAGTGATAGCTTTTCATCCATCGCATTCAAGCCACAAGGGGCTTTGCATGGCTGCTTAGCTTTGGGAAGTGACTTTTGCCTCTGTTTATTTTTGGAGATCAGGTTTACATCATTAAGTAGCTTTCCCTTGCTGTGACCTGGGAGATTTTGGCTAGTTCATCAGGCTGTTATGATGATGATTATGCAACTAAGTACGTTGCTCAACACTGGACCTCTTTCTTCAAACACTGCCTTTTCAATGAGCTTCTAAATATTTTTATCATCCTTTCAAGTCTACATTTTTCATGAGAGTAATTTCTGCCTACATATCCATCCAATTCTTGTATGTTCAGCAAAAAAATCTGGGAAGATGTTAACTGTATGAAAGAGTGAAATACCAGGTAAGAACATTTCGATGAAGCTTTTTCTTGCTTTCCTTCATCCTTCAAATGTTAAGAAGAATTATTCCTGCCTTATGAAAAAGGCCTTAAAGAAAGCCCTGGGGTCTGAAAGAAAGCCCCGGGGTCTGAGGGAGGAACCCAAACCAAAAAAAACCCCAGGAAACCACAAAAAGGGAAAACAGGAAGGGAACATCTAGAGAGCATTGAAAACATATTTTATCACAAGAGGGCAGTGCATATTAACAAGTGAGGAAATAAACCGCGTTTCACACGAGGCTAATGCCTTTCTTTTAAAAATTTACAAAAGCTTTGCTGCCAGTGCTAAAGAAAAAGAAAAAAGGCAGAAAAGTCGTAACAAAGAATGCCTTGTGAAGTGTGTTGTTCACCGGGACAGCAGGAATCTGTGCCTGGTACCAGGTGTTGTGATTTTCTAAGAGAGGTGAGAAAGCTCTTGGTGGCACAGGAGCCACAGGATATCCCCGTTTTGCTGTTTCCCTGGCAGACAGCAATGCCACCTGCCAAATGGTTATTTTGCTTGTGTATCATAACACCAGCAGAATGACTACTCTCACATCAGAGGTGCTTATTCTGGCAACAAAGAAAGAAATGAAATTTCCCTCTCAGAAAGAGGAATTTAAAGCACAGGGCTGTGTAGGGCTGTACTATAATTGGTCCCACTGGCCAGAAAGAGGAAAAGCTGAAACACATGTCCTTCCCTGGTTGCTCCTATGGATCTGCCCCTTTTGACCACACAGCCAATCCCCAGAGAGTCACCGATAATCCCTACAACCTGGAGCTGCTGTGAATATTTGCTGACACTCCTATCCACCAATATCCCCACCTCCCCAACACTTGCTTTGGAGAGGAGCATGCTTTGGAGAAGGGCCCATAATGGTAAGCCTTCCACAGTCAGGTTGTTGGAGACAGAGGAAACATCTGAGTCTTTAAATCTTCCTCTGAAGATGGGGAGATTGGGCTTGGCATTATGTCTGCCAGTGTAAGCAGAGATGGTGTCATATAATTGCCTTATACCAAAGGCTAAATCTGCACCTCAGACTCTGAGTACTTTCTTAACTATGTGAATTTGCAGTGTGCAGGATGAGCAAGATCTTCCTAGAGATACTGGTCCTCTTCTTTGCTACACCGCTTCTCTTCTTGTTTTCAGAGGATGTGTTAAGCAAGTGAGTGGTGCCCATTCAGAAGTTGCCTCTCTTTAAGTGTGATGGAACCCATACAGTACTTCTGGGGACAAAAGAGCAGGTTTCGATGATCTATGAAAAGCTTAAAGCACCTGTTTAAGGGTCAGACAACTGTGATACTGACCCTTTACTGTTATCTCTATTTGCCCAGGGATAGCAAACTCTTGTAGTGAAGAACTCAGTGCTCGGGAAGGGAGTTGCTGTGAAAAGTTGCCACTATTTCTCACACTCGTGCAGGAGGCACCATCACAGGACATGTACTCAGTGCCACTGTTGGCCACATCTGGAACCTGAGAGTCTACAGCTGTGCAGGACTCAAAGAATTGGCCTGCTTAAGCCCTTCCGATCTTGTATTTTGAAGCTTTTCTGCATTTAGTTGTGAAACAGGATAGGTGCAGTAGGAAACGATATGCTTAGTCCAGCATGGAACATCCACAGATTTGCATCAAGCTCGCTGTTTCCTCATCTGTGTGCCATGGGACCACGCAGTACTGCCAGCTTCTGGCTGAAGAGTAGCATTGCCCTTTTTTGGGGAATGAACATCCTGAGTGAGCTGCATGCTGCTGTGCAGCTAGCTAAAATATCCTCATGGCTTCCACTGGGCTAAAAGAATTTTTACCGGCCTCTGTTTTAAAAGTGACATTCCTGACAACGTCATTTATGTCAAAATCATATCTCAAAACATTTTCAGATACTTACAGGCTTAGTGGTACAGTGATGCTCCTCTAAGGAGCATTAAAAAATAAAATATGTATTTGACAAGCAGACAAAGGACAACAGGTAGCGGTCAATACAAATTAAAGTTATTAAGATTTAGAGAATAAGGGAAGCTAAAGAGAAGTCTGGTGGACTCCGGTACAAGAAAAGGGATAAGTATTAATATAAAATCAAGCAATGCAATTGATGGAAATAGTAAAGTGGTTAGAAATAATAAAGAAAGTCCTTTCCAATTCTAACTATTCTGTGATTCTACAATTCTATGAAACCCTCAGTAAATATTTCTGTCATATATCAATAGGGAAGAGATGGTACACTTGACCACATGAGGATGATGAGACATTTTCTAATATATAAATACCTACAGAAGCAAAAAGGAGGTGTCTGAACAAACATCTATACCACTGACAATATTTTTTCAGAAATGCTATAATGTTCCAGAGAATTACATTATGATACTAGTAAAGTGCCAATATTGTGCTAATAGTGAAAAAAGACAGAGAAGGATGTGTGAGGTAACTGGAGGCTAACTCTATTCCTAAGTTAAATAATTGGTAAGCTCATAAGGGAGTCAATGAACAAAGCCTTAAAAATGAGAATGCAATTAATTTCAGTCAGTGCATGGAGAATAGATCCTATTAAGCAAACCCGCAAACCCTAGTGTTTGACTTCGTACCAATTGCTATTTTAAAAAAAAATTAGCTCTATGAAATACTAGTGAATTACACTGACTGGAAAGAGAACTGGCTTAAAATATTATTGTCCACAAGAAATCACCTTCTAATGGAGATGCTAAAGCAGTCCTATGTCCAGACTCCTATTCAGACTAAATAAATCCGGTTTTAATAATGGAGGCCTATTTAAGTCAAATGCATTTTAATACAGATGGTGTAAAGATCTACATCTATACTAAGGAATTCAGACCTACAGAGAAATAACTGAATGTTGGAAAGTGATAACTAAAAACAACCAAGTTCACAGAGAGACAGTTCAGCATCAGTTTCCAGTGTGATAATATGGGGAGAAAATCAAATCACAGTCCTCAGATTTTCTAAATAAAAAATTAGCAAGAAAATGAAAGGAAGTGGTTTTACATCCAGATAAGATGTTGATAAGAATGAATATGATGCCTACAATTTTGGTATTGATAAATTGAAAAGAACCATGACAGATTTTCAAAACGTGGAGATAACATCTTTGAGTGAGAGAATCAGAACACAAAATCTGCTTAGATAACCAAAACAAAATTGAGAACTGACTCTATTAATCATAGAATAGTTTGAGTTGGAAGGAACCTTTAAATGTCATCTAGTCCGACCTCCCTGCAATGAGCAGGGTCATCTTCAAATACATCAAGTTGCTCAGAGCCCTGTTCAGCCTGACCTGGAATGTTTCCAGGGATGCGGCATCTACCACCTCTCTGGACAACTTGTTCCAGGGTTTCACCACTCTCATTGTAAAAAATTTCTTCCTTATATCTAGTCTAAATCTACCCTCTTTTAGTTTAAACCTGTTACCCCTTGTCATATTGCAACAGGCCCTACTAAAAAGTTTGTCCCCATCTTTCCTGTAGGCCCCCTTTAAGTATGGAAAGGTTTCTGTAAGGTCTCCCCAGAGCTTTCTCTTCTCCAGGCTGAACATCCCCAACTCTTTCAGCCTGTCCTCATAGGAGAGGTGCTCCAGCCCTCTGATCATCTTCATGGTCCCCCTCTGGACCTACTGGACAGCAGGTCCATGTCTTTCCTGTGCTGAGGGCTCCAGAGCTGGACACAGGACTCCAGATGGGGCCTTACCCGAGAGGAGTAGAGGGGCAGAATCATCTCCATTGACCTGCTGGCCAAGCTTCTTGTGCAGTCCAAGATAGGGTTAGACTTCTGGGCTGCTAGCAAACATTGTCAGCTCATGTCCAGCTTTTCATCCAACAGTACCGCCAAGTCTTTCTTGGCAGGGCTGCTATCAATTCCTTCATCCCCCAGCCTGTATTGATACTGATGGCTGCCCCAACCACAGTGCAGGACCCTGTACTTGGCTTTGTTGAATCTCATGAGGCTCACACAGGTCCATTTCTCGACCCTTTCCAGGTCCCTCCGGATGGCATCCCATACCTCAGGCATGTCAACTGTACCACCCAGCTTGGTATTTTCTGCAAACTTGCTGAGGGTGCCCTTGATCCCACTGTCTATTTCATTGATCATAGAATCATATAATCAAAAAGTGGTTTAGGTTGGAAGAGACCTTAAAGACCATCTCGTTCCAACCCCCTACCATGGGCAGGGCCACCTCCCGCTAGACCAGGTTGCTCAAAGCCCTATTCAACCTGGCCTTGAACACTTCCAGGGATGTGGTCTCCACGACTTCCCTTGGCAACCTGTTCCAGTGTCTCATCACCCTCATAGCGAAAAGATGAAGATATTGAACAGTACCGGTCTGGATGCGACCATTCAACCAATTTCTCATCCACCAAACAGTTCACCCATCAAATCCATCTCCCTCTAATTCGGAGAGAAGGATGTTGTGAGGAACCATGTCAAAGGTTTTATAGAAGTCCAGATAGATGACATCCACTGATGTAGTCACTCCATCATAGAAGGCCACTACATTGGCCAGGCAGGACTTGCCCTTGGCGAAGCCATGCTGGCAGCCTCAAATCACCTCCCTGTCCTCCATGTGTCTTACCATAGCTTCTGGGAGGATCTGTTCCATGATCTTACCAGGCATAGAGGTGAGGCTGATAGGTCAGTAGTTCTCAGGGACCTCCTTTTCATCCTTTTTAAAAATGGATACAATATTTACGTTTTTCCAGTTACTGAGGTCTTCACCTGACTGCTATGAATTTTCAAATATCATGGAGAGATATTAAGATAAGTAAGAAACTTCTCAAGGGAAAAGAAGGGTAATTAATGTCATGCTCACATAGAGGAAGGCTGAGACAGTCTTAGTGGTTTGTCTGGCTTTACAGCCTCTGAATATAACTTTCCAACTTTTGAGGGCATAATCTTTTCTTTTTTATTACACCTATTGCTTGTCAAGTTACACATCTAGTCTTAAGTTCTTTAGATTCCTGTGCAGTCAGTACATAAGTATCCATAAAAGAATATTCATTTTCCCTCTAAGACATCTGTTGTAGGACAAGTTGAATCACCACTGTAGATTCCTCTACAGCGTAGAATACTTCATTCACTGCAGTTTCATTGCAGATTCATTTGTGTAGATTCAAACTGTAGATTCAGAGTATAGATTCATCTATACTGTGGAAGGCCAACACCACATGTATGGGGAATCACAACCCCATGCACTGTCAGCAACACTTCAGGACTGCACACAGGAGGACTCTGTTTCCAAAGGATGCCATGGGATTTGAAGAATTCTGCTAGGGAGACATAACTAGTCCTCACAGGGAGAGCAGCCAGATGATATCTGTAAACCACAGAAGCATTCTGACCCCACTGAGAAGACAATCCTTTGCCTTAGGACATCTGAGTGTAAAGCAGAAAGGATGTGATGAAAAGTATGAACACGATGTGGTGGGAAAAAATTGTTTAGAAGTCACAGGAACATCTCTGAAAGTGACTGGTGATTCTAGATGTCTCAGCTTTACGGTGGCCAACTTTGGGATGCGTGCTAGGAAATCATACCATGGAAGTCATACCTTTGGGCAGACAAAACCAGCACTGCACAGACTAGCCACCAAAAAATCTGGTTAAGTCAACTCCCCACCTACTTTGGGAGCCAAAAAGTATCTATTTATTTGGTTCTGCTACTTTTTCAATGTTAATGTGACTGAAGGAAAGACTATTTTATTGATGATTGCTTTGATGATTAAATAATACCAGTATGGTACCTGGATTTTGATAGATTGCTTATGCTCTGGCTGTCAACAACTCTAATGTCAACACTCGTGAAGGTCTTCAGACCACACACTCCTGTTTGCTGTATTGCCATATAAAAGAGTTGTTTGTTTTAGAAAAACCCACATTTCCTATGCATGCACGCTGAGTATTACCTCCTAGCAATTTCTTCATTAGCAGATTTTTATAGTCTTTGCATCACTGATCATAGATTTTTAAGTTGCTAATTATTGCAGGGGTTCTTTCGAAGAGAAGAGTGGAGGAGGAGACAGGCTTTCCATTTCTCTGCTCTACATTAAAGATTTCTGCATTTGTAATATTGAGCTTATTTGGCTGCTGCTTTTCCTCAAAGATCTCAAAGGAAATGTTAATACTTGTTAGATCACTTTACTCTGTGGAGAGGTACTATGATTTCTTCTTTAAATAAAATGAGAGATACTTAACATTGACACAAGATCTAACATGAAACTATTGGAAGAAATCTGATTAATATCAATGGATGTTGAAATACACTCATCTGTTCAAATCACTGATCTTTATCTCCTGAGTAATCAAAATAAATATATATTTACCTGCTTATTCTTTTAATTCCAGAAACATACTGTAAGTCCAAAAGCATTGTTCCTAGGTCCTTGCTCTGCCCACGAAAGCTCTTAGATTGTATTACTAAGCATTCAGTTCTTGCAGACTGGCAGTTGATTGGAATAAAGATTGAATAAATGTTAAAAGAGTATGTTGAGGTTTTTAATTTTGTCCTTTTTTTTTTTTTTTAAGTTTATGAATAATCAGCAAGGTGAACACTTAACACCTTGTGCTTGTGCATAGTACCCTAATTTGCACAAGTACTCCCAGAATTGGTGGTGTTATGCAGTCCACAGAAAATTCAATCATCAGATGAAAAGCTTGAGGTAAATTTGGGCATGATTCAAGTATTGGTTGTAAAGTAGAAACAATTTGAAGACTGTCCCCAGTAACTTTTCAACCTTCCATCAGTGTTTTTCCGTTTTTGTTAAAATACTGTGAAGACTAGGACCCTGTTTAAATCCTACCTCAGATTACAAAGTCACATCTGTAGGAAAAAAATTCTTTTATCTGATTTCCAGTATGAAACTTCGTCTTTCTTCCTGCTTGACAGCCAGGCCATTTGCCCTCTGCTGTTGGATTCCTGTGATTTATTCTAGCTAGAGCTGAAACAATCTAGAAACTCAAAATGCAGTTTTTCTGTGTCATCCTTGCTTGATACAAGCCAAATTTCCAAGTGATAATCAGGTCAAGCCCCATCTTTCTCAAAAACTGAATTAGAGTTCAGGAGCCACTGTAAGAGCTCTGCTCCACAACAGAACACAAGAGTCCAGGTCAAAGTGCCCGAAAGGTATGAAAGAAACATTTTTGGTCAAAACTTACAGAGATAATTGAATGAAACCCGTCTTCACATCTGTAGAAGAAGGGTTTTGAGATAATTTTAAAACTTGCATCCAGAAAACAGTTGTTAAAAAAAGCAGCAAACCTTCATGCATGGGGGTGTCCAAGTGTTTGCTGCTGCTACATATTTCACTCTAAAGGTATTCAGATACCATCATGATCGGTTGGAGGATAAAACCCTGAGACAGATGGAAGAGTGAGATACTGTGCTCGCACAGGGCATGGTTTGCTGCAATGAAGCGTGGTTATTTGTTGTCTAAAAAAAATTATACTTGACCCAGTTTAATTAACTGTGGGTTGCGGTTCAACATTTGAGAATTGGTTACTTAGAAGTTATACTGCTTTTAAAAAACCACTATAAAACAATCCTTTTTGTGGTCTGTTCTCAAAGTGGCAGCATAGATTAAGCCACTCAGACATGTGTACTGTATTTCCTTAAAGGCAGCAGTGCTGAAAATGCAGGCAGTTTAATGCTACAGTTTAACCAAAAGGTGTTATCTACATGTCATTTAGACCAAGAGAGCAAGTTTCTCTCTAAAGCAGGCAGCATTTGAGCAGTTTTATTCCTCATGGGTAAACTCTCCTTTCATGCCTACACAAGTATCTACTGTAGCTGGTGAAAGAAAGTGGTTATTTAGATCTTTATTTTACAAAACAACTTTAAAGTTATGCTCGTGTACAGCTTTAGCTGACAGTTTTAGTTAACAAAGTGCTTTAGGAACTCATCCAAATAAATGGAAGTAGCTTCCACCATGAGATCTATCTGTGACTGGTCACAAGACACAAACCCCTAAAGAAAAAACATCATCTTCTGGTCATTACCAGTGTGGGTCAGATGTTAACTAACAACACCTTTATGTCTGAGCCATGCTGGCAATGATCAGAAGTTGTAAGCAGCAAGAGGTTGCTTTGGTGGTCTTTGTTAAGGACAGTAAAGAAAGAGTCACTTTATGAGCTACTTCGCTCTAAGTGGTCACCTTAGATGTCAGTCTTGGCTCTGAGGACTGGAAGGGTATGGAAGGGGCCTTGAGATGTTTCTGAACCTGTCACAGCCACACCAGTTGACTCTAACTGCTGATAAGCTCTTTTTGTCTCTGCACTGATTACCAGATAAAGGCCAGATTTTGTAGCATCTTTTCCATTTCTTTCTCAAAGTCACAGGACCATTGTGTCAAAAACAATTCATCACAGTCATTGTAGGGAACAGGGCCACATATGCAGGCAAGGAGTCCATCTGGAAAAAATAAATGAAGCTAACTGGGTAAGTATAAAAACAACTGGGTCCACAGCCTGATGGGGTTATTACTATTTTTCAGATGTGTTTTCCCTCCAGGGATTTCCACTCCTGAGTAGTACATATAAGGCAGGCGCTGGAAAACTTTGTGAATATTAGGCCAGTACATTTTTTTAAACCATCACTACTCCCTGAATCTATTTACCTGTGGACTCTGACTCAACAACTCACTATTCTTGGGATGGCAGCAAGTTCTGCCTCCATATCTAGAGAGTCCTGATTTTTTTTTTCTCTTTGGAGCAATCCCATATTTAATAATGCTCCCAAAACACACAGGTTCTGATCAACTGAATGGGCTGGATGCTAAATGACATATTCTCTGTGGACTTATAATACTTTCTAGCATGGCTTGGCACCAATTTTTGAAATCAGAGTTGCTAAACTGTTGTATTTTTCTCAAAGGATTAGAAAGCAGGTAGTGGCAATTCTATGTCCAGAATCTCATGTAAATTCTGAACACTGGCACAAGGAAAAACATCTGGATCAGGCTGGAAGAAGCGAGCTATTGATAGGGCAGACTGCCACATGATGAGAAGAAAAACTCCCTTGGCATTCATTTTACTTGGCATTCATTTTACTTGGCATTAATTTTAAAATCACTGAATTAATTTGGACTTACATAATGGTAAACTTGAAAAGACAGCAATCTTAAGGGCTTTTGAGAAATCAAATATAGTGTTTCCCAGGAACTCCTAAACATATCTTTTTAAAAAAGAGTGGAATCTTAAAAGTATATAATATTTATTGTTATGTGACTATTGCTAAAACATCCAAGCCTAGCTCATCATTCTCATGTTAGTCTGATATAACTTTATGAGATAATTCTTATGAACTAAACTTGCCCTGGGACTTTTGATTCATCACAGGATTCTGGCCATCATGTGTCATTTAATTCTGACCCTTTAAATTTAGAAGATATGGTCAGTTGCTTCCCTAGGGTCACTAATTTATAGCCATAGACTAACTCTGTACCCTCCATCAAGCCAGTAAGTCGTCTTAGCTCTAGTTGTATTTTCCCTTTCCATAGCTACTAAAGAGAAAATATGTCTTTATGAGCAAGAATTTCATATCTCTTATCTACCATAGCAAATGCAATTTGAAACCCCACTTTAAATGTGGGTGGAATGAGAAGCTTTTCTGTAAGCCTGCAGTAGACTAATAAAGCTTAGGAAAAAAAAATCTTTTAAGATAAAGTCCAAATGCAGTTTCAAGATACGAATCTCCTTAGTGAGATAAGACTGCAACCAAATACATACTGGTATTAGATCAAAAGGAACTGCTCACTCATTTCTGAAAGCTTAATTCTAATCACAGATGCATAAGACACTTTCCTGTGGGTCTCTCAACTGAAACAACAGAGGGTGAGGTGTGCTTGTAATCAGCAGGTTTTGGAAGGCGTAGAACAGTATACATCTCTGAATAATCTGATGTGAATAGTTGTCTTTAGACTTATTAAATAAACTCTAATTTGTAATAACTTGACCTCACAGCAACACTCAAGCACCACTTTGTTTTCACGACCTCTCTGCTTTTTATGATAAGTTAGTAAACTTAAAACATGAGGCTGTCTGCACTGTATTAGTTTCTACATCTATGAATGTTCTGTTTTATCTTTTTAATCCCTACTAAGTGCATTTAACTATGATGCTATTTCGAAACTTTCATATGGTTTAGGAGCCCAAAATAGAAATGTTATTTTTTAATCACAAGAGATCATTGCTTTGCAAAGGTGCAAAGGTGGTAACTCTGCAGTTGTGGCTTTGCTGTGCAGAGCTTCTGGATGTCTAATTCTTCTTCAAATGGAACAAGCTTTAAGGCAACAAGTAGGGTTCCCATTAACAGTCTTGTGGCCCTTCCAGGATGTGGAACACCTCAAACTTATCTTGTGATGAGGGAACAGAGGGGTCATCCACTGACTCCTCACTGGAGGGCCAAAACTGGAATAGCTGCATGGGTACATCCTTCCTCCATGCCCTCACAACCACCTCCTTCTCCTCCCCACACCTCTGGGTGACAGCGCCCCCCAAAACGCAGCTCCCTCACCCACCAGCCCAGCTGTGCTGCCTGAACAGACAGGTTCCCCCAACACTTGCTTTCCTTCAGTCTCTCACAAGTTACAGCCACCCGGTGGACTCCCACTGAGTTTTTAGGGCCACCATGAAAGCCAGCTATAAAATCAGCATCATGCAAGTGAGCCAGTGGCCACAGGGATAGAGACAGGGTGAGGGTATGATAGAGTCAACTTGGCCTTGTTAAGGAACAGAGAAATAGATGGGCTAGGGATTTCGCATTTTTGTTAAATTTCTTTTAAAAATACACTTAGTGTGCTGTGTTGTTTGTGCAGTTCAGTAAGTAGTTCTTACTGAAGGTGTGTGTATACATACAGAATCACAGAATCACCTAGGTTGGAAGGGACCTTTTAAGATCATCTAGTCCAACCAATGAAAAACAAACAAACAAACAAACAAAAACACCACCACACACATACCACACCACACTCAACCCAACACCAACCCAACACTATACCATATCCCTGAGCACCATGTCAACTCGTCTCTTGAATACCTCCAGAGATGGTGCCTCAACCACCTCCCTGGGCAGCCCATTCCAATGTTTGACAGCCCTTTCAGTAAATAAATATTTCCTAATATTCTATTCCTATTCTATTCCTAAATTTCCTGAACCTCCCCCAGTGCAACTTGAAGCCGTTACCCCTTGTCCTATCATCTGTGACTTGGGAGAAAAGACCGACCCCCGCCTCTCTACAGCCTCCTTTCAGGTAGTTGCAGAGAGCAATAAGGTCTCCCCTCAGTCTCCTCTT
>JAOXNO010000001.1:37801795-37812862 GCA_028565335.1 Limnodromus scolopaceus
TGGTCTCAGCCCATCCATCCAGCCTGTCCAGATCCCTCTGCAAAGCCTCTCTACCCTCCAGCAGATCAACACTCCCAACCAACTTGGTGTCGTCTGCAAATTTGCTGAGGGTGCATTCGATCCCCTTATCCAGATCATTGATGAAGATATTGAAGAGAACCGGCCCCAGTACCGAGCCCTATGGGACACCACTCGTGACCAGCTGCCAACTGGATTTTACTCCATGTGTGTGTGTATACACACACACTTATCTATGACATGACTGTTTAACTGCCAAGTTTTTTAATTTGGCTTTACTGACAAAGATTAAGTTTGCCTTTTTTGTAAGGCTTTTGTCCTTTGGCAGCTTCTGGCAAAGACAAAGTGGAAACTGTTTAAGCATGTGGTGTGGGCATAGTCCTTTCCAGCTGATTGTCAGAGGGCAAAATCCTGAAATATTCCACATTGCCCTGAGAATTTATGTCAAGAAGAAAAAGTTTCTCATCACCTCCTATTTTTATGAAGCTGAACTTGGCTGCTCCTTCTCATGAGAATTTGACGTGAACAGTGTCAATCACCACACAGAGTGTTTTTCACTATTTTCCTTTGCTCACCTTCTATCTAGGCACAGCACATTTTTCTTGTGGTACCGCACCTGTAGAGGAATGAGATTTCACTCTTGACAATCTTGGCTGGTGTTATTACACTTTCATTTGCCACTGTATTCATAACAAATATAAGATTTCTGTTAGTTAACCCTTAAACCAAGCCTGTGGCCATCTGTGTGCAATAAATAGCTTAACCAGGACACTTTCCACCTGACTGACTCTTTGGTTGGAAGAAGCAATTTTAACCCTTTTTTCCGCTTTTTTTTCCCCCCTTCTCTCTTCAAATACCTCTCTTGTGAGATCTTTTCCCCTTCCTCCCTCAGTGAGCTCAAGCAGGCTGCAGAGATAATTAACTTCTGCCTGCCAAAATATCAGATAACTAATAACTAATTATTCAAAACTTCAGATCTGTTTAGCTCAGAGGCCCTTCCTCTGGGGGTGCTGCAGCTTCAGAGGGACAGCAAGTCTTCCACGTCCCCTGCAGGAGCATGCACAGGCCCATTTCTGACCAGCCAACTCATGGCAGGCTCCATGCCTGCACATCCCATTGCGTGTATGCACTGCTCTTCTGCAGCAGGGTGATAATTTTTTAGAATGCAATAGAATAGAATAAAATAGAATAGAATAGAAATATCAGTTAGAAGGGACCTACAAAGACCATCTAGTCCAACTGCCTGACCACTTCAGGGCTGACCACAGAGGGTTGTCAGTTCCTGTGTCATGGGGCTGCAGCACATGCTGGGTGGGATGGGGAGGTCCTTCAGAGAAACAAGGATAAATGCAATGGATGTGCAATGGCGCAGATCCCTCAGCCAGCTCACTGCAAGGTAGAGGAGTTATAAGGGCTACTGGTTTGGAGACCACCATGCAGTATAACATCTGGTGAAGAAATGTCTCTCCCATGAGAGGATGTGGTCAGAGATCCCTAGTCCTCAGTCCTGTTTTTCAAGGTAGAAATGACAAGACATTCAATAACTTAGTCTTTTCCATTATCTTTAACAGAAAAATCTTTTCATGTCTTAGAATGCATTATAATGAATCCCAAGAATCCATCTGAGTCAATGTCTAAAAACTCCCCTATGTATTTTTTTCTATGGCTGGATGGTAAATCAATATTAAGATTTTACTTAGCTGAAAGTTGATTTCAACTGGGCAGCATTTGCTGAAGCAAGAGGTCACCTCTGAAATATGTTTTATATCATAGATAGAAGAACTTTAGCAACTTCTTAGAGATAAAAATGATGCACAAAATTTGCTCAACAGCAAACCCATGGCTTTGGTCCCACACTTTCCTGTGACTTCTGCATTTCATTAAGCAGCAATCTCAGCTCTAAACAGTATTTCAGTCGGGGGCATTAACCTTTTAATGAGACAAAACTGCTCCAGAATTGGCAATATTTTGGTTTATGTAAGGCATTTCTATTTTGAAAGTATTATACATAAACTCCACAATGCTTTAGATAACTGACTGCATATGTATGTTGCCTCACCAAGCATTTTAGCAGTACTGTTCTTGGTGACAAATGCCAAGTGACAAGTGTTGAAGAATATGCAAAACTGGTTTTAAAGCAAGCTATAAGCCACCAAACTTTAGTTTTTGACCAAATAATTTTAAGTATTTATATTCTGATTAAAGCAAGTTGAAATTGTGGGCAGAGGAAGGAGTCAGGATTCAAAGTATGATATTGCAAATTTCTAAAAAAGCAACTCGTCTCTGGTTTTATTAGGGGATGGAGGAGTTTGACTTGAAGAAACCTACCAGTTCAATAACCATTTGGAGTTATGTGCGGCCATGGTTCTTGCTATAGAGAGGCCATCATTTGCACTGCATTCCAGGCACTTTCTGATATCAGTAAACAACTTCTAGATGGTTTTCCTCCTTTTACTTGGGGAGCTACAGCAGTTTTTTCCCAATTTCCCCACCAGATAAAGGCTATCACATGAATTGATGTCAAATTGGGAAGCCAACACAGTATTTATGGCCCATGTTATGGTATTATATTTTATATGTAATATTTTTATTTAATTTATCATTTGTAATTTTAACCATCAAAGTTATTTCTCATCCATGTTGCAACAGAGTTGAAGCATCTTAAAACTATAAATTACTTCATCACGTAGTTTACACCTGAACTCCCCCTCTACCTCTTCCAGTCTTATTTTCTTTCCCCTGGGAAGTATTTCAATATGCTGTTATTGCTCTCATGGAAAGATAAGGTGGTTAGATCATTGTCAGAAGTTAGGTTGAAGGAGATCAAAAGTCTGGTTTCCATTCTGAAGCCAAGGGAAAGCAGATTTCCCATGGTCAGTCCAATCATCAGATTTCTGTGAAGTGGAATTGGTGTTTCCAGGTCAGCCTTCATGAGGATTGACTCACGTGGCAGAGGTGTGTGTCAGGATCCAAAGGCTGTAACTCTGCTCAGCCCCTCTCTTAAGAGTTTTTGGAGCTGTAGAAGAGCCACTCTTGAGTTTGGGATTTCTTTAAATAAAGTCATTTCCTTAAAATCCTAGGAAATTGCAATTACCAAACTAGAAGAATTTGAATTTTTTATTAAAACCAAGTTGCCAAGCATAGAAAACATTACAGCTCAGGATACCCACACAGCTGTCACACAGAATCACAGAATGATACAGGGTTGGAAGGGGCCTCTGAAGACCATCTAGTCCAACCCCCCTGCCAAAGAAGGTCCACCTAAAACACGTTGCACAGGAATGTGTCCAGGCAGGTTTTGAACATCTCCAGAGACGGACACTCCACCACCTCTCTGGGCAACCCATTCCAGTGCTCTGCCACCCTCAAAGTAAAGAAGTTCTTTCTCATGTTTAGATGGAACATCTTATGTAAAAGTTTTTGCCCATTTCCTCTTGTCCTTTCACTGGACACCACTGAAAAAGACTGGCCCCTTCCTCTAGACACCCACCCTTTAAGTATTTGTAGGTATTGTTCAGATCCCCCCTCAGCCTTCTCTTCTCCAGACTAAAAAGATCCAAGTCCCTCAGCCTTTCCTCATAAGAGAGACGCTCCAGGCCCCTAATCACCTTTGTGGTCCTCTGCTGTCATTTGTCATTCTTCTGTCTATACATCACAGAATAGGATCATAGAATCATTTAGGTTGGAAAAGACTCTTAACATCATCAAGTCCAACCATTAACCTAACTCTGCCAAGTTACCACTAAACTATGTCCTTCAGCATTACAGCTACATGCCTTTTAAATACCTCCAGGGATGGGTACTCAACCACTTCCCTGGGCAGCTTGTTCCAATGTTTGACAACCCTTTTGGTGATGAAAGTTTTCCTAATATCCAATCTAAATCTACCCTGGCACAATTTGAGGCCATTGCTTCTCATCCTATCACCTGTTACTTGGGAGAAGAGACCAACCCCCACATTGATACAACCCCCTCTCAGGTAGTTGTAGAGAGCGATAAGGTCTCCCCTCAGCCTCCTTTTCTCCAGGCTGAACAACCCCAATTCCCTCAGCCACTACTTATAAGACTTGTTCTTTAGAGCCCTCACCAGCTTCCTTGCCCTTCTCTGGACTCACTCCAGCACCTCAATGTCTTTCTTGTAGTGAGGGACCCAAAACTGAACACAGTATTCAAGGTAATCATGATAATCTTTAATTAGATACCGGACCATTTTAATTTTCCTATGCACAGGACTCCAGATCAAGTAGAGCATAGGAAGGGAGATGTGCAGAGGAAGACTGAGTTGTGTAATGGAGACTCCTGCTCGTAAGAGCTCTCCCTCCCTTGGGATGAAAGTCAGAAAATGTGCATTACATGAGAAAAAAGGATTTCAGAAAGAGAAAGATCCTGATTTAGGCCTTAGCATACTATCCTGAAGAATTGCCCCTACCAGCGAGGTCTGTTTGGATGGCAGGAAACCAGCACAGAGATCTACAGATAACGATGAACTCTGAGCTGTACTTTTAGCAGAGCTTTCTCTTTTACTGTCCATAATGAGCATTCACAAGCGACAATGCTGTGGAGCACGGTGATTTCGTAGATTCATAGAAGATAAAGTTTTGTAGGTTCCAGTCAACACAAACACACCAAGAAAGCCACAAGTTACTAATAAAAAGATAGTAGGAGGTAAATTACAAATTATAGCTGTAACCACAGATATTAGATAGTTACACTGAAACAAAGGTATGCTAGAGTATGTGAGATGTACCAAGTGAGATTGATTTCATTTTCTGTTTTCAATGAAATGCAATATGAATAAGGAAAGTGTGAATCAGTGAGTCTCTATGTTCTCAAATTATTTTTCAAGTTGCTAATTTTGTAACAGTTCACAAAACTTCTTTCTAGTCTTTTTAAGTGGTCATCATCATACCATTAGCACTATGAAAAGCAGTAATCTAGTTTTTTCCTTCAAGGACATAAACTAATAAAATCTATATAATCTACACAATCTATATAATCTGTATATAAACTATATAGATTTATCAATGTCTTTATTAATCTACAACAAATAAGGACATTTTTCAAACTAAAGAAAAATCAGTCCTCCTTCCTCCTATAATGTTCTATGTTTCGTCAAATGATTGTGCTACTTCATCATTTTTGGGACTGGAAGACTTGCTTCCCAAAGTCTACGTAGCAAAACAGGATGTTCTCCATCTAGTACAGGGTCTGTGTAACCCTTGTCATGGTGTGTTGGGTAAATTGGGTTGGGCAAAATACAGTAGCTCTGTTTTCAACAGATGGAAAACTTTCCAATTTTTAAAATGAAAAATGCAACTGTTCCTTCTATATTTGCTGTTTCCATTCCCAGTGCATCTGTGTGTGTGTTTCCAGCTCCCCAGCAGGCACAGCTTCCTGGCTTGCAATAAATACCTTGATGCTATCCTCGCTACAGCTGGCTCTGGGTTTCTCAGCAATAAAAGCAAACTTTGAATTTGGTCATCCTGAAAAGGACCGCTGCTGCCATGGGACACGGAAGGGTAGGGACAGGAGGAAGCTTGCACTGAAAGGGGCAGAGAGGGAAGACCCTTGAGTGCAAGGTGTCAATACTGATTCACATCATTGCCGTATCTGTACACCTGGTTCAAACAGTTTTCTTCAACATCCATCTGAAAAAGACCTGGGTTTTCTTTCATTAAAATGTGATCTAAGGTTGACTCAGTCCTACCTCTTAGGAAGACCCAAAAATCCTGTATTTATTTCCAAGAAGTAAAACAGGTTATGCTGTGCATACTTATGGCTTAGTAAGTCTTATTCCATTTTAATATGACAGATCATGACTCTTCTTCTGATGTCTTAAAAGAAAAAACTTTATCATTAGGCCTCAAAGAGTTTTCATTTTGACCTCATCCCTATTTCCATTGAAATAACTGACTTGCTTTTTGTCATATAGGGCAGTATCAGTCCCTTTACTTTTCGTAGAGATTTACGTTCTTTTCTTGGTTTTGTTGTTATTATTTATATATGCAAAAGAATGAAGGGACAAAATAGAAATGGCATCACAAATTAATATTCAAAAATCCTGGTTAGTCTGTCAAATAGCAATGAAGTCGATGATGCAAACATCACAAGGGAAGAGTTTTTCCTCTCTAAATGTAATACATCTTGCATTTCTTTTCCATTTCATGGGAATCACAGTCTAAAAGACAGCAACTGACCATCATCACTAGATCACAGCAGACACATGCACTGATCTGCTGAACTTCCTTCTCCCAAACATACGCCCAAATGTATCTGTTGTGGAAACGATGAGAAATGGTTCTGAAGAAATTTGAACAGTGAATTGTAATAGGAAGTTTTTTAATCTGAGATCAGTTGCCAAGAGGTTTGCAAGGTAAAAAGTGCTTTATCCCTTCTTAATATTGAAAGCATAGAACATATGCCGTCCAGGGGAACCTTGGCAACCTTGGCCAAGTACAAGGGCCTGCAACTGGATTGGGGTATCTGTACAGATTGGGAGAAGAATGGATTGACAACAGACCTGTGGAGCAGGGCTTTGGGATACCAGTGGATAAAAAATTGGGTATGAGCCCATATGTGCTTGCAGCCCAGAAAGCCAATTGCATCCTGCGCTGCGTAAGAAAAAGCACGGCCAGCAGGTCAAGGGAGGTGATTCTGCCCCTCTACCTGCCCTGATGAAACTCCACCTGGAGTACTGTGTCCAACTCTGGACCCCTCAGCACAGGAAAGACATGGACCTGTTGGAGTGGGTCCAGAGAAGGGCCACAAAGAGGAGCAGGAGGAACATCTCTTCTATGAAGACAGAGTGGGAGAGTTGGGGTTTTTCAGCTTGCAGAAGAGAAGGCTCCGGGAAGACCTTATTGCAGCCTTTCAATTGTCCTGGTTTGAGGTAAAATAGAACCAATTTTCTGTTCAGTAATTTTACTTTACAATTATGTCTCTTCTAACTAAGTGAACTCTCTGAAATTAATGGCATCTTTTTCAGACAGTGTTGGCTTCTAGGAGTGATAAGACCTAATGTTTATAATTAATACCAAGCAATGGTATGCAGAGAGTTCAAGGTCAGATTGGATGGGGTTTTGGCAACCTGATCTAGTGAAGGACGTCCTTGCCCATGGCAGGGGGGTTGATCTTTAAAAGTCCCTTCCAACTCAAACTGTTCTATGATTCATTGATTCTAACTATCTATGGTTCTAACTCTTGCTAGAGAGTCTCCTCCAGTCATGCTGATGGAGAATTTACACTTTAATGATGCACAAGAAAATCCTTGTAAAAGAATATTAGCTAAGTTGGAAGGCCAAACTTAAAAACATAGGAAAAGGCAGAATTAAAATTGCCTGTGCAAGCTAATCTTGCTGGATAGTCAATGTGGTGTAGTTAGTGATCATACTGATTGTGTACCATATGCCCCATTTATGCTGCTGGAGTCATGGTGCTTATCAGATGTGTCTCTTTGGTGCTTAATATAGCCTTAAGCCATTTGTACAGCACGCTACTGGGGTCCTGCTCTAAAAAATACTGTTTCTAACTTCTTTGTGGGCTTTTACTTCCCCATCAGAAAAAAAGATGATATTAAGCCTACTTTAAAATGAGGATAATGAAATTAAAAGAGATTTCACCCCAGGGCAGTCATGGACTGCTACCCTTTGCATGGGACATGAGGAAGAAGTCTTGTTCACAGGCTTCGCAGCTACTCTGTGACAGTATGGGACCACTTCAAATGCAGGAAGCCAGCATCTGCAGCAGGTCAGAGGGGCATATGGCCCTGTGTGCTAGTCCAGCCACCTTTGGAGACCAAATGCCAGCTAGGACTAGTGAGCTCACCAGGCAGAGGAGCAGCCCTTCAGTTAAAGGTTTAATCCAAGCTCCAAACTATAGACATATTTGTGTTTTCCACTGAGATTGTTAAAGATTTTCTAACAGAGGTAAAGAAACATGTCCAAAAAACATGTTGCTGAAATCCCCAGACCTAAGACAAAATAATAAAAGCAAAGCAATTCAGTCTGGGGCTGGTGTCTCTAATAAAAACATCTGGATAAGAAAGTAAAGTCTGGCAAGATCTGAAAGACTATAAACCAAAAAGCCTTATGATAAAGTGTTGTGGGGTCATCCATGTAATGTAGGCATTGCTAATTTTATTGCATAATACATGAATATGATAAATAGCACTGCCATGCGTGGTAGAATGGTAAAAATGCTACAGTACCTAGAGGTCAGGCCTTTTTTCTGGGCAAAGGATGCTGACTCTTTTTATCTGCATGCCAGCTGCTTAACTTGGAACCATCTTCAAAATATTTCTTCAAGGAAGCTAAGCTTTTGGAGGAAAGCAGCAGCTACAGGGACAGAGATTGTGGAGTTTAGTGGTCAGCGTTCTATTAATATATGACGAAATAGCTGCCTGATACCATATCTCACACTAACACAGATATTATTTTATGAGGGAGACTGTTCCAGGAAGTGTTTTGCCTCTGTTTTATCTTGGTGCTTTCACAATTGTATTGCTATGACACCATGGTAATTCTGATTTTCTTGGAACACAGCAGTGAGAGGGAGAAATAATACTTTTTTCTTATCGGATAATCACTGAGTTAATCTGTAATCCATGAAGGGCAAGGAAGAAATGTAAGTGACCTCAGTTCATCCCAAGCTCAGGGCACATGTAGGTGTGGAAGAAAAACACCTGCTCCCTTCCTGTTGCATGAGACTGGACATAGCCAACAGGAGAAGAGAGAAGTGAAGTGTTTAAGATATTTAGGCAGATCACTTAGATGCTTTTCTCCAAATGAGACAGATTCTGCCTTTTTTACTGAGTAAACTGAGTCTCACAGATGTGATCCAGGCTTTCAATCTCTTTCCTTCTCAAGCGAACTCTGCTGCCAGATGCAACCCCTGTACTTGGAGGTTGTGCAGGCTGAGTCTGGTGCTGGTTCCTGCCCAACAGTTCCAGTATCCCCAACTCAGTTAGCAACCAAACCATGCAGGAACACTCCTCCTCCATGCATGGAGGAAGCAGCTGGGAACGGCCCTCATTAGCACGTTGCAGCCTGTTTTTCAGATCAGTGATGCGACAGGTAGTTTGGTAGTTTTGGCTTGTCAATTCTCCAGTTTGCCCCAGAAAAAAGAGCTTTGCATGTCTCTCTGGGGTCACAAAGTTTCCTGGTCCTTGTATGAAACTGGATTAGACAGCGGTACAAGCCATCCCAGCACAGGAAGGTGTGGGCCATACCCATTTTCTGACTGGATACTCATGGATTACATATTGCTTGTAAACTGCTTGAACAAACAATAAAGAAAAGCTTCATTTAAGATACTGGGTGCAATACAAGTTGCTTGAGCAGTTACGGTATTAATGATTTATGTCTTATTTGTGAAAGAGAAATATTTTTTTACTTCTCTGTCTGAAGCATACAATGGTGGTTTTGAAGATTTATGGAGTATATAGATGCAAAAAAATGTCTAGCACTTACAAAAGTTTTGTATTTTGCTATCAAACTGCCAGGAAAAAAAAAAATCATAAAAGATGAACATACTGAAAATGACAGCACAGGGACAAACCATACACGCAAAATGGAAAATGAAAATGAGTGTTGGGAAATAGCGTGATATGTTTTGCGATGTTAATCATCTCGGAATCTAGTATTTCCTATGTAAGTAATCCTTTCCTTTCTAAGTACTACCAAACCTCTGGAATCTGTATTTCAGAAGGATTAAAGCAAAGCATGTGTCTACCATGTAACAAAGCTTAACTTCAACCCAAAAGTTTTAAACCCAGAGTATATTATTTAAAATTTTTAAATGCATTTCACACCTTTTATATCAAAGTTTTTGTCTTTGTCTCATGTACACAGACATACTCATAGTAACCTGCTCAAAAATCCCCAGCTTTAAGAAACTGCATATCAAGCAGAACCTAAATAAAGTTTAGAAATCTTAATTTCTTCAAAAACGAGAAAACAGCTATTGCTAGGTGGCTTGTACCTCTTTTCTTTACCATATATACAAATGTAATGTTGGCAGTTTCTGGACTATTACTTTTTAAGTAAACAAAAAAGTCAGTTTGATGTCAAATAGGTTGGTTGCCATAAAGCTCCAATTCCAAGTAAAGGAATATTATTAATCCCTTTTTATATTTTTCCATTTAGAAATGCAGAATCACGTGTGATCAAGGTGCTACACTTAAGGCAGAGCAGGTCGTACAACCTAATGTTTACATTGTTGGAGTCTTCCCAACAGAAGACTTTTTAAATGGTTTATAACCCTGTTAGACTTAATCTGTTCAGCTTTTCCATGCTAGGAGTCCAATCCAGGGTGATTTTATTTTTTTTCTTTTATTTCACCAAAAACTATTTAATCACTTCCAACAAAGTGTTAGGGAGAGAAAATGCATTGCTCTGCCAGTGTTAATGAACCTGCTGATCTTTCTGACAGTTTTTAAGCTTCTCTGCCAGATGAAACTTAGTAGGGGGTGCACTTTGTGTCAGGACTCCTGTCTCCTGCTACTTTGAGATCTGGACCAAACATAGCCTTGATATAAACACTTCAAGAATCCATGGTGCAGTTTCCTTCACTTTAGGAAAATTCCATTTTCGTAGACAGAAAATCTGATGGGACTTTCTCCCCACTGAGCACTCTGCAACCTCTTAGTCCTTCCAGCTCTGAGCAAGTCGTACATGGACCTTCTCAGATCTCTTGCAGATGGTGGGACTGGAGATGTGCCATCCTCACAGAGCAGCTAAGCAGGTTTCTCCTGGTTATGGTTCAAAAGACAGTAGCAGGATGTTCCTTGTGACAGTTGTTTCAAGCTCCTCCAAGCCAGAACAAAGCTGAAGACAAGCTGATACTCTGAGTTCATGGGAAATAGACTGGTGAGACAAGCAGTTTTGGGAGAAATGTTTTAAAATCGACGAGTTTGTTTTAATGTTTTAAATGTTTTAAAAGGATGAGGGGCAATGGGCATAAGTTGGAACGCAGAAGGTTCCACTCAAATATGAGAAAAAACTTCTTTACGGTGAGGGTGACAGAGCCCTGGAACAGGCTGCCCAGAGAGGT
>JAOXNO010000001.1:37817774-37840098 GCA_028565335.1 Limnodromus scolopaceus
GACCTAATAGCAGCCTTCCAGTACCTGAGGGGGGCCTACAGGAAGGCTGGAGACAGTCTGTTTACAAAGGCCTGTAGCGACAGGACAGGGGGCCATTGCTTTAAGTTGGAGAAGAGCAGATTTAGATTGGATATTAGGGGAAAGTTCTTTACTGTGAGGGTGGTGGAACACTGGAACAGGTTGCCCAGAGAAGTGGTTGGGACCCCATCCCTGGAGATATTCAAGGTGAGGCTCGACGAGGCCCTGGGCAACCTGGTCTAGTTGTGGGTGTCCCTGCTGACTGCGGGGAGGTCGAACTAGATGACCTTTGGAAGTCCCTTCCGGCCTGGACGATTCTATGATTCTATGACCTGCTGGCCATGCTTTTTCTTACGCAGCCCAGAATGTGATTGGTTTTCTAGGTTGCAAGCACATATTGCACGCTCATACCTCATTTCTTATCCACCAGTATCCCCTAGCCCTTCTCCACAGGGCTGCTCTCAATGCATTCTTCCCACATTCTGTACTGATACCCTCATGCAGATGCAGGGCACAGAGATGAAGCTGGCTGATTGGTATTTCCTGGAGTCCTCCTATTTATTCTTTTAAAAAATGGGTGTCATGTTTCGCTTTTTCTAGTTACTGGGGACTTCATCTGACTGTCATGACTTTTCAAATATGGTGAAGAGTGGCTTGGCAACTACATCTGCCAGTTTGCTCAGGATGCATCTAATTAGGTCCCATGGACTTGTGTATGTTCAGATTTCTCAGATGGTCTCAAACCTGACCTTCTCTTACGATGGGTGGGTCTTCATTGCTCCCATGCCTGCCTTGACATTAAGGGGCTTGAAAAGCTTGGAAAGGGCAATTGCCATTGAAAACCAAGGCCAAAAAAATTGCTGAGTATGTTACTGCCTGATTAGAAAAAATTGCTGTTATAAATAAAGCAAGTGAAAATGAAGCTTCAGGCAGGCCAAGACAAGTTCAGACAAAACAAGTCCTGAGGCTTTGTAAACTCAGTGCAAAGCCTGTGGCCTGTTCTTAGGAGTGCCAGTACTGTATGCACAAGGCTGCAGGGACACACCAAAACAGGATCAGCCCAGAAGTATTTCCCCACGCAATCACAAATGTCCGGAGAGCCTTTTTGTTGCGCCATCATTGCCTGCAATCTGATTCTCACACACCTCACATACCCACTCAGAAGGCCCACTGGATTCAGAAGGGAAAATAGCCATTCATTTCAGTTGACTTTGTATAGTTTTTCATTCTGGGTGCAATAATCAGCGAATGAGATGCTTCCCTGTGCCTATAGATACAAGGTTGCACAAAAAGCTGTGCTGGCTACAGGGCACATCCTGCTCCTATTAAAAGCAAAGCAGGAAAATTCAGGTATAGTCACTTAAAAATAACAATAATGATAATGATGATGACAACTACAGCTACTATCAGGGTATTTACCTTTTGCAGTAAACTACTGTTTTTCTGCAAAGATGAGTTCTGCAGCTACTAACCTGTGGGTAGCTTTTGTCCAAAGCCTTTGAATTTATGGTGAGTAATTTTATTATGATGATGAGGCAGGAATGCGTTTTCAGTGAAACAGATGATGAGTAAGCTGAACCAAGGCAGTTTTCAAGGAAACACCTCAGTCATACATGACCTGGTGCAGCCACCAAGGTATAAATGACTTTGCTGGGCTTCTGAACAAAGAGAAACGTGTAACCACAGGAAGCAGGCACCCCATTTCATGTTAAGAGTTTATTCTTTCTGCACCCAAGTACTTCTACAAAGAAAGGACACACAAGGAAAAACAGAAGGTACACTTTTCACAGTGGGTTTCATTTTACAGTAAAGAAGAAATAAGAAGTCCCAACCCAGCAGAATTGCTATGGAAAGCAAAGCCCCTGCCTTTGTGTCTCCAACTGCTGTTACACTTCTTGCTTATTCCTCCGCTGCTGTTTTAACAGAAATGAAAGCATTTGACAATACACAAAGTAGCAACAAGGGAAAGTTGCAGAAGGAAATTATTTTTAATCTCCACATTTTTGCACAAATGTTGAGGTTTTTTAAGGAAAATAAGGGTGTTATCCATTTGAAGCCTGCAGTGTAAGTTTCTAGTTACACACTCGCAGCACGGAGAGCTTCCAAAAATAATTCATAGAATCATGGAATCGTAGAATGGTTTGGGTTGGAAGGGACTTTAAAGATCATCAAGTTCCAATCCCCCTGCCTTGGGCAGGGACACCTCCCACTAGAGCAGGTTGCTCAATAATTTCCTCAGATTAAGACCTCACAATCACCATATTAAATCTTCGGGTCCTTTCCCCACTGTGGTGGAACAAAACCTACCAACAGCTGCAACTTCAGAGGGGATGTTGTGTAGTCTGCTTAAATAGTCCTTGCTACCTCCCCATGCCTGCCTGCCTGCCATCAGCAAACACTTTCCCTTGTGCTCACATAACTGCAGCACCTGGCTATAATCCTGGACCGAGACTGCTCAGCTGCCTCTTGTCTTTCACTAAACTGCCTGCTGGTCAGTTTTCAGTCCCCCCCCAGGTGGCTTTCACTGACATTTCATAGCTATTTGAGGTAGAAATTTATTAGTTGCTTTCCGTCATTCAGATGTTTGATGTATGGCTATATCATTCTGGTAGCAAAAACAATGAGCATCTTATATTAAGTAGAGTCTGCTCCCATGCCCTAGCTGTCACACTGTCAAAGATGAGGCTTTTTTTCCACCAGAGAAAAGCTTGCTGAGAAAACCTTGTGTTGGTGGCCTGTGAACAGGCTTGCCTGATGGCCAGCCAAGCCTTTTGGCATAGCTGAGGGTACCTCTTCCTGCTCCTGAGATCTCGTTTGCAATGTCACCATCTCCTGGAAAAAGAGACTACAGGCAGGAAAGGCAAAGGAAGTCTTTTTGATGAATTCCTGGATCTGGGAGATATCAGGCTGCTCTACCCTGTCTCCGTGCCCCAGGCTTTTCAGAGAGTGCTTAGGGTGGCAGTGAAGGACAACTGTCCTGGGCACTGTGCTCAGCTCTCTCTGCACACCCAAGCTCTGCACTTGCAAAACACTGATTGATGGCTTTGAAGAAGTTTCTTCAAAGCTTTTTCACACATTTCTAGATTAATTTGCCTGTGTACTTGTCTTTAGCAGTTCAGCTTAATTGCAACTTTTAATGTGTGTTCTCTTTTCCTTAGATACCCTCATATGAGGGTATATATGAGAAAAATCTCACCCAAAGGTTTATGAAATCTTGCAGAAGCAAATAAACATGGCCAGAAAGACTAGGCAAGTGATTGTCCCCTTGTACTCGGCACTGGTAAGGTCCCTCACGTACTGTGTTCAGTTTTGGGCACCTCGCTGCAGGAAAGAGACTGAGGAGTTGGAGAGCATCCAAAGAGCAACAAAGCTGGTGAAGGGCCCAGAGAACAAGTCTTACAAGGAGCAACTGGGGGAACTGGCATTTAGCCTGGAGAAAAGGAGGCTGAGGAGAGACCCCCCCTAAGACGGAGTTGTAACAAGGTGGGGATCAGTCTCTTCTCCCAAGTAACAAGTGACAGAATGAGAGGAAATGGCCTTAAGTTGCACCAGGAGAGGTTTAGGTTGGATATTAGGAAAAATTTCTTCATAGAAAGCGTTATCAAGCATTGGAACAGGCTGCTTAGGACACTGATGGAGTCACCATCCCTGAAGGTATTTAAAAGACATATAGAGGTGGTGCTTATGGACATGGTTTAGTGGTGGACTTGGTAGTATTAAGTTAAGGTCTTTTCCAACCTTAACAATTTTATGATTCTGTGAAATTACACCTGGCAGCAGGAAGACATCTCTTCACTTGTTTTCCTTGCAGAGGAGCCAGAGAGCTTAAAATGAAAGCAGATGGGGTACATTTCCAGCTTTCCCTTTCTCTCCTAAAGAGGGAGCTAGAAAGCTGGGTGGGTTTTTTTGATGTTTTTCTTTTTTTTTTTTTCCAACTAACCTCATAACTGCTGTATCCCATTAATTCAATTAATTTTCTATTACTACTTTAAAATAATGAGGGTGGAAATAATTTTACTTGCATTTAGTGCTTCCTTTAACCAAGTTTTAGGCTGTCAGAAAAAGAGCTGAGTGGCAAAGTGCTAATAGAAAAAACCTAATGAATAGATGTTTGATTCGTCTCCGGGCTTGACTTAAATTTGGCATATGTGATTTACTGTAGCTACTTTTTATGGATTTTACATACAAATAATGAGTAGAAATAAGGGAAGCTTTCCGAAGTGCCATGCCAATACTCCAACCCTGACATTGAAGGTCAGATGTTCTATTTCTGCAGTAACATCCCTGCTCTCCCACACCTCAATAACTGCCAGTCTCCAAGCTGTCAAAAAATAAAAAATGAAAAGAATAGCGTTCTCTTATCTTGAACGCTAGATACAGTTCAGATTCTGAGAAAGAAGTATTGAAATTGGAATACGTTCAGGGAATGGCAATCTGTGTACATTGCTCATTGTATGTGGGCACTGGGGAAAAAAAGAACTATTTAGAGTAAGGAAAGTCCTGGCTGAAAAACAAACAGATAAGAATTGCCTTTAAATGTAGCTACATTGAAACATGACTCCTACAAATTAGGGCGGCCTTCAGCTGACCAGGAGAGACAAGAACACTATTATTTCCGAAATCAAATATCACTGTGTATAAGCATTTACGAAGAATATAGGTGTGGTTTCTATCGACACAGGCACTAGATACAATTACATCAAAAATCCTTTCTAATCTCTATTCCTCAAAAGAGGGATTCTTTTAAAAACAGAATTAATGCTAACATTGGGATAAATGAAAGGACCGTTCCCAAGAGATCTACTGATCTGTATAGATGTCTTCAGAAGATTAGTGGTAGCCGTACAAGCCAGAGGTGAATCCACCTAAGCCTTGTAGGATGGACTCTTATTTCTGCATGGAAGTTTCTTCCCTGAGTTTGAAATGGAGCTCACTAAAAAAGAATATGAAGCCACTTTATTTGTTAGTCTTACACACCTGTATCCTGGGTACTTAACTGAATTTTCCTCTGCTGTTTTGGTGGAGATACTAGTTTTCATCAGTAGAGACATTGTCGTGGTCTGGGCTGGAATGGCCACTGGCCCTCAAACCAGGACAACATCTAACTGAGGGAGGAAGCTGAAGAAGGCTAATAAAAGTATTATTAATATTTGTTTTGATGGTGGTAACATCAGCAAGCCGGCTGACATGTTCTGTTTTCCTCTGTGTCTTTTGCCAATTATTTTACACTTTTCCATTTCTATTTCTTCTTCTAAAGATGGAAGTAATAGTCCCTGCCATCTTTTGTAAAATGCCGCGGAGCCTGGCAAAGCCAACTGCAGTGTCAGAATAAGAAGTTTCTATTTCTTAGAGCACATCTGTTTAACGAAAATGTCACCTGTACGGTGCTGTAGATTTAGCATCTGATAAAGAATGGCCCAAAGCCTCTGGAATTTTAATGTGGTTCACCTTGAAAGAACTGAAGTGGCAGTAGAATCAACCACACTTTTAGGTTTCTTGAATAAGACAGTCAAACACTTCCTCTTTCAGGGATGAACAATGAACCTATTCTACTTCTATAAGAATCTTCACACCTTCCCCTAAATAAAGATATGCTTCAAATGCTTACCTTTCCTTTGAAATTTCATGACTTATGCAAGTGTTGATCGCCCCTATAATCATCCGTAATCACTTTTAGACAATTTCCTATTAGCTTGTTGTGGTTCTGTGTGCTGCAAAATCAGCTGGGGAGTTTTAAAGCAGGTTTGAAAGCAGTCTAAAGGAGTTGAATGAGCTGATGAAAGTGGAATTTGGATACTTTATACATTCCTCTGGAATTAAGGTATTATGGAGAATTACTGAAAAATTGTTACAAAACACTGGGATTAATCTGAGAAATACACTTGAGGTCTCCCCGCAACTCTGCTACCATCTATAATAATTTTTCTGGCAGGATTTGTTCTCTGTAAATCTATAGTTTGTGTTGTTAGATTTTATTTACATTTGATTCACTATAGAGGATGTGTTTCAGAAAAGCAATAACCTAATATTAAAACAAAATTTCCCAAAAATTCCCAAAAGGTGTTGTTTTACTTGGTTGGAGAAAAGCCATTCCTAAGTCTAGGTATGGCTAGTTTATTACACCTGTTTTCTGTGACATAAAGAATACATCTTTTACATTTAAAAATAAGAAGTCAATTTCTTTGCCATTTTACCCTAAACAGTTGTTTTCCTTCCCTGGTGCCTCTTCAAAGACAGGTGTGGAAAGGCGGGAAGAGGCTGGTCCTTGAAGGCAGCTGCCTGGATCTGTCTTGCAATATCTAGTAACTGATTTTATTTGGAGGTAACTTAAGATCAGGTTTTTCTCTAACGTTGTTAATGGGGGTTTTGTGTGGTTTGAGTGGTGTTGGGTTTTTGCATTGCAAGTTGAATTAATAATCTTTGCCTTCGTAAATATTATCTTCATGAAGTCCCAAAACATTATTTATAGAACTCTTGAATGCCATCACTGGAGAAGTAAGAAAACTAGCAATTTTTAAGGATAAGCAATAGGCAATTTGGTTTTGCACCGCACTCCCTCCCAGAGTTTTCCATATGGAGACCATGTGCTCAGGATGCTCAACCTGTATTTTTCACTCCTCAGGCTGGTTATAGCTCTGAGGCTCAGCTTCACAAGCACATGTGGCTTTTCTAACTCAGGATCAGGAATTCAAGGACTTTGTACAGTTTGCGAGATTTGAGAAACTGTATGTACATATCTGGTCTGCCTGCCTCCCTTCCTTGCTGTGTTTAGATCAGCAATTCATATTATTCAAATAGCCAAAGCCATCATGCCAAAACAGTAAAAGAAACACTCTGCCCCAAAGACTTTCCCTTAGCAAAACACTGGGAAAAACACATGAGGGTGGACAGAACCACACAGGAAAGTAGACACATATGGACAGTATGGCCTGGAGAACTGAGAACTACATAGGAATTATCTTTGTGTACCTATACGCAAGTGGGATGTCATAGTGTTTTTGTCTCATGACAGAGCACTTGAATTACATTGATCTCACAGGGTTGCTTTGTTGTAACATGTCTACAGGTCCCAGGAGCCACCTGGCCAGGTGTGTTAATGGGCTTTGTTCACTGTGGACTTCCTACACCTGTGGGGACACAGCCTGAGCACTTTGTCACACAAGTGAGGGAGGGGCGAGAAGGGGATAAGGGGTGGGTGAGCTAAAAGAGGGAGAAATGATCAGGCAGGAGGAGGTGGACAGTCATCATGGAGCAACTACTGCCTGGTCTGTGATAAAATGCCCACTTTACCCCAGGGGCCGGGGACAGTGCATGTCTGAAGAGAGGCCAGAGACCAAAAAATAATGAAATAAATTAATTTGAGGAGCATATGGGAGCATACTGAGCTCTTGGCATAGATGAAGGCAGACCATACTAGACATAGAAAATGAAGTGAGGGGGAAGAGGCAGCACTGGCCAAGGGCAGTGTAATTAAGGCTGAAGGAGGGGATCTATGAAAGAAGAGAGTCATGACTACTTGACGGTGCTGCTTGTCCACTGCTGCTTGCAGGTGAGGAGGAGAGCAGCACGACCACGACGCTGGCAGAGAAGGATTTCCACAGCCAAGCAATGTGAACTTCAGCTTCAGTGACCACCTGGGATGTTCAAAGCTTATGCCTTTCCCAAAGAGCAAAGAGGAGGTCTGTGTAACATCTGCACTTGGTTTTGGTGTCCAAGCCCAAAGGTAGAAAACACGCTTTGATTTTGGGCCCAGTTCCAGAGCTCTGCTGGTTGCTTTTGGATGAGGTTCGTGAGGAAGAGCATCTCTTCAGCCTGCTGGAGGGAAAGGAGTGCCCCTAGCTCAGCTTTTTGCTTTGTGTGCCAGTAATATGTCCCACCAGCCCTCAGAGCAGTACGCTATAAGGTAACAAAACAAAAGCATCATTTTTCCCGGCAGTTTAACTTTTTCTACTATATGTCTTTTTCCTTGAGGGAATTTCATTAGTATGCATGGCATTCTTTGGAGGTATAGTATACATCGTTTCTGAGAGTCAGAGGCTTAAAAACCTGTGGTAGCATCAGGCAGGTTTGTTTCCTGTCATTTATTGCCCTGCTTGTACGAACACTTATTTTTTTTCTAAAGCGCGTATCTTGTGGTCAGCTGCATCTGGTGCTAATACACAATTACGGTAAATTTACATTTTACCAGCTGAAATTTCCTGTAAGCCTTCTGTGGGCTAGAAATACAAAATGAAACTAAGCAAGCCCGTTCTAGCAAATGAGAAATATTATTTGATTTTATTTATTTTTGTTTGTTTGTTTTGTCATAACACTAGCTGGACTGGCTCCTGTCCATACTACAGCTTGTGCCAAGCATGAATAAAGCATATGGCAAATAGTAATTTTTAAAATATTTACAGATACTTTCCTCTGTCACCATAAACCTTGATACTCTGCAGAGCCTTACGGGTGGGGATGTTTCTAGTGATCAGTCAGCTCTGAGGGAGCTTGCAAAAGATCCCTTTTGCTCTGTGTATCGGTCTAAACTGTGCATAAGAACAAGAACACCATGGTTTCCTACTTGTTATCTCACACTAAAGTCTACAGCTTCTAGAGGCAGAGTCCCCAGGGCCAAAGGTGGTTGCTTTACATGACTTAAATAGAAGTGGCTGGCACCATTAGGTATAGGTTGTATAAGGTATGAATAATTATTAGATAGTATATGTAGCTGAAATTTAATTCTGTAGTGCTTCAACTGTGACTGGAGATTCCCTACTGTGATACATACAATGAATAATGTTGGTAATGAAAATTATATGTCTTCTCCTTTCCAGGGGAAAAAGGAAGGTGATCAGAACTAGCAGCATCTGTATCAGTTGCTCATTCCTATGCAAAATGCTTTCCTATGTCCCCACGTTTCCCATCCAGAAGAGAGGAGGATTCAGTTTGTTCAACCCTCTGCTCCTCTATTGACTAGTGAAGCCAGGAAATGTACAAAAACCTTTTTCTCAGCTGGCAATCTTTCCTTAAGCTGATCTTTCATAATCAGGCAGGTGAAGACAAGCACCCTCTGTGCTGCTCCAGGATGGAGGCAGAGACTACTGAACCCTGCAGCCACGGGGATAGCTGAGCACTCCACCTGCCTGGAGGGCTGAATCCAAACATCATCCCCTTGATTCAGTTTGTGCCCAGCCTGGCTGATGTAAAGGGATTTGAGGACCCACCATTCAACCTTGTGGGGTGCTTTGCGCCACTCTTGGCCAAAGTGTGTGGTGTGTGCTGATTCAACAATCACACACATGGCCTTCGCCTTGGCATTGCGTAGGTGAGTGAGGAAATAAGCTGTGTGGTGCTGTGTAGCCCCGCATCTCTGCTGAGCAGCTTGCTTTTGCTTGGAGGAAATTATTTCTGCAGTGCGAAGGTACCTGAGAACACCGCACGTTTTCGTTAAAGGGCGGTGCTTTGTGGCTGAGAATAGCAGAAAGTCATGTGGTAAAGGCACCAGCGACCTTTCGAACAGGCTGACAGAAAGTGGGGAGCAAGAAAAACATTCATTTTTCTTGGGTATATTTGCTTGTGTTCTAGATGCCTTTCCAACCTAACCTTTTGAAAACCATCTGTTTACACATCTCCCACACAGCTAGATCAGCAGAGAGGGATAGGGCTAGAAATACAGAGCTGAGCGAGGTATAACCACCTCGCTTGCACCACCCCAGCCCTCTGCCCAGCATCCTCAGCTGGGTGCTGGGGGCTGATCCAGGCCCAGAAGATGGCAGGGTTCCTGCACCCTCCTTGGGGCTGTAGAGGCTGTGGCCACAGGGGACTTTTAATTTAGGTGCCAGGATATGGCAGTGCTGTTCCCACAGCATCTGCCCTCTTCACGCAGAGGATGTGGGAGAGGAGGAGAGAGGGAAAGCTTCCCAAGAAAGCTGATTTCTTCACTGCAGTGTCACAGAAACTATACACATCAAAGAGATTTTGCTGCTAGGAGTCTTCTATAGCTTAGATGTATGATTAAAATGCCAAAGTCATTGTGTTGATAAACATGCACGTATGAGTCTATATAAGAAGCCTAGACTCATCCCAGATGCTGCAAGTGGGACATTTTTGGGTGCTATTTCAAAATTCTTGACTGTGTTTTCTTCCAGTGATAGTAGTAGCTTATGGCCATTTAAAGCTGTAGCCTGGCTTGGGCGAGAATAAAGCTGCCTCCAAGGTCTGCCTGAGCTTCAGACTCTTTGATTTCCTCATCACAAGGTGCAACATCTCAGTGTACAATTAACTTGAAGAGCAGACTTTTATTTTGACTTAGGAGGAAGGAGGAGACATCTGTGACAAACTCACTGGGGAAGATAAACTAGGTGAGAACGCTTTCGGAAGGTCATACCATACAGAACAGCACAGCAGGGAGACCTGGCCTCAGCAAACAAAGCACAAGATGCATCACTGTCAAAGAAGAATGGCAGGATGGTCTGTAAGTGGAGGTGAGAGCTGGTAGCCATCCAGTGGTCTCCAAAGTTGATGGAAACCACAGAACAGCATGTAGGAAGAGTTCAGTAGCCCCTTCTCTAGCATTTTGTACACATGTTTGAAAAGGACTTAGTGAAGGCTGGTGCACACGAGTGATTCGCATTGCACTTCATCAAGTCTCAAAGTAACAAATGAATGGTTTCATACCACACAAACATCTCCAAATAAATACTATTTGGCTTTTGGTGTTAAATTGGAAAGCACACCTCTATAGTTTGTATGTAGAGCTACAATCTAGAACTTGATCCAAGATCTAGTGGAGTCCTTGTGCCGCACACTAAATGTGCAACATCAGACTGACCCTTAAGTGGAATTAACAAATGTGAAGTCTAATTTCACCCATTATGAATTTCAATGGCTTTATTCTTCCTGATTTAGCTTTCATTTTCACTCACCTCAGTTGATGGTTATCATTCATTCTTAGATTATATCTGATATTTCTTTAGTCATACTTTTCATGTTGTTTCATGCATGTCAGTTAAATTCCTTGAGGGTTGATAAGCCTGGCTTCAGATTTTCATGAAAAGACTTCTGAAGAGATGATCCTAGCCACATATAGAACAACTGGTTTGCTTTGACAATGTCCACGTTTCCAAATGATAGATATATCTTCTGCTTCCTGTACTCCACTGGAGAACTGTTTCCAGTCTTTCTTGACTTCTCCCTGGTCAGACTCTCAGTCAGGATCCCAAACTCATCCAACAGTTAACTGCCATTTTTTTGTCTCAATATCTTGGCTTTTGTGATCTTCCTTTCCCTATCTGTAGCTTCATCTGCTTGCTTGGATTGAGGATCTTCCTCTTCACCTGCTCCATATTGCTGTGGCAGTTTCGCAAGCTATGTTGCGGATTCCTGTTCTTGCTCTTTTCGTAGTTCATATCCTTCACTCTTGTTTCTTAATAATCTCATTCATAGGCAGACATTCAGCTTTATCTCAGTGCCGAGGAAAATCCACTCCACCCCTTGAACTTGTCTTTTGCTACCCAAACTAAAGTCCCTGTGGTCTCTCTATGAATGACCAACACCATCTTCAGTTCAGTATGGTCAAATGGAGTCACACTTGTCTTCTTAAGTAGCTTCCTTCTAGATCCAGGCTACCAACCTTTCCTCAGGCCTGCAAGTCAGGTATCTACTTCAGGTCAGCTCTCTTTGAGTCCTTACATCCTAGTTGTCACTGAGTCTTGCAAGTTCTACAGAACCTACAAATACACCACCACCAAACACAACACTAATTCCATCTACACAGTTAAAAATTAGCAGCCAGGTTTTTATTGTATCTTCATTTTCATTCTTGTTCTGCTCAAGTACCCTTTTTCTGACCTTGAGCAATACAGTCATCTTGTTTATGCCGTTTCAAGATGTCTCAATCTCAGTTTTTTCAGTGTGTTTAAACAGGTAGCCATCCCCACTGCATCCCTCAGCAGATTTTCCTTTCTCCTTTGAGTCAAAATCTACCTGTATGCATTGGCATGGCTTATTACCCTCCTTCTCATCTGCTGTGCATTGTGCATCTTCTACCTGGGCACTATTTTTCTGCTGCTTCACACATTGAACGATATCATGGTTAGACATAATTTCCAAGAAAAGATCTGGCTTGTTTTATACCCTGATAGTGTCCAGTTTCCAGAAGTATGAGAAAGTGGACAGGAGTTTCTTCACTCACCTACGCTTCTGCTGGCTTGTTATATATTATCAGCAAATACTGAATTTACTTTGCAGATAAAAGTCTTATAGGACCACTGGTCTTCTAACCTTCTTTGTGCTACCTACCATGTTTCAGTCAAAAGCTGCTGAGACACATGTGTGTACACAGGTTGATGAGACCTAACAGACCTACCATTTTTCATGCATTTTCTTGAAATTTTTGGTAGCAACTGCCTGGTTAAAGAGTGCAGTTATTTGAGGCAGCTGTGCTCATAATACTAAGTCATCACTGGCTTTTGACCCCACAGCCTACTGTATGCACAAGACTCAGGAGCAGCCTGTGGTTTTACTAGATATTTTTTCTAGCAGAAAACCCCCTTGCAGAACTGTAGCCTCTGCTATGGGGAAATTGGTTAGCCTCATATGGCACACCCTGATCATGTTTCCCAACAGCGCAAAGCTGAGGCAGAATACCAAAAGATTTAACAGCTTCTAGCTGGAAAGTCCTGTGTCTAAAAGTGGAGAACGTGAAGTCAGCCCATTTGCCTCAGGAATTGAAAAAGTACTACAAGAGATTGAAATTTTCTAGCCAACGGAAATAACCAATTCAGTAAATCCATAGTATTTTCTACAACTTTTTCACTAAGAGGGGAGTGGGGAAGTGAAATGCAAACCTCCCAAGGTTCCTGTTGTACCAATGCATTTGTTTTGTAAATGATCTCACCAGCCTTGTTCCCTTCACTTTGAGATATCTACCTTGCTATCTATCTCAAAAGGAACATGAGTGTACTGTTAAATATCTAACTCTGCTGCATAAGTAACTTGTAATGAAAAAAAGTTTAAAAAAAAGCTCTCTTTTTATTTTCAGCCTTCTCAAAAATGATATCAATGAAACATTGTGACCCAGGGCTCTGGCTTGGAAACCCTAAATTCCATCTTAAACAGAAGTAAATGAGTCTTGCCAGGTAAGCTCTGGCACAAAATTTAGCTTTTATACAATGTAAATTAACAAATCCTAAAATTCTGTAAGAGTAATGAAACTTTTCCCACATTTTCTGCACTCCAGTTTGTCATCTTTTGGGAATCCTGTTTGATCAGCAAACAGGTTTACTATGGGATGGTAACTCCAACGCTTCGGTGATAACTGCTCAAGATGTGAAAATGAGTCATTTCCAGCTCATACATGTAATTACCACTCCAGCTCAATAGCAAACGAGCAAGCCAGCTCAAGGAAACAAGAAACTAGTTAAATTACAGCCATAAATTGCTTTATTAGTGTAAGATATTAAACATGGGTAAATCAATTTGTATAGGTTTCCACTTACGGAAAAATGTTTTCTTCCTTGGAGAACAGGTTGGGGCAGGAGACGAAGGCTTGAGGAGCTGGATGGAAATATGTGATGATTTCAGAGGTCCCTTCCAACCATGGTGATTCTGTGATTGTGTGAATTCAGCCTCTCCTGAGGTAGCAGGCACTGAGTGTGGATGCTGTAATGCTCCACACGCTTACACAAACATACACACACACCCCTCATCCTTAGCTGCAGCCCCTGAAGTAGGGTTGATTTACCCCTCGGCTGCGGAGGTGATGATTCACCTGCAGCATTAAAGGAGATCACAGCAATCCGCCTGCATCAGAATGTGACCCCAGAGCTTTGGGCCACCTTCCTCAGTCCCCCAGAGGGGAGACTACAGACCTCTCCCCTCACGGGTACCCATCCCTGCATGGGCTGACTTGAGATGTGCTCCTCTGTTCACTCGCGGCTGTGAGGTATACACTCACAGTCGCTTTCATTCTTCAGCTGAGAGAACCCATTTCCATGATGTTCATTTGCCCTGCCTTTCTGCATCTGCAATACAGATGTGTCTGACAATTTTTAATTGCCATGCGTGATATCTATTTCGATACATTTTTTTAAGTCTGATTTTTAAAGAATATGAACCATTAATTATTTTCTTGTTACACATTAGCAATCAACAGGTGATACAGTCTTTCTCTATGCCCTGCTAGTAATAATCACCCTTTGACTTGACATTAACCACTCCTTTTCACTGTTTTCTTTACTATCTTGGAAGAGTAACCACAAACTGTTTTTGTTGCCCATATTTTTTTATTACTTTATTGACAATTTGCTTTTATGAGTCAGCCAGACAACTTGTTCAATAGCCCTGTGACTAATTTAGTTCCTTTTTTTCTACAAGCAGCTACACCAAAGAGCACTTAAGTAAGATTTAAGTGCTACTTTAATGCGTTGTGTTTGAACTCTTTGCTCCTTTGCTGCAAACTGCGCTCACTGCTTAGCTTTGACCACAACTGAATTAGATCACAGTGGGATTCATTCCTCTCCTTAATAAAAGTTTGTTCACCTCGAAATTGTTACAGCTGGCTTGACCATCTCTACCTGCAAGCGGCCCAGCAAGAGCAGGTATGTAATGCTATGTGTTAGAAGTATGTAGGGAAGCCACGGCTCCTTTGAGCCCTATCTCGCTGTGAGCCAGGGTGGCAGTTACCCTCCATTTCATGAGGTCTATCATTTGTTTTTCTGTTGTTTTAGCCATCTGTTCAAGCTGAAGGCAGACAGGGGTTGGAGCTGAGCTTCATGCAATGTTCCTGGCAGGTCAGGTTTGTTGCTTGGTCCGGAGATGAGTTTCTGTCCACACAGCTCAGCAATTCTTAAAATGATGTGTCTGGTGGAAAGAAAATTTGGCTTACCTCTGGCACTCTGAGGTAGATGTGGTGATACAAAACCAGGCTATCAGATGGTCGTACCGCACTGGACCTTTTCTACTGAATTTCATTGCAGACCTTCCCCTCACCACAGCCTTCTCAAACACATGAAAGCTAACGGTTCCTTTTCAATCATTTCATTTAATAGTTAAACTCAAGTGCGTAGTCCAGGTGCTAGGTATAAATGAATTAATTCTGCTTCAGAAAAGTTGGATTTTGTGCAAGTTGCGTGAGTGTGTACACCTCTCAGTAAGATAATGTTGTGTGCCTGTACTTTGGGGTGGCAAAGCAGGGCTACAGTGAAAAGGAAATCCATCTTTCTTCTTGGGCTAACCCTCAGCCAGACATTTTCAAACTCAAGGCCATCTATGTCCTCTCAGTCCTCCTTGAAGGTGAAAAACAGTAACGGTGCTTGTGCTGATATGTCAGAATAGCAAAAGCTGCTTGGATGCTGAATTTATTATACATGTCTGCATATTTCTGTGGCTGAGGAGGTATTGAACAGGACTCTTCTAACTCAAATATAGACAAACTGAGAATAACTGCCAGCAAGAAAACAATAACAGTAAAAAGGAGCAAAACCCACAGACTTTCCTATGAAGATAAAACCAAATAGCTGCAGGTAAGAAATAACCAGCCAAGAACTAAAACTCCCACACTTAATTGTTAGACTCATTATTTCTTATGTGGGTGAGTAAGAATCTCTCCAATTAATGGATACCATAAAAGATGAAAGGGACAGAGAGTAACAGTATCATCTGAACTAAATTCGATAACAATATTTGATAGGAGCTCACAAGGTGCTGCTGAGTTTCATAAAACCAGTATGCAAGTGAGTATGATTTTAAAAAAAAGAATAAAGAGTAGAGAGAAGATGAGGATGGTCACAATGAAGTAAAATAATTATTTTTAGAAACAGTTAAAGTGCGTGGCTGAATGATGTGCAGTCTTCTTAAGATATGGGGGCTGAGAGTGAAGAAAGGGTGGTTTGGGCTTTTCTGAAAATAGACATGCACATATTAATACAAACACCCATACACTATTCTGACAGAGATTTCCTTTATGCTCAGCCAGCATTATCTGGATCATGCCTTGTTGGAAACAGTAGGTCCTGAAAAGAGATCAATGAGAAGGGATGAGTTTTCATCCCTTTCATCGACTCAGAAAGGCTGGGGTCTGGAAAGGGCCCAAGGTAAAAAATTAGAGAACTTTCCTGGGAGTGGGAGAAAAAGAGGACCAGGTGATCTGAGAGAGAAATGTCTAGTTACAAAGAAGTCACAGGAAACCAGTGAAAATTTGAAACAGAAACAAGGACTGAGGAGAAAGGTTAAAACCAGTCCAAAACGCTGCTCATTTTCCATCTGAACCTCTGAGCAAACGCTCATTCGGTCTGACTATGAGGCCAGAGAAGGTACTGGGAAGCACAGGTGCAAACAGGAGCAGAGTTTTCCATGTGCATGGGGCAAGGCAGAAATATTTCCAATTTTGTCCCACCTGGAGGCAAGTTCTGACTCAGATGGAGATCCTGGCTGGGTCCTTCCCAAGATCCCTGGCACATCACTTCTTTGTGCTTTCAGAAATACTCCACAGAGAAATCCACACAAGCATCTTGTCCTGGAAATGATAGATCTTGCTAACAAATAAGCCAAAAAGAAGTCTTCAGTATTAAAAGTGTCTTCTTGAAAATTCTTCTGTATTGTCAGCCGTTTTCTCACACAATTTCAGAAAGTTTTTCAGAAGCGCCCCTTTGGAGTAGAACATGGCCTAGCAAAATTGAAAATATGTGAATTGATGTTGTAAATGATCTAACAAAATAAAAATTATGTTAAATGAGTGCTGTATGGATAAAAAGAGTACCTAAAACTATTAAACAATTGTAGAAGGAGGACTGACATTCAGACTAGAGCTATTCCTTGGCTCTAGTAAGACTATAAAGGTAAGGAGGCCTTTTCCATGTCCACAAAGACCACCTCTGGTTTGAGACAGGGCTTTCAGTAAGGTTCCATGGGTAGTCAAACATCGTTTCTGTAAAAAGTGCAAACAAAAATATGTTTGGGATTGTAATATTTTTTTAAAGTTTTTTTATAGCATGTGAAATGTTTATTGGGAAGCAACTTCTGTCACAGGATAGAAACAACATAGCCAAAGTGTCTTTTACTTTTCATCTGAGACTCTTTCATTTTGTGCGGGTTAAGAGATACCTAATTTGCACATTTGTGTACAGCTTGTTTTGGAGATACAGGCACAAATGCATGGTAAGTTCATCTTTTAATTGCTGTTCTTTCCCTAGAGTGTGTTCATGCAGCATTTGTGTGGTTGGTCTATACGTAATTTTAGAATTCATAAGAACTCTCTGAAGACCAGTTCAAGGTTTTAAAATGAATAATTTTTTCCATTTATATCCATGTCACTAGCCACTTGTCATAAATACCACCTCAGAAGTATACCAAGCTGTTTTTTGCAGTGTTCAAGAATCAAATAATTTTTACAAAGCCTACGGAAAAAAAACCCAGTTACTAGACAGGCAACATGAACTTCACCAACTAAGTAGCACATATGGACTTTCATCATTGCTTGTTTGTTTCAGAGAAGAAATCTCAACAATTTATTAGTTCATACATAATTTTTCTTAAACTTCTCTTAATCTATGAACTAAGAGAACAAGCACATGAATGACATAGGGAAAATGACAGCATTTTATATATTTTCTACAAATCTCTGAAAAGTACTGTACACATTTTAAATTAATTGTTTTCTGGTATTTTATGTACCTCAAGAATTTTGTAATTTATCAGTAGATTATGGCACTTCCATAAATTCACAGACATTTTACTCCAAACATTCTTCTACTGGGCTAAACGAGGGAAAGGATTTCATCACACATCTTTGTAATCAAAACCAGAACAGTTTAGCTTTAGGGTGAGTAATAAATTATTTCCAGCACTAATTAAAAGGCGTGTTCCCTGTGTGGCTGGATTGGCCAAAAGAGAAGCATAATTTAGGAACCAAAAAACTGCAAGGCTGGACCATCCAAATTAAATAGAACTCATGCTGTGTGGTGGGTTTATGATGATGTGAAGCAACCCACATTCTTCATACTTCCATTCTCAAGACTATATATCAGGTGCAAATGTGATGAATTTGAGACTATTTAGGGAAAATAAGAATATTCTCAGCAAATGATGTGAACACTGGTGGTTCTTTTTGATGCAAAATTGTGAAAGTGCAGAATCTATACTAAAGTCTCAACCCCTTCTATACTCTTTCATTTATCAATTAGTCATATCAATTCAAGGTAAAAATAGTAATAAAAAAGCCTTATATAAATATCCAGAACCCAATTACCCAACTAAAATCACTTCTTAATCAAAAGGAGTCTTTCCATTGATTTTTGTGAATTTTTAAATCAATCAGCCTGTAACAGAAACCTCAAACAACACCAGCTGCATGACGAATTATACACTTCAAGTGAACAGCATTCAACTGGCTTTTCACTAGAGATAGTAAGGAACTGCACATGGTCATCGCAATAAATTGGGTAAAACTGAGTTCTTTAGCGTTTTTTTCAGCCTGGTAGCCAGATTTTCAATTCAGCTAACTATTTTAAACATTAGTTGCACCACAATCATGGTTCCTTGAAATAGTTTAGTCATGTATATACAGCTCAATCAGGGAGGAAATATTTTATAAATCCCTCAAAATAAATTTTTCATTGATAGAAAAACATTATTTGCACAGTGTTTCTGTTCAGTGGCCCTTTTAAGATTAAGGTAATATGGAAAGTCTAAATTTGTTCTTAAAAGAACATAAATCATTGACACCTACAGTCTTTGAAGATGCAACTAGAAATCTGTGGAGAAGGACACAGGAAGATAATGCAGGAAGACATGAAAGTGGACTGAGGACAGAGTTGTGCATGCCTTAGAGGGAGATATGCCAGTGAGCAACATCTGTTGTTTGACCTTCAGGAGCCTAAAAGAAGGAAGAGTGGGGGGGAATTTCCTTATCACTGGTGATATTAACAGCCTGAGGATAACATAAAATTGTGAGTTTTGGAATGACTTTCCTCCAAAGAGTCATTGGCTTTGGGTTCATTGTGTATGATGATACATTTTTTCACAATATTTTTCTGTGGAAATTATTATGCAAATAGACATATATTATTGCACCTTGTTTATTAACATAGACCCAATCTGTGAGGAATTATTGAGTGTCATTTACTCCCGTTAATAGCATCTTCCAGAAAAACACCAGCTTCTTATGAGCTTGATCAGATAGGCAGCACACTGGAAAGAATAGCGTATTCAGCCATGAATCCACAGAAATCCTCAGCGACCTCCAAACAAAATACTTCTGTATGTAGCGTTGACTAAAAACTGTATATAGTATTGGATGTGCATGCTGTGTATTTCCACATACTCAGCAGACATATAACTTAAAAGGAGACATAGTTCTGTAGAGGACCTGATCCTGTGAAACATTAAATTCATGCAACCAAAAGGTGTTGGAATGGCAATAACCCGCAGTCCTGGGCTGATTTAGAGACCAGGTTTACCTTGCTGGCTTGCTTTCTGTTTTGTAAGGTCAGGGTCATCTTAGACCTGTGCTTCAGGGGGAAATCTTACAAATGACACATTCGCCTGTGAAGTAGCAGTGAGCAAGGAGTGGTGCAAGAGGTTCCTACCTCCTTTGTGCAACGGGAATTGAGCCCTCTTTCATTTTGTTTTCTCTCTGACATGATGTTACCACCATACAGCCACAGCTGGTCTTGCCATGGATTGAGGAATTACCCTGCTTACTTCTGCAGGTAAATTTTTGGCATAGACCTTCCTTGTTACTCAACAGGAAGAGTTTGATCTCTCTGAGAGGGAACGTTGGAAAGAAAAGAGTAAAAGAGGAAGCTGCAAGATGGGTGGTCTTATTTTGCTATATTGCACCACAACCAACTGCTACATAATGCACCCAGAAGTCATATTTGTTGTTGTTGTTAGACTGTCATGCTGTTCCTCACCTACTTCAGCAACCTACATACATCCCATGCATTGCAGAAGTTGCTGTTATCACTTCTCTGTCCCACACAAGACAGCAGAGACATGAAAGTTTTTGCATGAATAGCTATTTTGGGCAGAAAATCCCACACTCGTCTACCAGGTTTGGGTTTTGTCCACCGCCAGACCTTCTTAGACCTTTTTATTATTGCTGCTTCCCATTGACCAAAAACCCCTGTGGTCACTCCTAGACTAGTAGAGGAAGATGCCTGCAAGGACAGATTTGAGCTGATAATCTTCACCCAGGAGTCCTGCAAGAATCAAAGGTGAAACAGCTGAAATACAGACTGTGGGATGTGGAGGCTATAACCTGCTCTTGAGTCTGCCCTGTTAGGTCCCGGTCCAATTGTTGGTCTGGGAGGGGTTTGTAATGATGTACTCATGTCAGGGATGCATCAGTGGGTTTATTGGCTATTAATTTTCTAAAAGGCCTCAGGGGAATCCCAGAAAACTTCAAACCAGTAAAAGCTGATATCCCTACCATGCAATATCGAGACAGAGTGGACCCATGGATAAATGTGGTGAACAAGAGGATGGTAAATATAACATTTGTGACACTTCTTGGTTATACTAGACTTTACTGAAGAGCCAGTGAATATATAGATAAGGGGGAGTCAAATAGTATCATGTCCTTGGACCTTCAAAAGAATCTCAGCTGAGTCCCACCATAAAGCTATCAAAGAATTTAAGCTTATTACATTATAAGAAAGTTCTCACGTAAATATACAAGTGGTTAAAAGATCAGAAATAAGGGGTAGGAATCAGTGCCTGGTTTTGCAGTTAAGCAGGTTCAGAGGGCTTGCCTGGGGCCTGTGCTGTTTAATTTGGGCCACCAGCCATCAGCAATTTGGGAAATGAGGTGATCTGTGAAATAATTAAGTTTGCTGATGTACTAAGTTATTCAGGATACCAGAGAGGAAGTCCAGCTGCAAAGAACTGTTAAAGGACTTTAAAATACTGAGTGACAAGGCGATAAAATGGCAGATAAAAATCAGTGCTGATAATATGCAAGAGTAGAGAGTAAAGAATATGCTGCAGAAGTGATACATAAACCACAGCAACGTTCTGAGACAATCCTGTCTTTCCTTTTGATTTTTCCCTTTTCTAATTTTAACTACTAGATAGTAGATAATATCTTTTCACTCCTGTGCATGAGCTTCTATTAACTCTCTTTTTCAGGTTGCGTAGCTGGAAAAAATTGCACTCACCCTCAGTAAAAATGTCCAACACTCCTGCTGTGTTTCTCTGTGGAAATATTTAGGGTATCCATTAAAATTAATTTCACACTTAAATTTAGTTTAGCTGGAAATGCCTTACTCACCTGGTTATAGCAAAGAATAACACAGAAGAGGAGATCCAGGACTCCCATGGATGTGAGAGAAGAGATGACACGTTTTCATGTTAAAAGTGATTCACCTCATTTGTATGGTATACAACTGAGGGGAAAAATGTGGTCTTCTGGAGACTGATTTTTATGATGTTCTTCTCTAACACTGTCATCATATTAACAGAGTAAAGTGAGGAATTATTAGTTCAGCAGTTTATCTTAAGCGCCCTGTAGAAATGGGTCTCACAGACTTACACTGGGTAGGGAAAACTTGGGGGTAGGCCAATATGAGAAACAATTTATTTTTATTCCTTTGGGTCGTCAGGTAACTATGGCAGCGCTGATCAATTTCTGCAATGTCTGGTGTCAGACTTAACAGGAAAAGTTTAAGGATGCTTTAAAAAATTCCAGTTGGAAATAAGGATACTTTGAAATGGAAAACAAAGAAACAACCCCAAGACACCAAACTGCTGAAATCAGACTGTACAAACACATTTTGCCAGCAGTGTCAGCTGCTACTGCATCTCCCAGCTGCTCATTCCCTCTCTTCTTTTCTGCCTCTGGTTGTCGGCACTAGGGTAAGAAGCATCTGGAAAATTATGTGACTGAGCAATAACCTCCCCCCCCCCAACCCCTTGCTGTTTTGAGCCACATTTAAAAGAGTAACAGCAGAAATGCATGGGACAGCAGAGAAAATGGCATAGTCTTGGGTACACACAGCTAAGGGAGGAGGGATCAGTTAATGCGATTCCTGCTGGATGTATAGCCATGGCCTTAGTTGTTTTGCCATAGACCCCTTTGGCAAGGTGCGGAAGCACCATAGGCTTTTCAGTTTATAGCCTAATAAAGTAGCTCCTAACCAGTCCTGGCTTTACATTGAAAAAATAGAGTATTAATTTAATCAGGAGTAGTGAGAAGACTCACTGTCTCACTGCCAATGGCTAATGAAAGGTTAACCTTCCCTGTTTTTCGTTTTTCCTCTTCTCTTCTCTTCTCTTCTCTTCTCTTCTCTTCTCTTCTCTTCTCTTCTCTTCTCTTCTCTTCTCTTCT
>JAOXNO010000001.1:37840104-37918177 GCA_028565335.1 Limnodromus scolopaceus
CTTCTCTTCTCTTCTCTTCTCTTCTCTTCTCTTCTCTTCTCTTCTCTTCTCTTCTCTTCTCTTCTCTTCTCTCTTCTTTCTTTCTCTTTAGTTTTCTTTATTTTCTTTTTTTTTCTTTTTCTTTTATTTTTTTTTTTTAAGAGAAGTTGCTAGAGCTGGCTTTGCTTCCCTGGAGGACAGGTAGCCTCTTTTAAATAATACCTCATGAAAGAGCACATGCACAGAAGGACACATTGCCCATGTTCAATGCATACTGAGGTTTCTCATATTTGGTCCTGGAACAGGAGACATCCCACAACGCTATTTCACTTGCAGCTCACATACACACACATGTGATGAGTATAAACAAGAACAGCTGTTTCCTTCAAAATCAGTTCAAGTCTCCAGGATTACTGAGTCACTTTGTTATGACTGTAAAACAAGGATATGAATCAAGGTATCTTACAGCAGGGGAGACAGCCAGGCCCATGGGAGTAGGAAGGGCTGCAACAATTACAACTAAACTTGGTGGGCTTATTACAACTAAACTTTTGGCTCAGTGGGGTCCTACTTCTTGAATAGAAACCAACCAGTCTGCCCCCAGATAATTTGCCTGGTAAACCTCTGAGGACCTGAGAATTTGGAAGCCCAACCACCTCCCAAACCTAAGCCCAAACCCAAGCCTCTGAGAACAGCCAAAGCTTGAGCAGTCCCAGACCTCCAGCTTCTATCACTTACAGAGAGCCCAACAAGTCGGCTGACCTTGATCCAGGCTTCAGAACTTTGACTTGCAGAGAAATTTGGGAGTGTCTTTTATTGTAAATCAGAGTAACAACAAATTTCAAATTATCAATTTTTTTTGTAAGTAAGACAATGTTTCCTCATTCAGATACAAGCAGAACTTGAAGAGCTTGGGAATTTTAAACCCTTCTGCCAGATTTAGACAGGCAGGAGTAAATAAAATAAGTTTTTATATATCTAGTCAGGCCCATCTCTTGTGACAATATACAGCAAGATCAGTACTCTACTTTTCATAGAGATTCTGGTGAATAAATATGCAAGCACAGTTTGTTTATTTATTTATTATTAATTAATGTCCAAATTTCAAAAAGCTTCTGCTGAGAAATCCAAAGTTTTAAATAATATTTCAATACAAAAATATAGTTCTTGAGATAAAAACTTCTATACTACTACCTCCAAATAAATAAAATTATATCAGACACACTTAAATGATTCAGTACAAAAAAATACAGAAATTCTCAAAATCAGTGAGTTGAAGTTAAGTCAGTGCAATAGAGTTAGTCACATTTCCTGGAGCTGCTGAGTAGCCTGGCCTCAAGGTAACTTTGGTGCATAACAATAATTACCAGCAATTAACCATCAGTTCCCTAGTTCAGAAAAGTGCTTAAGCCTTTGCTTATCTTTAAGCAGGTCTATTTGCTTGAGTTGGATGTTTTTTATGAGTACAGAGATTTCTCCATATTGATGCTTGCATCTCCACGACAAATAGATGAATGATGAGACCAATCTTACAGCGTGCCTCTCTCAAGACAGCACCAGATGGAAAGCTGAATATTGTATCATATCATTTCAGGATTTCCATATGGAAACTGTGTAAACATTGCCTCATTCTGTATTTTCAGGTCAACAAACATAAAACAGATAGACAGGATTTTATGACAAAGTCATTTCTATATATTAGTAGGAGGTATAAATACTTGGATTGGTGTTTCTTTATAAATAATTATTTAAAATACTTAAATATTAATAAATAAATGTATAAAAACTCAAAAGATTGAAATAAAAAAATGTGCATCATAACAAAATTTGCACAATAACTCAGTACAAAAGGGCACGTGATCTTGTTAGCATCTGCACCTCCGCTGTGACTGGCTCCTTTTCCTTTTGATAGAAGTTGGAGTCTCCACCAGTTTTTGTAAGACACTGAACAGCTCATTCACAGCTTTACGTTGAATTTTCAAGTCACTCATCTGTTACAAGTAAGAAAGAAACAAAATGAAGGTCATGCCAAGAGCTATAACTGTTTACTGATCATCATCCTACAGGCTACACTGCTACCAGGGGTATACCAGATGGACATCTGCAGTTTCCAACTACTCTACTACACAATTCCTACAAAAAAGAGCCACTTTGTCACAGTTTTTTGTTTTCCACTTTCTGTGCTGCTTTGCAACATGCCACAGACCAGCCGTATTCTGTAAAATGGAGTTACACTGTAGTTACTGAGATGACATATGAGTTTGCCCACAAGCAGCTAACTCCACCGAGGTGTTGGCTGTGGACCTCTGCAGAGGTTGGTGGTCCGTGGCGTTGTCACTCGCTAGATAAGCCAAGCCCCTCCAAAACCTGTGGAGGCATGCCCCTAGCAGGAGCACAGCTTTCCCACCTGATTTCTAAACCACAAACAGCTGTGTCAGTGGCAGCCCTGGTGGGCAGACGATGACAACGCAGCGCTGCCAGCACCTCTGTGCCAGACTCCGGTAAGACCCGGGGAGGGCGGCCCCAGCACTGACACCCCACACCACACACCCACAGCAGCCCCTGCAGCTGGAAACATTAGGTTTTCCAGCATGAAGTGAGCCAGACGGTGGTTACCAGATGGGTTACTGAACAGTTATTGGCTTGAGTCACACTCAAATCTCAACTGCAAAATATAGCGTCAATAAGCCTTGGAGGCAGAGGAAGAGCCTTACCTGAAGGTTTGCTAGGTACATGATGACTTCCAACTTCTTTGAGCCATCATCAATGTTATTTTTCAGAGTGTAGAGCTCCTCAGATATGTGTCTGACGTGCGCCTTTGACTTGTCAGTGTTATTAAGCATTTCCAAGTACTTGGAAACAATCAGGCTCAGGATAATCCTGCTTTCATTTTTCTGTTGAAAAATACAGTCAGAAATAAAGGCTTGTCAGGGCCTATCAGCAGCAAAAATGAGCGAAGCTAAACCGCAGCATGCAGGGGTTCTCACTGCTGCTTGAAACAGGATGATAAAGAAGATCCTGCAACTCATCTCCTGGGTTTGGCTATACCTCAGGATCAATTCATGGTGCAGTATAAAGCAGCTTGACCCTTATGGGAAGCATTTTTATGAGGATTGTTTTCTCATTCCCAAGCTACCGAAGCAGCCTTTGCTCGTGTTCATTCTACCCCAGCTGGTTACACTGGCCCTGGGGGCCGCTTTGCACCGGAAGTGCCCTGCAAAGTGCCTGAGATGCTTTGTCATATCTAGTTCTGACTCACCTCTGTCCAGTCCGCCAGTTTGCCTGTAAAAATAGGCCCACCATCAGCTACATCCGAACGACTTGAGTTCTGCAACAAAGAACAAACATATCTATTACACAAACAATACTTCTCACAAGGCAAATTTGCATTCTCTGTTCAAATGAGCAGTAAAAACAAGAGAGGCATGATTTTTGCAACACTGTCCTATAGCTATTATAAGGCTTTCACTTCTCTAAGCACTAAATCGCATTGGATGACTGCCTAGTACCAGAAATGGCATCAGTCTGCTTTTCAATGTCTTCTCCTGCTGTAACTAATTTGAATAGAGACATTTAGCACCACCTATTTTACCTAAACGCTCCTTGCGAGTTTTGGTATTGGCAGCTGAAAATTAAAGTTCATAAGCACAGAGACTGGCTAGAAAATTGCCAGATCTGATCTTGGCATGTTTTCTGGTAAGCCAAAGCCTACCAGTATGCAGTCTGTGGCCTTCAATTCATCCAGTCTTAGTAAAATCTCATATGGAACAAGAACAAATTAACTTCACTATAAAACTACAGTTCATAGAGCTGGAGAACAGCTCAGTAGCCCACAGTCAGGAACAGGGATATACAGGGGTAGTGGACTACTGAGAGGCTCGCAGGGAGGGATTTTAACCATGGGTTGTTAGCCACACACTGTGATAGATTCTAGGAAACAAAGAGCAATACAATTCTCCTACCAAGGAGAGGTAAACTGAATCATTTCCTCTTCTGTGTGTGTCTTTTTTTTTTTTCTTTTTATATACAACAGTCACTATTTCCTTTTTTGTCTGCTCAGTAGTTTAAATATAGTGAGTGCAAAGTCTGACAGAAACCTTGTAGGCTGATTGGCTCCCCGCGCTGCGCACATCGCAAAATCTTATTTTGCTGCTGTTCTCAAAAGTGGGAAGCACCTGCTGTGGACTGGAGTTCCTAATGTCAGTGCAAGAAGCTCCCCATGGCTCAGGATCTCTCCGACAGAGTTACATATATTCTAATGAGAAGCTCTCTGATCTATGCTGATGACAAGTTTAAAATATAATGCAAATTTTACATCCGGTTTCCTAGCAATTTGAAAACACTGAAGTAGCACACTAGGCTGCTTTGTGCGGTACTCCAAGGTGATTCTTTGATTACTAAATTTCAAATTCCGTATGCAAAAAATTCTGACAAAATCAGGGCTGGAAATAGGAGCAGGCTTTTGCATTTGCTTTCATGCATTTAAGGAAAAAACAAAAGTATATTGAGAATAAAAGCTGTTAATTAGGAGTGATTCTATTATAGATCTGTTATCTCTATGACTAATGCCAGCTAAAGTCAACTGTGAGCTACTTTAATGCCGCCTAGATCAAAGTAGGTGAATTAACATTTCAGTTACAAAGTTATCAAAATTCTGTCTGAAAAGAAGTAATATCATGCCAGATAACATTCCCCCACTGGATCATAGTCACAGATATGGAAGCAGAATGGCTGAAGGATGTAAAAAAATAAGCAGTAGAAACCACCTTTGGGCAACACACTGCCACTAATAATAATAAGTACCAGGTGCATTTGTTAAAGCAAAAGTTCTTCTCCATTTTGTTTATATTGTTATTTTATCCCCCATTAACACTACTAACCTAAAACTAAAAAAGTGTAAGTAAATTGTGTCTGAATAGAACTGAATCAAGATTCATTCATTCATCATAAATCATATTAATATTTCTTGTTGTCAAACATTCCATGCAATCAAAGGCTGAATAGAGCTAGGAGAAGTTCTTGTGAAAGGAAGAGTGCCCATGAAATAAATGCCAACTATTACATTAACTATGACTATTGAAAAACTGAATCATGTTAGTGAAAGGGATTAGAAAAAAACCAAAGAAATAGTCCACATTCTTGTTTAAAAAAAAAATATAACCAAAAAATTTGTTCCATGATTACCCTCTATTAGTACACACTGATTATGTCAAACACTGCTCAAGTCTGGACTATACCTAAAGCACAAGCAGAAGGAGAAGAGAAATGTAGTAGAAGACCATACTTACAAAGTCAGCTTTCAGTTGGTCTATATCATTTTGAAGTTGAGCAAGAATTAAGCTGTTTCCAAAACGTCCAAAATAAATCATGACAATAGACAGAACAAAGAAGCTGTAGGTCTGGCAGGTCATTTTCTTCGTGTGATGGCTCACTTAAAATGCTCTGATAAGTTCTGGGAGATAACAGTTCTAAGAGCAGTGAGCTTCAACTTCTAATAGTTATATCTTCTATTAGAAGAAAGAAGAAGAATGAACTTCATCTGCTTGTCAGTGGTATTTATACCTGGTCTTGAAATTTTTTATTTCGTCATCACAGGCTGTGTATATTTAGACAAGATAGTGTTAGATAAGAATGCTTCTTTTTTGGCAAGTCGAGGGAATCCCTCGAAAGCATCTTTCTCTAAGTGTGGTCCTGGAAAAATTTTCAGTGGTTCGTCAATGGGTAACATTTACGTGGCAGATTCTGAAGTTTCTTTTACACGTGGTTGGGGAAAAGGGGAAAATTATGACACTGATTAAGGAGTATGCATTGTGGCTCAAACATATTCTTGCAAGCTATCTGAAAAAAATCACACCATGTGGTTTAGGGGTCAGTATAACAGTCAACTCATTTCTGGTATTCTTTTAAAGTAACCACTGAGATTGCCATGGCGTTCTTCAGAGTCACTTAGATATCTAAATATTCTCCCTACTGCTGTCCTTTCGTGAAATACTATTTGCATTCTTTCCATAGTCTAAAGTGCATTTCTGCCTCCTTCTCATTCTTCACCTTCAAATTCAAAATAGACTCAGGGAAAATGAAGTTTCAGCATGCACGCAATGATGCATTGTATTAAATTCCTCTATGGTTGTCTACTATTTGCAAGAGTAGACTATTTAGTACTGAAGACTCTCATTTCAGCTTGAAATGAAGAGTCTGAAGTTTCTGAAGAGTCTGAAGAGAACTGAAGTTTCCCACCAGCCCATTCATTTGCACTTATGTGTATCAAACATGAAAAAAAAATATATATGGATGAAAAAAAGCCCAATTGAAGAAGTCAGAGAAAATGGTCTCCAAGTGCATAGACACCCCCAAAACAGCTGTATTGAGGATAGTGGGTGAAAAGGTTTTTGTACAGAAACAGAACTCTGCTTTGGTGAATATCATGGGAAAACAGCTTACTGTGAAGAGTCTTATGAAAAAAACAGAGCAATTTTAAGCCATAGTGTATGAATGCAGGCTAGGCAGGAGCCTACAAGGGAAAGAAAGAAGGAGCCTACAGGGAAAAGACGAGAGGAAGAGGTATCACATGTGGACTCAGTTCACACAGTCTGCAGTGGAGGATGTCTGTAGCTCATTAGAAATAGATGAGAATCAAACTGCCCCCCAGCAAGTATGGTTTGAGCTCTCCAGCACAGTCCCAGATGGCTCTTTGAGTGCTCTTTGCAAGAAGCTGGCCCCCTCCCTAGCAGTGCCTCCTATCTCAGCAAATGACCACTAACTCCATCAACAGTTTTTCATCTGCAGCTTGAAAGAGAGCATCTATCTATGGAATAGGTCTAGGCTGCTACTACCATTGCAAACAGAATTGCCATTTTTCAGAGACAAGAACCAAATTTCATCAGTAATCACGGGCTCCAAATCTGCATGCTAAAACTCCCTGTGCAGACAGACAGCCCATATCTCACAAGCGCAGTACTGCATCAAAATTAGGGCCGTAACCTGGTTGGGGTAGTAGCACTATGCAATGCCCACCTTGGTTTTAGTTTAGGATATTAAAACTAATTAAGCAATAACTTGATTGCTAGAAGTGTTGGCATAGAGGTGAGTTTATAATGCTATTCAAGGATACTTCAAAGAACTGTAAAAAAGTGCAAAGTAATCATGCCTGCTCATGGCACCACATCTATATGTCTTTTAAATATGTTCAGGGATGGTGACAAAATGGAGGTCCCACCAAGACTCAAAGTAGCCTCATAATTCAAAGTGGACTCACAAATGTCAGCACACTGAACAAACCTATTAGTGATGTTGAAACATCTGGATTGCTTTGCAAGGCAAGCACAGTCAAATAGCATATTGTGGCATAGATAAAGGTAGTTTATACATACAGGAAAATCAAGCATATTTTACAAGGTGGAAGACATGCACATCAACTAGCCATGAGCTTGTGGAGCAATTCTTTGGCAAAGTGTTAGAAGGGAGATGTCAAGTGACAGAAGGAAAATGATTCCTGGTACATATGGCACTCTTTGTGCTGTCAGAAACATAAAACTGGAAGAGGGACTGGGTCATCAAGCCCAATTTTTGCCATTGCGGGTCCTAATTTAAGCAGTGCTTTTCTGTTGAATTACAAGAGAGTGTGCAAAGAAGAGCTGCAAGTAAGGGCTTTGGGAGAAATTCTCTACTAAAAGAGCTCAGTCTTCTTAACATGTTGAGGACAAATCACAACACAACTGAACACAACTGATTGCTGTAAATATCCAGCCACACAGAAGATGCAATTCCAGGAGTTGAAAGATTAAGTCAGTAACACTGTCCTCCTCTGCAGAGAACTTTTTATCCAGAGTGACTGCGCTGGGTTATACTGCCTTATTAAATCTGTCAGGCATGCTCCTCATCTGCAGCAGGCTGTGCCTCTCAGGTGACCTCCCTTTGATCTCCCATTGCTGAACAGAAATGTCCTACTAAACTTTTAAGAATAACAGAAGGATGAAATATCAGAAAGAAAGGATTTTTCCAGCTCACATTTTGCAGATACTGGTTAACGCTTTAGGGTTTTAAATGGCTAATTTTATCACTAGATCTCCTTACCTTTCAGAGAAGGACACTGTCAAGCACCTAATTTTACAGGTGAGAAAATGGAAGCACAGTGCAATGGGATGATTCATGATCATTCAACATCTAGGAAAGACAAATCTAGGAACACAAACAGGATCTCCCAGTCCCATCGTGGTCCTTTGCCCACTAAAAAGCACTGTAAGTATTATATCATAAACCAAGGTAAGAAATTAAGCAAAGAGCAAAGAAGAAGAAAGCCATGATCTCTGACTCTGTCATGCTATCTTCTGAGTGGAGGTCTGACTTCCAGGTCTTCTCTCCTGCCTGTGGAGGCTAGATTCAGGCCTTCTACTCATGACCACATTCAAATTCTCACACAAATGGTTGAATGTTCTGCAGTAAATCATCAGCTGGTGGCAGGACTCTTCTAATACAGAAATATAGGATCCCGTTTCTGAATCCTTCACATTTGAATAAACTGTACGATGCTCATCTCATAATCATAGAATAGTTTGGGACTGAAAAAGGTGCCAGAATAGAATTGAAAAGTCCTGTGTCACACAGAATTGGAATATTCCTTCTGTGTGGCTCCATAGTCACAGGTGGACTGTCAACTGTTCCAAACTCAGTAGGAAATGAAACCAAGGCATTTTTTCATTTTGCTGCCTGGAAGTCATCTGACTCTTCATGCAAAGCAGAGGTTTCACACCCTTCTGTTCATACAACACCTTACACCAATTACCCGATGAAGTCCTTGAAAAGTCATGTCAAATTTCACTATGACCACCGATGAAAGGTTTTTCCCTTTCATTTTTTGTTTTGTGCATACTCCTCAGCATGCTGGCTGAGTGGTTAGCAAGGAATTGCCCTTACCAGCCCAGCAGATCTCTGCCAGACTTTCATTTCTCTAAAACTCAGTGGCTTTCTCTATTATGCCTGTGCAAGGAAAGCAGCTTAGGGTTGGAAAACCCTCTCTGAGTTGTCATTCTGACTTCACATCACACTTCGCCTCTTTGCCTCCCTTTCCTATAAAGTAGCAGAATAATTCCTTCAGTTTCTTCTTCACAATGCTTAGGTGGTTAAGGGGTTTAAGTGACAAAAATTTCCGTATGCCTTCTACTAGTGCTACGCAATTACTAAGTATTGTTACTCATGTTACTGCTATCTGCAAAGTATATGTCTTGATAATCAGGCTTCATGGCTTTGCAACTGACCCTTAAGAGCATGCTGTAAGTCAAACATTTTTCTCTACCACAAAAAAAACCCATCACTTTCCTACAGATATGGGTATGTTTCATCAGTACTTCTCATCATGGAGGATGTAGCTGTCTACTCCTTGGGACCACCAGACCTCTGTGATTTTAGAGGATGTTTCCAATGGTCATTAGGGATAACATTGGCACAAAATAGCTGCTTTGTTTTATAAGAAAAAAAACTCAAGGCGGGGGAAGTTCTGAATTTCTCAAAATGAAGTTTTGTCATTTTTCTAAGCAAAATATTCTACCCTGCCCATTCCAAGCAGTTTTTGGAACTGCTATTTTTTTGAGAGAACTGGAAAATCAGTTTGTACTTTCTGAAATATGACACAAATCTTTGGCCTCCATTACATACTCCTGTCTGCACGAAATCGGCAATGGGAAAATTTATATTATTGATCCCTCTTTCCACTGACAAAATTTCTCACACACATTAGCTGATGAGTCTTCCAAAGAAAGGGATGGAACAGGGAACTTACACTCGGTGATGTTAGTCATCTAGAGGGATAGTTGTCCACATAAATAATGAGCTGATGGGTACAACTTTAAGTGATTAGTGTGTAAGTTCAAAATTATTAAAATCATAGTACCTTGACTGACACAAGGCATCTGTTTCATACTTCCCTTCAAAATTTCAATTTGGTAACCTCATGTGAGATAGAAAAAAGTTTATAGATTGGGAAAACCTTTCTCCACAAAAGATTAATGGTTACTTTCTGAATTAGTAAGAGGCAATAATTGCCTCCTCGTGGTCTGTGGTCTCATCCACCCTTTAAGCTTTTGCCTTGCCCAGGGAGAAGAGGATAGCTATGAATCACTGTTCTGGGCTGGCCTTTATCACGTACTATTGTGTACTTTTTGGCCACTCCTAACTGTATGACTATCAGGTCTGTATTGTCTAGAGACTCCAGTAATAGAATAAAATGAATAGCCAGCACTTGTGTTAAAATAATTTTCTGGAGCATATGGAGATGATAACAAATATTTTTCTCAGAACTTTTGTCCCCATTAACAGTAGTTAATGTCCCTGTTTATAAAAATATGCATAATGCTGTCTCTCTTCCTTTTACTTGAAAGACTGTTGAACTGATGTGTATGAGGAATTCTGAGACTGAAAAGAGGGACCTATAACATGTTTTCTCATTGCTGATTGTGCATGGACAGCAACACGTAATGGAGACCAAAGGGTCCTCTTTGTTTCTTGTGCCACATTTCAGGTTGGTACAAACTGGTTTTCCAGCTTGCCAAAAAATATAGTCTACATGTATGAATGATCAAGAAACTATGAGCTACCAGTGCGAGCTAAGCATGAGAAAGGCAGGTGTTATTCTAGCTGTTCTGCTATTTTTCTTGTAGTAAAGTATTGAAAACAATGTTGGCATGGTAGAAGACAGTGATGGAAAAATAATTGTGTGTGTTTTTACTCTGCTTCTACTGTTTGGAGTCTTTTCATGTATCCAACTCCTGATTAAGTTCTATTATTCATAATATAGAAGAAAACTCGAAATCTTATTCAATTTTAGTTTAAGTCCATATCAACGGAAAAGCAACACAACTGTTGGCACAGCAGTGGCCCAAAGTATGGCTGATGTTGCATAAAGTACCTCCTGTGCTATAACCACAGCATGTCTATGGGTTTTTCCACATAAAACATTTCATTTTCACCAGCTCTTCCTCATTCTTTCATGAAGAATAAAACACTTACTCTTGAAAGTTTTCTATTTTCAACACCATAGTATCCTTTGGAGGTACTGCCGGTTCTGAGCATTATATCACGAATCTTACAGTACTTGTTTCCGTTTAAAGCCCCAGATGCTTGTCTTATGTAATTTCATGAATCTCAGGGTTTATTTTAGAGTTTTGGGGTTGGGATTTTTTTCTAATCACTTTTTAATTATCAGCGTAGCAGGGAAAATTTTGTAAACAAGAACTTTTAAAAACATAATAAAGCAAATAGAAAAAATTATGATTTGAATGTAATTACCATTTCAAGGTTCTTCCTAAAGACCTTTGAAATACTCCCATCTAGGCTTTGGTGGCACTTACAATATTGATATTGTTAATTTTTAATGTTAACCAGGCAATGTTATCAATCCAATGCTATCACTACAACATACAGACTTCAGATAAGGGACTTTGTGCCTTTGTGGGTATAAAGTCTTCTACAAAACAAAGATATGTTTTATTAAAATAGTTTTCCCCAAAGTGATTTTCCAGTGTTTTCTAATTCTTCCCTAATAGTCCTGCTCTTCATAAGACCAGCACACTAGTATTTCCATAGCCTTTTCCACAAATACTTCTATTTGTTATAAGGTAACATTTTAATTCACTTTAAGAGAACTACTTCAATAAGAAAACAATTCCACTGTAATTTTGGCTGACTGTGTTCTGTGCTACTGACTTTCTGCTGTTTCCTGTGAATATATACGCATATGTCCGTCTTTGCTGTTCATTAATAGATAAAAAAACATCATGCGTTTTGCTCACAGTGTCTTTCCCCAATTACGAGTAAATGAGAGTATGTTTTCCTCTATATATTAAATCTCCATGCAGAGACCTCCGGTATTTTCATAGTCCGCTCTTCAGTTTCATTTTCATAGAATCAGGTCCACCTTCAAAAAAAGCCAAAAGGCCATCTGAACTTCTACATCCAGATATCTGCATCTTTTCAAAAGGACCATGTTATTTTTAAAGAGAGAAGACCAAAGGGTGCTCGTCTTGGATCAGCTGTTGATTTCCATATGTGCTGAGTGAATCCAGTTAGCGATCTCCATTGACCTCAGTCAGAGGCCAGCTTGCTACCTCCTGAAATAGTGCGGACTCTGCCGAAAATTTTTTGCAGATTGATAACATTGGAAATCATAGCCCATGCATCCCACTTCACACACACCCCGATCAACCTAATTCTCTCCATACATTCCCAATACTATATCCAAATGGTACTTTTCAGACTTTCAACCTGTTGGTCAGCCAGCTCCACTCATCTTCCTTCCATTACGTTTACCAAATTTTCTCCACGTGTCGGGTTTTGTGATTCATTCCTTCTCCTTATATTGATTTTCTGCATTGTTAGCTTTCATTTGCGTTGGAGTTTTTTGCTCTAGTTTTTAGCAAAGAATTTAAGTGCCATTCAAGTTTTCATTGTACAGTTGCATTTGTTTTCACAGTTTAAGCACCTTTCTTGCATAGACACATTTACTGTTGGAAATCAATACTCATATTTAAATTTGGAGGAACACACTAGTGAAATCAATCCTGTAATGCTTTCATTTCTTATTGAGTATTCTAAGTTGAAATGTGAGCATTTTGGGGGGAAAATCTGATCATTTACACATGTTATCCCTTACATAATTTATAATAATTAAATAACATGTATGTACAAGCAGACACAAGTGTGTTGGAGTGGGTATATGTTGGATGTTAACTCAATGATCAAGCATTAGTAAGAGAATATCCATTAAATGTTTCAAACCAGCCTACAGAGTGGGCATTTTTTGTCATAACCATTTGGAAATAACCACAGGAGGTTTCTTAGCAGAACTCTTCTGCATGATGGAATCCTTTCTTCTAAACCAATCCAGGAGACAGTTTGGTGGGGATTCCCCTTGCCCGCCATTCTTTTTAGAGCCATTCATAATTGTGTGACTAAGCAAGCCAGTCATCTTTACCCACAGAAAAAAAGCGAATCAGTATGCAGATTTGGTCCTACCTGTTTCTGTCCTGCCTCCAGAACACTTATGAGCACACCAGAAAATCAGGCATACAAGCAATCCATCCGCAGATGACATTTTACTTAGAACTGGACTTCTTGAAAGCAATTAGCTTGCAAAGACTTTCCAGTTAGATTCAGAATTTAAAGTGAAAGGAAAAATATGCAAGGCCTTTGCTTTTTAGTACTTAAAAAATGAAGAAATGCTCCACACCCTAAGTACATTTCCTCTTCATCTCCACAGGAAATAAGGCTGCCTATAGAAGAGCTACTGCCGGTCGAGTGTAGATGCGCTTTATTTTAAAGTCACATATCTTCTTTTTTCAAAGGTCTGGATAACAGCTGTGAAGTGCTCTGAATGGACATCCTCTAGTCAGCTTTAGGTGATGTAAAGATTTAATTAGCTAACAATAAACACTTAAAAGACCAAGAAATGAGATAACTAAGTTTCTGTAGCTTTTTTGAAGAGGCTAATGAGTCTCTGCCCCCAAACAAAAATAAAGTTTCTAAAAAGACAACAAAACAAACAAATGTTGAAGAAGAAAAAAATACAATCTCAAGTAGCATGCTTTAAAGTAATCAAAACCTAAGTACTGTGGCAGGTTGGGTTGCTAATCTTTTTTCCTAAGGAAGCGAAACTTACACAGTTTCTCTAGCTGTCAGTTCTTTCCTCCTCAGTAACTTTTGAACAGAGTCAGCAATTTGATTCAAATTTGAGACAGTCAAGTCTCACAGCTAAATTAGCTCCTGCCGCTTTCATTAAAACTGGCAGCTAAACAACAGCAAGATTGTTCTACTAATCGTGGACTATGCGTTGATATTATGAAGTGTCTATATGACTTAATTATTCTAAGGAAGGAGAATAGCTTTTCTAACACAGCTATTTGATTGTTGTGAAAGCATATTCATTCCACCAATGACTCAAGAGTTAGTTAATATATAGGAAAGTCTACATGGCAGGCAAGAAAAACTTCCAAAACTCATGAAAAAGAATTATGAAAGGAATGTTACCCTCCCATTTAAACTAATCTTACTGTTTCATATTAATGTGTATAGGGCTCTGGACTCTTAGTTCATCCTTTTTCATTACCTCTGATTTGCCACATCAGCTTATCCTGTGCATATCTGTGCAACAAAATTGAAGGAGAAACTGTAGCATCTGCTACCATATCTAGGGTTGCTTTATTTTAGTCTAGCTGGTGTGGGTATCAGTAGCAGAGGAGCTATGACACACCAGGCTCTAGCTGTGGTGTACTATCTCTATGTATACAAGTTGAATTTCAATTGCAAAGGACTCAGCGTTCAGGGACAGAAACTCAGGTTTCCATCAGCCCACTTGAAATGCTCTCCCCTTTTCATAAGATATTTTTCTTTTGGAAAACCAGCAATTCTGGTTCCAGAGTTGCTAAAATAATACCCAAAGAAATTTTAGATTAACTAATTTTTTTTTCCCTCCCATATAAGGTAAAACGGCGGTATTAGTGAGATCTATATTAGTGTACCGTTTGTTCTATGCATGAGAATTTAAAACCAGTCTCCTGATCATGCCCACTCACAGTAGTTTAAGTTGCATTTGGGAGCACTCTTGGAGCCTGAAAAAAATGAGTTCCTTTCAGATAAAGTAAAAGTGGAAGATGTTTTCAGAAACTCACTTGATGTTCTCCGATTGTTAAGGGGAGCTCAGGCCACAGGACCAGACGAGAGCTAGTTCAAAATAAGCTCAAAAGAAACGTAGTGTGGAAGCTGGGTCCTCAATGCCAGTTCTTTTAACTTACAGATCTGCTCCTATAGCATTGTTCTTTTTGCTAAAGAAGGCATAATCTTGCAACGATTTCGGATATCTTATTTGAAGTATTTAAGCACCAAAGTTGAACGGTCTAAGCAAAGGGAAGTAGGAAATTAAAATGTTGCTTGTACTAGACCATGAACCGGAATAATCAGGCACAAGTAGGCAGAAAAATATTTGTGGAAGAAGCAGTTAAATATTTAAAAGTAGTCAAGAATCTTCTCATACCTGGACACACGTGGAAAACTATTCAAAAAACCCTATAATTTCTGACACTGCATCTTGAACTATGTTCAAAAGAGGCTGTGGTGGGATGCATCAGTTCCTCCTCTGCTTTCAAGGAAGTCTTTGCAGGAACTTTATGTCAAGGAGTGAGTGGTAATGAAGTGTTGATTATCTGGAGAAGGCATGGATTCATATTGTTTTTCTAGTCGCTTTGAATCACAGGGTTATGTTTTGTCAATATTCGGAGGCTTAGGAAGTCTGTAGGTCTTTGAGTAAGTCCAGAAGTGCTGCAGAAATAATTAAAATGAAATAGTGAAGTAGCAGACATGCCTAGACTACAGGCAACAAAGTTTAGGAAAAGCAGAAGTAAGAGCAGTGATGATGAAGAAATTTTGTATGTCACAGAAGGAACCAATAGTCAAAACCATCAAAATGTCTGAAGGAATATCTTGGAGGAAACAAAATGGGGCTGGGTAAAATATCATAGTTAAGGACATTTCTCTGGAGTCACATAAAATGTTCACCATCCAGTCCCCTGGTTGGATAAAGATAAAAGAAGTCTGTCGAAGAGCACCTGAAAGTACTGGTGGACAACTGAATGTAAATGGATTTCATCTTTGTGGCAAACTGTATCCTTGCATTAGCAAACCTACAGCCAGCAGGTCCCAGGATGTTCTTTTGCCCTCTCTGCTTGGGACTTATCAGGCCACACTCAGTATAGTGCACCCAGCTTTGGTCCCCCCAGCTCAAGAGAGACACTGAAAGAAAGGAGAAGGTTCATACAATAGCCTCCAGTGCAATTAGAGGGTTGGAGACCTCTACTTATGAAGAAAGGTGGAAGGAATTGAGTTTGTCCAGCCACAAGGTGAGAAGGTTTGGAGCAATCTAACCATAGTTTTCCACTACCCAAAAGGTAGTTACAGAGGAAATGGAGGCACTCTTTTCACACAGCTGCATAGTGAAAGGACAAGGTGCAACAGGCTCAAGTTGCTTCAGGGGGAACTTCAGCATGAGAAAAATTAAACATCAAAGTAGGTTGCCCAAAGAAGTGGTGGAACCTACCTTCAAATGTTCAACACTGTGCTTGACAAAGCCCTAGATAACTTAACCCAAGGCCCCACTTATAGCAGAAGGTTGGACCAGGTATCTCCAGGGCTCCCTTTCCATCTGGCTTTTCTGTGATCTTATTCTGATGAGAGCAGCCAACACAACCACCTCCTCAAGAACAGCAGGGTCCTGAGGGACAGAAAGAAGGACTGATCAGCAGTGATAATTGCATCTCAGATGTCAAGAATGGATGCAAAAGAACATCAAAAATTCACACCATATCAGTCCACATAAGAAGAAGAGAAAAACAGCAAATCGTGCTATCATCATGTAAACTAGAGGAGCGAAATAAAAGAAGTGAGGTTGGTACAAGGTAAGATTGGGACGGATGATTGTATACATTGTAGCCCAAAAATTAAATAGACCTTTCATCTCCATTTTCAGTATGGATGGGGACATTAAGAAGCATATGTGAATGCAGTAGGTGAACAAGATCATTTTGAAAGTTGCTGACACAGAATACAGAAGCAAAGATGACTGATAGCAACAGGAATGGAGAAAATCTCCTCTAAGGCAAAAGCAGAAGTGAGAAGGTAGAGTTAAAGGTTCTTCCATCAAGGAAACAAACCAAACAAATAGGCCCATAAAAAAATGCAGTTGCAGTAGGGAGAAATTTTAATCAATCTATCAAATTAGTGGTAGTGCTTTCAGACTGAAGAAAAGAAAATGCAATAGCTGTCATTAAGAAAGGGATAAATAACAAGCAAGGCAGAAGGAGACATGTTACCTGACGAGTGCTGTGCAAGGCTTTAGAACAAATTATGAAATAATCAACCATTAAAGACAAGGAGGGGAAAGAATAAAACACAGCCTGGGTTCAATCAGAGGAAGATTTAAGCAAGAACTTGATTTACTTGAGGAAGGAATCAATAAAATAGGGAGAAATGTGACTGCACAAGTCCCTGTCCAGGTGTACAGCTTCTAGTCAGAAGAAGCTGGGAGGGCACCTTTGGAGGAGGAAAACAATCCCATGGTGCCACTGTTCATCACAGGAACCATCAAGGCAATGCTGCAATGGAAATGGACGCTGTGAAGGTTAACTGGGCAAGGTATTTCCAGAAGAGGGAGGAAGGGGACTAATGCCAGTGCACAGTTGTGGGTTAACCTTGTGCTATATAGATGACTTCAAAGTAGAAATGGTCCAGACAAGAAGTAGAGAGCTCCTGTTTTATAAAAGAAGTCTAGAAGAGTTTGGCTTGTTCAACTTCAGAAAAACAAAGGCTGAGAGAAAACACGATTGTTACTTGAACTACATTAGAGTTGGAAAACAACAAATTCAGTAAATCATGCAAGCTGATAGAATAAACTGATTCTGAATGAAAAGGCTATAAACTGGCCATGGGTAAATTTAGACTAAAAGAAGGAAGACTTTTGGCAATCAGAGCGTGAGATTCTGGAACAGCTTTCCCAAAAGAACAGGGAAGGACTCATAGGTAAAAAACTCCAAAGTATTTCATTACGCCCCTGAGCTCAGTTTTTGGAGGATGCAGCTTACAAAAAACTGTACAGTTCCCATTTACACTCTTAAAAGCGACTGTTTATATCAGTTGGTCTACTGAGTGGGCTGTCTTATTGATAGTTCCAGGCAAACTGGGTTTCCTGATTTTATTACTGAGAAGTAAAACCTTGCTGTGCTTTCTTCCATCTGACTGGAGAACTGCAGTGCTTCTTATAAAGTCACTTCTGCAGATGAATGCAGTCTAGTTGATTTTTTTATCTTCCCTCTCATCAATGGGTTTGAACTGATATCTTTAATGTCTTGGTTTTACCAGAGGACACATTTTCTTATAACTCTCCTTTAAATCCTTCGCAATATTCCAATGTTTCCAAAAAGTTGGAGTAGACTTAGAAAACCAATAGTGAAACCACATGCGAAGTTACAACATCTTTCTGCTTCCTCTCAATAATCCTCATTCATGGAAGAGTCAAGCACCTATATTCACTCTTTTTGCCATAGTACAACACAGGCAGTTTATACTTAACCCTTCAGCCTTTTTACTGTCACTGAAACACTTGTCCTAAAGTTGACATCTGGGAAATACTCTTTACTAAACTGTAGCCACACAGCACATCATTGTCACCTCTTCCTTTTCATCTATAAAACCTCCCCCAAAGATTCACATGATTTTTCTCTATATGGAGAAAATGAGACCCAGAATCTTGCTTTCCATGGTCTGAAATCAGATTATGTTGATGTTGATATCTGTCAGCTAAGTGTGGTTCATAACAGCGAGATATTTGCCTCAATCATCCTTTATTATCAGCACAACTTTTTGGGAGACAGGGCATGCAAACCCAGATTACTGGTCTTGGAGAGGCCGATCCACTGACTCAAACTGCAGCCCTGCACCCAGTGCTGCACCCCCTCTTTGTATCCACTTGAAACCCTGTAATTTTCTCCAAAATTTGAATGCCCTTGGCTTTGCTCAAGTGGAATGGGAAATTTTTCTAAAAACCCCCCAATATTTCATGGAGTAAGAAACTCACTCCCATTGCCACAATGATATCAAAGTTGCCCCACAATGCCAGAAATAGCCCGAAACCAAGAAGCAGCATGGTCACCCCATTGCCATCCACGTTGCCTCTCTCCTTCATGCAGGGGAGGAAGGAAAGAGCAAGGGAACCTCCCAGGAGTGGGGGCGATTCCTGGTACCAGCCTGAGAAACTCTGACTTGACGGCTGACGTGGGCTGCCCTTCTCCAGCTGCCACCACTACAGTTGTCCACCAGCTTGGGATTCACATCTGCAAGCCTTTGCAGAGTGGCGTCGTACGTGAAACACTCTTTCCTCCGCTGCGGGTAGAAAAACAGGCTGCCTTTTCCACTGACAGCATGTGGTTTCTCATTCAAAAAAAATTTTTTTCCTCACATCTAGGAGGCTCGATTGTAAATAGTTTTATCAAGTGACTAATTTACCACGCCTGTGGTTTATCTCTGTGAGCTTTCTTCATCACTTGGAAAGTGCTACTGGTTATTCCCTAATCGTTATACAGGAACAGAGAAAGCATTTACACTGACACGACAAAATTTGTCTAGGAAACGTTGGTGGGTTCTTCGTTCTTGGTTAAGGACAATGAGCTGGGTTGGCACAAACCACTTCTTCTTTCACAAGGGGAGGAGGAAAACAGGAAATAATTGATGATGCTTTATTAACGATGGACACAAGCTACCAAGCTTCACCCTCAAAGATAAAACCATTGCAGTGTATTTTGCTGTTAACTACTGCTCACTGGAGTTTTAGGAGAAACAAGCAAACAAAGCACCATCTCTGCACCTTTGCTTCTTCGAGGAAGTTATTTCCTTCTCATGAGCTTGGTCAAAAGTATGGTTGCACCATGAGTACCAAAACGACTTAAAGGAGCAGCGCTAAGCGAAAGTGGAAGAAAAAGCTACAATTAGTTAACGTTAACAAGTGATGCACGCTAGTAACCCAAAACTCTGTTATTGTCATGCATGTACAGGACTTTTTGACGCCTTAAAGAGAATAAAAATATGATAATTGACTAAAAGACTGTTTGACAAGAAAAACCAAACCTACACACACCTCAAAGGAAAATTAAGTTTTGTGCATCCAGATGATATTGGGACATTGGTGCTCACCAGTTAATTGATTAAGCTGCAGATAAGATGTTACAGCATTCAGCTTGTTGAGCTGGGATTTTGGTAGATCAGGAGAGACATGGCAAACCACCTGCCTCCACGACTGGCAGCAGAAGTCTGGCTGGTGACGAGACCCGAGGGTGTAGCAGGCAGGTAGCACAGCTGCTGACCACGAGGCCAGGTAGCATCCTAGGGATGTTCCCTTTTTCTGTCTCTCAGGCTGTGATGGCCAGTGATTTGGTGGAGTGTGTTGGAAGAGGCTGTGTTTGCTGCTGCTGCAGAAGCACTGAGTGTGGCCCAAGGGAGCTTTCTTTTTGGTCTGAAAGAAAAAATTCAGCTTCCACTGTGATGTCTGTGACAACATTATTGACAGCTTCAGTGAACTCCTGCAGACATTCTTTAATGGCAGAGCTGCCTTTGCAGATTTCAGCCCCTATCCGGACAGAAAACAGCACAGCTTTTGATACCACTGCTTCAGCACCATGGGGTGCTGCATCTCAGCACGTGCTTGAAAGAAGCAAACTACATGATTTTCCTCCAAACTTATCAGCAACTTTTGTGTGTGGTTCAGAGAGGATGAATTGCCCTTGATGAACTCATTTCTGAGATGATAATTAAAAGAGCACAAAGTGAACACAGGCATTACCAGAATCAGAAAGGACTGCAGAAATAGCAAGAATCTCCCCAGAAGGTCCCTCAGATTTATTTAGTGGAAATTAATTTTATCCTTTTCATAAGAAATATTATGTCTCCCTCTCATTATTTGAAAATTGCAAGACCTGACCCTACTGCTATCACAATTGTAGACTATTCTGGAAACTGTTTTTACACCAGTAATGAAATTAGTATCAATATACAACCTCATTCATAATCTCTAATTGAATTCCATCCTTTTCTCTGCAACTCCAGCTGCTGGAAGCTCTGCTCCCTGCTATCTTTAAAAATATTTTTTTATGTGCAAAATACAGCAACACACTAAGGCTAAGGTTGAGAGTTGAACTCTCCAGGTTGCTCTACTCACCTATCGTTACTCTTCTTCCACACTTCCATGACAACTTCCTCTGGCTCCCTCTTCCTTTACATGCCCTCTCTCTCTAAACCATGTTAAATTTAGATTTTCTCAGGTTTTTATCTTGGAGCGTTCACAAATCAGGGAATGGTAATCAGGTAGCAGTTATTACTTAAATATTTTGGCATGGCATGTTCTTCCACTGCTTTGCCAGGTCACTGAGCCAGAAAGCTGGTTTCTGGAGGTGACACATCTCTAAAAAAGGCATCATGACCTGGGGCATGGAGGGGAGGTACTCTGGGGACAGCCAGATCCAATGGCCAAGGAACAGGGAGAGATGCATGATCCTTTTATGGGCTACACAAGGAGAACCTCCTTGGCAGTGCCCATGCAACAAGGAGAGGAGCAGGAACAGTACCAGGAGCAGTCTGGTTTCCAACCTAGGGCCTTGGACTCCCTGTGACCACCAGCCCCACTCTGAGGGGAGGTCAGAGCACTTTCCTTGGTTTCTAACCTGCTCTTGCAAGGATGGCATCTTTGGCCTGCAGGGTCCTCAAGGATGGGTCCCATGTCTGCAGATCTCTGTTCATTTCAGATGAGAACCAAAAGTCTCACCATCACTGGAGAGGGGCCTGCAGTCTCCTTCAGAAATAACTTGCCAAAAAAAGAAACATCTGTGACTTCTCATCTGTCTTAGTTCTACTTCAAAATTAATTCAATCCTTTCTTCCTGCAGGACTTGGCACTCACATGCAGTTTGTCATTCACCTCGCATAAATGTTTTGTTGCCAGACAGTTGCTCATACTTTTCCTTTTTACTATGGAAACAAAGCCCCTTGTCCTGCAACTGCCCTTTTCATGGATGCACTGACAGCTGACAGTCACCATGCGACTCTATTTGATTTAGTTACATCTGGACATAGAGGTGGGTTTTCCAGGATGAACGAGGGGGCTGCTGGGTGTGACATACATGGTTTGGTGACAGGATAACACCTCTTTGGGCACATGGTCCCACTGGTAACCCTGTGGCTGCATCCAGCTCCACAACACTTTACCCTGTCCAGGAATGATGCACTGGCCCTTCAAAGTCAGCCTTCTACAGCTCCTAGCCAAGGTTTTCAAGATCCAACTGGATAAAGCCCTGGGCAGCCTGTTCCAACCTCCTGGTAGACCCTGCTTTGAGCAGGAGACCAGACCAGAGGCCTCCAGAGGCCCCTGCCAGCCTCATTTACCCTGTGGCCCTGTGGCTTTATGATTATTGTTACCTTTCAGACCTGAAACCCAGGACTGAAGAAGCATCTTTATGTTCGGCAATTTAGCTTTCAAATCTCCTGCTGACATGTCACCAGCATCTTTATTCCATGATAGTTTCATCAAGATTCACCTGATGGTATTATATTTCCATTATCTCCCTCGTCCCTCCGGCAGATCTCAAGCTTATTGCCTGCCTATGTAAAAGCAAAGTAATTCCTAATCTCTCTTCCACTGGAGCCAACAGAATAGGAATACCAAGCTAAATACTGATTTTTAAATGAAAACTGAATTAAGGTAAGGCCACTCTTCACATGTTCCTGTAGAGTAAATCTCCCACAGCTCCGCAGCTCCAGCCAGTTTCCAGGAGCTGATACCCCCATGGTAGTCATTATGTGCAACACAAAGAAGCTTGGATAGAGAAGGGGGAAGCTGCAGGGTGACCACAACACAACTGTGCAAGTGCTGCTGTAACCTTTCCGTTCCCGTAACAGCACCGCCTGCCTGAGCATCCTTTCTCTTCGCATCTCTCTCCCATCAAACACTCTGCAGAAGGGGAAGTTGACTCAAGCGATACCTGGGCTCAGTGGTTACTGGGGGTTATCTTGGGAAGTATCTTATTAGTCACTAGACCAAACGTCCATGCATTTCATCTTTGGCCATGCGTCTTTGCAGTGAGAAAGCTGCTTTTGCAGCCTCTAGAATTTGGTGTACGTTGTGGGCATGAAGAAGCAGTCACCAAGTGACCAAATCCAACACAAGTTACGCCTTTGTCCAAATCCCATTCTTATTCCCATGTGTCAGGAAAATTATCTTCCCTCTAATTCTATCTGAGGGAAACTATCCCGGCATTTGCTAAGGATGACATTATAACATCACATCAAGGCTCCAGCTGAGATCAGGAATTTGCTGTTGATTGTTCTGGTTGTAGCAGAAATTACTTATTAAGGGATAGTCTCTGCTCTGAACATTTTGCACTTCAGAGAAAAAAGCACTTTAGGGAAAATAGAGAAAATTTGTACATGGGCTTGTCTGTGATGGAAATTGTTGCCTTTGCTGACTGCTGCTGTATTATTTACATAACACCAAAACTGCATGTGCAGCTGCCACTTTCCACTAGATCAGTGTTTTTCAAGAAGTTATGAGCTAGTGACAATTTTAATACACATACACATACTTTTCATTCTTCCTTTTGCGGTAACAGTCACAAAATACCCTTTTTTACATGTAATAAGAGTCACTACTCCAAAAGACCAAAACACTGTCCTAACACAAGCCACACTAAGCAATAGCAACAACAATTAATGCTACACAGGTATTAAATTCCTTCTGCAGATTTCTGTACGAAAGCAAAGATAAAAAAAAAACTTACGCAAATAACTGGTAGACAATTTTTCCATTTGACAAAGGAGAACAGAACCTTAATGGAGCAACTGGCCTACAGAGGAAGTCTGTAGTAAAACTAGAGATTGAATTCATATCTGATTTATAACCCTAGTCTTTGGTTATATGCCCTTCTTTCTTTGCCACATTTTTAATTTCAATTCTAAGTTTGTGGCGGTTGAATTTAGAAAAAACCCTTCCAAACCAATGCCATAACTATCTCAGTTTTCCATCCAAGGAAACTACTTATGAAACATGCTCTAATATTTTCTCCATCAACTGAAGAGTAGGGAGGAAACTGGGACCAACAGGAGTCTTGTTTTCTAAGAGTGACACCTAGAGTTTCATCTGAAAAATTAAAAGCTTTCCTTTACTCATCCAATGTTAAAGGGCAATAAGCTTTTGTCCATATTATTTCTTCAAATATATTTAATACTAATTATTTTGCTATGTTTTTGTGAAGATTCAGCCCGATATTTGCTGTTAAATGACATCTGTCATTTGTCGCAAGACTTCTCTATTAAATAATGACATTCATTTTGCAGGTGTCATATTTTGCCTGTCATTCAGAAGTATTTAATTGCTTTGGAAATGTGATTTGCATGACTGCATGAAGGCATGCACCATGGCTAGAGTCTGATCTCCAGGAACACAGCATGGTAGCCTGCTTTGTCCTTCCTCTACCCTCCACCACAGGGCACCGTGCCAGTCACTAGGGAAGAAGGTGCTATGTGTGGCTTGATACAAAATTAGAAAAATTACTGAAATTAGGTGTCTCATCTACTTAGGCCTATTTCAAAGTTCATCTGCTTCTTTGTGTCTCGCCTGTGTACTTCTGCATCCCTTTGCACAACAGGCGGCAGAGTTCATTTTGTGAAATTATTTATAGCCACGGAGCTCATATCCACCTTAGTACAGCAGAAGACAAAAATAATCCACGAACAATCATTGTAGGCGGCTTCTGGAGTTTTTATTTTCCTACCTCTGTACATCCTTGAGGGGAGAAAAAAAAAAAAAACCACAACAAAAAAGCAAGAAAAACACCAACCTGAAAATTGCACTGACTGGATGTGGTAGCTGAGCAAAAATTCCACAAGAAAAATCTTCCACAGCCTGAAAACATTCAGTCTTCTGAACTAAATGTGCAAGTTTTTCTGTTTGCAGATGCCACTGGTTCCCTTCTATGCCCAAGAAGCATCACCCACTCCTGCTCCTGCAGCCATGGGGCCCCTGCACTGAGCCCCCAAATCCTGGCTACTACTCCCTGCCAGCGGCAAGGACTGGACAACGATCTCTGATGAAGGTTGGTGAGGCCATGCCCATGGTCAGTTTTCTATTCCATACATCAGAGTTTGGACAAAAACCACTAAAGCAGAAAGCAAACTTAAACCTTACAAATAAATGGATGAGCTGTATGAACAAATCCACAAAAAAGGACACCATGTTAAATGAAAATTAAATTACATGCTTGAAAAAGACCACAGTGTTATATGTACCATCTTGGCCACTGTACCTTTAAATAACCATTTTGGTTTTAATTGAAAGAAAATGTATTTTGTGTTATAGCTCCTTTGTATTGGTTAGACATTGGCCCTGACCCTGCAAGCTAATGTTGAATATTGACTCCACAGGACAGTGGGGCTTTGATGCAGTTGACAGTCTGCAGAGTGAATTTTTGAAACAACAGTCATGCTCTTAGGGGGTGAGCAAGTGAATGTACCATCAGCCAGTTACACCTCCCTTTTCTCTGGTCCCCCCCAGCTGCCCAGCTCACCCTGGAATGAGCATTGCACCCCAGGAAACCTTCAGGGCTCCTGTTCCAGCCATGTGTGGCCAGGATGGGTCATGCCCTCTCGGATAGTGGGGTCCTGTGTCTGCCCTGGTCTCTGCAGCCTCCTGTTAATTACAGCACTGGGCCAGCTTTCCCTGCTTCTTCTTCCTGCATCTACTATTTTGGCAACAACCAGCTTCAGGAAATCTAAAAAAGAGTTAAGACTGCGTTTTGGTCTCATTAGCTTCCTGGGTGTCATCTTATTGTGTAAGAAGAGCGTTCCAAAAAAAGCAAAAAAAGGAAATTCAGTGAGATCTAAATAATTTGGAGGTGATTCCTCAGAGCCAGGAATGCTATGTTCAGACTTTGTTTTATAATATCATTTGCTCAAATAAAATACAGTTGCCTAGTAAGGTACTGCAACAAAGCCTGGTGTGTCATATACTGCAACTCCCTCCAGTAATAAAATAGCAAATAATGAAATAATAGAACATAACTCTACAACACTACTAATAAAATAGAGGATTAAATCTGTGTGTCATTGCTAAACATGCAAGGCATTCAGCTGGAGATAGTATTCCTCTGGAACAAGGAGCGTAGGGCAGCTTGCCTGAGCCTTTTATATATTACTCCATGTATGTTCTGGATTGGCAGGTCCCTGTCAAATTTAAAATCACCATGTAGGATGTCACATTAGGTTTGCTGTCTCCCAGCGTAAGAAACTATATGCCTAAAAACATTTTTCGTCAGGCATATCTATTATCCTTCACAACGAACAGCTTTAAATTTATAGTGCCAAGGTATTAGGAATAATTTTAACAGATTATATATCCCTCACTGGTTGGAGCCTTTTACGGTTGGTTGTTTTGGTTGTTTTGGTTGGTTGGTTCGTTGGTTGATTTGAGGGGAGGAGGGGGGAAACACTGAGAAATATTTACTAACTAGCTATTATAGGACAGTTTGCAACTGAATTTATCTTACAAAATATTCTCACTCTTCTCTTTTACTCCTACTATGGTCACCTGGGCGGTCTATTCCCAAGCTCTGCCCTTTCATGTCCTTTCCTCCACAGCTGAGGAACCTGAAGATCAGAGACGATGTGAAAATGATACAAGTCAAAAAACATGAAGTCGGCATAGGGAAGGTCTCAGTCACCATCTGAGCACTTATGTGGGAAGTAGCATCGGTTTATTCATGTATTGTATTTCCTTTTGTCAGCATAACTGATCTTCCATCTTCGGAAGAGTAATGAGAAATGGAATTTACCTGAGAATTGTCCATGGCAAACACTGTTGCATTTTTTCCTCCTTTAAGAGTTCTTCAAGTCAGCCCTTCTTTTTACCAAACCTGCTCGATACATATAATCAGGTGAAATCATGGTAACAGAAGAAAATGCTTGGCAAACAAAAACTGCCTGGTAAGAAAAAGACCACAATGTTAAACATACCACCTTTGCCACTGTGCCTCTAATTAACCATTTTGGTTTTAACTGAAAAAAATGTGGTTTAAGTTGTAACCCCCTTGTATTAGTTAGACATTTGCTCTGACCCAGCAAGCTGATGTTGGCCATGTTGGCCATACCAGGTTGGATGGGGCTTTGAGTAACCTGGTCTAGTGGGAGGTGTCCCTGCCCATGGCAGAGGGGTTGGAACTCAATGATCTTTAAGGCCCCTTCCAACCTAAACCATTCCATGATTCTATGAATATTTCTTTGCATAAGTGTTGGCCTAAAACATCTCCAGTGTTTATCCTAATGCATTAACAGGCACACCTGGTCAGCTCCTCTGAACTGGAATGTTTAATATGTGATGACTGAAGTCAACACAGGGACATCAAGAGGCCCCTGCAAAAGATGTGTACCAGTGCCGTGGCACTGACTGCTGAACTGCAGAATACACTGAGCACACAAAGTGCACTCTGTTATTGCTGCCCTGGCACCATAGTGATTCAATGACATCTCCCAACAGCACCCACCATTGTATTTTAACAGAAAAATGTCCTATATTTCAACATGCAACTAGTATAATTCCCAGATGTTAATTGCTAGAATACAAAACTAGAAAGCAGATGATATGACAGGTCATTGCTAGTGCTGAAAAGCTCGTGTCTTTATTCTACTGTTCTTCGTATTAACCGTTAAGTATAAAGAAATTGCCTTTTGTTCTCTTTGAAGATAAGCCTTTGCAACTGTCTGAGATCAGTTGTTATATAAAGCACCAATGCTTAAAAACAGTGTATTGTCATCAGAAGTTGCTGTCGCTGAGATTGGCTGAATGCTTTGGAAGGTTCCCAAACTGATGGCATGCTTCTTCTTTTTTTTAATGAAGTAAGGGGTGCTTAAGAGTAACTTCCTCATTGCAATTTAATACTGCTGTTCTTTGGCATTTGCTAGTGCCGGCGCAGTGTGTTGCAAAGCTGTGGAAAAAGCTGGAAAAGAAAGCCAACCAGGCTTCAGGTCTCTGCGGTATCAGAAAGGACAAGTCAAACACAGTTTGTGGGCCGGAAGAGGTGAGGTGGGGTTGTAAGGAGCTATTGGAGTACAGGCTAGCACGTAGCTCTGATACCAACAGAAAGAGGTCCCAAGCTGTATTCACTCCTAAGCTTCATACTTTCTCCCCTCCAATCACTGGGCAGTGATTTGCAAATTTAAAGGAGAAATTATGCTCTTCTCTCCCCTCAACCCTCACCAACCACTAACAATTCACCTGGATGAAGATCAACAGCCCACCAACAGCAGCGGTGGTCTTCTTGTGAGTTCAAGAGTGAGAATAGTTAAGCTGCTTCCTACTTCTCTAGCTACCACCTGTGTGGTGATCCCAGAGAGTTTCTGAGTGGTCCCTGAAGGAATAAAAATGAAGGTGCACTGACCATAGCCTCTTCAGAGAGCACATGTAGTTAGACCCTGGAACCAAAAGATCACCTGTCAGAGAACAGCCACCACCCCTGGGCTGCAGAAGGCCACAATGCAGACAAGGAACTGGCTCAGGATCTTTGGTGTCAGCACACCGATGTATTCAATGCCCCTGATATACTAGCACTATGAGATCTGAAATTTTGAAGAATCTCACGCCCGTGTAAGTGCAAACGTACAGACTGAGAATATTTTCATCACCTAGATATTTTCTTCTGGCAAAACTTTAAAAATGTGAGAAAACCAGAACTCCATCTTCATTCTGCACTATATGAAAGATATTTTGAAAACCACTAGCATCATTTGAGTAACACCTTCCCATAAATCTTTCTCAAACCATTTTGCAATCCTAGTCAAAGGTAATCCATTTATTTTTTTCTGCATTGTGTGATCTCATGTAGAGTATGTGACATCTGAAAGTCATGCATGAGTCCTAGACCAAATTTTTGGATGTGAATTTGAGTACGTTTATTAAGGATCAATTATTACCTTAAATTAATAATAATGATAAGCAGTATATAATTAATTTTCTTATTTATATGTAGAACAGCTTGTGTGTGCTGCAACATAGCTTAACCAAAAAAAAAAAAGTGTCGCTTAGGGGAGGGATTTTTCACGTTGTTTTGAATTGTAATCACACGGGGTGGCCCAAGACACAAGGCATGGCAAGGTCGTGCCCATGGCATGTGGGACGTTGTGCCTGATCCACATGGTAGCAGATTTCAAGTTATGCTCGTGTAACGGTTGTGGGGGTCTGCCTGCGAGGCAGCTGGCAGGCAGGCAGGCAGGCACGACAAGAAGTACATTGTGCGGTAACTGCTCTGGAGGCTGCTCTCGTACTGCAGGACAGGCATAGCTGCCAGGCCAGGCCAACCGTGAAAGTTCTTGAAAATCCCTCTTTACGCTCCTGTATTACAGAGGGTCTCCTTCAGTAGGACAGAGTGACTGCCAGGCCTGCTGTATGTCCACCTCTCGGTTGATTTTCAGGCCTTTTGGGTAAGGATCTGTCCATAGCACAGAAGCAGCGTGTTTTCTGTCGCTTCCTCATTCTTCATATGATGGTTTGTATGTAGGCCTGAATCCAGGGAAGGAGAATATCCAGCTCATTGATGGCCTTGTAGATTCCCTTCTCTCCAAGCTGTCAAGAAAATACAGACATGAGAAGAAAAAACACCCGCAGCCCTTGAACAATGTAGCTGGGAGCCAGGTCTCCTGCTCTTACCTTAAGAAACGTTTTCTTTAATTTTTTGACTGCAGAAGTTAACCTTGTGGATGGAGCACATGGAAGCTGAAGGGATGAGAAGAAACCAAAAGAGCAGCAGCAAAGATGCTGGTGAGAAGACATAGCGATGAGGAAGAGTCCAACCCACAGTGTGGCACCATAGGACTACTGGTAAAATGTGTGACCTCAGCATCATTTCAGCATCTCCTGTTACCACAAATGTGTTATTTTACCTGTGTGCTTCCTGGCAGGCTGAGTTCACAGCATAAAAAAATGTAATACGAATACCACTAAGCCTTAGTAAACATTTTCTACTTATCTCAGGGATCTTTATATCAGTCACAGTTACAGCTTTTGTAGCTCTAAGATTCATGGTCCTTTAACTTTGAACCTTCAGAGAATGCAAGGGTCAAAGACCTTTGCAAAGTACAGAGGGCAATTTCGCACATTTCTGCAAATCCTTCAAATACGTTTATAAAGTTGGTTTATACCTCCCCCTAGTTTCCTGCTCATTTCTCTGTTGTCTGGCTAATTTGAGGCTAATCCTGCACTCTTGTCAAGCTAAGTTTTCCCTTAAGATCACTGGGAGTTTTGCCAGCAAGATCCTACCCAGCTCCCAGATATCCCACCCAAACCATTCAACAATGTCTTGCAAGTTCTGGCGTCCCTCGACCCCCGCTGTGATATCAGAGACACAGGACTGTGTTATCACTATAAGATTTGAGATGGAAGTTGGTTTTAGGAAGGAAAGAGTTGATCAATTAATCCTACAGGACCCAAAGGCTGCACCCCAGGTTTAACCCAGCCAGCCAGGGCACGACTGACAGTGTCGGCGGGCTGGTGCTCTGTCCCAGAGGACAACCAGCAGCAGGAACACCAGGGATGCCACTGGGGTCAGCCCTCTCCTCACTGCCCAGCTCAGACCAACCAGTGCTAGACGGCCAAAACTGGTATGCCTCAGGTTTTTTGGAGCTCCCTGGATGACTTTTCTGAGCAACACAGGTTGGTGACTCACCATCTCTCGGGGCTTTCCAAAGGGAAGAATCATTCTTTCAGGGAAAAAATGGGAAAATTTGGTGTTTTGCAAACTATAAACAAGGACAACATGTTTTAAAAGGCAAAAGGCAAAGGTCTTCAATTCATATGAAAAGAGGTGACTCCACTGAAATGGATGGTTAGTCCTTCTTTTTGCCTCACACAGAGGTTTTACAAAGGAGCAACAAACATTTTCTCTTTCAAGTCAACTTTCAGGATGAAAGTGTAAATAAAAGCAACTCTTGTTTGTAAGCTTTTAAAAATCTTCTAACTAGGGCAGTTCTTTTTGACTCGGGAATTTATTTTTTTTTTGCTTTTTTTTTTAAGGTCAGCTTGTATGATGCTGATTTCCACAGAAATAATTTGGTAGCAGAATTAAATGACTATGGTGGCTTTAATAGTAATACACTTTGCAAACTCTGTTCTTCCTGCATAAAGATCAAGTTAACAAGTGAGCAAGCTTGCTCATTGTGAGCAATGCTGCAATGTCTGCTAGAGGTCTACAAACTCTGCCTATGATGACAGAGCAACGATTAAAAATCCTGCAGTGAATTTATTGCCTTTCCACATTCCACTCAAATACTTCGCTAATCTGCTACTGATGTAGGAACATAAATCCGACTTCAGAAGCAACTTCGTACTGGTCTCGGCAATGTCGCCAACTCAATAGGTCACATGAGCAAGTAAACAGGCTTATGCTGAGGCCAGTGACGCTGGAGGTCAGTGCTCCCAGTATCCAAGGAAAAATATGTGTTCCGTTTACTGTGCAGTCATACCCTAAGTGAAAGAGCCTGATTTCACTGCAGAAAAAGGATTTAGAGATTTCAATACCTATTTGTTTTCGAAAACCAGGACTCAGGCTCCTAAATCATTGGAAAATATTAGTGTTTCCTTGTTTGGACAAAATAAAGAACTATCAGGGTGAGAATTGTGATAATAATATAGTATACAAAGTCTTTGGAAGTGGTTTGGAGACAAATGTTAGAGGTTTTATATATCATGCATGCCTCTAGCTAGCCAAATTAGAGCCCGAGTTTACAAAAGACCATAGGGTAGATATGTATATAAAGCTATAACTGTTACCCTCAATTGTGTAAAGAATTTTATCCTTGAAAGGTAACTAATTCATTACATAAGTATGTTGCCATGGTGGACATTCCTTCTGACAAACGTCTTATAACTCAACAAGATAATAAAAATTAAAGAGCTTGCATAGATGGATGAATGAGTTTGCTCATTTATTGAGGAATAATATAATGGAGAACCCCCAAACTTGTTATTAGCAAAGGATCCTTTACTTTCATTCTGTTCACAGTTTCCACTATTCTTTCACATGTTTTTTTATTGTTGGCTTTGAATTAATACACATACTTTAAAAAGTGTTAATTTCCTAGAAAATCATGACAAGCCATAATTTCTCAAAGACCTATTGCTTTTCTACTACCAAAGGAGGCCTTTTCTCTCCTACCAGTATTTTCTAAGATCCAGAAATGTAAATTGTTAAGTTTAGACTAGTGTTGGGTAAAACACTGGCACTAATTATGAAAAAGAATGTAAGAGCTCTGAGAAATCTGCAGGATTTTGTCTCTATACAGCACAAGAGCAAATATTAGTTATACAGCAAGCTCCAGTCACTGGTGGTGTTTCAGAATAACTGATATTCTAAATTCAGTCACGGTTGACAGTCTGCACTCTTCAGCGTGTACTGGCATTTGTTTAGGGTGTAATTGCTTTTCCAGACAAGAATGAAATCTCTGTAAAGTATATTATAGCATACAATATCTGGAATTTTAGACAGACTCAGATAACCACAGCAGTGTGTTGAATGTTGTGTAAATTGCAACTGTTTAGCATGGTTAAATGCAGAACTTGAAAACCAGTGGAGTTTTCTCTTATTGATATTTGAATCTTTTTACAAATAATTTTACAGATATTCCAGTTGTGTTCTGAGCTATAACTCTGCAAAGAGACCTCTGAGGCTGCTTACTTTTGCATTGCAAATATTTGTCTGCATGTAGAACCAATGTCCTTTGCTGTCACCCTAGCATAAAATTCAGACTAGACAAAGTTTTAATTCCTCAACGTTTCATTGAGTTCTCATGCTGCCCTCACTTTTTAAAATTACTGTGGACTGGATGTGCGTGGTTATATTTCACTATAAGTCACACTCCACTTTTGGGGACACTGTGGCTTGTGGGAACTGCAGGTTTAGGAGAGAAAAAAATAGCCATAGGACATAAAATTTTAAGGCACACCCTGTGGTTATTCATCTACCCTTAAAAATAAGACAAGAAGAGAAATGACTTACAAGTGACGCTGTCATCTTAGCATCACAGTATGTTAGTATGCATATTTGCGTGGGCAAAAGTGTGTTTCAACTGCTGTCTTGTAGTTATTTACAAAGTGGGATGATGACAGAAGTGTTGGTAAAAGTTCCTCCTCCCTGGGACAGCCGGATCCACTCTAGGGATCTTTTCTTGGTAGCATCATTCCCTGACCAGCTGCTCTGACTGCGGGCATAGCCAACACATGGAAACTGCTCCAATGTGCTTTATAATTGCAGTCTCTGCTTACTCATGAGACACCGCTGGCTCTTTCGAAAGTCAGTATGGTGGAGCAGAGATGACAAGCCAGTAAAGATTACACACATCCAGTGGGTAGGCTGCTGAAGACGGAAAGCATAACCAGTGTTACACCGCGGAAACATAAAAAGCCACATTTCTCCCTGTGATTACCCTGTCTCTTTGCAGCTTTGGTGCTGACAGGGCAGCAGAAGGCAACATCAGCAGCAGGGAAGTGGCTTGTCTCCATGGTATCTCCGCCACCTTGTCCGCTCCCTGAAAGCTCACTCTGGGAAGAAATGAGTGGTGTTAAACTTCCCCAGCCCCAGCGGGGAAGCCCTTGGGAAGTCACGTCCTCTGTGATGTGGGACACACCGTGACTCTGAATCAGCCTCTCTGTCTGCTGAAAAACTGTGGTGGACCCCTTCCCTATCCTTTCAGCTGGATACAGTTTGGCTCCCAGAAATATACTCACGCAGGTGTTCATGTTCTCTTGCAGGACCTGGAAGGCACTAATAATGTACAACTTGTCACTTCCTACTCCAAGATGACTGAATACATTTTTCACATAGAAGGAGAGGAGCTGATCTCGAACACTGCAGTTTGTCTGAAAACAAAGCAAGTAAAGTGTTGCCAAATGAATACCTCACAAGCGAACTTTAACCTAAAACTTCAGCCTTGTAAAAGTATGTGTGTTTAGAAAGCATGCAATCAATAAAAAATATTTAATGAATTTTAGTATCCATTTGGATTGCTTCCCTTCTTTTTTAAACAGCTCAATGTACCCCTGTGATTTCTGAAGCAAAGGCTGGAGGATGCTGTGCTGGCAGCCAAAGGAGTATCGGTAAGACCTACCATGAACAGAAGAGACAGCAACAAATCTATTTAACAGACAAAGAATAAATGGAAGATAAATTGGGGAGTTAAGTCAGACCATCTTCACCAAATCATAGGATTCATTGTGGGTGTCATTGTTTCATTCCTCCACGTCAGAGTCCCATACCATTCGAGATGCTGTAGGGTATTCCGTCCATCCCTAACTGCTGCTCCAGAAGAGATCAGTCATCCTCTACGTGCTGTGTCATATCTGCCTGGCCTGTGGGATCTCTTGGATACCCAAAGGTATTTCAAACGGCTATATGCCTATATTTAGGCAATGAAACCAAGTATCCAGTATGAAATTCCCAACAGGAGGGCAATGCAGCTACAGATTAAGCCACCCACATGCAGGTGTTCATGTGTAGGTCCCACAGGAAAGTGAGGATCCTTCACTCCCGAGGTAATCAATGAATGAGATCCAGGGGAGTTCAAAGGCCACCATTCTGCTTAAGGATAAACTGATTCAGTTGGCCCTGCTGACTAGATCTTTGTGTTAAGGAAGCTAAAACATCTCACACAATTGTAGTCACTTTCAAATAGGCACCCCAAGTTTAGTGTCTCATTCCCATGCTAAATCTCTGATCTCCTTCTTCCAGTGCACCTGCAGAGGTCAAAGCCCAAAGCAGTTCCTTGGGTGTCCCAGCTGATCTGCAGCATCCCTGGGACAAACGCAGTACCGCACACCCTCAGCAGAAGGTGCTTCAGCTGCTGGGACGGTGGCTGTGGCCCTGGCCCTCATATGAATGGGGCCTGATAAGCATTGCTGGGGAGGATCATACACAGCCAGATGCACACAGGAGGAGCAAGTGCTGCCACAAGCATCATCCTCTGCAAACAGCAAACACCCTTACACTAAGTCTCCCGGCAGAGCACCACATAGAGAGAAGTGCCTCCAGCCAGGCTTTCTAAATCCACCTCTTTCTCCCCGTTTCACGCTCAAGTCTCCCCTCGTGTCCAAGGGAAAATCCCTTTCTATGCAGCAGAGATAACACTCTTCCTCTAAGCAAAGGACTTCATTAAATGTACAACTCTGATAAATATAATGTCCTTCCCAGTTAAACACAAGTGATTTTTGTGTTGGCTGTCATTCCTTTTGATCACACATTCTTATCTCTACTGACCAAAATAAAATCAAAGCAAGAAAATGGAAAACCAGTAGTATAAATCTTACCATAAACAGTATTTTTGTTGTCTTTTTAAGCAGTCTTGTGTTCTTGATGAGATCCTTCTGTAAAATGCAATGTGCTAGTATTAATTAACCTAAGTAGAGGAAGGGAGACAGTTTTAAGTCTGGTTTGTACAAAACTTAGTAGTAATCATCATCATCTCATTCCGATGTAGGATATGGACTCAGCAAATCTGTGTTCAAATCCCAACCTAGTTACAAACTCATCCCAACTCTCTATGCATCTTCTCTTTTCCCATCCTTGCAAAACAAGTAGCAGCATTACCCTGTCTCTCAGGACTGTAGAAATCATTCAGCTTATTAAAGTTTCCAGGTGTTCAGTAATTAAGCTGGTAAAGAAACATCTATAAATAAAATAAACTTTTCAACTAGTGGGATCAACTTACAGGAACAGATGATTTTAAACTAGTTGCCTTGATATACAGGTTCTCTGTCACTTGGGAGAGAAGTCCTTTTCGGCAGGTATGCTTTCCTGTAGGTGACTTTTTGCCTTCCACAGCGAAAAGACAGAGCAGAACCAAAAAACGCCCAGATCTGAAAATAGAATATACTTTCATCTTCGCTCCCAAATCTTCGTGCCTCTACAGTCACAGCAGCGTATGTGATACAGCAAGACTGGTTAGATGACAGAGGTTAACCTAATTTTGTTAACCCTCAAAGCAGCTTCTGCACTGAGATGCTCACGTAGATAACCTATTGCTCGTATGCTGGCTGATCAGGATTGTTGCTGTGCTTTTTTATACATCTTGCTCCACTTTCAACAAATTTGACCACAATCATCTGTGACGTTTTTCTAAACGATATCTCCATATTTACTGGCAGCAGGGCCAAGGTTTCCAAGAAAGAAGAACTTCCCTCTCATGTGAGAAGTCTTCTTTCATTTAAGTGGTGGTCAAGTGAGGAAAAAGTAGTTGAGGTGGTTAGTTTGGTTTTGTAACAAAGTATACCAAATGTGTGAAATTTTTTTTGATTTTTCCACAAAGCCTTATGGCAGCACTTTTCTGAAAGGTAATAGCCTGGAGAGAAAAAAATCTTTGTTAATTTTCCCTAAAAAGCACTAGAAAATCCGTTATCTATAAGGAAGTTGGACTGCACTGCCTTGAAAACTTCACTGTCCAGTCTTTGAGAAGCATTTTGTTTCAGGGGTACAGTAGTTAGTAGCAAATAAGTTTGCTGCCTGTTTTAATCACTGGAACTAGTCTTTTGCCAGTGCAGGATCTGCTCCAGTAGAAGCAGAAGGCTGCTTAGTGTACAAGGAATGGCTCCAGGGAGAGCTCTGTTCAAGGAGTGGGGCATGCCTAGCTATGAAGTTGCCTCACAAACAGAAATAACGTGCAAGGTCTCAGTATACCCACGGTGGAGGTGGTAAAAGTAAAACCATGGACCCAGATGGGCACTCTTCCACAGAGTTGCTGAAACTGAGATTGTGCAGTTTGTGTCTCCTGTTTCCGAAAAAGGCCAAGTCATAGAATCACAGAATCATAGAATAGTTTGGGTTGGAAGGAACCTTTAAATGTCATCTAGTCTGACCCTTCTGCAATGAGCTGGGACATCTTCATCAGGTTGCTCAGAGCCCTGTCCAACCTGACCTGGAATGTTAGATGAGCTCATCTCAAGTGAGCTTGATAATAAATTCATCCAGCCTTGATCCCACTGTAAATGGCCACTGATCATTTACAGAAACAAACGCAGCTACCAGGCCAAGTTGGACTCACGTCCAGCTTCAAGGATCCACCTGTAACTGCTCTGGGAAATGCATCTTTTCACAGGACAATCCATACAGTAGCTTCACCAGCAGTGAAGTGCTGATGGGGTCCAGAGACAAAGCAGATCAATAAGGGGAGGAGAGCTTAGACTTTTGGAAAGTGGAGTTGATGGAGACCTGAGGTCCAATGTGCATTTTAGTGCTCATTTCAACTGTGGTCTGTACTTAAATTCTCTAAATGCTGTCAGACTTGCCAGATGAGTTGCACTAAACCTCAGCATACAAGGTATGTGAACAGTGGGTCAGCCACTTATTCCTAGCTTTTTCCTAGAAGAGGATCTCAGATGATAGCAAGAGTAGAGTCAGAATGCAAAACTGCCTTGTGTTCCCCAATGTCTCATAGTCCCCGGTCAACTAAATGGAATAAATGGGTCATGTAGCCAGTCTGTAATGGCTTTTCACATGAAGCTCGATAAATTTCAACATCTCTGAAAGTTCTGATCTTGCTGGAAAACCCTTGAGCTCACAGGTTTCATTTTGTCTGTTCTGTGAGCTCCTATCACCGTGATTAGGGGTCTGTAACATTGACACTGTTGCGTTGGGCTCCAGAGACCCCTGGACATGAACCAGCAGACATCTTACTGAATTGGCTAACTTTTTAACTGAGTCGTGTAAAAGGAGGCAGATGGATGCAGATGTATGGTAGCCATATTTAAAAAATAAATTTAAAAAAAAAAATGGAAATAGAGCTTTCTTATATTTCCTGTCATAGAAGGATGGCAGATACCAATTAATATCCAATCCTGTAAAATCGGTTACACTTCTACCTTTTTTGATATGCTGACTTAATTACTAGTCAGAGAATTGCCAATATTCTTTAACTTTCTCATCCGTTACTTATTCAGAAAAAAGATAGTCTTTTCTTTTGGGGTCTTGTGTAGCACTTTGTACACTGGATTTTACTGTCACTTTGGCACTCAGATGTAATTATGGTATAAATAATGTAGAATGCCAAAGAACGAGTATTATTCAGTATTTCAAAGTTATATGAAGCGGAGGAAGAAATTAATTCAGGGACTCCAGCCTTTTTAGCAATGAAGACAGAAAAGACCTCCATAGCTTTGTATGGGCAGTGGGACTGATATGTATAGAGCCAGTTTGAGGACAGCAACACATCATCAAGCACGTTGACTTCCAGACCTAGGCTAGGAATCACAGGAGTTCAAGAAGCCTGCCCCAAAGGAAATGTGCTTTCTCCATACAGAACATTTTAGATGTACAGTATCAATGAATACTTAAGGAATAATAGAATACTGGTAACACATCAATACAAAATGTGTAAAGTTTGAGATCATGAGAATGAACGAGAGAAAATAACTGAGGAAACAGAATGAGAAAAACTAACAGAGTAGCCAACTTGTTATAGAAGAAAATCTTGCCTGTTTCACCTTGGCTAGGGACCAAGTTTCCAAGAAGGTTGTGTGTGACCTATGCTCCACATGAGTGCATGAGACCACCAGCCTGGAGAAGATCCTTTCTTCACCGCCTTATTGTGAACCATGGAATTGCCTTGATCTGTATGAGTTCAGTAGATATTATTAATATTAAATTGTTCTGATCTACGTAGAATAAACGGATGTATCTACCACTGCTGCAAAGTTCCGTTAATCCATTTAAGATAACAATCATATCTACTGGTTGTTTTGCCTTTGACAAACTTTCTGATCTCCATCCATAAAAAGCCTCATCTAGTTTCTTACTTCTGAATCTTCTCACCTTTCACATTTTCTGTTTATTTTATTTCCTGTTAGTACAACTAGGAAACTAGTTAGTCGTGTACTTCCTATAAACGTTACTCATATTTGCTTGGCTGTTGCTAATGTTATGCTGGCTCTTAAAACTATTCTCTACTATTTCTTTTGTTCCCTTATTCTGTTTAATTCACTTTCGTCTTCTGAAAAATAATAGGTCTACATGGAGAGCTGCAGTATTTGTACTAATTTGATGAGTAACAATGAAGTGTAGTGAGATTTTCCAAAAACTGAGGGTGACAATACTACTGTAGGACAGGAAAAAATCAAGATACCCTAGTGCTTCCATTGGAGAGAGGAGTTTGGAGCAGAGCAGCTCCTAGCATCCAAAATTGATTCTGCAATTATCTGAACATGGTTGCAATGAACATAGGTACATAGGTAAGCACAAAATACCCACTGCTGTTTAAACGCTGTTTCTTGTAACTTTCTGTTATAATAGGAAACTTTGGAGCTGCTACCGACTTTTTACAGTTACTGAACTATTATGAGCCTATTTTTCAGACATGGGGGCCTAAATTACCCATGCAAACTCAGCACACAAGCACCCAACGATTCACTGTCATCAGCTTCAACAGTCGTAAAAGGCAAGGAACAGAATAACATGAAAAAATGGTACTAACAGCTCCTGCTTAAATATTGCACATACACCGCTCTTGACAGGAAAATGCCCTCCATAACCAAAATTGTGACGATGTAAAGAAAGCTAAAAACATCAGATGCCTAGGACTGAATGTCAGTCTGGTGCCTTTCTCATCCCTAACTACAAAATCACTATGCTTGTTCCCGTGACACACCCACACTATAGGATAGGGGTATCCCTGTAGGATAGGGAGCCTGTCTAGGTGCTCCCTACCTGCTTTTGTTGAAGAGCAACAAAGGTTGAGGTTGAAAGGGACCTCTGGAGGTCATCTTGTCCAACCCTCCCGCTCAAGCAGGGTCACCTAGAGCCAGTTGCCTGGCACTGTGTCCAGTCAGGTTTTGAATATCTCCAAAGATGGGACTCCACAACCTCTCCAGGCAACACGCGCCAATGTTTTGTCACCCTCACAGTAAAAAACTGTCTTATTGGTTTCAGATGGGATCTCACGTATTTTAATTTGTGCCTGTTGCCTCTGAGCTGAGAGGAGCCTGGCTTTCTTCTTTGCTCCCCCCTTCTCAGGTATTTATACACATTGATAAGATCTCCCTGATCCTTCCCTTCACCAGGCTGAACAGTCCCAACTCTTGCTGCCTCTCCTCAAATGAAAGATGCTCCAGTCCCTTAATTATCTCTGCGGCCCTCTGCCACCAGGGCTATAACTCCACCACACTCAGAATTTTTTCATTCTATGCCTCAGACAACCTTCATAAAAATTTTAAGGCGTTAAGTAAAGCAAAAATCAGACTCAAATCTAGAAGAAGACAAACCAAACCAAAAAAAAAAAAAAAGACCAAACAAAACCCCAAACCCAATTACATTTCCTCTGGGCATTTGCATCTCTTTGCACTTTATGAGTAACACCTTTTGAGTAAGCCTCAACCATGAATTGCTATAACACATGCTGTTAATCTGCTCTCGTCTTCAAGAAACGGCACAGGCTGGTTCAAGTGGTGGATTTCCCTGTGTTACTGGCCTGGTTCTGTGTTTCAATCTGGTGACAGATGTCCAACAATTTTCTGTCAAGTTATTTTTACTTCAGCCATCTGATAGGAAGGTCTCAGCACACTGAGTCTTTTCAGAAACAGAGTACAGAGTATATTCAGGGTCCAGTTTGAAATCACCAAGGTACTAAAACTAAAATTTTCCTCTGTGTGCAGACAATAGACAACAGTTTAAGTTTTAAAAGCAGTAGTAATTTTTATGACCAAGGATTAGCTGCTTTGAAAGAATGCTCAGCACCTCCTGAATATCTCAAGATCCCTTTCAAATGTCTCCAGCTGTGTAATTAAAAATCAGTAATCACTTCATGGCTAGACAAGGAGCTTAATTTGGCATAAAACCTTTACGTATACAGCCTTTACTAGTCATATTCTTCTAGTCTTGCATTTGAGAAAAGAGATTATAAAAGAAAGAGATATGAAAAACTGTTCAAGCATGTTCACATCGTTCCCATGAACCAGTCAAGTGATCTCACGTAACGACAGTGATTCAGTCCCCAAACTCTTTAGAAAACATTTGTCTGCTACCGCCAAACTCACAGTAGGAAATCCCTGTACAGCGGTATTACTGTGGAGTGTAGAGATGTGCTCAGCAATATCAGACAGCTCAGCTTGCCCACGTAGGTAGGTGGCTATTCCAAAGCCTTCCAAAGCCAAAGCCTTTTTGCAACATAGAGGAGTAATCAAGAGTCTGTGACCTGCTTTTTTCTTGTCATTTCATCATGGCTTTATAAAGAGGTTGTACTAAAATTACGAAAGGAAAAAGCAAACTGAATGGAAACCTGGGCCGAGTTCTGGGAGGGGAGGATGCCCACAGCGTCTAGGCTGGTAGAAGTGGGTCAGTTTGCATGGCACCACTCTCATACTGCAAAGCTTCTCTTTCCTTCTACTTTTCTGCACCATTTTTCAGTTTTCTCTATCCCTCTGATATTTTTTCACCCTTCTTGCTTGCTTCTCTTTTTAAATTTAATTTTTAAAGGTTTTGCCCCTCTGTTCTCTTAACTCAGGACATCCCTGAGCATCTTGGCAATGCCAACACAGTATGCGTCTACAGCTCTATGAGTTATATCAAGTGGGAGCTGGGCTGGAAGATTGTGAAGCTGCAGAAACTACAGCCTCCATTCTGGAAAGATTTCTTAGTGTTGGAAAAGAACATTATTTAAGACATTAATTGAACAGATTGCTCAGAGGCAGCTGTCCTGTGAGAAACAAATTTTGAAATATAATTTTAAATAGTAATGAAATAGAAGTTCTGGACAGTATTCAGAAGCTACAGTGATAACTCAGGACATACAGAGGTACAAGTAACCTAACCAGATATTGGTGAACAATACTGGCATTGGATCTTTCAGCTGGCATGGCTCTGTTAACAGCAAACAGCAAAACAAATCACATTAAGAAAAATCATTGTAGCTGATCTTTATTGGCAATAATAGTCTTTCATTAAAGAAAAAAAAATACTATTTTAAAAATGTTTGCTTACAGTATATTTCCATAGCTTCAGTAAAGAACTGAAGTCTTCCATCTGGTTTGGAGCTGAAGGTTTTCTGTTTGCTGAAAACTGAATCAGTTTTAGCCTGCCACTTTTGAATAACAGCAAGAACTCATGCACAGTAAAATGGGAAATACTCAATAAGCCATTTCTCAGGACACTTCTCTCTCTCCAGTGAGATTTGTGCCAAAATCCTGGCTGCTGTTGGACTGACTGCTGCAGAATGGCTGCAAACTCAATTCTCCAATGGTAGCCCTGGAGAATAAAAGCAAGGGAAGCAACAGCGCAGTAGGCAACAAGATGATATTCCAGTGCATTTTTCCATTGGTGGTGCCATTCTCCCTCCACTGCACTTAAGCCTATTGGTAATAAATGTGCTTTTCTGTGTTACCTTTCCCTCAGAAGTAGTCATTCTCAGACCCCTGAGAAGTCTGTGGCCTTTAGTCAGAGATTGCTGCCATGGTGCCATCTCCCCAGCTTTCATTCAAAACCCCTTCATGTCTCCAGGCTTCTCCACTTCCCACTGTATGTCTGTTTACTTTGTGAAGTGCTGCTTTCAATGAATCGCATCAGTAGGAGCTTTTATTGTGGAAAATTTACTTATTTAATTATCGGATATGATCACGTCTGGCACATTTTTGCTAGAGAAGACATAGAAGCCAAATGAATTACTTATGAGAGCTTCGTTTTCCAAAGCAAGTAAAATCCTGTGGCACAGGCCACTAGAGAAGTACCTGAAGGTGCAGTATAATCTGAGTTTCTTGTTGGCAGTATTTATAAAAATGAGATTGTATTGCAAAGACTCCTAAAAGTTCTAGAAAAATAAAATACCACAAAATATAAGTAGCACTTCTACAGGAAGAACAGATGCTACATGTCAAAATATGCATTGAGATTTTCACTTTAGATCAGGGAATTTTTGAGGGCTTTTTCAAATTAAAACGATGGGGAAACTTTGTGTTACCATCTGAAAGACAGCATTGTTTATTGCAGTTAAAATAATTAAATCTAATTCAGCAGATATTAATGATGATACGTATTACATCTGGAAACCAAGGAGATAATAAAGAAGTTTACATTTCCTACATTATTCATAATTTATTTTAGAAACTTAGGGAAAAGTAAAGTACTGGTTATATCTAATTTTGGATAGCTTGCTTGTCTGAAGTTTCACTCTTAAGCCTATTTTTAGGCTTTACTCTTTCCTTAGTCTGTAGTACAATACATAAAAACATGCACAATGTTTCATGGAAGAGGTCTTTTAACAGACACCTTCTTTAGGAGTTTCTTAAATAAATCAGAAGCATCCCATCTTTTAATAGATATAGATTTAGTAAAGTTTTTTAGGAAATCCTTATGTGCAACATTACAGTTAGAGACCTGAGCATTGACTTTACAAACTACCATACATCCTGTTAATTTTGTAACTGACAAAAGTTTAAATCATCTAATATGCTTGTAGGAGTGAAGTTAAATTAGGAAGTTGTTGAAGTTCTCCGTATGAAAAGAGCTACTTTTCATTTTTTTAAAATATAGACCTACATTTTTCAGTGAACAAGCCATGAATGAACAACCCATGTATTTTTTACAATATAATATCAGTGCTGGACTTTCCAGTTTTTAAATTTCCAGGAGAAAATCAAGACTTACATAGAAAAGCAACAAAACCATTTATTTCTTCACAAAACACATTTTCTATCAGCAGAAAAAAAAAATCCAATGGAAAAGGCTTCCAGTCTAATTCAAAACTTCAGGGCTACCATTTGGTTAAAAAAAAAAAAATTATTTTCCTTTGCCATCATTATTCTGGTTATTTGTAGTTGTTACATCAAGCAGAAAGAGGTTAAATCTATACCCCTCTGTATAGGCTGGGAAAATCACATGGCAGCATTGATTTTAATGACTTTTTCTCCATCTCTAATAAAAATTTTCTGTACTTGTATCTATTTGAGAATTTATCAGAAGTTTTTATCAGTCTCATTGCAAACTTTTGTGAATTTTGACCCAATGCCAGACATCAAATAAGCTCTTCAGGGATTGTAAAATGTTTCCTCACATTTCGAGGTTCAGATTAGATTATTTGAAAACAAATTTTTCCGTGTGAGAATTCCTTTCCTTGGGAAGGAGGATTTTTCTAGTGTATTTCCCCTCATTCAGGTTACAGTTCCATAAAAATCAGAAGATTTGTTGCCTTGATATTCAGCCAACCTCTTTCAAAACTTGCAAACAAGCTATGAATAGTATCCCAGGTCTGAAATTTCTGCCCAAACCTCTGAACATACTGAGGTTTATTTTCACTAATCTGTCACTTCTGAAAAACAGACATTTTATTTGTCATATACTCCTGTAACCACACAGCAAAGAACAAGAGATAATTTATCAATCTGCAACCTGCAACCTCTCTCTTATCTCGGTTCTGATAATGAGGTTATGGCTTAAACCTAACCCTCCAAGCCAAAACTTCATGGTGCAACTCTAAGAAATTCTCTGTTTTACTTTTCAGAAGTGTAGAAAATATGAGTTGCTCCCTTCTTTCGATTTTCAGAGAAAACTCACATTCACCTCACCAAAACGCATTTTTATTATTTCTATATTTCCAATGTCACTGGGTTACCAACACAAACTGAAGTTCATAACTGCAAGTGGTATAAAAAGTACCAGTGGAAAACAGTTAAGAAATTAAAAACTAAATCTAAGTTTACATTCTTAGTTCCAAAAGGTTTCCAAAGTAAAATGGCATCGACAAAGCTGCTTGTTTCTGGTTCTTTCTCTTGCTAGTAGCTTGACCCATGAGCAACATAACACCCTGAAGTCTATGACTGGGATTTGTCATGCCCAACCATAGACCACTGGAGGTTGGATGTCTGAATCTGTGCTCATCACCTGGGGCTGATGGAGCTGACCAAACCCTCAGAGAATACCTCTGCTCATGTGCCTAACATCCTTTCTGATGACGGAGCTAGAGACAGGCTCTGTGGGGACCTGTGGGCAGCACCTCAGAATTTGCTAGCTAGTCTTCTGGCACCAAACTTAGGGCAGATGATTCAATGAGGCTATTATCAAAATGAGGAAAATTTGTGGTGTTTTACCAACTTGCAGGGTCAGAGTCTTGGTCACAGATTTTTTTGTGTGTGTGTTCCCAGTCACTGTCCAGAAGTCTTTGTCATGTAACAACTGAACCATTGACAGATTAAAAATGAGAGCATGATGCCACAATTGAGCAGCTCCTTGATTTGGAGGCTTCAACCTCACTTGTCGAGTTAAACCAGACATTTCAGGTGCAAGTAACTGCCTTGCATTTTCTGAGACACACAAGCGTCCCATCAAACTAAGATGCTTTTCTAAACTTAATAATCATCTGTTATGTGCAGTAGCAATGATCACTGTGTTGAAGTTGACAAGTTAATGCCTACAGAATAATCACATTGTTTGCCAAATGCTGTGCTTGACAAACAAGTATTCTCCCTTTTTGAGTTACCAGAGTGAAAATGAGCATCAGAACTGATAATCCCTAAATCTGGGATTATCTACATAAAATCTCGGTTATCCTTTTTTTGTGAAAAAGAGAGAGAGGATCTGCATTTTCTTCTGCTATTCAAGACTGAAAGGAATCACGTTATAAAGGATAACTGCTAAAGGAGAAAGGTTGGTCAAACTAGAAATTCGAGAGACATGTTTGATAAGTGTTAATCAAAAACAAAGTCTGGATAGTTTTAGACCAACAAAAAAAAAGGTCACTGCAAGGATAAGTGGAGTCTAATCTTTATTTTGGAGGCTCTGCTTCCCAAATAAGCATCAATACATTGTATTTTCTGGAACAAATCTTTCACCACAGCAGTCCAATTCATCACTTCCATCTTAACAACTGTGTTGAAATCTTTCATCTTTTCTTTGTAATACAATTAACTTGATACATGTACAAACTACAAGCCTGATCTTATACACTTTGAAGTTGATAGGAGTTTTCTTTCTGTCTTCTGTGGAGGACCGATACATGACGAGCTAATCCATTGGAGAGCCCTTACATGTCAAGGTCTAATGCAAAAGACAAACCAGAAAGTCAATCTTCACAATTGCATAGCTTTTAGACTTTACCACAGAGGATTGCCCCATTCTTCCCACAGTTAATGAACATCATCACCATTCCTTAAATGTGCTATAGGAGTTGGAAGTGACCCTCTTTTGGAAAACTATTGGACAAAATAAACCTTAAATCGGTGCAATTTTGCAGCTTTTGGAATGCAATGTCATTTTGTGTTCAGTTGTTTGAAACCAGGGTTACAATTTCCATTAAAGAATCTTACTGGTTCTTTCAGAAACAATCATAACATAGTTTCAAGTCAGCTAGTCAAAGACACATTTTTCAGTCTATTTTTTCAAAATATTTCTATTCATGTTGCTCTGAGCAAAACAGAAAATGTTTTTAGTTTAGAAGATTTGTCCTTTCTCTTTATGCAATCCTAGAGAAGAAAAATAACCTGATCTTGGAAATATTTAATGCTGTGCCTTAATCCTTCATACTCAAAAATGTTCACATTTGGGTCTCATGACTTAATTTTCTGAAGATAAATGGACACTTCTTCTTAAAACAATTTTTTTTTTATTTCTCCTTAGAAGAGGAAAGATGTAGGAATATCTTCTTTTCTAAACAATTAATCAGTGAAATCCAGATTAAATTATAGCAATTGTTGTCTGTGAATTTCGCCAGGAATTTGGAATATAAAGGTAAAACAGAGAGAGTGATTTCCTAGACTTCAGAAGAAATCTTTTCACTTACATAGTTCTTTAACACTTTTGTTAGTGGTGAAATTCATACCATTCATCTGATAAGGTCTGATGCTGTGTGTTAACTGAGAAAAAGGTTACAAATAGATATGTGTTAAGAAGCCCTAGAAATGCCATCAGCCTTAGTGCAGTTTGCATTTTGTAATTTACCTTACCCAAACTTCCTAAGAATTCTTGAACAGCATAGAATACTGGTCTGGATCTGGTGAGAGGTTGCACCCTAAATATGTAACATCTTATTGGGTAGTAGACTCCTCAGGTCCCACAGAGCTGCATTGTAGGTTTTCCTTCTTTCCATGGTCATTATCCTGTCAGTGTCATTCATAAACCTGAGACTGACTGTAGTATCTCTGCCAATACTGCTTCACATTAGCAGGCCAGTTCTGCTCCAGACTACACCAATTTCACAAATATCCATTGAGTACTGATGATGGCTGTGACTGTAAAGTCTATCAGGCATTCACTGTTGTTCAATGTAGTCCATACCTTCTTCAAGCAGCTAATTGTTTAGCTAATTGTGCTTTAAAGCACTGACTGACATAAAACACATGTGGCTGGTTTACCCTCAGGATAGCTTCAACACTTCGTGTTGTCTACAATATACTTCCAGCAGCAAATTGGAAATACCAAGCCTCTATTATTCTAGGTCACTTAAGGAGTATGTAGTCAGACATTGAATATTTAAATCTCATAATTGAGCAACACTCCATGCAATGTATTTGAGAGATGTTTCTTAAACTGTCACCAATACTTACTCAGCAGGATGTGGAAACTTCTATTCGTGCTTTGGGTTCCTCTGTCTTCACAATATGAAGTTTCAGAGGTAGTTTAAATGTATTATAATTATCTATGTAGCAAAAAAAGTGTCTGTTCTAGTCACCTAATGCAAGCAAAGGGGAGGAAGAGACAACAAAACAAAAATTTGGCAGTAGGTGGCTCTGTGAATTTTTGCTTGGGAAGAGGTCGTCCAGACCCTACAATGGAGGTGTCTTTGATGAAGGATGTGGAGCAGGTGTCTTCTGCAACAGTGCTAGGCCAAGGACCTCTGGGAATTACAAATAGTCCATGACTTGGGGGCATGGTGAGGAAAGAAAAATAGGGCAACGGAAATTAGAATTGCATGAACAACGGAGTTTCTCTTTGGTGACCCAACCGAAAAGTTAAACTAAAAAAATTCATTTTGGGTCAGCCCAAAGCTCTTCTCAAACTCAGAATGAAACAGCTCATTTTGCTTTCAAATCTGTTTTCAACCTTTCAAAGAAAATGTACATGAAATTCTAAACCAAAACACTATTTTGAAGCATAAAACCGAAATATTTTTATTTAGAATATGTCAGAATGAAACATTTTGGCATTATTTCCCTTTTTGGAGCTCTAATTACTGACTGAGTTGAAACTTGGCTTGCCTGACTGAAAGTACATCTTTATTTTCTTTTGGTCAGTAATTGTTTGTCCCAGGCATTTCCCCTGGTTGTAAAGGAAACCTCCCCCAACTTCTACTTCTTTCATCTGTTCAAAATTGACCATCACCTGCCATTCTTCACACACTCACATATCACATGTGTCCTAATAGAAAACCTATGAAGGAAATTCTGCAAAATTTTCTATGTGGCATTTCCAGGGCTCCAGCTCATGAGGTTTCCACAGCAGGGTCTTTCAGCTCGCGGTTTTCAAGGTTGGAGAAGTTAATAAATAGTTGACCTCGTTTTTACATTTTTGTAGACAAATGCGTTTTCATCTGGGTTTAGGCCCAGCATGGAAAGCTTGAGAGATTGACTTGACATTTCTGGGTAGGACAGCTCAAGAAGTCAATGTGTAAGGAGTCTAAAGCAAGTAGAAGAAGGAAAAAAGTTAATTATCCATTTGTGAAGAGATGGTATCAACAAGGGACAGCATTTGTTCTAGTGTCTAGTCTGTGTAATCAAGGAAGAAAACAGGTACTTTTAGGGCAAAGTCATGTCATTCTGTCCAAAGACACAATCTTTATAAACCTCTAATGAAGATCAGATGAATGATTCCTGGATAATTCCCACTGTCCTCCATTGACTTTAAGGGAGCTGGATCTAGCTTGGGGATAGACTGTGTTTGTCAAAGATCAGTGAGATGAATTCCCCACTTGGTGCTTAACTTCGCTTCCCAGCAAAGTCAGCTGTCGCAGATTTGAGTGATAAGAGAAAAGATGTCAGCCAATAGCTCTTGAAAACATTGCTCCTTGTCTCACAAGAAAGAAAATAAATATCCTACTGAATACAGTAAAAGCTTAAACCCCAACACTATAATGTGGTACCAAAGCCTGGCTGGCTGTCACTGTTGGGTCGCTTCTGCTTTGACTGTGAACAAGCATTCAATTCATGGGCTGTGAGATGCAAATGAGGCCGTGGGGCAAAGTAAACCATGTTGACTGCATCTAGTTTCACAGGTAACAGGCATCTATCACCCAGATGGATCATATGCCTGTCTAGAATAGACGGGCATAGAGTTCCCACAGAAAAAGTGTTATCATTTCAGTTCACATAAACCTTGTTCAAATTAGGTACGGATGGAAGTTTTTGTCTTGAAATCGCTCTACTTCAGGAGCAACATGGGATAGTTCATCCCACTTCAATGCCACCTCACTTCAACAGCTGATGTAAGGCTGGTGTAAGGCATGTTGAGACTAACTACTTTTGGATTGGCATTGATTTCTCTTAGAATTTAATTCATGAAGCTACCAAGGTAAATCAAGCTAGATTTCCTGCCAACATTTTTCCCATATTACAGTATTTGTTCATGGGCTGTCTTCTAGATGTCCTTTTAGCAAGCATTTTTGCATTTTTATGTCCCTGATATACCGTGTTTGCAAAACTTCACCCCCCCTTATCTGCACTGCCACCCCGAGTCCTTTATTTGAGGACATCCATGGTGCAGAGTTTTTCTCATATGTGGACAGGATGCTTGTTGCCCTAATGAATAAATAGTAAAGCCTTGCTCAAGAAGTTTTCACCACTGCTGACAATCCGCTATTACATATTTCCTCTGATTTTCTCACTATTTGGATGCTTTTCATCTCTTTAGCCTTGGTCCAGCCACCAGTGTCCCTAGCTGCACCAGAGCAATTCCTCTCTCTTTGTCCAGTGGACACTGCTGAAGGACATGATAATGATGGATTAAACTGCTCTTCAGTGACTTGATATTTTTTTCTGTCTGGGAGCTTGTATTGAGAGTAGGCACCAAGCACTTCTCTTCTGAAGTGCTCTCAAATCCCTGATTTGACTCTCTACTCAGTTTTCAGTAGCAGCTGCTGCCTGACTGTCTCCATCTCATCTGACCCAGGGGGACAGTTTGGGGACTTTTCACCAGGAGCTGTTCAAGACAGTATCTTGTCTATGGGTGTACTGAAGAAGTCAATGAAGCAAACCAATGGCTCTCAGGAGTGATGCTATTTTTCCCACCGCCCCTCATAAGAAAGGCTGAGCCACACACTCCCCACTAAGCCCTGGTTCGTGATAAGTTGAAATTTCAGCCTTATAGTGAAGAAACATGTCCCCAGACTGAAGTTTGCATCCTTTCGGGATACAAGAATACAGCCACTGGCCCAGCAGCCCCACAGGCACAATATGTCTCAACTCCCTTGCATGTGAGTAAAAGACAAAAGCACTGTAAATGGAAATATTTGAGGACCAAAATATTTATTATAATAAATTAAAGAGTAAGCATTTACAAAACAATCCACTTGTATATAAATATTACACAGCTGGTTTAATTTCATAGTTCATTTAAAACCCACTGGTACAGCTTCATAAATACATTTCCTTAGATATTTTTGAATTAATCTATATAAATAAAAGTACTGTATATTATTATCTTAAAATAAGTTACCATTAAATATGAATGACAAAAATTATTTTTGAGTCTGAAATATCAGCTTTTCAGGTAAAGGTCAAAAGGGGGCAACATATGCAAGAGACATTTCTGAGTAAAAGGCTCAAATATCCTGGCTACATATTAGTTGCCTACCTTGACCAAAGCTGATTCACAGATGTCAAATCTCAGTATATAAAATACAGAAACAGTTGCCTTGTTCCTATGGAGATGAGGAGGACAGGACCGTGCCCTTGAAAATAACTAATGCCCTGTGTTGAAATGGCGCTGCAAACACTGTCCTGGAGTGACCATTTTCAAAGAAGACAACAGTATGCATCCTCTCTGTGCCCACTTAGTTTGCTAATTTTGGCACATGTGAAAAATATACTGCATCTAGGGGGGAAGGGTGGTCTGCAATAGTTAATCAATTTGAGTTATAGCAAGAGTTTTTTGGAGACATCTCATCAAGCCTGATCTAAAATTCTTTCAGTTTTTCTTCTTGTTCCCTCCCTTCTTCGGGGCATCAGTACAGGCATTTTCTAGGTAGTCAAACAGTAAATCCAGTTCTCCAATGGCTTTAGTCTTTCCATTCTCTCCCAACTAGAAAAGAGCAGAATGTAAGTTTTAGCATCTTGTTATTTCTCAGAAAATTTAAATTAGGCTTGTCACAGAAACTGAATCAAGAAATTAGTCTCCTTATTCTCTCAAGTAGTTCTATTGGAGTCATTATACCATAACATATAAACTGGCTCATTCAAATCTAATCTAGCATAGTTACCTGCAACCTGACTTCTGAAGATTTAAACTACCATAATATGTGCAGAGAGCTAACAGGACAAGTGAAGGAGGGCTGAAAGTGGAAACATCACTCATCCCCTCTTTAATGCCCCTGCAGGCTTCACCTCCTAAATAATCTCCAGAGTTTGCTTCATAATTAGGTCAGCCTTAATCCAACTAAATGACTGAGGTTTGGAACTGCTGTTTTTAAATGTTGGGGAGAAATGTACCTGTTTCATTTTGCTCTTCATTTCTTCCAGGTTCTTTTCAATGTGCTCCCTGTGTCCTGAGAATTTCTAAAAAAAAAAAAAAAAACCCATCCAGATATAACATTGGCAGCTGTATGCAACAGTGTTCTTTTTTGGTTTTCCTTCTTTTTCACACCTTTCTATCAACCTCGAGTTTGATATCTTTGATCTGAGGTTTCCTTTCATATCACTGCCTTTTGCTGCTGTTTGCAACATTCTGAGATTCAGGAGCAGCCAACAAGAGTCACAAGAAAGGAAAGAACCCAAATGCTACTCACACATCTGCTCAGCTCCGAGGTCAGAGATGCCAAGAACTGTGCCACCTCCTCAACATAGGGGTACCGGTCCTTGACCTCGGTGAGGAGGACATCTTTCACTACAATATCCACAATCCTTTTCATCATGTAGCAGCGGTTGTTTTCCTATGTATGCAAGTAAGAGGTCATGTTAAGTCATGGCAAGAAATCAACAAGTGCTGCAGCAGGACACAAAGAGCAGCCTCCTGGTGTAAGACTTACCTTGACGTTAACATAGATCTGCTGCCCGATGAGCCTGTTATCCGTGTCCTCATCTGAGACCCTGGCCTGAGAGGACAAAAAGGAAATGTCAGGTGGGGATGGAAACCTTAGCTAAAAATTGACAAACCCTACATTTTTCATCAGTAATAGTGCAGGTGAAAAAAGGGAATGGACCCCACAGTCTGTTGCAGGTGGATAACTTGGACTTTGTGTCTGTTTTTTCCCTTAATTGGGTGAGATTCAAGATCGGTATCACTGGAAAATAAATAAGCAGAAGTCTGAATTCCTGTCCCCCTCTTAAGCGTCAGATGTCGTAGTGGTTATGATGACTAAACCATATGCCACAGGTGGCTGATCTCATGGTGGCCCACAGCGCTGCTGGGAGGTGCTGCAGCACTCAATGGCATACACCAGGGGGGACCCAACCGTGGTAAGAGCAGCCAAGAAACCTGCCCAAGCAGAGCACCGTAAGATGTCCTAGGAGCTGCCTGGCCATGCCTGGAGTCACGGGCAGGCCCAGCTTCAAATGGATTTGGGCAAATGGAGAAATTTAAGCTCATGTTTCACAATTGTCCCAGTCTAGCAGAAGATGCTCAAGAGAAGGAGCTGTGCTGTGCCAGGGGTTGCCCCCCCCTTGGGGAGCAGGAGGAGGAGAGGCAGCAGTTTCCCCCAGCTATACAACCAGTGAGCAGCAGACCCATTTCACACACCCAAGCTCTGCCTTACTACTGCAAACGCACATTTTTTTCTGGAGAAATGCATGAGAAAGAGAGCAGAATGCCGAAGGCAAGAAGCCAGGTCACTGGCGGAAGAGGAGGTTCCCAGATCCCTCAAGGAAGGACACATGGGTTACTGTACCATTTTAGCCAAGGTGTAGGTGCGATTCCTGATGTAGGGTTGCTGGAAGTTTGTCTTCCTGAGCCTGCAGGTCTGATGTGCGGTAGAAGCCAATCCTGCCCCTTTCGGAGGCAGAGGGCTGGTGAGAAGAAGAGGGAGACAGCAACAGCAGCAGAAGAAGACCCATCCTGAGAAGCTCTTGGTCAAGGTCTGCAGGGAGGCCATGGCTCACAATCCAAAGTTGTCTGTTCCAGGAGGTTGGAGCTACAGCACTCAGCGCTGTTGAGAGAGAGAGCAGTGTTAGCATCAGGGAGAGGGGGTAAGGTAAAGAGAGAGAGGCACGAAGGCTGCGAGCCTTACCTTTGCTGTGATTCTTGATGTGCTCTGCAGGAGGTGAGGTGCACCTTATATAGGGCCACCAACATCTCTCTCAGCCTTTTTTTTGGGTCCTGGTGGTGAATTAAAAATGACATCAGCAAGTCTCTTACTTTCCAGTATCCTCTTCTGAGAACTACCTAACCACTACAAAACCCACAAATACAACTTCAAGGCCACCGTAATCTTTAGTTTCTTATAAAACAAACCAAATTTTAATGCAGGGCAAAGCAGGGGCTTTTACTGGGGCAGGAATCCTGAATACCTTTTGCATAAAAATATTTGAGAAGTTTATGTGTTTGGGCCTTCTGTCCTGATTGTAACACACTGATTGGATTGGCAATTTGATGACAGATAATGCGATTTACTGAAATTTTTGTTCATCTTCTGTGGTAAAAGACTGATGCCCCACTGGTGCTGACTGGTATACACAAATGGTCAGAGGCTGCACCAGACCCAAAGTACTGACCACCCTGCAAATCTTCCTTCCCTGCAAACACCTTTTTCCACACAGTGGCCCAATGGGGTCACCACCACCTGCCCATCACTGTACAATCTTCCCTGAGAGATCAGAAACCGAGTAGGACCAACACTGCATTTATCACATCCCTGATCTCCAAATTCCCACTTTCCAAAAAATTTTCCATGTTCCAGGCTGTAACTGGGGGTAATCAGAACAGCTGTGGTCAGGCACTTACTTATCCAGGTGATTTCCACGTTCCTGCCCCTGTTCTGCTAACATAAAGACAGCGCTGCACCTTCAGACTGAAATATTACTCAGGGTGCTAAAGGGAAACTGTGCTCTCTTTAGAGAGTGATTTGCAACCCAGCTGACATGGTAATGTGTGAGGACACAGACTGGTACAAATGCAAACTCCTGCATGTCTAATGCCCACAGGGCACACAGGTGACAAAAGCAAGAAATCTGATCCGGGAAAAGCAAGGCTCCAGCTCTGCCTCTGAGAGTGAACAAGGACATCCCTGGGGCTGGGCTTCACCCCTCAGGGCTGAGGCTCTTGGGGCAAGAGCCATAATTGTATTTACCTTGTGGGATGAAATACCCAGCTTTTTTGCTTATACTCGAAAGGAAGCAGTTGAAGGCCGTCTGGCACCAGCTTTATTCTTTACCTTCCCTTGATGCATCTGCAGCACGAATTCATCTCTCCGTGCCTCAGCCCTGCCTCAGTTGCCCTCAGATACCTGCCACATCAGCTCTGCACAGCCCTTGAAGCTGCATCCCATCACCCTGGAGCCATCATCACCACATCCCTTTCCATGCCCCTCTCAGGGTATCCCACCCATTCCCATGCCTGGCCTCCAACAGCTCCCTGACTGCAGTGGGCAGCAGAAAGCAAGTCTGGACCCAGGATGTCAACAACCTAGTTCATACCCCAAATATACCACCAGGATATTCAATAACATGTTTATAAACTCTTTTCCATAAACTTTTTTGTTTGTCAGGCTAATAGGCCCAGTGGGGGAGCTGGTTAATGAAAAGGTGGGAGGCTGAGTTATACTTAGCCAAAAGACAGACATTAAGGGCCAAACTGGGAGAAATCCAGACAAAGAGACTGTTTTGAAGGATTGGCCTTCCCTGAAGTGCACTCCCTTAATGCCTCTCCAGGTGCTAAACACAGGCTGATAACCGAAGTCTGCTTCTGACTGAGATTCCTCGCCCTTCCCCACCAGGTCATCCAGCAGAAGTCCCAAACCCAGAACAAAAGCCGTGAACAGGCATGCAGACTCTCCCTGGTCCAAACCCCACATCCTCCTGCCCTTCTGGCAGATTCCAGCTCTCCATCCCTTTAGTCCCTTACACTTGTCAGACATGGATTCAGCTTGCCTGACCTCTTCTCATGGCTCCGACCCTGTGGAAAGGGTTCATGCCTTGGGTAAGCAGCTGCGGTGCCGCTCACATCTGTTCAAACCGCTGCAAGGAGCCCACCTGGTCCCAAGCTTCCCACAAGCACCTGACAGATTTAAACAGCATGAGGCAGAGGGATGAGGAATTAGATGCTGAATCTTTCTATGGCCCTCTTTTCTGCAGTCATTACAGGATCTTTTCTGTCTGCCATCTCTAATATTGGAAATCATTTTCAGAGAAAACATTGTTAGGGTTGATAAAGCTCTCTTTCTCCCATCTATATTGTTAGCAACTTCTCTCAGTCATACTCCTTTTGGGCTGTGCCATGATGTCTTCCTCCCGAGGTTTTAAAAAAGCTTAATTTCACTTGTTTACCTCCCTGCCTTTTGTGTTCACCTTCCAGACACTGAAATGCTGAAATGCCCATTGCAAATTTGTTAATTCATCTCTCACAGAATCACAGAATGATACGGGGTTGGAAGACACCTCTGGAGGTCATCTAGTCCAACCCCTCCGCCAAAGCAGGTCCACCTAGAGCAGGTTGCACAGGAATGTGTCCAGGTGGGTTTTGAATGTCTCCAGAGGCAGAGACTCCACCACCTCTCTGGGCAGCCCGTTCCAGTGCTCTGCCACCCTCAAAGTAAGGAAGTTCCTCCTCATGTTTAGATGGAACTTCTTATGTTCAAGTTTGTGCCTCTTTTTATGACATTCCTAAAGCTTTTGCGTTATTTAACCTTTTGGCATCATTTAACCTTTTGGTTGTAGTTGTGAATTATAACAACCTATCTTCCATCCCTCTAGCTTGTTGTGAGTATGGTCCAACTGAAAAACTAACATTCATAATCTTGCTGGACACTAATTTTAGTAGACTGTACAGTTCTCCTGCTCATCAGCCCACTCTTGGCTTCTTCCCAACCGCTTCCCAGCTGGTGGCAGCTGGATCTGGATGTACCACTGAGTTATGGTCTTGCTGCAGCCGTGGCTGTAGTTATTCTCTGTAACATGTCAAGAGAATTTCTTTGGAAGTGGAGATATGCCTCCCATTCCCAGGGTCTGCTACTTCTATTATGAGATTGCGTTGAACAGGAATGTGACTAGTCACTGCTATCGACTCTTCTGACTAGCTCACCACATCCTGGGTGGGAGATACATGTCCAGCATTACGTCCTACAGAAAGATGGGGCTGAAAACCTGCGCATTCCTACCACTGGATCTTACTCCAGTCCTCAGCTGAAGTCCAGAGAGGGAGGAAGGAATCAGAGGCTTTTCTGCTGCAGTTGAGAAAGAATTTCTATTTCTTCTTGTTTGAGGAAGAAATCCAATAAACCTCTGATAATTAAGGGCTTGAGCCTGCACAGAAGGTGAACCTCAGGGAAATTGCTTACCTAGACAACCCTCACCAAAAAGACTGGTCTGAATTGTAGAGCTGGCAGAAGAGATCAGTGGAAGGAAAACTGCATTTAATTTAAAATGTGGTGCTCTGGCTGAAACCATCTCTTGTGGGTCTTACTTTGGGGAGAAAGAATAAAGTGGAAAAAACGCATCTGAAGAACCTGTCTTAAAAGATCAGCCTTTCTCACTAATTCTTTCCTACTCTGAAATTGTCAGGTATTCTAGCAAGTGGTATGGGAACTGGTAATTTCTTTTTGACCTTCAACTGCTGATGTCTTATGATGCATGATAGTCCCAAGTTTGTTTTTAAAAAACAATGTTCTCTTGAAAAAAAATAGAAAAGAAAGGAAACAAAAAAAAAAGAAAGAAAAAAAAGAAAGAAAAAAAATGAAAAACAAGAAGCAAACAAAACAAAACAAAACAAACCATGGGGGAGGGAGAGAAGGAAGGAGAAAAAGTAATTTTCCTTTTTAATTTTATTACTTTTTCTAGGTTTAATGTTATTTTTAATGTTTGAGGCTAGCAACTGTCTAAAACACAAAATTCTTACAAGAACACATACCTGCTACACTCTTATTTTAATTAAAAACTACCAAAGACCTCTAAACTTCTATAAAATACCCTCTGTATTGTTTTTTATGCATAATTATTTTTTTTTAAATTTTGAAATTGTGCAAAAATCATATTTTCCCCCCGGTGCCATCCCAAGAGCTAAACATCTATCCTTTCTTGGATGACCTTACCGATAAACTTTTAAAATGTAATTAGATGGAGTTTCCCTAATTCATTAGAAGAAACCATAGTGGTTGAATATTCTCGACAATGACTTCTTGACCCATATTGAAGGCAGAGGATTTTGTGAGGAGGACTGGAACTCTACATCACATCTGCCTCAAAAGCCACAGACACTTCCTTCTTGCTTTGAATGAGGCCACAGGTGAATAACCAATACTGTACTTTGATGATCATCTGTTGTGTATCATCAACAGCACGCTGGCACGCAGGAATTTTCTTGAGCTTTAGCACATTTTCCATCAGCTAGAATTGTATTAGAATTGGTATTAGAATTAGTATTAGAAACATCCTCAGGATTGGACACTGGGCTAGAAACACTGTCAAGAGTAGGCATGCGGAAGACTGAGCCTGTGTATCATCCTCTCGGGTCTTTTGCCTGGCAAAGATATTCTCCCCCCCTTAAATATCTATATGAAAGGACCACAGGTCACATAAACTAAAACTGACCAGGCAATCGATCTGGAAACACCCTCAACTTTCAGGTCACACTCATCCCCTTCAGTTTGTTCCAGCTCATTTCTGAGCTAGTTCATTGCGTCTTATCTCAGTTCTTCTCTGCTTTTGCCTAAACTTTCAAGATTGAAAAGATTAAAGCAGACTTAAAAAATGTTTCAGCTCATGCTCCAGTGGAGCCTTTAGTCGGCTCTGTGCCCAGCAATGAAAACATCAGTAATGGAAGTTGATTCTTCTTTATAAAACCTGAAAGTAATCTTTTCTGTAATTCAGCCATTTGTTATGGAAACATCCTAGTACACAGGGTCTTCTGGGCACGGTCATTAAGAATGGCAGAGGGAATTAATTTTCTATGGAGGAAATTGTATGAACAAAGGGACTGAGGGAGGATATATAGCATTTGACCATTATAATTGTGGGATTTTTTCATGATTAAACAATGTTGTGTAAGACACTGTCAATCTTTTGGAAGGAGAAGTATTATTATCATTATTAAAATTGCTTAGCCTGGGTGACTTTGGAAAAAAGACTCATGTCAGACCTGAGTATAGACACTGCTGACTCAGGCTTTTTGCAGAGGATGTGCGACTCACCTACCTCCCCCGACAGCAAGACCTTTGTTACACAGTGAGTAACACCTTTCCCCTGACAGTAACATCTTTGCTTCTGACCTTCACTTGGTTCTGTTACATAATTTCTGGGTCTGCTAAGTGTAAGATGCAATGCAATATAACTTCACAAAACTGGTATTTCTTATAATAAAAAAATCTAGTATGGTCTCAATCTTAAATTACATTCTGGGACAAAACCCCCTTGGTTTAAATAACTCTGTTCTCATGTCAGAAACATTCAAGTAGTGAAGATCCAAGAGAGCCACCCAGAGACACACCGAGACAACGCTATGCAGCTGTTGCCAACGTTACTACTGTTAGTCCAGGACCCCTGATGTGGTGACTTTCATTGCAGTACCAGGAGGATTCAATGATTAATATGAAAACAAAACAAACAAAACTGTGTCAATGGAAGTGCAATAGATGTTAGTCCAGTAGTCCTGCCTCTGCAAACAACTGCTGCTGACATCAGTGAAGCATATATGGAAGTTTTAGTAAGATTTGCTGACAGGAGCCATCGATTTACTTGCATAGACGAGAAAAAAAAGAATTCAGACCATCTCAGTGCATGCAGCCTCCCGCCACCACGGGCACCACTATGAACCCTTCCACCAGACGGCTAGTTCTTTTAGTTCAGAGTGTAAAATCACACATGTATTATAAGACTCTGTCGCTTTATATAGTGACCTACATAGATCCAACTATGTCTTGCGAATAGTTAGATCAGGTGAACTGAAACTTCTGTGCTTCCTGTCAATGTGGTGTGGTTGCACAGCGGTGACTCAGTGGCATGGCAAAGTGGAATTACTGACATAGTGTACCTCGCAGAAAACCACTCTAACTGGGAACAGAATTTTGCAAGCTGGTTTACAATCCAAAATTCAGTGACAAACAATTATTCAGAATAAGAAATAGCTCCAGCATTATGCACCTTGGTTTACCAAGTACCATCAGTTCTGCCATGCACTGAATCCACACCATCTTGAGTAGTTAAATAAAGTTGTTTTGAAGGGACGCAACATAACTTAAGGTGAAGTACTTGTGCACAGACACTGCCCATACACCAGCACTTCCACTGAGGCTCTGACCTCAGCATCATCTCCTGGCTCAGCCCCTGGCTGCTCAGTTATCCTGTATAACAGAGCTACTAGAGAAGGAAGTGACAGTTCCCATGTTGTTAACAGTAGTCTTCTAGTTAGTGTCCATTCCTAGAAGGTCAACAGCCCATGGCCCAGCCCTTCCCCAGCCCGAGGTTACACTATTGCCCATCTCCCGGGAGAGCTTCTGAGTCAGCGAGTTTCCTGTAGCAGTGGGGCTACTGTCAAGAACATGAGATTTATGGGGCCAAAAGGAGACCAAATAAAATAGCTACAGTCTAGCAACTAGGATGCTGTTTTCCCGGGCTGTCTGTTTTTAGCCACATGTCGTGTAAACCCAAATAGGTAAACAGCCCGGAGCCAGCTTCCCACTGGAAGCACAAAGAGCAAGCTCCTCACGAGAGCACTGTTCTGGGAACTCAAGGACCCACTCTAGCTTGGGGGCACCGAGGGTCAGCAGGTTTCACCCGTCCACACAAGAGAGCTTGGGGCGAGAGCTGGGCACCCAGCTTTCCAGAGCAGGGTGCATTCACATATTCCTGTAGGTGTGTGTTACACCAACCAAGCAACCAGAAAGTGACCTGTGAAGGGAGAAATCCAGAATTATGGGCTTTCTGGGCCTTGTCAGCCATTGCTATTCTACTTCAAGTCTTTAAGTAGGTACTTTGGAGACAGCCCAGCACATAACAGTACTAAACAAAGCCACCTTGAGCAAAAAAATATTTTGTAATATATATAAACACACATGTATATATATATATACACATACACAGTGACAGGTACAGTATGTATGTCTATCAGATAAACACAGTTAAAAGGAAAAGCTTTGAGGCCCACTTGAAACCTACACAGGTCACTGCTTTAGTTACCTCAGGAGAAGTAAACTGGCATAAATATAAAACAGTCCCATTTACAAAGCTGACATGTGCTTTACCACAAGACTTTATCAAGACCTCTGAAGAAAGGAGGGAGTGGGAAGCTTTAGTTGTCCTTTTCCCCTCTGCTGAAGAACTGCCTGCACCAAGGAGGATTTGATGTCGTGACTGAACCCCCAAACTCCCTGCAAAGAGCAAGCTCGTATCAACACATGAGCACTTTTGCTCTTCCACTTTTCATCTAGCTGCATGAAAGAAAGAAATAATCCAACAAACGGTGTGTAAACACTATCAGGCCGTGCTTGCCTTTTCAAAGGACTGTCAGTCTCCAGGTGAATCTTCTGCAGTTGTCAGTCCTCCACCCTAACAAGATGCTGCAGGACCACCAAGTGACATCCTTCAGAGTTTCTCAGGACTCTTCTCACATGCGGCACATTCTGCACACCGAGTTCAGATCTGCTAGGCAAGGCTCAGTTATTCCATGAGCTTCTGCAGAACACAGCCTGAGAAACAGAAACCTCACAAGGTCAGCTCAAATCTGACTCAGGTGAATCATAGTAAATATCAGAGTATTTAGGAAGCTCATTCACATTTTTAACATGGAACTCAGATGTTCTTCAGCACAATATTAAACTCAGATCAAAAAGCAAAACAAAACTTGGATTTCTATGAAACTGGAGTTTTCTGCTTAGCTATCATCCACTGTCCTCTCTCCAGCTTTTGCTTTTGGTGTGGTAACTGCTATGTAATTAACACTTTCCTGTGGGAAACCTCAGCTGGTCCAAGGGATCAGAATGCGAGCTTAGCATTGACCTTGAGCAGATACCAGTGTATCCTTGAAGAGGCCTGAGAGTCCTGAGAAGAAGGGAGTCAACAAGATTAAGGAGCTGTCAGACCGCCAGCAGAGGAAAGTTACCAAAGTTGCAGCAGAGAACAAAGAAGGAAAAAGTTATCCAATCGTGAACTGTTGGTCTTTGAGTCAACCAATTATACATGGACACACGTTTCTAAGAAAGATATAAAAGAGCTTGTTAAAACAATAAAGCGGGATCTTTTAGGCTTTGGCTCATGAAATTGTGTGTGTGTGTGTGTGTGTGTGTGTGTGTGTGTCGCATCCGTCTCAATGATGACACTTTCCCACCAGGTTTCGGTGCAGAGCAAAGCCAAAGAACTCACTGCACCCCAAAGAGTTAACCGCAGCTCCACGGCTCCTGTCTGCGAAGGTTTGAATAACTGCTGGAATCAGGACATTAATTTAGGTCGCTTCAAATGAAAATTACTGTTGGGTTTGTTTTCTTAATCACACATTTGTGTGCATCAGGGTAATGGAACAATTTTGCTTCAGGCTACGCTAAAAATTGGTCAGCAAGGCCACAGCAAAACTTCCATTTGCATCAGAGGGTGATGGGGCTCTTGGCTGACAAATTTTACCAGACGGTAAGAACGGCTCTGATACCAGAACATTAGGTGACAGCTCAGCCTTGCAGGAATAGGCAGAGGTAATGAAGCAACATGGCATTATGCAAATAAGCACATACTAAATTGCTCAAGAAGCTGTGCTTCCTGCCCCATCTTCGAGTACTACAAATTTTCTCGTCGAGTATTACAGACAATATTGGGAAATCCCTTTTTCCTCCACTGATATCTGCCAAAAAAAAAAAGCAATGACACCAAGAGTCAGATCAAAAAAACCTCTTAGTACCTGGACTCAAAGAATTTATAAGCAAAGGAGAAAGCTGGTGGCTGGTAAGTGATTTTGCATCCTTTCACCTTTCTGCAACATGCAGTGGGTTTCAGGCTGCAGCCCATAGGTCCAGGGGGATCTCAGGCTACCTGTAAGGCATGTGAAGGAAAACCTGTTTTCTGGAGGCTGTTACTCACTACATATGGATCCATACGAACAACACAGAAGACATACAGATCTATTCATCAAAAAAGGCTGAAAAAACCCTGTACAACAACATACCCATAGTGGATTAAGTATCACTGGAAAAGCACTGGATGGCCTTGGGACTTAATCCAGACTTTATGTCCCAAAAAACACGCCTTGTTGCATACACCTTCATTAAAAGCAATCTATCTCTGATGGCTAAAGAAACTTGACTGCTTACTTTTGTAAGGTTAACCACATTTATATACTTCACGTGATGTCTCAGAACTCCTCAGTAGGCATTAAAATTCAAAAGTAACAACAAAATATTATTGCAAAACTAAGGTATTTTAGCAGGATTTTTTTAATTGGATGGGATTATTCAAAATCCCAGATGTCCTCCCAAACTGCCCTGCAGAGCAGAAAATCTCCATCCAATTCTTCTCAAACTGTTTAATCCAGGGTTTCAGTATTTTCAGCATTTTAAGTGGAGAAGGCTGATGCATCATGAAAGGCACTGGAAATTGAGACTGAGAAGAAATGAAAGCCCAGAGATATAAAAGGACGCAAGAGCCTAAATACTATCTTGCTGCTACTGCAAGCATTTAGCTAAATCCTCAAAAATCTCCTCATGCCCAGGGGCATCCAAACTTCCTTGGAGGAACTGCCTCAATGCTGAGAGATTCTTCATCCCTCCTGCTGAAGTGATTCCACCCCAGCTGATTTGGCCCAGAGAGAGCAGGAGGATTCTAGAGTGAGGGCAGTTCTGGGAACAGGGAGATGTTTGTTCCAACTCCTAGGCCACCAACCATTTTCATCCCCAAAAAAAGATTTAGTAGAGGAAACTGAGAGCTCACTTCTCATTTCCACAGAGAGGCAACAGACTTATTATCTGGCAAGATGGGAAGTTTCTGAGAAGTGACAGACTGGAATCAAGTCTGCTTTTTGTGGGCTTGCTGGAGGAACACTTTATTGGCTGGAATAGCAGGCAAAGGCAGGCCTTTTCCCAGCTGGCAGCAGTCAGCGAGGAAGAACCAGCTTATTTACTTGTGCAGGTGGTTGAGAGCTGCAAACCCCCAGCAGCGGGATTCACCCAACTTGGGAACAGAAGCTGAAGACATTCAATTCAACACTTACTGACTGGGTCCATTATTCATGTGCTGGTTTTGTGAATCTTGACCTTAAGTCAACAAGCTCCCAAAGCTGTTTATTTCTTAGATGTACCTCCTATTAGCAACTGCCTTTTTCCTTGTTTATCTACTTGGTCTCTCCCCACTTCAAGGCTTCTAACATTTCCTCGACAGAAAACAATAGACATTTACTGCACAGCACGCACTTGTAATTATTAATAAAGGGTGCACTTTTGAACCTTTTTTTCATATTCAGCTTGCTGGAGAACACAACAGGATACATGTTTGAAGGTTGGTCTGAAATGTACAGAAAAAAAAAAAAGCCTCTTGAACTAGATAAACAACAATAGCAGAAAGCAGGCATAAAGAATTTCTCATTCTGTAGTCTTGAAGACTACAGAAGAACACCCCGCAGAAACTTTACACTAGCATTACTCAAAACCAGTATGTTGTCTACATTTCCCTTAAATACTTCTGTCCAAAAGTAAATTCAATTAGAATATTTCAGGCAAAAGCTAAAATTTGTTCAGATGGGGAATAACTTCATGATAATGTGTGGGACATTATTGTATTCTCATCTCCAAATTGGGTTTGTACCCCCATGAAACAAAAACACCTCCCTCCTTTACCACGTCTATTTTCTCCCTGGCAGAAATCAATATACACTTACCAGACAGCACACATCTAACAAACTCAGATGTTACCAGACTCATGGTGCAATACTGTAAGCAAAATTGGCACATATATGGCTGTTAGAATGTCTACAACTTGCAGGCCTCAAAATCAGGCTGGCACAAAAACTCTGACAGAGCTGTTGGATAGCCAGGGATCCCAGGAAAACAAAACAAAAAAATATACGAAAACAAAAATAAAGAAGACTTAAAAAGAGGACACAGTTCATAAAACTCATATACATGTGGAGAGAAGACACCCAAATTAATCCCCTGCAATAAATTGCAGCAACATTCCCTCCTAAACTAAAATATTTCCATTTTTAGGCAGTTTTCCAGTATAAAACTATCATTTTAGAGGAAACCCAGCAATTTTCATACAGGTTATTGCACACAAATGCAACTTCCCTTTCAGTAGAAACTTTCTGACCAATTATAACTTACGTACTAAGTGCAGGCCACAAAATAATACCTAAAGGCCTTGAGATAAGATAAAATACCTTGATTTGTTCCAAACACCATCAGTGGTAGGAAGCTACCGCAATGCACTATTTCTGGAAAAAGGGGACTCTGTTTTCTAACGTGCTCAGTGCTGGGTAGCACTCACTCTTTAAATCAACAATTCATTCGTTGGGGACCGGCCCTTTGGCGATTGCAGCCTTCTCACCTGTGTAGCACCCATCTGCTCTGGGCCACGACTCCAAGTATCTGTAGCCAGTCACAATTCCAAGTATCAACATATCTAGCTTTAGTAACTTATTATTTCTGAAGATCAGTTCTGAGGTAACGTCCTTCAAAAGTCCACAGATGTTCCAGCTGAACAGGTGAAACAGAGAACTAAAACAGACAAGTGCCAACATAACAGGCTCTACCAATTTATCTAGCATAACTTGAATAGAAACAAAACAAACAACCTTTTTTATTTTCAGTAATAGGTGTACATAATTGTGTACAAAATCAAAATGTAAGCAAATGTGTACAAAATTCAAATTGTTCTTGTATAAAATTTCCAAGTAAAGTAATATTAAAACTTGAAGCCACCCAAGAAGAAATAAACTGCCTGCTAGCCACCGATTTCTTCTACTTCATGTCAACTTGTCTCCATCATTTGGAAAGATGAGACGAGCTGTCAGCATAAATCACAAACATTTTTCACTGTGATAATCATAACAGTATGCCAGTCTCCCAGAAACAGGCAACCAGGAGGAGAGGTAATTAAAATGTCAAAGCCAAGAAAAAACATTTTTCTGAGTTTACTTTAAGACATCCAACACCTGAGTTTGAAGCGGGGCCGGGGAAGGCCACTGTTTAAGGTGGCTGAGGTTGCTTTTTCTAGAGCATTTTAAATTAATGCTAAACATGGGTCTTGCCCACAAAAAGACAAACGTTCACATCAGTACATGTGACGAACTGCGATACTGTACACATTGAACTCCAATAGTCATCCTGGCCAAAAAACTGCGGGCAATGAAAAAACCCTAACGCTTAGCATCCTTTTCTCAGACTCCTGCATGTTCCACGTTAGCTTCATTAAGAAACAGTAAAAAATCTTTTTAACAGGTTAAAAGTAGTAAGTAGTAAAAGTAACTTTTTGTTACAGCACTGTGTTGTACTGGCAATTCATACAGTAACATAAACAAATATACCACAGTCGCCTTTAAGATCACTGGTTAAAATCAAGCAACTGAGGTATTTGGTGAATGATGGCGATGCCCCTGAACACTGTCCCAGGTCACATTGCACAACTGCAGAAGAATACCTTGAAAAGTAACACATAGGTTGCATTAAAAAAACCCCAAAATTATCTCAGTTTCAAGATATGCCATTGTAAAAAAAAAAAAAAAAAAAAAAATCCCACATGGCTGTTGATGGCTGTTGTGACACAGTGAATTAAGACGTAACTCTCTGATATAAAGGACTTACATTTCAATGATGGTTTAAATATTAAAATTTTACATTGGGATGGCAAGTCCTAAAAGTTGGGCCATATTAGTGATAAGTGAAAGGATGCTGCATGATATCTACAATCACAATTTTTGAAAATATACACTTCAGACTATAAAAAAAAAAATCAATAATTTTACAGAACAGTTTCTGTACAAAAGGTGGAAAAGCTTATTTCTTGCTCCAGAAATCCTTCCTCTTCTGAGCTCGTTCCAGTATCTGAGATGCAAGGGAGCTAGACGCTGCTGAGCGAGCAGATATCTGAGACAACCTGTCATCTGTGGTGAAAGAAACACAGGAAAAGGTAAATAGGAAGATTAAATACACTTATTAAGACACAGTTGACATTCAGGGCAGACTTTGAAAGTGCAAATATTTTTATGCCCTGTTGCACAATGGATGCTAAAATAGTGCTGCAATACACTTTAATTCTATTACGTGGGAGCTGACATGCTGGAGAAGAATCTCACTAGAAAGCTACCAGGATGCTAGGTAAGTTTAGAAAAGCTACATGATCAGCTCCTGACACACTTCAGGATGAGATCCCTATTGTCACCTGGGAACTGCCCAGTTCTCCAAGTCATCTTTACGTTTACTCTCCTTTGTCAGAAGCCTCAGAAATCATTCCTCTTGCCACTAAAGTCTGTATAGACCAGATTCTGGTAACAACATATTCATGAAAGCAACCCACTGCTCTAAGCAAAGCAGACAACCCTAGAGTAACATATGACTAAAATACCAGAACTTATGTTGTTGAAAGAGCCATTCTGAGCCAAAACCAGCTAGTGTGCCACAAGCTCTTAAAAGAAATGTCTCTTCTGAAGAAGACAGGAAGTTTAACACAAGGATAACAAGAAGCATGCTTTCAAAATGTGCTTGTGAAAGGTCTTCTTTTTGAAGACAGGGTCCACTTCACACCCAGAGAACTCTTAAAATTAATCATCCTGGACGCTGCTTCTCTGATAAAGCACAATTTTATACTTCTTTAACATCATTATTAAAACGTTGCTACAGCTCTGTCAAGATGCTCTCTATGAAAAATTACTTTAATTACAGCCATTCTCTTGCAATGGATTAAAAAGAACTTGATCACTACTTTCCAGCCCCATCCACCAACAAAAAAATCTAACAAAAATTTCCACAACTCAATCCTAACAGGTCCTGTACTTTGTCAGTGCTTCAATTAACTTTTCGGCAGCATTTCTAAATTCCTGAAATACAGTGATCCAAACAGCCCGTAACAGGCTCACACACTGTGTATAACAACTGTATTCCCATATATGAGAAAACTGCACTTCTGCAAACAGACATGACATTGGAGTAACTCCCAGGCTCGTATGTACATGAACAAATAGGGGCATATGAACTATCTGTGGGCTGGCACATTGCACCTGCTTCTGAGAGCTCACACATCATCACTCAGCTCATAAGAAAAAAAAGAAAGAGAAAAAGAAAGAGCAGCTACAGCATTTAATCTGTGTGCAGCAAGCTTGTGGGAAGCTGCAGAGTACTACAGGATTTTGCATAGTTTATGTAGACATACAGATGCTTGGCTAAGCCAGCTGCACAACCCACGTATTTTCCAGCCAACTGCAATGAGTAAAACAGAGAATCAGCCTCAACTTTGGTTAAAACCAAGGAGCAAACAAGCACAAGGGGTACAGAAAAAGGTTTTTGGTTGCTCTGGGGTATATCTATAAATAAACTGCCATCAGATATAAGCTTGCTCTGCCCATACTCTAAGCTGAACCAAACACAGGTGACTGCACAGCGGGACATGAAGCTCAACCTCAAACACCCTGGTAAGAAACAATGTACAGCAACTCAAGCTAATGAGGCTACAGTGCCTTTGGTCAACTCATATTACTGAGAGAATTTACTTGTGTCTGCCCACAACAGGGCCAAGAAGAGGCACCAGCAGGCTGTGCACTGGCTGCTCCCCCAGACTAACTTCACAGTAAACAGGAAAAAAGGTCAAAACAGCAATCAGAGTAATAGGATACCATACAGACCCCTAATACACTGAGCAGAGGAGCAGGTGTGAAAATTCAAGTCAGAAGAATCATTGTATGCTGTGTAACTGGTGCTGAAGTCTCACAAGCAAAATCTTTATCTTAAGATTTTTGGTACTTTTTAAGCTGCATCCCAAATTACTGCAGCTACAACCTGGACTGTGATCATTTTGCAGTCTGCTTCTGTTGCTATCAACACAAAGGCTTAAAAAAATGTGTGGGGAGCAAACAATTTTAGGTAGGGAACTGAGCACGCTGTATCAGACCACTGTGGTTTAATACGGTTATTTAATTTTCAGCCGCATTTAATGGCTTATTCATACTAGAATATACCTTCATATTCATACTTCAGATAACTAGGATGAAAATTTTCAAATTATTGTGATGACACAATGAAGTAATTATTCATACAAACATATAAGCCAGTATTATTTATTGCATTCAGAGACTTCCCACATTACTGCAAATGTTAAAATTAATCTAGGTAATATACACACGATATGCAACAATACTTTGGGACAAGAAATACCTTCATCATTATAGTTTCTTTCCTGAGGGGGTAACTGGAAAGACCTCATTTTTGGATTGCCGATGTTCCCTAGGACAAAAAATCAAAGGCACATTTTTGAATCATTTAAAATATTATCCTTTGTCTATTTTGATTTTACAACATTTTAAAATGTTACAACGCTATTTCCAAAACATGAATCTTATAAATAGCAAACACACCAAAAACTCCAGGAGACTCCTTTACTCAAAGCTGAGGTAAAATAAATTTATTCAACTGTACCCCTCTCAAGGCACCTATCTTTGGTAGATGATAAAAGTTACTTAGTGAACTGCACTGGAGGTGCAAAGTTAGAACATGGCATGGATTGTAACCTCTTTCCAAGGATATTCTCTGGATTTCACCATCCCACTTTACATGAAAACTACTTGTTCCATTCTAGAATGGCTATACTACTTTAGTTTAGCTAATCTTTATAACAAAAGGACCAAGAATTGTGGGACCTTAAGCAGCTATAGAAAGTCTTTCTGGAACGGAGACTTAAGCACATAAACTTTATTTTGACTACGGGTTGAAGGACTCTTTGTCAAATTTATGCTCCCAGTCCTCTAAACATTGTTTAAAAATCTTTGAAATGCTCCAGCACAAATTCCTCCTCAGCCAAGAAATGGCTTTTCTCTATATTCAATAAATCTTTTATAGATGGCTTTTTTGTTTCCATATCCTGCAGAAATAGTTAAGGAGCTTATCCCTCAGAAATCCACAACTCCTGCAAAACAATACCACCAAAGGTCCCCAGTTACACAGCACTGTTGGTAACTCTGGCTGGAAGAGTGTCAAAGCATCCAGTTGTAACCTAAAGATTAAAAATTACAACTGTTCATGCTAAACCAAATTATTCTCATAATGAATAAGTACTTAATAAATTTAGTAAGGCAAAATTAGACAACAGACCACTAGAATACAATGATATTAGTGGAATCTGAAACTAAAGTGGAGAGTTGTGCATATTTCCTCAGCAAGACTAAATAGACAGTAGAAAAGCTTTTGTTTAGAAATAACACATTCTTTGTAAAGTCTGTAAGGCAGCAAACTTAGCACTGTCTTGGCCTGAACGCTACACAGTAGCCATTTCCATCCTGTAGTACTCTAAGACAGCCAGTTAATACACAAAAGTCACCATTATGCTGGAATTCTGGATCTTTGAGAGTCCCTTGAATACGACGAGAGGGACTCCTGCAAGGCATCGAGCAGCTTTTGGCCAACTTCAGCACAGGAGGTGTAGAGGAACGCTCTTGATGGGCTGAAGCAAGAGGAACTTGCTCATCAGAAACACTGTTAGGAGGCCACTGATCCTGCCTAAGTGGCAGAGGATCCAAAGTTCCCAGCCCAGCAGGTGGAGAGGTAAGGTGTGAAACAGCTTCCACTTCCACAGCAGGCTAAAACACAATCAAAAGAGAAAAAAAACAAAACAAAACACAAAAACCCAACATCTCATATACAGCTTTCCAGTACAGATCCTCACATATGCAGCAAATACTGGCTTTACACTGTTACACCTCTCATGAGGGTATACTGGAAGAGGAAGTATTTCAAACTTGTGAGACAACTGAAAGAAAATCTATTCCTAATAACAAGTGTTTAACATGGTCTGAAAGTAATCTAGTCAGGTCAAATGAAAAGCTTATTTTCTTCACAGCAAAAAAACCCTGTGCTCTTAGATTTTAAACCTACACAACCAACTTCTCATGCAATTGTGTCTATTACAGAACTTACTCCAGAAGATGCATGCAGTGAAATGCCAGCGGTCTTTGTAAAACACAGACTGAGTACAACTTGACAAAAAACCCAAAATTTCAAGAGAAAGACAGTTAAACAACTCCTAGATGTTTCTATTTTTCTTTTAGTAACTGTGCAAGCTGGAAAATGAAAGAAGCACAAACATAACGGGAAAGGAAAATGAAACTATTAAGGCACATTCACCTATCTTGTACATAGGCAACCAACCTCTCCTTCTTAAAACTTCTTTCAAGTCAAGGAATCTGGAGCTGTGCCCTGTGTCACTGGAAAGCTACAGTAACATTAATGGGGAAATCAACAGATCCCAATGGCAGCTCTTTCTCTTTTTCTTTTTTTTTTTTTTCTCCTAAACAGATCCTGTGCATTTAGCAGAAAAAGCCAAAATGGAGCCCATCCAATCTCACTCCAGTAGTCTCAACTCCATTGCTTGATACCCCAAAACAGTGATTTATTCAGACATGGGCCTTTTTTAGTCACAGATGCTGAAAATTTTAGAATAGCAAACGACAACTCAAAAAACAGAATTATTAAATAAATTATTCACAATTACTTAAAAAGCACATTCCTAAACTGCATGATGGTAAGTCTCTTTTCTGGCTCACCTGTAAGGACCTTCTTTTTGAAGCTTCTCTCGCACCTCGCTTAGCTGAAGAAGGGTCTGTTCCTAAACCTCGTGTTCTCTGCTGTGAAGATGAAGACTTGAATTTAGGAGGAGACACTAGAACCGCACCTCCTATTGTAGTGGAGAAGATGAAAAATGCTTTATTACCTTAAATAACCTACTCAATTAATTCATACATGCTTTTTTTTTTTCTTTAGTTCCTGAAATACTGCTTTGCATTTAAAAGTTTTTACCAACAGCTGGGGTAGTGAGATCATGATGAGTCCTCTGAGCTCCACCAAGCGCTCTCAGCTTTGGAGTAGGAAGCCTGCCACCTGTCCTTGAGGATACGGAAGACGACTCTGATACAGCTGCAGGAGAATTCAACAGTAAGGCATTCTCACTGCAAAAAACGAGAAACGATTAAAGGATTAGCTAAGGACTCAGGAGTCTTGCACTCAAGATTTTTGTTTCTAATACATTCCCACAATGAAGCCTAAGGCAAGACAGTCAGGGCAATAAAACACCAATAGCCTGTAGCTAAAACATCTGCTTGCAACGGGGAGTCCTGGATTCCAGCCCCTGAGCCTCAGTTTCTGTATTTTATTTTACTTTTTATGTAACTGGATAAAACACAAATACATAAACAGTCTCAAGCTGCAAATTCAGTCTCCTTCTGCCCCAATAAACCTTGAATGTATTTCTGCACAGTAGCATAGACTAATAGGAGGGATGGAAGGAGTACTCACTCAGAAAAACTTTGAGCTGGTTGCCACCTTAGAGGTGGGAATGTGGGTTTGACTCTTTTCAGTCAATGTGGTGGAACTGAAACCAAGTATCCCACATTTATGTAACCACTCTAGCCCCCAGGTTGTTAAATAAATCAGCACTACCACTTCTGTCTCCTTCCTCCAGATGCATTTCAAACGGAGGTGGTGGCATACCCACACTCTGCAAGGAGCCTGATCCTATCAGTGCATGCTAGACACGCTCTGAGGACGTGTAGGCAAAGAAAACCCCATTTCTAGCTCTCAAGCAGGCTTAGACAATGCGCAAGCATTAAGCTGCTCTGCGTGGCCAAGTCCAGAGCAGATCTCAGCACACACACCACCACATTGACAGAAAATCTTCCATGTCAGTCAGAGACACATCTATGAACTAGATAATCTCCAGAATTAGATAGAAACTTAAGAAGGTTTTCAGGATGACGGTATTGAAAGCCTGCATTTAATTTCTGTTTGAATCTAGCACCTCAATCTTTCCTTGCCTGGGTTTTGCATACTGGATATTATCCCCAAAGTGACAACTGCAATTCCTTAGATTCACATTGCAACACCAAAGATAAAACCCAATGAGGAATACAAAATGCTTAGATGATATGGTAAAAAGAGCCAAAGTTATTCAGATTTAAGCATCTATCAAAGTAAAATACTGTTCTACCAAAAAAAAGTATGCAAAACTTGCACAGTAAAAAGCCAGAGACTTCTGTAACTAGATATAACTGGATCTTCCAACTGTCAAATACAGTTCTATGCCCTGTACTATGCATACACTGAATTGATCTCATTATTTCTGAACACCTCTCCCCTTTTTCCTTTTCAGTCCTCTTCAGTAACGTAATCACTAGTGATTACTGGATGCTAGTTATTTTTTTCTCCCAAGTCCTTTATCTTTGCCTGTGAATTTTTTTTAAGAAAAACAGATGCTTAAGCACAAGATTAACATGTATTCTACCATTTCAGTCCTATGAATCCTGCACTGTCAATTTGAAGCAAATTGCGAGCTTCAATTTTCACTACACTTGGCTACTGTACAATGAACAGTCTGTTCCGAGAGGCCCATACTGCAAATTTTTGGAAAAAAAACATTATGATTGTTCATGCTTCTACAAACTTCTGTTTTGCAAGTTAGAAATCCAGTATTCTTTATGACAGATCAATTTCCATCAAACAATTCAATGTCTTGAACTTTCTCATTTCTTATCATACTGTTAAAAATAAAAGTAGCGTCACACCAACTTAATACACTCTTAAGTTGACATACAAATTTTGGAGATGTTAGAGGAAAAAATTATATATATACACCACAAAAATGTTCAGTTTTACCTTTCAATTTTCTTATCTTCGTTGGCATCCTTATTGCTTTCTTCTAACTGCTGAGCTACAAGTGGGGCCTGTTCATCTTGCTTTTCTTCCTCTTCTGTTGCTTGCTGATTCTCCTTTTCTCCAGTACCTTCTTGTTCACCCCAAACTAAACGCCGTTTGACTGGAACAGTTAAAGCATCTGACATGTCTTTCTTCTCAGTGCTGTCCTGGTGTGGCTGTTCTATGGAGTCAGGTTGCTGCGGCATTTTGGGGCTTGGTGCAGTCTCTTTTTCAGAAACTCTAGGTAACAAAGAAAGCAGCGTTTCACACCATTGATTTGCATGATACGCACATGTCTGTGTAGAACACATTCATCCAGTTCAGCCCTTTGACAAAAGTACAGCTCACATATTAAAAAGTGGTACAGCTGACATGCTGAATGGTTACATTTCCACTGAAGTCTTAACTGATGTTTAAGCACAATCCATTTTCTAACTAGATTCTATGAAAACTCTTTCTGGATTACTGTTTCCAAAAATGTAATGTAAAATCAGGACTCTGTTTCCAATTTAAACAACAAGTTAGATTATCAGAAGTGCTAAAAAAATAACTAGTTCCATGCATAGGGAACTGACGGCACAGTTTTGAAAGCCAAGCAGTTTAGAAGACTGCTCTTTAGGCACAACTTCTGAAAGTCTTAAACTCTCAACTGCTCACACAAAACAAGGCAAAATAGCCCAGTGCACAAAAACACAATCAGTAAGAGGTTCTGCATTTCACAGGCAAAAAACTATACCAGTAAACCAAAAAATATACACCACACTTAATATCACACACTATAGTGTAATAAATACAAATACTCTTTTACATGTCATTCTCCAACCATTATTAGAGCTTCATTCACGCAAATGGGTAGATCTCTCCCACATGCACAAGTAGTGCACATACAGCAGCCTAAGTGGACTGCAGACAGAGGAATCCAAGGCACTGTTTTTAAATATCAGATCTGAGAGATGTCACAAATGGCTTTTTTTTTTTCCTCCTTGCTTCAGCAGTAGCTGTCTGTACATTTTACTAGACTACTCATTCTCGGTTTTCCTACCAAGGGATTTAATATCTACCAATTCTGATGGCCTTCAAAGAAAAGAGAAAATGGATGTACACCAGCCCAGTTCCTAAGTCTTCATTTCAGAACTAAACAGTGTCTAAGACTAATTAATCCTGACAAGAACACCAATAGCATCTGAGTAGGCAAAACATATTTCGTATCGTTCCAGGAGAGTACTACTTCAGTATGACTCAGTGTGAAATTCCTCCAGACTTGATGAGACTACAGTTACCACACTAAATAAGCATCTGTGGAGGATTGTAAAGGCATAACTTTCTCTTTTTTCAGAAGACTGGACTGTTCGTCAGTTTCAATTTTACCACAGATCAACTGATGTACCTGTGAAAAGGTAAATGCCCTCATCTGTTCTACAGAATTTACATATCACAGAATCTAAGAACAGTTCAGGTTGGAAAGGTCCTCGAAAGATGACCTAGTCCAACCTTTTGTGAGGAAAGGGAGCCTAGATGAGACTATTGAGCACCCTGTCCAATCGCATCTTGAACACAGTCAAACATCCAAGATCTCCCAGCTGTGCTAACATGCATTTGCATTTTGCTATGTTTCAAAACTGCTGAATAATAGGCAAGAATGATGACCTTACCCTGCAAGATCTAGTGCTCTGATATTGCTGCTGATGCCTTCTTCTGAACTGGAATTTGAGGACACATCCCAAAGACTGTTATTATCGGACAAGATCTGATTGAGATGGTATCGGGAGAAGTGTGTTCCCTCTACTCGTTGCCTGTAAGCCTTTGCTCTTTCTCGAAGTTCTCTCACCTGCACATCAAGATTTCAAAAATTGTCTGTTTAAAATTCACTAATAAGCTATATTGTTACAACATATTTGCATTAGCTAATGGCAGCTAAAGGAGAAAAGCAAGTTACTCATAATACAAGGCTGCCCACAGCACAAACTTTGCATGCTGCAGTAAATGCAAGAAAAGGGAAGCAAAAACAACAAAAGTGTATACTTAGTAAGCATGTTTGAGCCATGAAGCCAAAGCGAAATTGCCAATTACTCATTCAATGAGAACAAAAAGTTACACAGCAGCTACGATTAAGCTTAGTGCTGGATTCTAGTTTTTCCATCAGCGCTGAGACACAGTGCTCCAAATATTGAAACAGGAACTTAGATGAAACCAACCTCCATATACCACATGGAATTTAGGGTGTTTTGAGATGCCTAAGGAGAGGAATACAGAATTACTTTAAAGTTTCTTATTTTTCTCTCAACACTGTATTGTTATTATCACCCTTGTAACTGTATTTCAGTCTAAGTAAGAAATCAAATACTAAATACCTGTCAACGTAGCTCTATGCTGCCTCCCTGAGATTCAGACAAAAGCTGTAAAACAAATACATCAGCACTGGTACTTCACCAGTTTTTGCCAAGCTGAAGGAAATTAATTTAGATTTCTAAGACTTAATACCCAAAAATATATTCACCACATGCTAATTTATGATTATTTCAATTCAACAGATCTACATGCATGTGTAATACTGCGTTTGTATGCTATGAACACTGCAACTGTCTCTAGCCTCATTAATTCTATGTCAGTGAGGAGCTGATGATTACATGAGAACTGTTGGTGCTACTGTATGTAAGACATAATATCAAAATCATTCCTTATAGCCTATCAGTAACTGTAAGAATAAGATGTCAGGTTTAGTCTTAAAAAAAATAAAAGTGATAAGCCCTCTCTTTAGACATCATATTGCTGATTTTACACTATCATTTTAATGGTTAAAACTATTTCAACACTCACACTGTCTTGTGTCCTTCACCCAAGCACAATAAAAGTGCAGGAAGAAAAAGCAACAACAACACTTTTGTGTTTATATGATTAAAAATAACTTTGTGATATTGTTGTGTGAATTCCGGCTCACTAAAAATGTTTCACAGGAAATAAGTATTTTGTCAAAGAGCAGGAAAGTAATACTGACACTTCCTCTAGCACATTTTCATAGCTATTCTTATTTATTCTTCTCTCATGATAGACTCCTCATCATTCTTCCTGCAAGGAACAAGGTTAAGGGGGCCAAATTCTGCTAAACCCCCTAACAGAAACTGGATGCAGCAGATGGAAATCCACTTAGCCCACACCAGCTAACATCCCACAATTTGACCCACTAAACTCCCAAAGAATAGCCCATTAAAAAAATATACTTGTCATTTTAAGAGGAGAGTTTGAAGTCTGAGGTGCAAGTGATCTACTAGATTATTCACTTTAAGAGAAAGAAGGAAAAAATAATTATGATAGCCACAACAGAAGGAATATAAAACCAGAGCAAAAGGACACGGCAGGGGGAGGAAGAATACTATGTCTCCAGTGAATTGTGAAAAACTACAAAGGACAACCATCTCCGTCAGAGACTCAGCGGGCAGCATTATCTCAGCAGGGCACAGGCCCCAGGGAGTCCTCCTGTGATTATGAACTGCCCGCATTAATTTTTCAAAGCATAATTCAAAGAGATTTTTTCATTTGAATCAATTTTTTCATTGCTGAAAAGAAACCCTTAATAATATATTGTAGAGTAAAAGTCTAGGAGTAATTTCTATGGCTAAGGTCATATCAGGATTCTATGCCTGCTTGGCATAGAATGTCTTTGCCTGCTTGGGCTCAGAACTTCAGAAAGCCTGCTTTGGACCCAAAGTGCGGTCCCAGCTAAGGGGGAAACCAGACTGGGTCAGTCAGAGCTTATCATCTAATCACTTACGCTAAGCAAGAGATGTTCTGTAGGCACCTGTGGTAGGTATGAGTCTCAACAACCAACCAGAGGCAGAGGTTAGATACAGCTTTGCAAAACAGCTATCTTCATGTGAGTGAAAAATACTGGCAACAGGTATGGAATCATTTAGAAACCAAAAGGACTGTGGGGCCACCTACATTGTGAATGGCCAAAGTACCTTTGTTGCTTTATTATAAAACTGATGCGCTTGAAACTTTTTGCAAGTTATGCACACTTACATTAATCTGCTGTTAACATATTTCTCAAATGGATAGATTCTTTCTTATGTCTCAATCGTGAATGAAATATTTTATTCAATCCTACAATTTGAGCCATGCTAAATCCCGTTCTGTAGTTCTTCTAACAAAAATATTGATGGATACTAACAAAAAAAAATTAAAGCCTAGAATCAGGTCCATCAGGATTTTTATTCTTAAAACAAAGGTTTTAAGAATTAACTTGGGTTTTCTTCCAACCTGTCCTGAAGACTGGAAAAATCCAAGCTTTAACCTTGCTCTTTGCTCTCACCACAACCACAAAAAGCTTCTTTTTAAGAATTATAACCCTCAGTGATACCTATGGAAATATTAACAGGACAATGGCAAATTAAAAAAACTCCATATAGGAAAAAATCCCACACAGTAACACATTTACACAATGTACATATTATTCTTTGTCTACTAGCAAAACTAGTTTGATATGCTGTACTGGTTTTGGCTGGCATAGAGTTGAATTTCTTTATAGTAGGTTCCTGTGGTGCTGTGTTTTGAATTTGTGCTGAAAACAGAGTTGATAACAACGGGATGTTTTAGCTATTGCTGAATGGTGCTTACACAGCATCAAGAATTTTTCTGTTTCTCACGCTGCCCCACCAGTGAGTAGGCTGGGGGTGCACATGATGCTAGGAGGGGCTACAGCCAGGACAGCTGATTCCAACTGGCCAAAGGAATATTCCATACCGTATGACATCGTGCTCAGCAATAAAAGCTGAAGGAAGAAGGAGGAAGGAGGGACGTTTGGAGATATGGCATTTGTCTTCCCAAGTAACTGTTACACTGTTACTGTTTCCTGGAGATGGCTGCACACATGCCTGCCAGTGGGAAGCAGTGAATGGATTCCTTGTTTTGCTTTGCTTCTGCAGACAGCTTTTGCTTTACCTATTAAGCTGCCCTTATCTCAACCCACGCATTTTCTCATTTTTAGCCTTCCAATTCTCTCCTCCATCTCACTGAGGGGGAATGAACGAGTGGCTGTTTGGGGCGCAGCTGCCTACTGGGGTTAAATCACAATATATGCTCACAGGCACGTGATTGATTTAAAGTCTAACAGAGAGAGGAGAAATTCAGGTAATTCCAACCATAAAAGTCTCTTCCATATGAACTCATACTAGGATCTAATGTAGTTATGCGTACATAAAAATGCGTATTCAATCATAGAATCACAGAATCTTCTAGGCTGGAAGGGACCTTCAAGATCATCTTGTCCAATCATCAACCTAACTCTGACAAAAACACCCACACAACAAACAAAATGCAACACCATCACTAAACCATGTCTCCCAGCACCATGTCAACCTGTCTTTTGA
>JAOXNO010000001.1:37918277-37935202 GCA_028565335.1 Limnodromus scolopaceus
GCCGCCGGGCCGGCCCGCCTCGGCCCGCCTCGCCAGGCGCCTGCGCGGCAGCCGCCCCAGCGGGGGCGGGGAGCGCGGCCGCTTCCCCTCAGGGCTCTGCGTTCGGGGGCCATGTTGGCTGGGGGTGGCCGCCACCTCCCGTCAGGACGCTGCCCTGGGGGGCCGTGTTGGCCGGGTGCGGCCGGCGTGTTACTCCTATTGAAGGCCTTTTCCTCGGCCTAACGCCGCTATATCGCCGTTATCTGGGCAAGGACGACGGGGAGGCGTGAGAGCCCACTAGCCTGTTGATAGTGCAGGGCACCTGGTGCTAACGCAGTGCAAGGACGGGAATATTGGACACCTGGTTAAAACAAATCACGTGCCCAATGCTCGCAGCGTTAACGTTGGTAGAAAAGTAGTGTTTAAAGAAGGAAAAACAAGTTCCCTTACCTTTCTGCAGCCTGTGCGGTGGCATGCCAGCAGCTGATCTGCTTTGGCCACCTCGCCCGACCTCGCCGCGTGGTCAGGAGATCCTAATCCACCTTCTTGTTCGGATCTTCCCTCAGGGCTTGCCGGCTTGATGGCCTTCCCACTGCTGATCTCCATCCTGACTCTCCTTGACTCTTACCAAATTGAAAAGGACTGAGAGGATGGTGAAAAAAACGGGGCAAGATAAATATCCTAAACAAAATGTCTTGGGGTATCTGTGCTCCCTCTGCCCATGGGGGCTGACCCTCCCCGTCTCCCTTCTTAGTAGGGCTGGTTGCTGGTCCCTAATGCCTCTCGTGCACCATAAGCTTCTTGAGCCAGGGGTTTGTCACCTCTGTGCTGGCAAAGCACCTGCCAGACGTGGAAGGAATGATTCGGCGCCAGTTCCACTGGCTTAGGCAGAATTTAGGTCCAGTCGGACTCTGTTTAAAAGGTAAGCAGCAGGTTTTTTTACCAGCGATGCGAGGGAGGAGAGAGCACCTATCTGCAATGAAAGGCTTGCTAGCAAAGTTAAGATGTTCTTCTGCTATGTAAACAGCAAGGGAATAAAAAGGGGGAAATGTGCTGCTTTGATAGTGTTGCCAAGTTTCACACATCCTTATATGAATTTCAAGATCAAGACAATAATTTTGTTATAATTTGCTTACTGAGTACACTTGAAACTGCTAGGTCCACCAGATAAAGTAGTTTGTTTTGTTATTCCAGTGGTTTATTTTGTAATATCCAATCAGGTCTAGTTCAGTACATTTTCTAAAGTAATGCGTGAACTTGTTACAGAATGTGACAAGCCAGCTGGCAAACTCCTTGTTCAAAATGCAGATTCCAGGTTTGCCAGGAATCTCTCCTCTTTGATATGTATGGAAACAAGGCCAAACATAGTTTCAGTATGTTTTTAGGGTGTTTTCCAATTAACCAAATTAAAATAATGCATTTATAGATAGTTTGGGGCTGTCTGGATCCGGAGATGAGTTTGATTCTTTAATGCAGAAACATGACACCACACCATCCAGAAATGCAAGATATTGTATTTCTTAATAATGTATTTCCATTTTTTTTAGGATAAAGGAAAATAAATTATCCTGAAACAGTGAAATTCACATTCCTCTATGCGCACTGATTGATTTAAATTGCATTTTAAATTTCCTTATAGCTAAGAGGCAGGAATAGCTGATGTGGATGAAGCACTTTGGTAAATACACCAACCGCTGAGCTGCTAGGACCTTTACCTCATGCTCTTTATTACTTCTGATGTATACTAGCTACTTCAAGTTCAATGTATTTACATCACTGAACACACAGTTATTCAAGGTAATATGATGTAAAAATGCTAAAATGCTTAGACTGGTAATAATATTTTCGTATGAGTGCTGAATAAATAACAAAATCCTAAAAATGGATCCATGTGTAGAAAAGAAGGAAAAGATTGTTTCCAGTTTTCTGGAAAATAAACTAGCTGGGACATTTTGATTACAAACGTGCATCCCTTGGTAGCTGGTCTGTATTATTTATTGGATCCCACTATTGAAAAAAATAAGCATTTAAAGCTTGTGTTGCTATATAACACATTTAAATAGCTTCGAGTTCAAGTCACTTCACATTTCTGTGATGCTTGAGAAGCTGACCGTCTTCCACCTTTATTTCCTATAAAGCAAATATAAGTATTTTATTTTGCCTTACTGATATTTACTCCAGGTTTATATCTTCTTGTTGCTGTTCTTCAAATGAATCAACAAATGTGGTTTCTCTTGCTAAACGACATATGAAAATTCTTTTTATTTTTTATGCGTATAACTTCAAATGGATAATTTGTGACCCATGTATTTTTCTTTTCATATAATTTCATGCCTGTTAGTGCCACTACATCTAGCTGCATATCCTGACACCCTTATCTTTGACCTTCTCTGCCTCATGGCCCCAGCCCTATTGAGTCCTGACTTCAAGTACTTGATGAAGTTAGATTTTCCCCCAGCACCTTTCACTTGAACATCAGCCTGTGAATAGCTAAGTCTGTTACATCTAACTGGGGACCTTTTTATGACCCGTTTCTCACGCTGGTTGTAAACTTGTGTACCACAGGCAACCCTGCCTTAAAGAGTCAGTAACCTAAAGTCTCATCTCTTTTCTTTTTCTGTAACATTGGATGGTCTCTCCTGCCAAAACTTAAAGCATGATGTACCAGCAAAGCTTCCTCCAGCCAAAGAAGGCTAGACACAGCTTGCCGTGGAGCCTGTCAGCTCCACTCCATGTGTCAGCCTGGGGGAATCAAATGAGAGCAATGAAACGTGTTTTCTACCTCCAGAGTCTGTAGCCTCTGGCACCTACTGGTACAGGAGCAAAGGAGGAGCAGTAGCACAGCTGGCCTGGCTCAACTCCCAGGGTTTTACTCTTAATAGCAAATGTTTCTCGTGCAAACTTGTTCCAGCTTATTTTACAACTCATTTAGAAACTGCAGTGTTAAAACTACTTTAATTTTAGTACTCATTTCAATCCCTTTTTCGAGTTACAGAGCTGATCCAGCAGTCATTAAAGGGCAGCATTCTGTTGCTTACAGGGATCTGAATTCAAAGATATCCTGGCTTCATGCCTCAGTAGTGATTCTTGAGCTTGGCAAAAGCATTAACTGTTACCATCTTAAACTAGTCTGTCCCTCTGATACAATTTAATTCTTAATTGCAGAGAAGCTGATGTAGTTCATCTTTCTAACCATAAAAGAGGTCATAAAATTAACACGAAATGTGGATAGACAGGTCCAACTCCCAGCACACAATCCACTTTTTTGTGCATTGTGCACTGTCTCTTAGGGCGAAACACCAGCAAAAGTGACTGCTGCCTTTGAGGACTTCAGCTTTTACCCACCCAAGGCCAAATACTGCAGAGCTTTCCATAACCATGGGCTGTCAGCCTCAGTGGAAACTCAGGGCAATCTTGGAACTCTGAAGTGTCTCAGATCAGACCACTTTTGAAATCAGCATCCTTGGCCTTCTTGTCATTCCTCCCTCTCTAAAGTGAAAATAATAAGAGATTCCTAAACATAGTTTGGTATCTGCTGATCACAAGTGTATTTTGGTTATAAAAGCATAAGATACTTTTCAAAAAGCAGAGAATTCAAGTTCAGAAACAGAACAAAGTATCTCAAATGTGTGAAGCTGATGCAAGGACGACAGCAGCTAACTTCATTTCTTGCATTAGAAAAAAAAGGAAAGTAGGGGAGCATGTGTCATTTTGATCTAATTTTGATCTAATGTTTGCCTGGAGAGCACAGTGAAGCCACAGCTGCTCATCCTTTAGCAAGAAGCGTACACCCAACTTGTAGCTATAAGCAGTAGTGATCTCCGTTTCTGTAGGAAGCACAGGGCACTACTTTGTGATATGTGTGTGACTCTACACGCTCATTCATTGCCAGTCTATGTGACTGTTCATAAGGTAGAAATAATCCCGTTTCTGTTTTTAAAGGTAAGATTTACACACTGCAACAGCAAAATTGTGCAACACTGGCATAAATAATCTGTTCTGACAACCCCTGGGGGAGTAGCTCCTGTTGGCAGGATGTGTGTAATCCCGGGATGGTCTGATGCGTTGGTAACTGCACCGTAACAATGGAAACATGAGCTTGGCCTGGGGTATCTCCCGGCTCGGGTGTGCGGGCTCAGCTGTGTTGGCAAGGTAATGCAGTTCAACTTCAAAAGGGAAGGAGAAAAGGCTAATAGTCGCTATAAAGGGCCATCTGCTAGACGGCCAAAACTCTCTATGATGTATCAAGAAAAGGTTTTGTAAGAGACACGCAGCACTTTCTGTTAAATTAAACTTTTTTCATTTTTCTTTTTATTTCTTACTTTGCATGCCGTCTGTAACAATAATCTGCTGTCACACTTGGGGCTATGTATACATACATCAATAACAAATCACACCTCTGTGATGCTGACTTTAACAGACACATAGCTGTTTAGAAGGGAAGGCTCATTAAGGGAGTGGGAATTAGCCACAGTCAGAAGAAGATTGTCCTTTAATTTTCAGAATCCAAACATGAGCAGCTTTCTCCCCTGTCACTCCTGGCAGTGTCCTTCAGGAGGTGGACAGACAGAAGCCTGTTTCAACAGCCCTGTAGGTCAGAGTGAAAACGTTCAAGCAAGTTCAGGTTTTGTATGTCTAGGTCAACACCGAGGCAGATTTTTTTCATCTGGCAATGTTGAGGTAAAGGAACCTGTAAAAACTGTTCTTGCTCTGGTAATAATGATCTGTCAGTGCAGTTTGCCACAGTGTCTCTCATCTATGCTGATGTCTGTATCTTAACTGTTTTCTATAAAAATATGGTGATACAACAGAGTCTTGTTTTGAAAAAAAGGTGTGTAAAACTGCTGTGGTTTATAGTACAAATATTGAAAGAGACATTATTAATAGCTTGAAAAACACTGTACCAGTAGCTCTAACAGTGTGGAAGACAGACCGGGAAGGGGACAATAAGATCAAAAGGGAAACAACTTTGGCACCCAGCTGCAGGAAAAGCCATTAGTGGCATTTGCATAGATCATATATTCCCTCTCATTATCAGGAACTCATTTGCTGTAGATACCAGGAGTAGCTGGGTCCAGACAGATAGGTTTTTACCCCCTTTCTCCCTTACCGGTGGGATCTGGAGAAGAAGCTGCATATTCTCTGGAGTACACATCTGGCCTTTGCCAGTTTCTTGGGTCACCACAGCAGTTTATGGTGATGGCTTTTTGTCACGGAGGGGCACAGAATTATTTTTACGAAGTGGTATTAGTATTCAAGATTCTGAGTCATAACAACTTTTTTACCTGCCATTTTATCCATTAACCCTCCAGTAACTGCAATGCAAATGTTCTTGTTCTTTTTCTTTTCACGTTTTGTTAAACAAAATCTCAGCAGATGGCAAGCCTTCACTGGTACAGCTCGATAATATACCTATACTAAACACAGACCAGACTTTGATTCTTCATCCTTTTTCAATGGGAGCCTCTTCCCTCCTGACTCATGTCAGCCCACATGATTAAGAATAATGCTCCAGAGGAGTTATGTATACAAACCTACATTTACCCACAAACTGCAAAAATTGTTAGATGTTACTGTGTCAGCTACATTGTGTCTAGGAAAACTAGATTTGATGCACACAATTACTTGACTAGCTGCAGTGCCTTCTAATAAGGTGATTTGAAGGCACTGATTATAGTAGTGTTTCAGACAGGATCCCAAATTGTGTTCATGAGAAAAATCCTCAAGTATCTATACTTTGCAGCCAGGTGTAGGACCTGCTGTCACTAACAGTGGCCACCACCACTGCTGCTTCTGGTGTCCCTGCCAGTGGTGGTACCTGGCTTTAAAAGTTTGTGAAAAACAGATTTAGAAACTTGTCTCCCCTCAAAGAGTGCCAGTAAGTATAGTAAGCAGGACAACTGGGTGAGCCCTGCACTAGCTGTCCTCTGTAGATGGCTCAACACAAATCTGCAAGTAGGCAGGATCTCTTAGTCCTGGATTACTGCCAGACTGAATAGCTCCTTGTTCTGCACTGGCTACACATAACAGCTGATATAAATATGTCTCTTAACTGTATTTAGGTGTTGCAAGGAATCTCTTTTACTGTATATGTGGTTCTGGTGGGCTGTTCACAAGGACAAGAGCTTCTGAACCCTCTGGGTAAGCCTTCACTTACTGCAGCTCAGCTTTTCAGTTGGAATTACGTTCCAAAATACACAAGAATGTTTTAGGGCACTGAATACTGCACCAAAACACTGCAGCCTTATGGTGCAAAGTGTCACAGGCATGTGATTTGAAAATGCTAAGAAGATGTTCCCGTCTATATTGGTTTGAGTATATTCTGTCCATACCACACCATTTTTTTTCCAGACCAGATATTAACACTTCTCCTCAGACAATATAAAGCCAGTATAAATACCACATTGGCTACTATGGATTATTCACCAGAAGTGCCATCATGTGCTTCTGCCCCACCCATTTGGGCTGATAGGTCATCCACTGCCACACAATAAAATCTTAATGGTCTTGTCAGCATGTCCTTACTAAAAGCAAGGTTCTTAATTGTCTCAGCCTCTCTTCTGTCTAGCATACATATGAACACAAAGAAATCTAATATTTACCAGTGCAGCTGTTTCCTACCTCCTTCCCTGTCTGCAGCCGCATGGGACACCATTCTAATAGACTTTCGTGTAAACAGCGGTTGGCAAAAATCCTGAAGTCCCTTCTAAGGCAGATATGACATCACTGTGACAGACGTATCTCGAGTTTCTTCAGAAAATTATTTCCTCCAGATAATGCCCAACAGAGAAACTGAGCAAGCTGAGGGTGTTCCTGGATGGCCTCATCCATCTCTGGCTGAAGATAGCATCAGTCTTTGGGTCGGCTGCGTTGGGAGGCAGGCGTGAAGCTACAGGCTGAGCCTGACCCTGGTCTTGGTGGTCCTGGGGAGAGGCGCGGTGGTCCCTGCTGCACTTTGTGGACTTGCTTAGTGGGATTTGCTGAACATAAGACTTGTGTAGTTGATGCTGACTCTGCACTGTCTCAGCTAAAGGAAAGCCACTGCATGGGGATGGGCTGAGGCCAGGCATGGGCATGGCAGGAGCTGTGGTCCCAGCTGGAAGCAGCTCCCCATGGCACTGTGTGGGGATCTCTCCCCACGGACACCAGTGGAAAGGGACCATCCTTGGCTGCACTGACTCTGCATTGTCCCCAAGCCCTGGCAGCCAGACCTCCTGGTGGGGGGATGCTCTCAGGGCCTTTACGAAATAGGTGCAGTGGGCCTTGCTGTATTTGCAGCTGGTCTGCGCAAACAGCAATGCTTTCTAGTATTTTCTTTCAATCTGTAGCAAAATCTAAAGTTCCCAATATTGTTGGAAAGGAAAATGTCACCCAACCAGCAATCTGGTCCTTATCGCAGCTGCTCAGTTTCAGTGCCCAAAAGTCAAGTTTCAATCAATTTAGTCTTGGATGCCTTTTTAGTTTCAGATAAACCAGAGCCTTCAGTACTTAACAGCTTTTAGAAAATTTACGCAATTAAATATGATATGTTGGATTCATTTCAAAATACCTGACTTGCAGTGGTACACTTCCAAAGATAATTTCATTAGGTTTTTTCGTTCCATGACACTACCTGGAACAAAATCCTGCAATTTCCTTCTCATAAGTAGCTCCCACTGAAGTCAGTGGAGCGGCCTTAGAGGTACAGTCTGCTCAAGGTATCTCTTTTCTTTCCACAGACCGGATTAACTGCTTTGCAGGCCAGATCTAGTCATAAGGTCATTGGCTGATCATCTCTGCTAAGACATCTAAAAAGGATTATGTATTATAAACTTTTCTGTTCTAGTCAGTGTCTTGAACTTGGCCTGTGTGAGCAGTGGCTTGATGTAATTCCTGGGAGCAGTCTGTATTTGTGAATTCTGGCAAAGCTTTTTCTCAAGTAAATAGCCTGTTCCAGGTAAAGCCTGAATAAATTTTGTGGGTTTTTTAATCTGAAATCTGGAATGGCAGCAAAAAGGTTTTGTGACCAAAACATATACCTCCCCACCTGCAGATGTTCTGGGTCTTACCGTCATCAGTTGGAGCGAGCTGTCAAAATTCAGCCATCAAAAAAACAGCCACCCTGTTCTGAAGAAAGGGATGGTGAAAGCATTAAAGTAAATAGCGATATCACAGTGAGTTAAAACCAACAGTGGTGGTTCTTAACTGTTTTTAAAGTTAGTTCAGGCAGGTGTTCCACCTCCCTAATGTAAGGGAGTTGAAATGCTCTCACAGAACAAAGCATTTTTTCATCATCCCCACCAGGATGTAAAAGTTGCAGGAAAGAAACCATGTGAGAGTAGGTGGGCTTTTAAATATAAACTATAAATGGAAATGCGTAGGAAAAAACTCATTCTTTTGGCTGTCTTGTGCTGGAAGCTTCCATTTGGTTTTGGATTTGCATATACAGAAAAGTAGGGTTAACATTTTCTGAATATCCCATTGGTCCTTTTTTTTTTTTTTTTTTTAAATGTTTGAATACCTTTGAATACCTCCCTGACTGCACAGTCTCCATTGTAGCAGCATGGCAAGGATAGGCTATTTGGACAGGCTATTTCTAATTAACACCCATTTGCAAAACTGCTGGGGCCACGAAGGCAAGCAGAAAACTCTATCACGCCTTGTATTTAGAGAAAAGTATCCAGGGCTCCAGGGCAAAGCATTGCTAAACAGTAGTAAATACTTAGCTATGTATCCACATGTAGCCTCCGGTGTGGCATTAACCTCCCATGGAGTATTTTCTCTGGTGCATACAAATACTATGTGGAAATAATTGGAAGTTAAATATTTCATATGCAATCACCTGATGAAAAAAGTCTAAATTTTCCAATTGAAAAGCTTCAAATTTTCCAAAAGCTTTACTTCTTTTGTTGAGGAAAAATTAAATAGAAGAGTCTCAGTCTGGTCTGGTTTTATCAGAAATTAGATTTTGTGGAAATAATATCAGAAAGAACTTTGAAAATCATTGGACATGTTAATTGAATAGTAGCAACAGGATCCAAGAAGGCAATCCAGCTTGATTGCATTATCACAGCTGGTGTATTCACCGTGCTTGAGAAAATGGGTATTTTTGGTTTGCTCTCCATTTTGGGTCTCTCCTTTAAGCATGGGTCACGCTGGCAGTTTCTGTGAAGTTGTTGCAATTTCAAATTTAGAAAAATTATTTGACAATTAATGTTTGATATTTTTTTCTGCTCACAGCATTCTCTCCCTCCCAAACATAGTCATCTTCAAATAAACAATTTGCTGTTAAGAAGATGTTATGTTGGTTGCTGTCATAACATGCTGCATCTGTCCTTATTTTAACTTGAAAATGTAAGTCTAATGCAGCAGCTCTTCCAAGTGATTTTCCTCCTAATCTTTTCATATCTGCACCATCTCCACCCCTGACACTCACTGAACACTGAAAGCGTGGTATTAAGACAGCTTGAAGAAGACATATTTCTCACATTTCTTCTGTCTATACAATATTTAATCCTCAATGAATGATGCCTTTCTAATCCATTTTTTACATGTATTGAGAACCATGGCTCATCTCTCAGACGTTCTTCTCATTGTGTTTTGAGTTGGATTATTCAAGAAGCACTGATGAAATGCCTAAAAGCCTTTATTGGCATAGTACCACTTCTATTAGACTCAGAAGTTGTATTTGCTTCTTGGCACTTTGGCTAATCCCAGTGGCAGAAAGGCTTGCTGGAAGAAGGATGCACAGCAGAAAGAGAGACCGAAGACCACACATGACACAGGGAGCAGGACCAACTACTGAGGTGCTGAACTAAAGGTTAACAGTATTCCAGTATTAGTTTAAAACTAATCTGATGGTTTCCAGAAAGGAGTGACTGAGGCACCATATTTTTCTGTCCACCTGGGGAGTGACGTGTGAAGCAGCTCAGGGTTTCAGCTTCCTACCTCCTACCAGGGCAAGTCAAATCTTCGTGCTCTGAATGGAGATAATGCACGATTTTATGTGACGACGGTTTCTCTGAAGACTTGAGTGCAGACTTTCTCTTTAGTCCTGGCCTGAATCCATTAAACTGCACATGAATGCACAATACTCGAAATTTTCCACTGCAATCTATTCATTAAAACTGCAGTCTGTTCTGTGGCTTGCTTAGTGCAGAAAGATTGAAGTCAACAATTTCTTCTGTTGTGTTTTGGTCAATAAATCTGCTGGTCCAGATTCCTTCCTGGTACAACTCCAATGCTGCAATGTGGATAGATGTTGTCTTTTTCCTCCCTCCCTGGATTAAAATGTACAACCAAAAAGATGAGAAATCTTCAAAAGTCTTTGCTTAAGTGAGGCTGAAAATGTCACTAAACAAAGACAAATGGAGGAATTTTAATTTGAAATTTACTGCAGGTTTGCTGACAACTGCTTGTTAAGCCGATCTATTCCGGATTAAGTTTAGACAATAATTATAAATCGAAGTGAAATACAATATCAGTTAAATAAAGCTATTTATAAACATTTATTTTTTTAAGATATGCCTTTTGGAGCTTCCAGGCAATGGATGCACTGTTGACAACTGTGTGATGACTTGGGCAGATGAAAAAGTGGCAATGAGTGAGAACTGCCCGAGTGAAGCACTTCTTTATTCTGCTGTTTTATGACTGCATTGCCTCTGGCTTCAAGACCCAGGCAGAGGCCAGCTGGAGTGGGCAGGCAAATTTACAGATGTTAACACTTGCCTTTGGCATTTTCTTTCACTGAAGTGTGGAATATCATCTGCAGTCTTCTAAGGTGAAGTTCACTGATGTGCAGTTTGGAGGTGAAAGACAAAACTCACCTGAGCATCTAGGGTACAGATTAATAACCTAGGACATTGTGCTTTATCACTGGAAAGTATACTCTGATTATTATTGTTTTTCATGAAGAGATGTGAAAACCCCCATCTGCGTTACCGTTGGGAAGCGGCACGGTAGGACTGTCACCACTAGGTGGCACGAACCTGATGCAGCAGAAAACACGTCTGAAAAAATGCTGAAACACTTAATGCTTTGCTGAACAGCTGCCATCCAGTAAGTGAAAAGACTATCATACCACCACGCTGGCCATCAGCGCAGGACTCCTCTGGAAACTCTACTTCATTCTGGTTTGCACAACAGTCTTCTTGATAACAGGGGAAGGAGGATGTGTTTGGAACAAAACCGCTGGGTTGCCTCCTCCCCCTGCGCAAAATGAAAATCAATTGCTAATAATAAGTTTTTTCTATATTTCTGCTATTCAAAGCACACACTTTTCTTTTTCCTTGGAGCTACAGTGATGTGGACAGCTAGGACCGCATCATAAAATTGAGGCTGGCTGGCTGCCAGCGCTGTCCCATTCCCTCTGGCCATGGCCATGCAGCTCATCCCACTTGCTTTTAGACCTCAAGGTTGTAAATTGAAGTGTCTCAGCACTGCTTCGCCTCCAGGCACTGACACTGCACTGCAGGTCTGGGGAGAGCTGTTGTCACAGTGTCCTCTGAGTGGGATGTCAATCTGCAAGCCTTGCATAGCTCTCCAAGTAGGTATTAGAGATCCCAAAATACTTCTGGTTAAAGCAAGTGATCCTCAAGATTTCTTTACAGATAGGCACTCTAATATACTGTTGATTTTTTATTCAGATTTGCTAATACCTAATCTGTTAAGTAAGCAGCATTTCTAGTTAATTATGATAATTGATCTCAAAATACAGGAAAGCTGGCTTCCCTGTTCATGACAAAGAAGACTGAGAGCTACAGAAATATGTTCTGGTTAGGCTTACAACTCTTGGTTAAGCTTTTGTAATGATATTTTATTTCTATAGCATCATAGGTGTGGAAAGGACTTTCAAGAGAGAGAATATGTCCTTTATATCTGGTATCATACATGCAGAAGGCACACAAAATAAAGAAAATAGAAGGTCCTTGTACTAAAGCACCTATACTTTAAATGAGATTAAGTGCAGGATAAGATGACAATAAACAAAGGGCTGGATGAAAGGCTGGCAATGGTGAACAGACTTAATAACATGACCATATCTTATTTCCTCCTCAGATTTTTTTTTAATACAGTAAATTTATTGTAATAGGATTTCTGGACAGTATCCACTTTGAAAGCCTGCGCAGAGGTTAGCAATAGAAGGTTGGCTGAAAAATAATTGAGGCATGTCAAAGGATTTTAAAGGAGTCTGAGGTTGCAGGAAACGAAAGATCAGAGACTATTTCTTTAAACATACTTTTAACAATTCCTGTTTCTTATACAGACAGCATGTTTTAATACATGACTCTTGTATAACTTCCTGAGCCATTTGTGTCAAATGTGAGTTTGGTCAGGTTTCCTGGAAGTGTGATGCTACACTTAGACACTACGGTGGCGGAGGTTATACACATGAAGCCAGGCAGAAACTGCTTGCAGGGGTAAGAAAGAGTTTCCTCACAGGAAACATCATTTTTGGCAGAAAACAAAGAAAGTCCTCAATTTTTGCCAATGAGTTAAAAAAGGGGGGAAAGTGTTCTTTTTTATATAACATGGAGGAAAGCAAAGTATTTCTGAGAAAATTTGCCAAAACCTGATTTTTCAGCACAAATTTCAGTCAATGATTCCAAAACATTTCTAAAACAAGTATGTGAATTCTTGCACTGTGAGTCCCTTGCCTGAGAAGGACTGCAATTTACTTGAGCATGTCAATTATATGCAATTTATCTACAGATTTATTGTAGACAGCACTTAGAAACACGTGATTGATAGTAGCCACAGAAGCCCTGAAGCTTGAAGCTTGCAGAGGGGCAGGAGCTTGGTCGAGGTCTTTGCTTGGAGGGATCTTTCCACTCAGGCAGAGATGCTTCATCATCCTTTTCCCCTGTTCCACAGAGCCAGAACTTGGTCACCAAAGCTGCTGCAGCCCCACAGCACTTACAGGGTCACAGCCAATGCAGAGGAACAGCCCAGGGAGCAAACCTTGAAACAACACCTGCAAGAGCAAAGAGCATGTTATGGTTTGAGGAACCCACAACAATTTATTGTCATTTAGACAATTATTCTCTCACCCGATGACCCCTCCCCACCCGGGAAGGGGAATTGGGAAAAAACAAGGAAACCCAAGGGTTGAAATATAAACATTTAATAGAGTAAGACTAGATGATTAACATTAATAATACTAAAGAACCAATCTTGATCCCAATACCTATATAAAATATGTAAGGATTATACTCAGCCCATTCTACCAGCAGGAAGCTGTGCACTCCCAGCAGTGGACAGCAAATGTCAGACACTGCGAGCGCTACAGCTTCGGGAGGAAGGGAAGGGCTCAGGGGTCCAGCATCAGGGCAAGAAGTTCTCAAGATCACAGCCATCACAGGAGAGAGAGCACTTCTCAGCAAAGTTTCTAATATATAGTGAATACCTTCATGGTATGAAATAATCCTGTTGGCCAGCTTGGGTCAAGTGCCCGAGTCTCACTCCTCTTCACTCCTGCACCTGGCCAGGCTCGAAAACACTGAGACCTTGAAACCCACATACCATAGCTGGCTATAAAGTAAATATTTTCATTAATTCAGACACCAGAGTCTTCTAAAAGTGTGGTTTTCCAAGCACTGGAAGATAAATTGGTCCTGTGTTGCTCAGACCAGGACAGGGTGAATTACTGTGACTCAGTATTCGCCAAATGAAAACAGAAGGAGCCTACCAGCTCTCATCAGTGACGTATGATCGAAACTCTGCAAATTCAAAACATCCAGTTTTCACATTCTTCCTTTCTAAAGAGAGGCTGGAATTTGGGCTGTTACGCAGGCAATCAGTGTATGCTGTTTCAGAGGCCAAAAGAGTCAGGGAGAGGCACTCATTGTTACAGTTAGAGCCTGCAAAGCTCGGCCCTGGGCTGCCTCATAAAAATCTGGTTTGCCCCTTTCCTTCACATGCCCCAGCCCAGAGTGCAAAAAGATACAGCATTTCTTTTCTGCACGGCTTTCCTGAGCAAAACAGCTCATTTGTTAGTGATGGGCCTGTCTCATTTGGATCTGTCTTACAATCAAAGGAACTACGTTTGACTAAATCTTCCTGGGAGAATCTCCCAGCTTATTAGATCTTTTTCTCTACTGTCCATTCCTTCTAAAAATGTATCTGGAGATCAGCAACTGGAAATCTGGTATCCTAGAAGCGGCACTTGAATTATTAGTATTTTATTTTCCTGAAGGGAAGTGTTTTCTTCTGTCAAAACATTGCATGATAGTGCTGTCTGAGGTGCTACACAAAACATCTGTGCTCATTTCCATTAACTGCTAGCGCGCTGGATCAATATTCAAATGCGGTGATTTGTTCCGTGTGATACCACCAAGCATCTAAAAACTGTCTCTAAAAACTGGGTGGTTAATGTGAACCAGGCGTTTTTAAACAGCTCAGCCGGCCCACCCATGACTGTAAGCCTTGAATGTAAGGGAGCATGTTTTACAAGGTCAATTCCAATTAAAGCTCCTCTCCCAGCCCAAATATCTTTAATCTCTGAAGACTACTTGTGTGCATCATTTTCACTTAATGTAAGTCTGTTTTGTGATTGCTTCCAATTGCTTCCCTGCCCACGTAGCTTTCTCACCCTCATCCACCACGGTTACAAATACACACGTAAAGATGAAACTGGCCCTAGTGCCCTACAGCTGCTTTCTCTGGGTGCTTTTTTGTAGGGCAGCCTTTGCGTCGTGATTTAATACTTGGGAACAAGCTGGCACGTAGGGGAAGGGGAAAGAACTGCTCAGATGATGGTGCTTAGTAGATCCTGTTCCTGCTAATTTACTTACTAGTTTTACTTTTTTTACTTTACTGTTTATTCAGAAGCATAAAGTTGCAAAGATCCTCAACAGCACACAGGAGAGGGTTTTTGATAGCAGAAATAGAATGAAATTCTAGACTTAAAACATGGATCAGAGTCAAAACTCCTGATCTAAACTGGAGGTAGACTCAAATGTCAAGGGCAGATTTTGATCTCAGTTCTCTGCATGGAAATCTGAAGTAGCTCCACACTTAGTCAAATGTAGTGTTTTGTTGGAAACCTCACTGAGAGCACAGTTTAAATCAAAGTGTGTGTATTTCGTCTTCAATGTTTTGATTTGGGTTGCGAAAGAAACCCCTTGTGAACTCTGGCGCAATCCAGGACCCAGAACGGAAATTTGTTCCAGCCCATTTTAATTAAAAAATATGTTTTAAAAATGCTAATACTGCAAAGGTCAATCAGGACACAGCCCATTGTGCTATTTTAATGGAGTAGAAAGGCATCTCTCTCCAAACTCTACCAAAATACGCTGATTTCTTTCTCACTTTTCAGCAGGCATCAGAAACGATGGGCTTCTGCAACTCTTCTATGCCAGGAAAGGGGAGTGATTCCGTCTGATTCACTGCTTGCTTCCCTGCTTTGCCTCAGCCTGGTAGTACAAAGGGAGGTGGGAAACAGCCTGTCTCCTGAGCTGGCTGCCCTCTCCCTGGGGAGCTCCAGGCCGGCACCGAGCTGCCACGTACCCCTCGGCTCACGGGAAGAGGAAAGGCGGGGAGGGAGGGAGGTGGCCAAGCCCGTGGTGCTCCCGTCCCATCCTGTCCCTGGGGACACCCACTCCTCGAGAGAGCGGAGCAGTCTCCGGGCTATAACTGGGGTTTTTTTCCAAGATATCTCTTCCCAGCTCAGGCATGGCAGAAAATCAGGCTCAGTGGAGTTAACACCAGGATGCGTGAGAGCACATTACGGCCCTGACTCCTTAGTTTCATTGTTTCGTGTTGATGATGCAATATGACTAATTTGTTGGAATAATAGCACTACACTCAAATATGCCCCTCTCAGAAATAGCTTCCCCACAGGCTCATTAAGAGCAACCTTTTTTGAAAAACGAATGCATTTGCCTTAGTTCCTGAAAGCAGAATAGCTCTTTAAAGTCACAGATACCCCATTCAAACCACACCATCTTGCTGATGTGTTGTATAAAAGTGTTAGGTGGCACCATGCTGCGTTTGGTGCTTTTGGACAGGGCATTTCTCCACCCCTCCCAAAAATATTACATCTAAAATCATGTTTTTTGATGAAAATGGACTTCTTTCTACCAGACATTCCCTCTAGTACAGAGGACTGGGGTTTGCTGGCTCGGGACTGTCTCTGTGCAACATGCTGGTAGTGCCAAGAACGTGACTTAAAGGTCTGAATTAAAGAAAGCAGATATTTAACTGAAAAGAGATCCCAAGCATACACAGAACATTTCTAACCAGTGTCCATAAATACAACTGATGGTAAAGATATCATACCTTTGAACTGATTGCTCCGATAAGATTTGGTTTTAATTGAGTTGGATGTAGTTTTTAAGAAGGAAGCAGTACTGCAGAAATTATTGGGGTTTATATACGTCCAGTTGGGATTGGTGGTGAATTTTGACATTCCTCTTCTACATCTCTCTAATGATTGTGTCAGGTGTGTGAATTTCTAGCATATTTTTCTTTCTTTGGTGTAGGAAGATGAGAACATCTATGTTAGTCCACCTCACCCAAAACCCAAGGGGCCAGAAAGGCCTTACACGAGTGTCCTCCTGCAGGTTCAGTCTCTGTGATTTCTGCAGGTCTGGCAAATCTAGCCCCAAGTGTTAAGCATGGGATTCCTAGGAAAGCTGGTGATGGGATGAACATGAATAAAAATGGCATAAAATGACAAATGTTCTAGTACAACATCAGCTTCAAGATTAAAGGAATTCCTTTCAGCATGGAAATATTTTGGAAATTCCTGAGACTTTTTCCATTGTCCTCCTAACAGTTAATCTGTCTCAGTGCTTTCCACCATATTTAAATTCAAAAAAATATATACAGTCGTATTAGAAGACAAGAGGTAGTATGAAAGATATTGTATTAAATTGGTGCATTTATTACATGTACCTACACAATTACTTTAGGTTTTGAGGAGAAAAAGAAAAAATACATACATTTGAACGAAGCAATACAGTGTA
>JAOXNO010000001.1:37935302-37970903 GCA_028565335.1 Limnodromus scolopaceus
ATGTACCTACACAATTACTTTAGGTTTTGAGGAGAAAAAGAAAAAATACATACATTTGAACGAAGCAATACAGTGTAAACTTATCAGCAAAGTTTTCTACATTGAGCCCATATTTTCCGCTTCTTACAGAAAATCTCCCAGACAGGCCTGATCTTTGCAGGACTTACTACAATAAGTGGGTTAGCAGGCAAAATACACCTACAATATTATTCCCAATAAGCATACTTGATTGGAGACTATATCGTACTCACTTTGTGCAGAGGCTGCCCATGTTTTGAGGAGTCAGGAGTTATACCTGTTTTGACTAAGGTAGACCTTTGGAGCAGATGTTGTATTGATCAGATTTCTAGGACACACATCACTGTAGAGTCCAAGTCACCTTAGGCAGCATATTTCTGAGCTATGTATAAAGAATATTGATTTTCGCACACCTATTTCTAAACAGATAAAATGCAACATGTGCATCTTTCTTCTCCCTGAACTTGCACCTGGTATTTTCAATTCTTTCCATGGAGACTGGCCATAAAGCACTTTGTTGTATTGTTCCCTCTGCATGTTTCTAATACGTGGTCCCACTGAAGTCAACAGCAGCCATCTTCATGTGGGCAAGATCAAACCTTGAAGATGAAGATTAAGACTGAGGTGAAGGAGAGGGGCATACACTACTTCTGTTCACGGTTTCACACTGAAAGCCCCTTTCCACTAGTAAACTGTATATTAAAGTGCTTGTGCAGATAAAAATATTTTGGAAGAAGCTATGCTGTTGCAAAGGATCGGACAGCAAGCATCTGTCCTTTACCCATTACCCCCTACCAGCTCATTCTTAACTGATTCCCAGATTAGGAAGTGGGTTGTCAGCATAGAAATAGAGAACACAATGAAACAAAACAGTGGTCCTGTGAGAAGAAAGGAGATGTCTCCCAGCCCAGTAACTTAGATCCTATTATTGGTACCCTCATCGCCTTGGCTGCCAATATGGAAGAAGGCCTGCCTGAAAGTTATTTTCTTCACACATTTTCATAACTCCAGCTTGCAAGTGCAATGAAAAACATGACCACAGAATAAGATGAGGTTTAAATTATCAGTAACTGTTGTGGAGTGGAGACTGTTGTTGTGTGGTGGTGCTCAGTGACTCTTGTGAATTAAGATGGACCCTGCAGGAGCAAATATTGCACGTGGCCATGTGTGACACCCTCTGCTCTGCTTCTTTGAATGACATAGAATCATAGAATCATCTAGGCAAGAAGTGACCTTTAAGACCATTGGGCCCAACCATCAACCTAACACTGCCAAAATCACCACTAAACCACGTCCCTTAGCACCACATCTGCACATCTTTTAAATATCTCCAGGGATGGAGATTCCACCAGTTCCCTGGGCAGCCTATTGCATAGGCATGGCCAGACTCTTAAATACATCCAAAGATTGGGCCCAGCTCACCACTTAGAGGCACATAGCGTATTTAAAATTGCATCTCAAATTTTTATCCAATGTTGAGAATTTTAGCCAAGCTGCTCGTGTAAGCTACACTGATAGATAGAGGGAACTTACATTAAAATCTTGGCCTCGTTGACAAATATAGGCTATTAAAAACATCTTGCGTTAGGAGCACTAGAGTTAGATGATGTATGACTAAGTCAGGTGATTATGGAGAGACAGAGTCTTTATACTAATTGATTGGTTATATTCTCTATTAATGTGGGGAGCTCATCCACTATGCTTTAGCTAAACATATGGTAGGTTTTAAAAGTGCCTTCAGCATTAGGAGTGAATATGAGATATATTGCAACATAAAGGTCTTTCAGAAAATCTAGCCCTGTTTATCACAGTGAGGTTAGGAAGTCAGTAAGGATTATTTTTGTGAGCAAAAGGTGCAGAATTTGGCCCAACTTTTGATATACTGCCTGAATGGATCTATATGCTTGCTGCTGCATTTATTTCTGTTTGTAACTAAAAGCAAGTTGCTTTCTGTGGGAATTTGAATTGTGCCCTGTGTATTATTTACATGTGTTGAAAGAAGCATTGATGTACGATAGGAGCCAGTAGGAGACTGTAGCAGGGGAAAGCTATTAAAACATATACAGGCTGAACTCATTAGCTAAATTTATCTTGTATTATTTTTAGTAAAAGTCCAGATGACTGTGTATCCCCATTACATCTCCCTGGGCTTGTATATGATCTATTTTAAAAAAAAAAAAAAAAAGTGCTTAATACAAATTTATCAAGTTATCTTTCTTTCAGAAACATAAAACATCCACAATCTAGCACAACACTGAGGGGCCACGAAGGCTGCCTCTGCAGCTCAGTGGTTGCAGCAGTAGGAAGACCCACACATCAAATCCTACCTTCAGCTTGCATATCCTGCCTCCCCAGCTGTGTGCCCTTAATTAAGGCACAGTTACTCTGTGTATAAGGGAACCTCTGCAGCAGAGGAGGCAGTGCAGTAAAATAACTTGAAACCTGGTGTCTTGCTGGTCTTAGCAGAGGAGGCGTGGAGTCAAGCATCCTCAGGCAGTGGAAGAAGTCCAGCCTGCATTCACCGCATCTTAGGCATGTTTCTCTCCAGGAGAATGAAAGGCAGCAGAGATCATGCAGCCAGAAATCCTGAGCAGAGACACTTGTATCACAGAGTCCCTTAGGAGGACAGAGTCCCCAGCTGCAGTGGCTTTTATTGCTCCCCAGGCCAGGCACCTCATTGTCCCCTAGCACCATGCAGTGCCATGGCTCTGAGTTGTGGCTCTAATGGGTGACAGCTGATAATTTACAGAGCAGTTTGTCTTGGCCTGTGGCAGGGATTTCTACATACTGCCGTGAAAGTCAAAAAATCGGTTCTAATGAGAACGCCATTAATTTCTACCCAGACCTCCCAGCTGAACAAAGCCCTCTGCACCAGTGCTTGCTTCACACCAGCATCGCGCTTCCATGCTTGTCTTCCCCACTGCTCGAGTGTGAAGCACCCTCAAGATGCCGACAAGCCAACATCTTCTTTCAGCACCCTTTCCTCTTCTCAGATGCTGTTCACTACATGTCATTCAAAACCAAAACAGGCAACAAGAGCGCCCTGGCTAATTATGCTTTGTCCCACTGGCTCCTGACGTCTTTACTCTTGGCAAACAATGAGATACTGACTGTGGCTGGGGAAACTGGGACCTGCTGGAGGACTTATGCAGCAATTATATCTATTTCAGGATAATTTAAGCACACCTCATTACTTCTGGTGTACCATTGATTTTACTGCAATTAAATCCTGGAGGTTTCAGACTTGGTTGAAATGTCAAATATCAGTTTAAAAAAAAAAAATCTCAAACATTCACAAAATGGATGCTTCCTGGAGATGCTTTAGCAACACTTCACCCTTCCCCCCCTCTTTTGATCACTAGCTCAAATAAACTTCAAACAGGAATCTTCCTCTGATAGTGTCAAAATGTTGGCCAAAATGGCTGGAAATCATTAATACTTCAGCCTTACCAGGTAAACTCATAGACATCAGCCAAGGAGAGGCAGGTACCCAATTGCCAGTGCAGAAAAATAGTGCTATCATATGGAAGCCACTGCAAGGTGAAATTAAAATACATAATGGGAGATGCTTCTCAGGAACCAGGCAAGTTTTGAGACAGAGAGAAACATAAGATAGCAGAGGCGATGCATTTCTGTCCCTCCTAACTGGAGCTGGTGTCTCATGAATGACTAGCTGTGTTGTCTGGAGCTTGTCTGCTGACCTAATGCAAAAGGCTGTTGTTGGCTGATGCTAAAGCCAGGCTCTGAGCTGGAGGTTCCCGTAGTCCTGTTTCCACCCCCCTGACTTTCCTGTCTTGGGTGGGCACATCACCCAGACCCTTCACTGGAAATTAGATCAGTTTATTCTGTTTACTTACTTAAGAAGAGCTCATTACACCAGTGTCACTATCATGCTCACACAGGAGAATTTGTGTTTGTTTCCAGTGCAAGTGTGCTACAAATCCCTATTGCATCTTGCCCACATACCAGGAACAGCTTCCCTTCCTTCTCCTGCTCCTGCAGTGGAGAGAGAAACAGCATTTTCATAAAGGACATGATAAACTTCACTGATTATGCTCGAGAGATCTAGAGAGTGAATGTTTAAAATATGGTGCTCATTTTGTTAGACACTGTTTGAAAACATTCTAGATGGGGATTAATGAAAGCCAATAGTTTACTGGCTATGTTTATTGTTTTCTCATTTAATTAGGGACTTAGCTCTATGTTCCAGTGTCAACAGAGCCAGCAAATATTTAAATGAGATTGGGATACTCATTTCTTCATTGCTGTGCTGTTGGGGGAGGGGGCACTTTGCTCTTTGTCTCTTCATTTAATAGGTTATTAATGAAGTTTTTTCCATCGTCCACACCTGTGTGTTGAAAAGAGGCAGGGCAGAAAGTAAGGTGACAGACAGTACTTGGGAGGCTAAAACACCTTGTCTGTGCATTATATAGGAACACAGCTGGATTATGGCAAACTGATGCCCTAGGCAAAATACAACACAGACCTCCCCGAGGCGTTCTCTGCTTCCCCAAGGACACACCATGTCTCCACCACTATGTGGAACAGCGTTGACAGGGCAGTTTTCTTTTCCAGCAGTCAGCCTTGCCTTCCAGCCGTTCCTGGCACCATGGGGGTGGGCAGGGGGACATCCCACAGCATTCTTCTGTGCCTGGGTGGAATGGCCTGAAATGTCACACTCTTCCAGCAACACCTTCCAGCTGGGGTGCAGTTGCTCTTGGCTGTTGGGGTTTGCACTCTAATTGCCTTGGGGTAGTCTTCCAGGTGCCAGCAGGCTTAGGCATCACTGCATCCCTTACACACTCATCACCCATCAAAGATTTTCCTCCTGACCATGAGACCTAGAAATATGTATAAACTTAGGTTCAGGTGCAATCATGCAACTCCTGGACACAGAGACCAAGGCCCAGATTTAAAGTACAGCTGCTAGCACCACATCTAGCAGGGGGAGGTGGGGGAAGATGGGAGCATTTGCTGTGGACCCATTTCACAGAGGGTGAGATGTACCCCAGGTATGAACAGAAAGTACAAACAGCAGCACTGGCACACCGCTGAAAGGCTGGGCTTTCTTCCTTCATACCAGCATTCCCCTGGCACACTGAAAGACTGGGAATGGAAGACTGCTTCAGAGGCAAAGGTAGCATCCATTTGTATTTAATAGCTAGCATTGATTTCCAATTTCATATCTGCTGAACAGTAGCCACCGGCCACATTAAAATTCATCGTCATCTTCACAGCACCTTCCAATTCAGACTCTACCATCACCCTTAATGAATCAATCCGTGTCAGCATACAATGCATATATTTTTAAACTATTCTTGGTGACTTTATGAAGGGAATTCAGTTGGACTTTGAACAGCCTGATTTTAGTTTTGGGGGTTACAAGGAAGATTTAAATATAAAGCACTCAAGCAGTTGAATGACATGTTCAGTCTTTATTGAAAAACTTAGTATTGCACTACTCCCTGTCTTTAAACCACACTTGTTTAATGCATGACAATAACATTTATCCATCATCATGAGGCTTTACTGCTCCTTAAAACAACGTGGAAACACCGGATCAGCTGTGTTATTCTTTGTGGGTGTTGAAGTGCAGCTCTGTGTGGCTCACCCTGTGCACACCGTGAGCACATGCCAGCACAACCTGCCTGGGGACTGGGCATTTTGGAATACCAGCAGAGGGATCCCAGTTTTTGCCCTTCAATCAAGAAAGGGAAACGAATACTTAATTTCATGGCTCTGTGGTGGTAGGATTTGTTCCTTTGTGAGAGGGCTGCAGAACCTGCTATCCGGTGGCCTTACTGGTAACACCAGCAGAAGCACTGGAAATGTCAGTGGTGCTGAGGAGGGGGGACCTGGGGCTTTTCCATCCTGCAAAGAGAAGCCTGGTGTCTTTGGCCTAGGGATCAATACTGGCTTCTGCTTGCTTTGTTTCGCATGACCTGGAGGCACCCTACTTTTTTCACCTTATTACAGGACAGCAGCGAAGCGCATGTTAATGCAGGGTCTCCTCAAGGGGCTGCGCAGCCCTGTGCAAGGAAGATGCAGGAATCTTTAGTGCAAAGGCTTCCAAACCACTCTGCCAACTGACAGCAGCAAACATCCTGGGCTTGCTTGGTGCCACATTCAGATGGGATTTTTGTTTGGGGAAGGGCACCTCAGCTTGTATCATGGTCTCCTTCGAGAGATTAGTTCGACCTAATGTTAGCACAGTGAGTCCAGAGATATTACTCATCAATTAAAAATTCAATAAAAATAAGCTGTCATTACCATAATCCTTCATACTGGGAAATGTGGAATTGAGAGCTTTACCGTCCTGGCCTCTGACAAAAGCCCAAAAGACTGCCGGCTGTGGTGTTAATTGATTGGTGTCATTTATAAGTAATCCAACAATCCTGAATAATTTATTTTTGCAGTGACATACGCTGAAAATATACAGCTGCACAGATATGTGCACAGCTTCGGAAGAAGCAGTGCTAAACGGGGTGTAAGACAAAGATTAACATTCAGTGATCTCCTTAGGAGCAGTTTCTCATGCGCTCTGCTCTCCGGCGCTTTTATTACGGCAGAAGTATATAGATCTGACAATAGGAGCGTATAGATCTGGGTGGTCGAGACATGCAGGCTCGATATTCTCTCTCGCAGCAGATTACCCGTAATGAATTTTAAAAGCGAGGAAGGTGGATGGTGAGCAGGAAATGTGCAGCGCTGAGGACAGCCTTGCCCGACCGCCATAAAAATTGACTGCCATGTTTCCACAACGAGGATGCTGATGATGGGAAAAAGTCTAACGATTTAATCTCTCTCTGGCCAAAATGGAATAAGAATTCTTGCCGTTCGGTGACTGCGGAGCGGGTTTTCCAGGGGTCACCTACTGGGGAGTGACTCTCATTAATCCACATTGTTTTCACAATTGCGTGAACAGCCCCAGCTGATACGCTTTGAAATCTAGAGGAACAACCCCAGAGAGCCAGAAAGATTGAAGAGGCTTGTGTTCAAAGCCAAATCTCTTCCCTTACAGATGCACAAATGAAAAGTTCATGTGAGCCCTTATTTGCTCAGGCCACTGAAGTCAACGGCTGATGACCTGGGACTGTTTCAAATCCACGTCACCCCTCGCTCAGGGTGAATCCCACCCCCGCAGGCCAGACCCCGCTCATTTTTGTTTCCCTGAAGCACAGAAAGCTTTTCCCTAAATTTTATTTTACTGGAACGATGAACTGCATTGCTGGGAGTTGCTTTGAAAAATGTTCATGTGCTTTCTAACTGAAAAGCCTAATCCCACGCAAGTTTTTAAAACAACATGGAAATCAACCCCAAAACATGCATGATGAAGGGATGGGTTCCTCAGTGCATCCTTTCTGTGGTGTGGTAGCAACTTTAAAAAGTAGAGAATTATATTCTTGAGACCAAATTCATGTGGCCAGCTTAAAATTGCCTTTCTACAAAATACCTGGTTTTTAACAAGTGTTGCTGGGTGGGGTATTTCTTTCAGAACATTAGTTTTTGAAGCGAAGTGATCATGCAAAAATCCTAACTTTCATTTCACAAAGTTTTTAGTTCTTCATTCTGCTTCTGGAATAGAGCCTAAAAATACAACCAAATATAGCTAAACACCTCACAAACTAGAATGGCAGAAAAAAAAAAAAAAAAAAGGCATGCAAACCTTTATTTTAAACCTCTTCTTTTTTCCCCCCTCCCTCCCAACTCTGACCTTGTTTGGAGGCCCGGAGGGTGATCCATCTAACCCTGAGCATGATGAGCTCTGCCTTCTCCATGGGACTTTTCCATCTGCATGGCGATTCCAGAGGGGAATGCCGACTGCAGGCAGCAGATCCCATCTTGCTCCGGAGAAGTCAACAGCAGAGCCCTCCCCGACTTCAGTCAATGCTGGATGGTATCCAAAGAGAGCAAGGGCAGGAGGGAATATACTTGTTTTCATTATTCATGTTGGTTGTGTAAACAGCGCTCACTTCTGACAGAGAAATATGTGACTTTATTTCTATCATTTTTAGAAAAAGCGTTTACCAAGAAAATAATCATTACTACACACTGATTGCTCATTTTTTCCATCGCTCTGCACGTCAGAGCACGCATCAGTACAAATACAACTGATCTGGTTAAGTGTTTTAATACACAGGGGAGTAAATTGTTTGGGATGAAAGAAATTCATTATCCACAGTTTGCAGAGCTGAAAGTCTGGCTGTTTTAATGTTACTGCTGAGTAAAAAATTTAAAAGTGCATGCTGCGACAAGCTGAATAAGTCTTTAGATTCTATTCTAGTACAGTAAGCATATTAATTAGATTATTGTTCATTCTTTCAGTAATGCTGAACCCCAACACGGCTAGTAGGATAACTAGAGGTAATCAGCCAAAGAATAGCCAATTTTCCCTAGATTCTTTTCTCATTAATTTAATTCACAATGGGGAAAACTCCTGGTTCCCTCTGGAGATGGGGACGGGGAAAGCCTAAGTGGGAAAGACAGAGTATCTTGAGAGGTCACAGATGAATCCAAGAGATAATGTGTTTGCAGAGGGAGGCAGGAGAGCGTGGTGGGCTGCGGACGGCAGCAGCGTGCGTGCTCCCACTCCAGGCAACGCAGATGAGAGCCTCTCCTCCCCCTGCAAACAGAGCGCTCCTGTACACAGCAAGGACAGCCAGGCCTTACACAGAGCTCTACTACTTGGACAAGGGATTCTGTGAGAAAATTAAAGGACCTCCTCAACTAGGCTTTTGCATCAGCATTTTCCTATAGGACCTTTATTTTTGTCCATACCACCTTTCAGCTTGTGCATGATAAAGGAGAGAGAGGACACATTTATTTACTTATTTGTATTTCACCCCTACTTTGGCAGTTTCATGATCCGTAAAACTTAACCTTGCACTGTCTGAAGCAATTCCTCTTCATGCATACCGTGGGAGTAACATCTCGGGAAATTAAATGTTTCCCACCCGGGCTTTTGTGCGGGGCTGCTGCCAGATCCCCCTTTGAGCCCTGAGGTCAAGACATTAAAGAGAAATTATTTCCAATTCATTGGAAAGCTTTGTGGGGTGGGATGGCCTACGGTTCAGCATAAAGCTCTTTTTATAAAGTTAGGTTTGCAAGTGCTGAGTTAGTTGGCTTCAAAAGAAATGACCTTCTAGGATTTTTTTTTAAATAGCCTCAGTCTAGTTTTTTTAGAAAATATAGCTACATTATATGGCTACAAAGCTACAGCATTGCTGTGCACGACGTGCACTAGAGACAAGATACAAACCTTAGAAAACCTGTATAAGTTTTTTGACCGCCTTTAAAAAACTGTACCCCCGTCAAAAAAGGCCCTGACCATAAAAACCCCCTCCAGCTCTCTGCCTCGCCCTCTGCCAAAATCTGCCACCTCTGCAACAGAGGAGGTCAGGAGCAGACCCGCGCCGGCTCTGCGGTGCTCGGAGCTGAAGCGGCGGGGAGGGAGACTCGCTCCGCGCTGCCGGCAGCAGCCCCGAGGGACCCGCCGTGCCGGCGGGGGGCGGTGGGAGCCCCGAGGGGACCGAGACGGGAGCGGGACCCCCCACCGCTTGGGCACTGGAGCAGTCACCGCTGCCAGCCCCAGCGTCAGCTCTGCGCCGGAGGTAACCGCTCGTTTCGCCGCGGAGGCTGCCCCAGTTTGCAGGCTGCCACGTAGCACAAACCGCAGATGAAGATAAATTAGCAGCATCATATCACCAGAAGTACCTGCAGCACCGGCACACTTTGCTGCCCTTCCCGGGCTGCCGTCCCACCTGGCTCCCCAGGATCAGCCTGGCTTGAGCTGAGCCCAGGCACCGGCAGGTCTGGAGAAGCAAAGCCGAAACTAAGCACCCACAGATACTCCCAGGCAGCCCTCAGCTACAACTTTCTGTTTAGGCAGACCCTGCATTTAATAAATAGCTCAGTCATGCCACTGGGAGCCCAGCATCTCCCCAAGCCCTTCCCTGCATCACAGCAGAGCTCCACGCAGGTTGGTTATCCCTGCAGCTGAAGGCACCTCGGCAAAGGTGCTGCAAGGACCTGAGGTCACTACATATCCATGGCATTTCCTTGTGCTGCTTCAGAGCCACTGGCTGGCCCTGCGCTGGGCTGCTCGTCCATGTGAGGGTTGAAACCTTGGGAGTGGGACCAAGGCAGTGGACAGAGATTGTGTATATCTCATCAGTATCTGAGCCTCACACCTCTCTTGCTCCCTTCCTGACTCAAAGGACTGTTACACACTTTCGCAGAAAATGATAATAAAACCAACGGAGTGAAAAGCCATTAACTTGGATGTATCACATCTCAGGGTTTGGGTGCCTGAGCGGAGACGCTGAACTGTGCCTGATGTTCACAGCCAGCAGCTGGTGCCGTTCCAATGAGCATCAGTGGAAAGGGGCCACCTCACGAACCCTACCCGGGAAAAAACAGGCAGACTGTTCAAATTGAAGACCAAAAAGTAGGGGCACCCAAAGCCAGTGGTGATGGTAAAAACTGGAGGAGGCTGTGTCTGCTGAGGGCTGCACTGGTGCTAAGCCCAGTGCTTTGTGATGCACTGGAGGTTACAGGTATTAAAATAGTTGTCGTCATCTGTCTCACTACTGCTAGTGTTGGGGTCCTTGGTTATATTTAAGTGGAAAGCCTAAAAATCAGCAGGTGCAGAAGTGCTTCACGTATATGCCTTGGACAGATCTCCTTTCTCAGGACCATCCTGAGAAACTGGGTTTGGGCTAGCAGGGGGAGAGGGGGACAGGTGTCCTCTCTCTTGTGCTGCAGTATGTTCCCTAAAACGTGCTCTTCAGTCTGCCTCTCATCTGTGTACTAAAAATTGCAGCAACCTCTGTAATGTTGGTGCCCTGACCTGATACCAGCGGCAGTTTTATTTCCACCCTCCAGCCCAAGGCTTTGGCATTTGCCAGTGTCCTCTCCTGGTCCCTCCAGCTGGAGAGGAGGGCTCTGGATTTGCTCCTTCATGAAGAAAAAAATAGAGAGTTGAAAATATAGCACCTGGTTGCTCTCGGAGTCCCGCAGTGGCCCCAAGATTATACCGTTTCACACTGCAGAGCCGAGTGGCCCTGCTTCAGCCAGGAGCTGCAGCCCTGGCCCTTATCAGGCATGGACTATCAAGGAGGACAATAGTGCAAGGAATTTTGTTTGCCTAAGTAATGACAGACTTTATTATAGAGCAACTGTACCATACCAACCACGTTTAATAATTAAGCAATAAGATATGACAAGAGGCAAATTCCAGCACAATTTTTACATGCCTTGGATTGTATGATAAGGCCAAAGGCCAAAGAATTTTCATCAGAGGATCAAACTATTTTGCATTTGAATCACCTATTCTGTCTAGTTTCTGCACTCTGTAGCACAGCGGTGATATTCTGTCATAAATATTACAAGCATAAAATTTCTCATGGTCTGAGACCTTGGAATCTATTCTCCCAATGATGTATGTGTATCAGCGTCATGCAGAATAGTGGAATACACCCCTTTGTCCATGATTAAGCCTGGAATTGATTTTCAGACCACAGTTAACAGGTCTGAAAAACAGGTTTGCTGATGGAATTGCTGACAGATTAACTACGTCGATGCAAGGGACATCACCTCAGTGCCATGGCTGCTAACTCTCAAATATTTCTCCTTATGCCATAAAAAAGAAGAGAAGAACTTGAGATTTCAAGGCAATGCTTGTTCTTGTCTGCCACAAGTTTGATATGAGTTCTGTTTGCTTCACGCTTGTCTCTCCCCTTTGGAACTTGAGTACTTTATTATGAAATGCAACAATTTCCACAGAAACGTCACACTAATGCAGCATCAACTCTGAGACTTTAATCCTATAAAAATCAGGTATTGCCAGAATGAAGAGTCTCACAATAAATTTACAAGCAGCTCTTTGTGGTACGTTTTGCAAGGACTTTCTTTACGCAGAGAACATAATACCAGGCAGTGTGACGTGCTGTACAGCAAATATTTATTTTTGAGATAAGCATGGAGGCTTGAAAGGTCTAATGAGCTAATTGAAATAAATAAGGCTCTGCTGGAATTCAGGGCCGGATGCGTGTGGTGGTGATGGGGAAGCTGCCCAGCTGCTCTGCCACTCCTTCTCTCAAAACCAAACTGCTGGTGGGCAAGATACTGTCACTTTAGGCTGCTGATCCCTCCCCACCTCTGCTCTGGGTAGTCTATACCTGCAGGAATTATATAAGCCATTCCTGGCATTAATAGGCATGGCATAAGAGAGCACCTACTTCATCAGGCCAATTAAAAGTAGAGTCCCGCTCTTTGTAATGGCCAGAATGTGTTGTTCAAAGGAAAAAAAGCAAACCAAAACATCAAGATCTCATCAATGCTTATAAATGTCTGAAGGGCAGATGTTAAGAGGATGGGACCAGACTCTTTTCAGTGGTGCCCAGTGATAAGAGAAGGGGGAACAGGCACAAACTAGAACACAGGAAATTCTGTCTGAACATGAGGAAAAACTTCTTCACTGTCAGGGTGACAGAGCACTAGAAGACGCTGCTCAGAGAGGTGGTGGAGTCTCCTTCCCTGGAGATATTCAAAACCCACCTGGACACATTCCTGTCCAACCTGCTGTAGGTGACCCTGCTTTGGCAGGGGCGTTGGACTAGGTGATCTCCAGAGGTCCCTTCCAACCCCTGCCATTCTGTGATTCTGTGATTAAATGTTGAATATTCTGTAATATAGCCATATATGTCTGTAATGTTCATTAGAGATACCAAAAACATAATTGTGATTCCTGCCCTCAAAACAGCAGGAACTGCAGCAGCAACCTGAAGTTCAGGGTGTGCTGGAGACCAAGCCCATAGGAGTTACAGGCAACCTCATCTCGAGGCAGAGAGCCGTAGTGCATGGAGTATCCGTGGTCATGTGGTAGGGTAGGTGGAGACAGACCAAGCAGGTTACTGCTGGATGGTCACCAAGTGTCACCTCAGAGCTGCTCTTAGACACAGCGGAGATGAAGATCTGATTACAATACAGAGAGGAAAGGGTGAGGAAAGAAGGCATCAATTAAGACGTGATCATCTGGCTGCGTGGTTCGTTATTTGCACATCTTCCTGTGTGCTCAGCCAGCTGTGTGTGTGCAACATCTGGAATCGGGAGGGGGAGTACAGCTGGGACACAGTCCTTTCCTGATTCCTGCAGATAATCAGCTTTTGCCCTGAGGCACTACACTTTGCTAACCATCTTCTTCAAATCCAATTCTAAATGGAGTGTGAGATCATGCTGTAACACTGGCTGGCCGCTACAGCATATAAATGCGTGAGCTCAAGGTGCGACCTGTACGTTACAGTGCGTTTCAGGCACTGGGAAAGTGCAGAAGGAGATCTGTTATATTTAAAAAAGACAACAGCATCCTTTCTATGTGGCTATTCTTTTTATTAGATTAGATACCTAGATTTTTACCATTTTCCTGAAGAAGTAAGGGCTGTTCCACAGAAGCTTCAGGGAAATGGCTGCATTTTAATACAGTCTAATTGACTTTTATGGTTATCTCTGAGGAGTCCTGGTCATAAAAGCTAATTAAATTATACTGATCTACATATTCAAGAACCATTCTATTTCTCACCCTTGGAAAAAAAAAAAAAGAAAAACTGGAGGCGCATACTTATGATTAGGACACGTTACAATCTCCTGACACCCCTCTTCAGACAGGTTGATTTGCTCAGCATTGCAGGATATATTTAACCTTCCTGAACAACTGACTGTCCTTACCAGTCTTAAGAACATCAGTTACGTTATTTCAGATCTCTCGTTCTGTAAGTACATAGAAAGATGTATATACTCAATTTACAATTCTGCAGTCATCTATATAATTGTCTAGAGAAAAAAAAAAAAGAGAAGACAAAAGTAAATCATCTGAATTTGCATGATGAGGGCTTTATAAAGTAGACTTTTTGCATTTTCTTCATTCTCTTTATTTTTTTTTATGGTAACTAGGTTTTGTTTCTAGTTTTTAGTTCCATGCACCTTAAGAGAGATTTTGACTTTGTTGTAGTAACAGTTTAGCAGCATACCAAACCTAATACTGTAAAAAACAACATTGCTGGTTTTTAATCTGAACTCCCATTATTTTCCTGTATTTGTTAGCCTCACAGTGCCAGATTTCCAAGATATTTAAGTGCCAAATAAATCAGATGTGCCAAGTAAAATTATATGGAGCAGACAACAATATTTCTGAAAGTCTTAGTAGAAGTCTAACTCTATCTTTCAGCACCTAAATACCTTTCAAAACCTGGCCTAAGGCAGTAAGCAAAATTCCCACTTAGATTTATGGCCATTTGCCTGTACAAATTTTGCAGAAACCAGTTCCTCTAGAGTTAGTATCAACATATTTCAACCAATTTTTTAAAAAGCCTTCTGACACAATGCACTGTACAAATTTCTGTCCAAATCCCTTAATCCAGCTAACACATTGTGCACTAAATAATTACCAATAATTTCCCAGCAGGAGAACAGCTCAGAGTCCAGCAGGATCCCTCGTGCTTGTACCTACCCTGTGAGGGGGTATGAAATCATAGAATGACAGAAGAGTTTGAGTTGGAAGGGACCTTTAAAGGTCATATAGTGCAACCTCCCCTGCAATGAGCAGGGACATCTTCCACCAGATCAGGTTGCTCAGAGCCCCGTCCAACCTGACCTTGAACGTTTCCAGGGATGGGACACCAACCACCTACCTCTCAAGCCAACCTGTTCCAGTGTTTCACCACCCTCATTGTGAAAAATTTCTTCCTCATATCTAGTCTAAATCTTTGCTCTTTTAGTTTAAAACCATTACCCCTTGTCCTGTCATAATAGGCCCTGCTAAAAACTTTGCCTCCATCTTTCCTGTAGGCCCTTTTTACATACTGGAAGGCTGCTATAAGGTCTTCCCGGAGCCTTCTCTTCTCCAGGCTGAACAACCCCAACTCTCTCCATCTGTCCTCACAGGAGAGGTGCCCCAACGGTCTGATCATCTTTATGGCCCTGCTCTGGACCTGCTCCAACAGGTCCATGTCTTTCCCATGCTGAGGGCTCCAGAGCTGGATGCAGTACTACAGGTGGGGTCTCACCAGAGCAGAGTAGAGGGGCAGAATCACTTCCCTTCACCTGCTGGCCATGCTTCTTTTGATACAGCCCAGGATACAGTTGTCCTTCTGGGCTGTGAGCACACATTGCTAGTTCATGTCCAGCTTTTCATCCACCAGTACTCCCAAGACCTTCTCAGGAGGGCTGCTCTCAATCCCTTCATCCCCCAGCCTGTATTGATGCCGGGGGTTGCCCCAACCCAGGTGCAGGACCCTGCACTTGGCTTTGTTGAACCTCATGAGGTTCACACAAGCCCACTTCTCTAGATGCCAGTAGTGAAGTGGTAACATCCCCCTTTTGCTCTTCTATTATGGATCGACTGAACAGGTCCGACCATCTCTTTCACCCTCTACCTGCCTGTCCCTCCTCCTCTCAACTTCTTTGGCTCCAAATATCCTGGGGACAGCTGTTAATATCTTCTTGATTGTATCTCAGAACTACCTGGCAATACAGCAGTCAAGCACTTCCATTTTCACCTCTTCTTACTGCTGACCCACTCTTTTTTCCCAGCTCCAGGGAGCTTTTAAAAACACCCATAATGTGATTTTTTTAAAAAATTTACTAAACATAAAGAGTAGGTGAAGACATCAAGGTACCAATGCAATTGGCACCTGTAATTGTCAGCACTAGAAAATCCCTCTGAGAAGGCCCTCAGTACTGTGGGAGTTCATAATGAACATGAAAATCTAAAGGTCACTTCCAGTTGGAAAAAAAAAGAAAAAGAGGAGCTGATTTGTCAAAAAAACCCTACCTTTTCCTACAAAGCAATATAAAAAATTGCCAAAGTTTAGCAAAATGTCACAAACTTCTATAGGAAAACATGTGAAGAAAAGGAGGTAGGACTTCTTGCTAATTTAATCAAATTGTGAAAGGGAACAGCTAGGGACCAGCCTCAAGATTGGCCACTGCACCCTGTAAGGCCATACTGAGCCACAGGAGACATGACATTAAGTCAGGAGCTGTTAACCAGATAGTAGCCACGTCAGGCAGAAGAGCTGGGGGTCTCCTGTTTCTTCAGTGAGGACAGATGGATAACAAAGCCTCATTGTGCTGGTGCCTAGTAGTCCTGTGTTGTGTGATGAAGAGGTTTCAATGCCAAGCTACTAGCTAAGGATCAGATTGCAAAAAAGAAAATCCCTCTGGGGAGAGAGAGAGCCTGTACAAAGCAAGGGCATTGTGAGGCAAAGAATGAGGGCTCCCATTGAAAGAGGCACCTCTCATGTTCTTGTTGGCATGTACGCACAGCACCTCGGTGAAACCAGACCCACGTGCTCTGCGTTGGCTTTCTCAACTCTGAATTACACAAAATTCAGCGTCCTGTGCATTGTCTGAGAAATTACTGGCAAAACCACACATCAGCAGATGTAAGAGGTCCCCGTTCACAAAGATCCTACCCAGCAATGCTTCCCTGAGCGCAGCTGCAATCAAGGAGTCCCATGTTTCTGGCCAGGACTTTGCCAGGGTGCTGCCTGGGCCAGCACCTCCCTGGGGACTGGGGGCTGCAGAGGCTTACCAGGGGGATGGGTAGGGCATCTGGGGACAGCTGGGTTCAACCAAGAGTCCAGATCACTGGGCACCTCTGTGGTGGTGAGGTGCGTCCAAGGTCAAGCCAGAAAGTCAGTCCACAGGCCAGGATCAAGGGGCTCCATGGCTGGGCACAGCTGTGGTGGCACTGGGGACTGGCACCCCAACATCACATCTCAGATGGAGGTCTAAAGGCCTGGGCCAAAATGAGGTCCACGGGCAGAGGTTTGGTCCCTGGTGAGGCTGGGCAGGGCCAGTGAATTATCAGTGCACCCATGGCCCTGAGACGCTCAGTCAGGACACCTTGCTCATTCAGCTCTTTTTAAGGAACCAGGGCTTTTCCTGTGGTCTTCATGCCTTTCCTGTTTTTCTAGGATTTCTGTGATCTCTTTTGCTGCGTTCCCTGTAGGCACACAGAGGCACAACTGAGGTTATCTCCTGCGCTGTCGTCTTGCATCAGCGTCCCCTTGGGCGTTCCCTCTCCAGCTCCACTGTGACTTCAGTAGGGGCAGGGGTCCCTCCCGTTCCAGATGAGCTGGTGGATTTTTTATGTTTATCCTGAAGGGAGAGAAGCTGATACACTCACAAAGTTTAACTCGATCCAGAAAAATATTGGCAGGGACCAGACCAGGTACTGTCTTAGTTCTATTTGCTTAACACCAAGCCCCTCAGGTATTAATAACTAGTAACTTTTCAAGGGTCAGGTTTCAGCGGTGCACTTGTGGACATAAAAAGAAAGGATATTAGCTCTGCAAGGGGTCTGGTAATCTGGAACGTCTTTGTTTTTACCTGGGAAATCTGACCCCCCCCCGGGTTCGTACTTGGCAGGGCTGGGCTGCAGGTGCTGCTGGCAGCCGCAGCAGCCTGCGCAGAGCCTCCGGAGCCATTCCCCGTGACCTGATCAGGCAGGTCAATAAATATGGCTGATGTGTTTTAATTGAGTAGTTTCACGGGCCGGTTATGTCCTTGTTCGTAGATGGATTGCCAGGGTAGAGATTCACAACTTTTTTATTAAAAATGTCTGAAGCTGCTCGCCACCACTGCCATAACTCAGAAGGAAACTGCCCCAGCTGGACCTTCTTCTTTTTAGCAAAGCCACTTATCTGTGTGTGTTTGATCTAAGGACAGTTATATTGTATTAGCCTGCAGGATCTGATAAGCAGGGTGGACAATAAGATTAGAGTCTGTGGTGTTGACAGAAACATGGTCCATCCACCAAAATACGCACAGTGCTTAGTGAGGACTCAGAGAGTCCGTTCCCCAGTGATCACATCCTGCTTCTACCTCCCGCCCACTCTCACACACAGTTCTGTTTCACTGTTGTCTCCTTCCCAAAAGGCACCACAGTTTCTGTAACTACTGACTTTTATGACTCAAATGCTTTTCCAAATGCAAAGCCAGAAGAACTGATGAGGCAACCACAGTCAATGTTTTGGGTTCTTCCAGAGACATCTCCCAATGTACCCCTCAGAAGAAGGGGAGGTATACCCTTTTAGCATAAGGGCTATAACGTAACTATGGAATTTCTTGGTCTTTTAGGAAAGCTGTATATCATCCATTAATGAAAGCGGTACAAATCCTCGAATTACTGTCTGACTGTACCATGCCTGAGTGACCAAGAAGTATGAGTTTTTAAAAACTAACTCTTATTTGGGACCCTCCCTTCCTATTGGAATTGGGGTATATTGGTCACTTAAATAGGAGTTAGGAGCCCAAATGCCAACTAGGGTCTAGTTCTTAGCTGCTTCTTCTCAAATGATGGCCTGCCCACAGGGATGCATGATGTGGGTTTGCTGCTAAATTAATTAATCCTGAAGGTGTGTATGAAGGTGATGATGAGTATTCTGTGCAAGACAGTCATGCCTCCTGCATCATCCAGGCCATTACAAGTACATCAAACCACAGTTCATCTTTATCTCTAGACCTCAGTAGCCTTTGTTAAGACTTTGATCCTGATTGTAAGGATGCTTCTAGGGGTAGATATAAATCCAGCAAAAACTGAATTTAATATGCTAACAACTGCCACAGCTGATTGCGCTAGAGAGCCAAGAGGTGTCCATGCTAGGAATGGCAGGCTTTGTATGAGGCCTTGTTTAAATAGCACATGAGAAGACAGTCCTGACCCCTAAAAACTTAACAGTTTAAAGTTAGGAAAAGTTGCAGCAGATGGGCAGAAAAGTGGAGAGGAGAACAAGCCTAAGAAAGGCATGAAACAAATATTTGTCAATCTAGTAGGTCTCATGCAAATTCAGGGAGGCAGCATGGCAAAAGGAGAGTTTTAAGGGAGAACTGAAGAAAGATTATGAGGCAGCTCTGCAGATGTTTGCAGAGAGCTTCTCCTGAGTGTTGGGGACAGGGCACGGAGGCATGTGTTTGAGAAGCCAGCAGGAGGCCATGGGTGTTGATACAGTGGGCTGGTCAAAGACAGGAGTTGGCTTCTCAGCCCTGAAGGAGATGGTATGTAGGATGAGGATAAGCCACAGATAAGGTACCCACAGAGGCACTCCCTTACAGCGTTACAAGCTCTGGCTGTCAACAACCAGAAACCCCCCGTTCTTTTTGACCTGCTGTGAGTCAAAGGTAACTATAAAGCTGAAATGGAAACAGATGGACAGATAACTGTGGAGGAAAAGTACTTCATAAAAGCAGTATAAAAATGCACACAGTGTTTTGCAGTGTTTTTCAAATAGCTTTTTCTGTGGTTACAATTCAGTAAGAAGGTACTGAAGGTACCTACTGATGTAAGTAAAGAGTTATCTACAATTTTAGAGTAAAATCTTATTCCCCCACTTATCCTTTGGCTTGTTTGTACATATTTTTATACATCTTCCTTACCACACTGTTTGCATTTGCTAACATTCAGCAACCGCTTCTTGCTTCAGCTGCACTTTTTTATATCAGTGTAACCACTTTTCTCATGGTCTCTTGGTGGTTGTTCTCTGCTTTGTTTGGATTAAAAAAAGAAGGACTTGCACTTGCAATCCCACCAATTGCTACTTGAATATTTACCAGTACCTACTTGTAAATTCCTGAAAGTTTTAGTGAGTTTTGCATAATTGTTCTGATGATTATCTCCATTGTCCTTTAGAAAGGAAAAATTGTGCCAGAGTCATCACTATTCTGCATTCTTCCAGCTTCAGAAACAACCCCAAAGTCAGACCTAACAGCTGCCTGGATTAGACCCTGCTAGCCTGGGTATCAGTGCCTTTGCCAGCTACCCAGGTTAGAGCATCACCCCAGACCATTAGAAGTGCAAGCAGGAGGGAACTAGAGTTGCAAGGAAGAGACAACTTTATCTTGTTACACTAGGGACACCGCGTTCTGTATGTATTTCCACCCTCTCTGAGAAACAGAAGAAATCTACCTGATTTTGCCAAGGTCTGTGCTCTCTCTGAGGAGATGCTCTGTAGGGGTCAGACTCAGGCAGGATGCTATCCTGAAACCAGTTGTGTTTAAGTTTTGGCACAGATGGATCTAAAAAGCATTGACATCTGTCCTGAATGCAGCATCGTTCCTTCTATACAAAGACTGCCGGCCCTTTTTTCTCTTCATTCTTCTGTTTATTACAGTCACCTTAAAAGACTATTGGAACACGCAAGCAAAAAAATCCCAAATTATCATTAAAACCTGTTCCTTCGTGACTCTTTTGGACTAACTGATCTCTACCATCTGTGCAGTGCACAGATATTTTTAGCAATTGTAAACTATATTGATGGGCCAGAAACATGCAGCCTAGTACATTTCAGTCAGAATCTGAAATGGTGCCATTTGGGTCAACTACATGCAACGTGAGTATTCGTGATAAGTCACCTACATCAACAGTGTATTTGTCCTCATTAAAAATCTTATTATGTGCAATAAAGTACCACAGGGGTTTTTGGGTTTGGTTTGTTTTTTTTTTTTAATTTCCTGCTCGATAATTATGGTGACGTGACCATCAGAAGTCAGGGGCAGTGTGGTAGGTCAGGAGATTGGCCCCTACATGCTCTATCGGGTTAGTTGACGGTGACCGGGCTGTATGAACTCGCTGGGAAGTGTACATCCAAAGGCTCAAAAAAGACCCCATTCTCACCATTCAGTGTTTGGGTACATATATTTAGCTAGCATTGTTTTAACTACAGGAGACAGAACATTTCAAAGGGTACTATTTAAAAATGGCTTGGTCACTTCATGTTTTTTTGACCTATTGATTATGCTTTATGTATAACCCACAAATACGCAGAAGAAGAAAACTCAGGATTCAAAAGTAGGTGACAGGGAGATCCTTCACCATGTTTCAGTCCCTTAACACCAAATACCATATTGACAGCACAATAAAAGAGGTCCACAAAATTGGCAGCAGCAAATATTCCTTTGGCTAAAGCACTGCCAGAGATATTGGTAAATCTGGACACTTGTGCCAATAGTGCCATAGAGGAATGCTAGGACCAGGGGCAAGGCTGGCTCTTGGTTGTGTTTTTTTCATTGGGTTTAATGTGCAATAGCTTTGGAAAGCCCTGGGAGCTACCCAGTACACACCACTGATGGGTGTCTATAGCGCATCCCCTGGAGATGCAGCACAGAATTTTACCTGCACATTTTGGAAAGCACTGCTCTGCAATATTGACAAACAGCTGAATTATTTGTTACAAAGGATGAGAAAGAAAATGGTCCAGCTGGTATCAATACAGAACTGGGAGTCAGGACGGCTGAGTTATGTCCTGGCTCTGCCTTTAAAACAGCTGTTTAATTGTATAATTCTCTTAACATACATGTACATTGTCATGTCCCTCTTACATAACGATGCTCATCTGCTGAGAAGCCTATATAATTTCTAGGAAAGTCATTTAGATACTTGGCTGGATTGCATTATTACAGGCCCATGTGGTCTGAGGCTATTTCCACTGAAATATTAAGCAACGATCTGATTGATTATTCTTACGACTTCTTGAACTGAGCCATTACCCAGAGTTAGATGACTTCTTTGATGATTTGACAAGAAGCCTTGAAGTGGGTGCCAGGTCTCTTTTGCTTCCAAAGACCTTAAAAAGACCCATTTTCATGCCTAGAGGTTTACCAAACGAGTCACCATTTTGATGCCTGTGGGTCAAAAAACAGATCTCCATGCTAGGCTCTTCTCAGGGCTTGTTCAAAGCCTTGTCCTTGCTTTTTTTAATCTCCGATGCTTTGTTGCTGGGCTGCAAGAGGGTTATCATTACTTCCATATGTCAAACATATTTCTCTTTCAAAAGTGTTACCCAGTAGGTGCACACCAGTTTTATATGGGCCTTCTTGTAGGTGATGATCTCCTGATTTATTTTTTTTTTCATTTGTAGAAACTCCTATTTTTTAAGTTCTCCACTAGAATGAAAGGCCCTTTCCCCCCGCCCAAGTTTTCCCACTGATTTCAGCAATAATCTCACTGCAAACCGAGATCAAAATTTGCCCTGCATTTGGGAGTGCCTTAACTTAGCTGCTAGTGGAGCCACTGTTTTTCAAATAAATATTTACGTTTGTGTTTATTTGTAGTTGATTCTGTAGGAAACAATTACATGGTTTATTTTCCCAACTAAATCTTAAAGATTCATATTTGGGGCTAAAGAGTTCATTGTGCAATTTTTACTTGCTTTTCTATGTTTTTATTGCTGGATTTGTTATGTTGAAGGATCATGAGTGTCAGAAGTAGTCAGCAGGCAACTTAATTAGTCATGACTATACATGGCTGCATATCACATGGATCATGCGGAAGACAGCGCAGACAGCATCAGAAGAAAGCCAACACCACCAGAAAACATTTCTCTAAACAACTGGGAACTTTCATGACAGATAAAGGGGTTTCGTACTTAAAAATAACCTCCTAGATAATTGTTCTGTCCATATGTTGAAGGGCTGCTGCTTTGTCATTTCCTTATGTTTGTTTAGTTTATTTGTTAGTATATGCTGCGTGTAGATAGATTATGGATTGTTGTCCTGACTTCAAAACTCTGAAGTTTCACTTAGAATTTAAAAGGGTATATTAAAGTTACTTTAAACGGGAAAGAGATACTACTGGTATTGAACAGTATGGGCTTTCATGCTTGTGGCTCCAAATGAATGCAAAAATCATTAGACAAGCCACTCTTAATGTTGTGAGTTTCTTGATGCTCACAGTGATCCCATGAAAGCAGAAAAGTAAAGTGCGTAATCCATTTATTTAAAGTTAGCTACAACAAAGTGCAGTTTGGGGAACACACACACAGCGTCTAGACACCTCACCCACGGTCCTCATGCCAAAATCCTGCTGAAGCAGCAGGAAAGTCCTCTGCAGAGAAATCTGGCAGGTGTAGGCCTTATCTTTGTGCCTTCAGTATATCAACTCTGTTTTCCCAGTTGCAGATGCTTTTGCCCCCCTGAAATTTTTTTATTGAACTAGTAACATTTGTTGATACATATCCTATTTGCAAGTGTAACATTTTGTATTTGCATTTATTTTATAAAATACCTTACTCTTGGTACAAGAAATACAGTTTTAAATGGCTATTCCATTGACCGCCTAAGCAATCAGGGCTTTAATTCTGCTTTCAGTGAAGTTTCAGTTTTCAACAGACACAAGAACAGATCTGCATTCATGACTGCTTTTTATAATTAAACCAAAAAGAGAGGAGCTGCCATTAATGTAATGCAGTTTTCCAAATCAATATTGTGGCTTCTTCCTCCCTGATCTGCTGAAACACAATTTCAGAAACACAGAGCACAATGCTGCCTGGGGGGAGGAAGGCACAGAGCACCTAACGTTCCCTCGGTGTCTGAAAAAGTAACATCTAAGTTGCTGGACCTTAAAGAAGAGGGGCCAAGAGGAGCTGGTAGAGCTAAGCAGTTCTTATAAAGCAAAGGACATCAGTTTAAGCCACTATTAATGCCAGTGATGGTTCCCTGCAGGGGGAAGGTATTATCAGCCTCCTCCTTGCTTCCTCATTAGTTATTTTTGGCTCCAGACGAGTCCTTCATTCCTCTTTACCAAGAACGCTAGACTTCCGTCACCACCATAAGAAGAACAACAGCAGCAAAACAACGTGCATGTCTGGGTGTGCTCTGAAGAATGGAGCTCAAGGATGGAAATTGTTGTGACATTTTAACAGAATAAAGATGGTTTCTAATTTAGCAACTGCATTTATGTCATAAAATGTTATACTGGCAAAGATATAACATGCTTTGTAAATACATTTTCCAAGCTTTCCCAAAGTCAGCTCGTGCTACACATATTTCATCTTGTCATTAGGGTGTCTTGCAAAGTTCAAGGAGTAATATGAATGTTTCTGAAGCAGTGAGGCCTGACATTGCAAAGTACAGAGTGTTAGAGAAACCTGCAGCGGACTATATACCATCAGAGGACCAAGTTCTATCAAACACTGCAAAACTGCACCAACTTCACCCCTTTCTTATTTATTTAAAAAAAAAAAGAGAGAGAGAAAAAAAACTGTGATAAAACAAAAAAATCAATTAAATACTTTGATTTATATTAGTTTTTCAGAAAATATTTTGGATGTTCAGGGCATTTTTTTCCACATGAATGAAAACTTCAAACTCTCTGTGGAATTCATATCACACACCTGCACTTTTGGACATTCTCAGCATCTTCTAGGTTCAGAAACCTTACCCATGTCTGGGGTTCTTCTGAACAAACGTACATGTCTACACTGTGGATGTTTTCACCTGAATTACTCATCTAAGCTTTCTGCATAGCCAATCCCAGTGGGAGAAACAGGCCCATCTAAAAGAGTGGTTAATCTTAACCCTAACTAGATATCTAAAACAGACCTAATAAATCAAGCCCATTTAAAGTGCCTTACTATTTGCTGATGGTAAAGATAGCCCAAGGTGTCTAGCTCAGAGGTAGATGTTTGAATTGTAGATGACTCAAGTTAGGTGAGATGAATTCTGCCCCATATGTCTTTTTGATTTTTACAGGCTCTCTTGGAAGCAGAGTCTGGAGTAGGCAGTGAAAATACTGAGACAATTTTGTTCCATAAACCAGAAAGTTTGGTGTTTCCCAGGCAGGTCTACTCACCATATGTCTTTACATTTGTTCTGTATCACAAAATTGACTTCTTGTTGCTTGGTTAAATACAACATTTTTAAGAAGCTAACATATGGTGGTATCACGCCACTTTTTAGAACTGGGATGCTATGGCGAGCAATGGGGAATTCTGTTTAAAAAATGGTGTTAAGAGCTATCCTCAAAAAATCTCTGCTAAATGGGGAAAAGGAAAAGGTTTTTTTAACCAAAAGTACCTCTTCTTAAAATATTGATAAATTACTTAACATACTATGAGTTAGTTGTATCAGAAAATGCTTATGGCAGTTGTTGAGTATTGCATGGAGGATCTGGTTCTGTGCATCCAAATGCATGAAAATTCTTTACACATAGACAGATGTTTAAGATGCAAATACATTAGAGCTGAACCTGTCAGGTCTAAAAAAATCTTCTTTGCTTGCTGTTTTCTCCATCTTTCAAGTAACATTCATTACATTATTATTTTTATGTTCCAGGGTAAAGAGTAAATAATGTAATGGCAACCAGCTGTCTCACTGGCACCAATCTCCCTGCCCCCTGAGGCTTCGATACAGTCAGTAGGTGTCCCACGCTGTGACAGCCAGCAGAAGAGAGATCAGAAGCAGGAGAGAGAATCAGGAGGAAAAATGTCTCTCTCGTTCAAATTTGTCACGCTTTGGGCCAAATTCTTGCCTCCAGGGTATAGAAGGTGATTCTCCAGACCTGTGGTGCTGCCCAAGGGGTAATCCATGATCCATGTGTAGGTGTGGTGGTTTCAGCCGAAATCACCGCAACCAGACCGACAGATGGCCCTTCCCCTCTCCTCTCCCCCCAAAAAGAGGAGAGGAAGAGATAAGGAGATTCAAAAGTTCAGAATGAACTGAACTACTTCAATGAAGAATTAATATAAAAATAAAAAAAAAGAAGGAAATAATGAAATAGATACAATATATACAAAGCCGTATCAAGCTCCCAGGATGACAGTCCCGTCACTGGTGGGCGCTGGGAAAGTCCCAGACTGGACTCAGCGATGGATGGGAACTGGGTTCCAGCTCCGGAGTCAGGAACACACAGATCGGGATCAAAGGCAGATGAACAGACAGAGTCCTCCCCGGACATTGGACATTGCAGGAAAAGGGTTTACCCTTTGATCCCTCAGCTTTTATATTGAACATGGGGCAGATGGGATGGAATACCCCAGCTGGTCAGGTTTGGGACCTGTCCTGTCCGTTCCTCCCCACAGATGTGACCCCTCTACATTTTTTCCGTTTCTGACCCTCTAAGGGGCAAATAATGAAGATTGGCTGACCCTGGTTGTTATAGCAATAAGTATAAGCAAGGGCCTCTCTGCATACCGTTCCTTGGCATGTAGCACAAACATTGGTCTTATCATCCTGAGAACGAGCAGTTTTCTCCACAATATGCTGTTAATTTCAGACAGTTAGAAGAGGCCTAGCTAAGATGTAAAATTACAGAACACAAAATTGGTTCTGTTTTACTTCAAACCGGGACAAGCGTTATCTCTAGTTTACTGATAGCATTAACTAGTTCGGTTGCACAAACTGAAGATTTAACTACTCCAAAGTTTCCTGTCTTACAACTGCCTTAATACGTATGAATTCCCATTGTTGTCTCCTTTCCCTTCCTTCATTTGCTGTCAGTTGCATACGTTAAATTTGAGACACTGAGATGATGTGTACTGGATTGCCACTTAAAGTTCAGTTTAAAGAAAATTGAACTGGTTGTCCTCACTGCTCATATAGAGGTGACATCCAGAATGAACTGTTCCATCACCTTTCCAGAGATGGAGGTGAGGCTGACTGGCCTGTAGTTTCCTGGGTCCTCCTTCTTGAAGACTGGTGTGACATTGGCTTTCCTCCAGTCCTTATGTTCTCCATGACCTTTCAAAGATGATGGAGAGTGGCTTTGCAACATCTGCCAGCTCCCTCAGCACTCACAGGTACATGCCATTGGTGCCCATGGATTTGTGGGTGTCGAATTTGCCAAAATGATCTCTAACCCAATCTTCCTCAACCAAGGGATGGTCTTCTTTACTCCAGGCTCTCTCTCCTACCTCCAGGATCTGGGGTTCCTGAGGGTCAACCTTAGCAGTAAAGACTGAAGCAAAGAAGGCATTCCGTAACTCCACCTTCTCTGCATCCTCTGTCACCAGGGCACCCACCTCATTCAGCAGCAGGTCCACATTTTCCCTAGTCTTCCTTTGCTACTGATGTACTTGAAGAAGCCCTTCTTATTGTTCTTGACATCCCTTGTGAGATTTAGTTCCAAGTGGGCCTTAGCCTTCCTCGTTGCATCCCTGCATGCTCTGACAGCATTCCTATACTTCTCCCAAGTGGCTGGTCCCTTTTTCCACGTGCAGATCTCCTGCCTCCTTTGATTGATTTCTTAATCATAGGGATGCACTGATCTTGAGCTTGGAGGAAGTGGTGCTTGAATATTCACCAGCTCTCCTGGACCCCCCTACCCTCCAAACCTATGGGATTCCTCCAAGTAGGTCTTTGAAGAGGCCAAGTTAGCTCTTGAAGTCCAGAGTTATAATTCTAGTTTTTGCCCTGCTTCTTCCACGCAGGATTCTGAACTCCACCATCTCATGGTCACTGCAGCCAAGGCTACTCCCCAACCTTCACATCCCCAACTAGTCCTTTGTTTGTCAGCACAAGGTCCAGCAGAGCACCTCTCCTCATTGGCTCCTCCACCACTTGTGTCAAAAAGTTATCATCAGTGCTCTGCAGAAACCTACTGGACTGTTTGTGCCTGGTTGTGTTGCCTTTCCAGCAAATGTCAGGGGTGCTTGAAGTCCCCCATGAGAACCTGGGCCTGTGATTGTGAGGCTATTTCCAGCTGTCTGTAGAAGGCCTCATCGACTTCCTGATCTGGTGGTTTGTAGTAAACACCCACAACAGTGTCTCCCATATGAGCCTGCTCCTTAATTCTTACCCACGAGCTCTCAACACGTTCTTCATCCACCCCTAGGCAGAGTTTGCTACGTTTCAGCTGCTCTCTCGCATAGAGAGCAACTCCACCACCTCACCCCACTGGCCTGTTTTTCCTAAAAAGTACGTAGCCATCCATGACAGCATTCCAGTCATGGAGCTATCCCACCATGTCTCTGTAATTGCAATGAGATCATGGCCCTGCGACCACACACAAATCTCTAGTTCTTCCTGTTTATTCCCCATGCTGCGTGCATTGGTGTACAGGCATTTCAGAGAGGCAGTCGAGCGTGAGGGTTTTCCTGGAGGGGAGCAAGAGGATCTACTATAGCCATATACATCCTTGAGGTGGCTGGCCTTCTGGTTCTCATCTTGGGAGTCAGCTAAGGAACATTTGTCACTGCTCTGGTTGGCCTGGCTTATTCCCAGGTTGGATGCGATAGTATGAGCATTGCTGTTTCGGATACCTCCCACCTTTCCCCCCTGAGTCCTTCAGTTTAAAGGCTACCTCACCAAGTTGGCCAGCCTGCTGCTAAAAATTCCCTTGCCTCTTCTAGACAGGTGGATTCCATCCCTCTCTAGCAGGTTATATTCATTAAAGAACATCCCATTGTCATAAAAGCCATTTAAGTTTCCAGAGTTTATGCTGTTTTCATTACCATGGCACTGGAGCACCTAATTTCCAAACTCTTTGTTGCCAGTAAGAGTAATGGAGTCCTATGAAAGCTACACAGACAAGTGGGAATAAGAATACAATTGCTAATCATTACTCTTGTCTTTTCACTGAATTTAAAGAAGCATTTTTTTTTTTTTTTCATTTGCTATAGGGGAATGGTCTTGCAGTTTATTTATGGTTAACTGTGACAGATGAAGAATAACGAAGAGGAATCTTTGCCCGCAGAGGATAGTAAAAAGTCTTCTTCCACCCTCCCCAATTTTATTTTGCAATACAACCAGTAGTGATTTGTGTCGAACTTCAGCTTGGGCTTTTCCAGTACTGGCAGAGATAGGGTGATGCTGAAGACTGAATTGTATTAATCTTTTGAAATTTTCTTTTTTTAGAAGCAGCGTATTAGATACAATTTAAACAAAAACCCCCATACTTGTATTGAAAATGGTTTTCAGAATTCTTTTGGACAGATACATAAATGAGTCTCTAACCTCTCCTCAGCAAAAAGTGAAGTGTGCTATAGATCATAGAATTATAGAATGGTTTCGGTTGGAAGGGACCTTAAAAATCATCTAGTCCAACCCCCCTGCTGCAGGCAAGGACATCTTTGACTAGACCAGGTTGCTTAAAGCTCTATCCAACCTGGCCTTGAACACTACCAGGGATGGGGCATCCACAACTTCCCTGGGCAACCTGTTCCAGTGCCTCACCACTCTCACAGTAAAGAATTTCTTGCTAAGATCTAATCTAAATCTCCCCTCTTTCAGTTTAAAACTATTACTCCTTGTCCTATCACTACACTCCCTCATAAAGAATACCTCCCCATCTTTTTGGTAGGCCCCCTGTAGGTACTGGAAGGCTGCTAGAAGGTCTCCCCCGGAGCCTTCTCTTCTCCAGGCTGAACAACCCCAACTCTCTCAGCCTGTCCTCATAGGAGAGGTGCTCCAGCCCTCTGATCATCTTTGTGGCCCTCCTCTGGACTCGTTCGGAGTCTGTGTCCTCTTTACATTGGGAGCTCCAAAGCTGGACACAGTACTCCAGGTGTGGGGTCTCATGAGAGCGGAGTAGAGGGGGAGAATCACCTCTCTTAACCTGCTGGCCACGCTGCTTTTGATGCAGCCCAGGATGCGGTTAGCTGCCTGGGCAATGCAAGAGCGCACTGATGGGTCACGTTGAGCTTCTCATCCACCAACACCTCCAGGTCCTTCTTCTCAGGGCTGTTCTCAATCCATTCTTTTCCCAACCTGTATTTGTGCTTGGGATTGCCGTGACCCAGGTGCAGGACCTTGCACTTGGCCTTGATGAACTTCATGAGGTTTGCTTGGGCCCACCTCTCAAGCCTGTGCAGGTTCCCTCCAGCCATGTCTCCATCCCTTCCCTCCGGCATGTCGACTGTGCCACACAGCTTGGTGTCATCTGCAAACTTGCTGAGGGTGCACTCAATCCCACTTGGACAGTCATGGACTGTCGCTGGCAAAGATGTTCAATAGCGCCGGTCCCAGTACTGACCCTGAGGAATGCCACCTGTCACTGGTCTCCGCTTGGACGTTGGTTTTATGTTGCAATGGAACATTTATTTGTACTGGTTTTGGCTGGGATACTGTTAAATTTCTTTATAGTAGCTAGTATGGGGCTATGTTTTGGATTTGTGATGAAAGGTGTTGATAACACAGGGGTTTTTTAGTGGTTGCTGAGCAGTGCTTACACAGAGTTAAGGCCTTTTCTGCTTCTCATGTTGCCCCCACAGTGAATAAGCTGTAGGTGCATAAGAAGCTGGGAGGGGACACAGCTGGGACAGATGACCCCAACTGACCACATATCTCATACCATATGATATCATGTGTAGCAATAAAGGCTGTGGGGAGGAAGGGGGGGACGTTTGGAGTTATAGTGTTTGTTTTCTCAAGTTAACTGTTACATGTGATAGAGCCCTCTTTTTCTGTAGATGGCCCTAAACACCTGCCTGCCAATGGGAAGTAGTGAATTAATTCTTTGTTTTGCTTTGCTTATGTGCACAGCTTTTGCTTTACCTATTAAACTGTCTTTATTTCAACCCATGAGTTGTCTCACTTTTACTGTTCCAATTCTCTCTCCCATCCCACTGTGGGGGAGGTGAGCGAGCAGATGTGTGGTGCTTAGATGCTGGTTGGGGTTAAACCATGACAGTATTCTTAAGAATAGTTAACCAGAAAAAATGCAGAGTGGGAGGCAACTGCCTACATAATTCCTCTGCAGAAAAGGGTCTAGAGGTTATAGCTGTTAAATGAGTCAACACTGTTAAACTGATATTTTCCCATGTTTTTTAACTTATAAATGGGAATATAACTTGCAAGATGTGGAATTTATCCTGTTGTTCTAAGTGTGGATAAGAATTCTGTCCTGGTTTGAGGTAAAACAGAACCAATTTTCTGTTCAGTAATTTTACTTTTCAGCTTATCCTCTTCTAAGTAAATGAACTCTCTGAAATTAACAGCATGTTTTTCAGACACTTCCAGAGTGATAAGACCTGATTGTTTATAATTTATGCCAATGAATGCTATGTAGAAAGGCTCCTGATTATACTTATTGCTATAACAACCAAGGTCAGCTAACTTTATTTGCCCCATTGGAGGGAAAAGCATAGAGGGGTTGCACCTGCGGGGAGCAGCGGACAGGACAGGTGACCCAAAACTGACCAACAGTGTATTCCATTCCACCTGCCTTATGCTCAGTATAAAAGCTGAAGGAGCAAGGCATCAGCCCTCTTCGATGGCTGGTGTCTGAGGAGGACTCTGTTCATCTGCATTTGATCCTGATCTGTGCATTCTGGAATCCACATCCAGAATTAGTTCCCATCCGTTGCTTAGTCCAGTCTGGGACTCCCCCAGTGCCTGCCGGTGATGTGATCATCATCCTGGGAGCTTGATACGGTTTTGTATATCTTTGTATATATTTCATTATTTTCTTTTTCTTTTTTAATTAATATTTTCATCAAAGTAATTTAGTTCCTTCTAAACTCATAAGTCTCTTTCTCTCTCATCCTTCTCTTCCCTTTTCTGAAGGGGAGAGAAGTAAAAGAGAGCATCTGTTGTTTGCTTCAGTGGCCAGTCTGACCCAAACCATGACAAATTCACATAGAATATCGTAGCCAGTTTTGGGCCCTGCACTTGCAGAAAGCGGTTGGATTCGACAATCCAGAGTGGTGTGAATGATTAGATTAGAGAACACAACCCTCAAGGAAAGATTAGCTGTATTGCAACCCTTTATTCTGGAGAGAACAACAATCTGTTTGCCATGTCCATGATGGACAGGACAATGAAAAATAGCCTAGTGAAGCACTGAAACAGGTTTTCTTAGAAGAAAGCTATGGAGTCTCTATCACTGAGGACCTCTGGGAACAGGATGGATAAATATGTCTGTATTGGGTTTGTGTGGCAAGGTTTTGGTAGCTGGGGGGAGCTGTGGGGGTGGCTTCTGTGAGATGTCAGAAGCTTCCCCTGTGTCTGATAGAGCCAATGCCAGTCAACTCCAAGATGGACATGCTGCTGGCCAAAGCTGAGCCAAGCACCATCAGTGGTAGTGCCTCTGTGATAACATTTAAGAAAGGGTAAAAACCGCTGCGCAACAGCAGCCAGAAGAGAGAGGAGTGAGAATATGTGAGGGATAACTGCAGGCACCAAGGTCAGTGAAGAGGGAGGAGGAAGAGGTGCTCCAGGCACCGGAGCAGAGATTCCCCTGCAGCTTGTTGAGAAGACCATGGTGAGGCAGATTGTCCCCTGGCAACCCATGGAGATTATTGGTGGAGCAGATATCCACCCTGCGTTCCGTGGAGGACCCCGCAGCAGAGCAGGTGGATGTGCCCTGAAGGAAGCTATGACTCCATGGAGAGCCCCTGCTGGAGCAGGTTTTCTGGCAGGACCTGTGGCCCCTGCATAGGACCTATGCTGGAGCCAGTATGTTTCTGAAGGACTGCACCCCGTGGAAAGGATCCATGCTGGAGCAGTTAATGAACTGCAGCCCATGGGAAGGACTCAATTTGGAGAAGTTTGTGAAGGACTGTCTCCTGCGGGTGGGACCCCATGCTGGAGCAGGGGAAGAGTGTGAGGAGGAAGTAGCGGCAGAGATGTGTTACAAACTGACCACAACCCCCATTCTCTGTCCCCCTGTGCCACTTGGGAGGGAGAGGAGGTAGAGAAAACTGGGAGGGAAGTTGAGCCCAGGAAGAAGGGAAGGGTGGTGTTTTTAAGATTTGTTCTTATTTCTCATTATCATCCTATTCTGACTTCTGATTGGTAATAAATTGAATTAATTAGCCCAAGTTGAGTATTTTTTTGCCTGTGACGGTAATTGCTGAGCAATCTCCGTGTCCTTATCTTGACCCATGAGCCTTTTGTCATATTTTTTCTCCTCCCCTGTCCAGTTGAGGAAGAGGAGTGATAGAGTGGCTTGGTGGGTACCTGGTGGCTAGCCAAGGTCAACCCACTACAATGTCTGAATAATTTAGGTAAGTAATCCACTTCAGGCAGGAACAGATTAAATGACTTCCTAGAATGCTTGCAAGTCTAAATAATAGCAATATAAAGGTTGACTTAAAAGATGTATCTCTAAGAACTGGAACCAATTCTGTGTGAGCAGACTTCTAACTGACCAAATGCTGTCTGCTACCCAGGCATAGAGATTTTTTTCCTCTGTTGTCTCAGGCTCATTTTGTTTTATCTCTTCCTATACTATAAACCTTTTCAATTAGGAACTTGCCTTCAGAGAACAATAAAGTGGGGTTTTCCTTTTTTTAGCGCTGCCTCTTATTATTAAATAATTATATTTTATAAGTCATTGCAAGATTAATATTTGGGGTTTTTGTATGACAGTTCACTAAGATGTTTGGAATAGGAGTCTTTTAAAAATCAAGTTGACCATACTACTTGAAAAATGTTAAATATTGTGAACTTCTGGAGGGCTTTCTAACTGCCTAAGATCCTTTCAGAAACATTTAGTCCCCTGACTAGTCATGTTGAATAAATTGATTTGATTTTCTTATATTTGTCTTTTTACATTTTGTGAACTAATTGCTTTTTCTGCAAGGGTATTTTTTTCTACAGAATAATGAATCTCACTCAGAAGTCAGTCAAAGCATAACATGGTTGTTATTGGTTAAGAAAGCAGGAAGAAATATAATTGCTTTTCCAGGTTCAGTTGTTTTAATGAAGGTATGATTTCACAGTCAGCTGAAATATGTAGCTATTCACCATGCCCTGGTGAATGTGAATGAAGCACATTTCACGTAGCTGTCACGGGTTGGATGAGAGAGCAGAGCCAGCTAAGAAATAATTTTTGACTGTATGGAAAGGATTTCCAGTTTTGACACGTGAAAGGTAGCGGTAATATGTCCACGAAGAAAGGATGCTGCTCTTTTCAGTGCCTGCACAAATGTGGACTGCATTAACATAACGTGTTGTTGCATCCTCAGCATGTCAGCAATAGATGGTTTCAATGGCACGTGTACTACTATACATTTATTGTGTCATGGGTACATGCCCAACTGAAATGACAGTATAGTCTTTAAGTGGAAGCCAATTTTTGTTACTGTCAACTATATACTTAGTGATCTAGATACGAAGCACTTGACTTTAATTGTACGGAAAAAGAATTACTTGATTTCCCGTCTTCCTTTGGATAAAAAGAAAGTTGTGATAACTTAGTGAAGTGTTTCTAGGTTGTATAAAGCAAAACATATTGTACAAGTGGATTAATATAATAAATGTGAGCAAAATAATTCTTAAATTATTAAAAAAAATAATAGTTCAGCATTCAATTACATGACTACATAGTTAACTTCTTAATTATATAATTCTGTTTAGTTCAAGGAAGAAATCTCTAAACATTTCAAGTCCCACACTGATCAGCTTGTTTTGATATTTGCTGGAAAAATTTTAAAAGATCAAGATACTTTGATTCAGCATGGGATTCACGATGGACTCACTGTTCACTTGGTCATCAAAACACAAAACAGGTAATCTGACTGATGAGCAATCTTCTTACCTTTAAGTAGTGAAAATATTCTTAATTCCTAGTGTGATAGCTTTCTGTTGGGCAAACCTAGGCTTGACTAAATGCATTCAAAAGCAGTACAAATACTCCTGCTATTGAACAAGAGAAGCAACCCAAATTCGGTAAGGTTGTGTCCCTAGATATCATACGTACGTCTTTTGAAAGTTAATGTTATCTTCTAAACTGAGCCATTATTATTAAATCACTTGAATCAGCTCCTTTGTTGCAGTTGGTGCAGAACAACAGTCTGAAGACGATCTGAACAGTCCTTGATCTGTTTCACTGCTGGGTAGCACCCGTGCTTATGCCCCTGCAGTAGACAGGTGTGGTGAGCATACAAATTGGGCAAGCAGCTTTTAGTGCTTGTGTTAGTTTATGATGGCGTAAACTTTGTGTAACTACATTGTTACTATGCTCTTAGAGTCTTAAAGAATATTGAAATTCTGATATTAGTCTTGTAATGAAATAAGACAAACTTAATTTGACATTCAGGGGGGCATCCTACTACAGGCGTGATATGGAATAAATCCTGTATTATAGATCTTGCTAGTCTTCTCTTCTTTAAGCCACGGAATTAGTACTATTTTTGAGGGGGTAGCAGTACATACAGATCCCTAAAGCAAAGTAAGGACTGAGGAAGCAATTCATTGACAGGCATCCCAGGGATAGGATGAAAAGGTGATAACGGTTGCAGTGATGCCCATCCATGTTCTTACTGATAGAAACTACTGTTCTGAAGAAGTGCTGATATAGATGTCTGAGAATCACAGTATGAGTGAGGTTGAAAGGGACCTCTGGAGGTGATCTGGTCCAACACCCCTGCTCAAGCAGGGCCACTAGAGCCAGTTGCCCGGGACCGTGTCTAGACAGCTTTTGAACATCTCCAAGGAGGGAGACTCCACAAGCTGCCTGGGCGACCTGTTCCAGTGCTCAGTCATCCTCACACTAAAAAAGTCTTTCCTTATGATCAGACAAGAACCTCCTGTATTTGTGCCAGTTTCCTCTGGTCCTGTCACTGGGCACCACTGACAAGAGCCTGGCTCCATCTTCTTTGCACCCTCCCTTCAGGTATGATGAGATCTCCCCTGAGCCTTCTTTTCTCCAGGCTAAATAGTCCCAGCTCTCTCAACCTTTCCTCGTATGAGAGATGTTCCAGTCCTTTCATCATCTTTGTGACTGCACTGGACTCTCCAGTATGTTACAGAATCACAGAATGATATGGGGTTGGAAGGGACCTCCGTAGATCATCTAGTCCAACCCCCCTGCCAAAGCAGGTCCACCTAGAGCAGGTTGCACAGGAACATGTCCAGGAGGGTTTT
>JAOXNO010000001.1:37973951-37994147 GCA_028565335.1 Limnodromus scolopaceus
TTTGGCAGGGGAGTTGGACTAGATGATCTCTATGGTCCCTTCCAACTCTAAAAATTCAGTGAAATTCAGTGAAAAAATCCTTCTTGCTGTGATCGAAGCCCAGTTCTTCTTGTCTAACTGACGTATTCCACACTTACATTCTTAAAAGGATTTCTTTTCTTCTTCTGTATATCCAATATCTCAAAACTATTTTAAGATTTTCATCCTCTCACAGTCCATCCTCAAATGGTGTTGTCTTCAAATTTACTAAGCTGTTGCATCATCTGAGTTGTTAATGAACACATTGAGTAGTACCAGACCCAGAGAGGTCCCTGTCCAACCCTACCACATACCTCTCTACGGTCTGTTGGTGAACCCTCAATTACCACTTTCCAGACATGGTTAGACAATAAACTTCACTAATCATGCTATATATCACATTCAGGGTCCCCAGTAGCTTCACCATCAGTCCAGGGAGGTGACTCAAGTGAAGACTCATTGCCAACCTTCAGGGTCACTCCCCCTTCCTCACAAATTCCTCACACTTTTGCTGCTTTCCACACTTCCTCCCATCCATCACATCTCTGCTGGAGGCATCACAGTAGGAGGGTAGTTATTGCCAGTGTTGCTCTGAGGAGCAGCTATGGGATGGTGGAGCCACACTCAGAAGACCCTACGGCACCAGGTGAGGGAGCTCAGGCAAGTTCTCAGTCCTACATTTTGCCTAGGAAAGAATCTGGAAGTCCTGGAGAAGGAATGGAGTAAGCTTTTACATTCTTACCCCAGGAATCTGACTCTAGGGCCCTATGGTGAAACATCCAAAGGAAGAAATTGAGCAAAATCAGACCAGAGGCTGCAAATGATGAACGAGGAGGAAATAATTCTGAAATTCTTGCTTGTCCACAAACCATATTAAGAAGCCACAGAAGCACAGCAGAAATAAGGCCCCTAAAGGCAACACTATAAAACTGTACCCTTCATCTGACCCATGGCTCAGATTTTAGGCCTGGGGCTAGAAGCGCATGGTGTTCTTGTCCAAGTTTTATGTAATCATGGTGCATTTGCCATTTTTCCTATGGCTGACCAAAAAGATCCAGTTGAAACTGCCCACATCTTTTTAAAATTGTTTATAATTCTTTACTCAGTGAAGCCAAGATATTACTCATGGTCCCTGAGCTCAAAAAAGGAAGCAATAGAGGAAGAGCAAAGAACTATAAACTTATGATATATGTAGATGGCTGGTCCTCTACGTATTCCCCAAATCTCTTTTACTTGCCTATTATGTGTAGACTGGCTTCTTACTGGCCTCCTAAAAGACGTACATTTCAATGAGGAATTTGAGTGAAGGGAACAAGTGGCCTTAGTGACTCCTTAAGGCAATAGCTGCAATAATCCTCTCAGAAGAGAAAATATACATACATATAACTTGATTAATATTCTGCAGGATAATGTATTAATTTTAGAATGACTTCTTCGGTGAATAGCTGAGCATTCTCTAATGTTCAATGTGGGTTTGTGTTAAAAGCAGTGTGCAAGGCAAATCGCATGACCTTGTAGAGCGCACTCCAGTCACAGGGTGCAGTGCTGTGAAATGCATGCAATATCAACAGCCACACGAGCAAACCTGTCCCCTATGGGGAAAGTTGTATGCCTAAGGCATTTGCTGGGTATAGCCCCATAGCTGCAGCCACTCTAGAAATTGTTTTATAGCCTATCTTTCCAACAGAATTAATAAGCTTTTCCAAGCATAAAATAGTACAAACACTGTGTCTTTGCTATCAAATTTGGGGTAACAAAATAGTGCTTCTCTGAGGCATAATGTGAGGATAATCATGTGCGAGGAGTGGTATCATCAAGCACAAAGTCATTCTTTCTCCTGGAGAGGGGCCCATTCAGAAATGGTTGTTTTTCAGTGACTCCAAGAACCAGACAATTGCATCCCTCGTACCAGAACATACTCTTCAGGTGTGTTTCTATATGTCTTGTTCCTCCACAGGCAAAATCATTTTACAACAGGTAAGCACATCCAGACTTGTGCTAAGCTGGTTAGTAAGCATAACAAAACATGGTGGCATGGGCAAATGATTACTATGTGTGCCCAGACTGTTTGTACTCCAGTTGCAAGCCTGTGCTGTTATAGCTGTTACCAGCATGAAGTCTATTAAAATTAACACAGGTAGCTCACAGGTATGTCAAATCTGCCTTGAGCAAATATTTATAGTCTGTGTAGACATATCCAGTTCAAAAGCCCCAAAAAAAGTGGAACAAATGTCTATAAAGACGCACTTTTCCTACTCTTTTTTCTTTTTTGCATATTAGCAAAATAAGCTTCCTTTGTGGAAGTTCTTATTATAGTCTTACTTAGAATAGACTGGCAAGCGACAAGCTGAGTCATATTGGGTTTGATCTCCCTTATATGGCAGCAAACCAGGAGTCACTCTGCTGAAGTTCATTGGAATAAAACTAGGCTAAGTGGGATCAGAATCGGGCTCACCAACTTGTGCAAGGGTGTTATAGGTGCTGCTGGTGATACGTGTATTTTGGAGCTAACCCTCACCTAGCTTATCACTATCAAGGTTCTCGGAACTGAACAGGACTCCAAATCCACACAGAAGAGTATACGGCAAAATGACCTACAACCTGGGAAATGGGTTTTGCTTTAGCATATGATGTACAAGAGTCTCTCACACACACACTTGATACTTGCATCCCATAATAGTAATGGGACTAAAAACATAAGTAAGGGTTACAAGATAATCTCTGACATAATTTTACTAATGCCTTACACTCATTTTTCCTGACCCTCTAGGCTGTCATACAACTAAGTATTAAAAACTACCGGGGGATTCCTTGTGATTTAGCTCTAAAAGCTGGTTCATGAATCTTGTGATCTGACTCGCTTAAAAGGCCGGTTGTTCCCTGACATGTAACCAACGCTATAACAACATTAAACAGCAAATCATCTCATCTTCAGACAATTCCTGAGCATTTATTATTGCTCAATTGATACAAGTTCTGTTAGCAAAGACTGTACCAACTACTTTCCATGGTGTATTCATTTCCAACCATTTCTATTGCAGTCCCTGCTGTTCTTCTTCATTACTTTTATCCTCTGTGGGCCACGCACCACTTTGCTGAATCCAATGCCTTTTTCTTAAAAGCCGGTTTTCCTTGCTAAGTTGTTAATTTTTTTTCTGCTGGCTTTGATGTCTTTCTTCAGTTTCCCAGTGCATCTTCAGAACTCCAATTCATTTCAGGCTTTTATTTCTGTTGATGCCTGCTCTTTAATTTACTGCTACGTATACCAGCAATTTACAACTGTCTGATTTCTTTAATTTGAATTTTTCACACGATAATAAGACATTAAGTCAATGTAGGGCTATCAACCTAAGGTGAAAAAGAAAAAAAAAGGGGGGAACGTACCAAACAACATCTTCAATTGCTTTATGATTCTAAGCCTCCATGGCATTTCTGATCTTCTAATCTAAAGGTAAGGACAAAGATATGCAAATTACAAACAACAGCAAAAGTAACCCTGAAGGAAAGTCCAGTGTATTTGAAAACATAATTGAGTTTAGCAATGAAGCTAATATACTCTCTTTTTTTCAAAAGGTAGTCTAAATTTCAAGTCAAAATGCCCAAGGCCATTCAAAACTGGTGTTCAAGAATTGTTTGAAGGTGAACTGTTCTATCAGGGTAAAAACCTTAGCCCAACCATTCAGCGCTTGCACAGAGCCAGTGTTACACCCTTCATGGGGGTTACAGAATGGGGAGAAAGCAGAGGGGAGAAGGAGGAGGAAAAAGCAGAGGATGGAGGAAGGAAGAAACAAAGGCTTACAGAATTACCCTGTGGATTCTTAGGTGCCCCCAGTCTACAAAACCACCATTCCCCCTTTAGTCCACTACAGGGCACAAAAGTATAATTTATTTCTCTGTGCTTTGTAGTTCACCTTTAAGACCTCACTCTCCTGAAATTAAACTCCTTGTAAAGTTCTGACATACAGAATCATTCTACTCAGATCACAAAGAACAGGCTTATATTTTATGTTGATGTAAACTATAAAGGCAGCATTTTCTGCATGTAGTTAAAACAAAGAATGGAGAATTTAGCATGCCTAAATTCACAAGAAAACCTGAACATACTTCTAAAGGAAAAAAAATGTCGGACACCATTCTCCTTGTCATGTTCATAAAACCATCGTTTCTGTGTGATTCCTTTTAAGTTCAAAGCACTGGGTTTTTTAGTAAATGAGACAAGGGGGAAATGGTGAAAACAGTTTCCCTGAGGAAAACTATTCCCCAGTTCTTAAAAAGTTTGAACATATCGAAACCTTAGGGAGATGAAAGCATTTTCCATTACAGTTGTGTTTTTCTTCTTGTGTTGTGTTTTTTTTTTAATTATTTTTACAGAACACAGCATGGCAAGAAAGAAAGGAACAGATCATTCAGATCCATAAACCAGCTCTTGCTTTGGCTGACACCAGTCTCTTCCTTCTCACCATGTTGGGAAAGGTTTCCCACCATTTTCAGTGGTGTGGTATGCTACCTCTTACTGTCCTCATGTTGGGCCCTCATTCAGCTGTTTTGGGGCTTTGTAGGTGTTTTGTTCCTGGTGTGTTGATTAAGGAAGAAAATTCAGCACCAAAAAAAAGAGCTAAGACGAGTAGTTTCAGTTATGTCCCAGATTTTTTTTTAAATACATTTTCATCTGAAATACCCTGGAAATCCTTATATATAGCAATAGACTTACAAATAGCAGGCAGCAAGGGACCTCAGGAGTTCCTCTAGTACGTCCTGTTACCTGCAGTATGATGGACCATACCTATGCCACTTCTCATAGATGCCTCTCCAGCTTCCTCTTAAAGACCTCTAGAACTCAGAGATCTGCTTTCTAGGACATACGCTCAAGTTCTTCACTGTCCTTACCATTAAAAATTTTAACTAATATCCAAACTGCATGTTGCACTTGCATTGTCCCCCTTAGCATGTTTTTTCTGGTCTTATCCAACAAGAACACGGAGGTCAGACAATTTCCTGTCCTCTCCCTGGCAGGCCTTGATGTGTCTGAAAAAACACGTTTGAAGGCTGACATCGTGTCACTCCTCTCTCTTCATTTCTCCACAGAAAATAACCTCAGTTCCTCCTGCCTTTCCTCAGAGTCTGTGCCCTCATGATTATTTCTTGAGCTCTGATCATTACTGTTGCTTTTTCCATGAAACTCTACCATTAGTTCCCCCCTCTTCTGAACTGGGATATCCAGAAATGAATTCAGTATGGATACGGAAAAAATCCTACCCTCGTCAGACCCTGCCTCTGCAACTCAGTATGGAATATCAAGATGGAAAAGCTTCATCAACCACAGTAGAAACGAATAGTATTTAAGGGTCTATTAAGCTCGGCTTTCAGGAAATTGCAACTTGGCCTCATTGTGTCATCTGCAAGCATTAATAGGCATTAAGGCTAGTACCACATACAATAGTATAAGTGAATACGCATCCAGAGGGAAGGAAAGTCATAGGGGCTGTTGGATCCAAACATGGTGTTCCCCTTACTGCCATGTAAGGGCCTCCACCACAGCATCCCACTACTAAAGGTCATTTGCCTTCCTCACATATGAAAAAAAGAGATGCAGAAAATCTGTGATGAGAAGGAGAAAGTGCTGACCTGCTGTAACTTGATCAGTGTTAGTACAAAATGATACTTGCATAGCAGGATCATTGTCTTCTTCCCTTCTTTTACAAAACTCAATCAGGTTCACGTTCAATTAGTATAAAGTTTGCTGGAGACTAACTTTCAGAGTTAATCTCCCGAGAGACTGGCCAGTACCTTTAATAACAAGAAACCTTGTGCTGTGTAGCTGCCCAGGGCTTCTCTCGTGTAGTATTTAGGATTCCATTCAAGAGCAGTTCCCCTTTGTCTGCTGCCTTCATAAATAATGGATACATCTTGCATTAGAGATTAGCAAAGATTGTTAAGCTTCCTTTTTTGCATGTGTAAGATTTGGTAGCTTTTGAAATATTGATATACTTGCGCAATTTGGTGCACCTATTATATTTTTAAGCAAGAATTAAAAAAAAAAGTAGAGAAGAGGAAAATTATGTTAAATCTGAAAAAGCAGACTTTTGACACTCAAAAACATCAGAACATGTGATCCTTCCATTTTTAAATCTATGAAAAAATAGTTGCATTACTAACTTTTGTAATATTCTTTTAAGAAGACTCTACAGAGATTGCTGTAGGTTTCAAAGCAATTACGGTAGGAGGTCGTGAAAAGCCTGCAGGAAATGCTGCCAAGGTACTGCACCATCTAAAAGGAAGAACAAAGTGCTGGAAACTTTTCAAATCTGATTGAGAATAGACAAAGGAAGACAAATTTTCAAAGTACTCTTTACTCATTTCACTGATTTTATTTTTAATGCAATACTTTATAATTACATCTTTTTTCTGAAAACACTTTTATGTTTAGCCTTGGTATTCCTTTTTGGAAAAAAAGCCCATATAATTCACCAGATGTTTTGGTAAGAACCAGCTTTATCAAGACTGGTGACTTCTGGGTTTTGTCTTTTGTGTGCATGCTACCGAGTTTAACTGTCTAAGCAGTGACATTGTACTTGTTATTGTGGTTCTTTGTATGCAACGAAGTCCTATTTCCAGCTCTCTGGCCCATCCCTTCCACATATCCCACAGACAGGACTTTTAAGTGCAGCTTATTACAGGGACGAGTTAACCGGTAATTTCATTGTGCTCCGTGGCTAGGATCCTGAAATGCAGGCTGCCTAGCCAAAAAAGGGTGGACAAAAACTGAAAGACTGCATTAAATAACCATAAAAGTTACAGGGTCTGATAATACCTACAGTTGTGGCAAAATCATTGCTTTCATGCTGTGGCCAACTTGCCATTATCCAGAGCTATGGGAGAGGAGGAGAGGAATAAAGACCTGAAATAACCTAGCTAATGGAAAATTGCAGGCAATATGGTACTCAGCAACTTAGTGCCAAGGCATTTGAATGGTTTGCTGTAAAGTCAGCCAGGATGGCTGGTGCCACATTAGTGCTAATATGCCCTTCTGGAGCATGTCAATTCCTTCAGGACCACACAAGCGTGGCCTTTTGTCCACGCTCCACACTGCAGGACTGCTCGGAGCTGGCTGAGGAGCACACTGCAGTTGTATTCAGGGCTCTGCAGGATTTAGCTCAGGTCCAGCTGGATATAATACCTCAAGCTCAGTGCCAGGCTTGCTAAACTGAGGCTGGCTTCCTGCAAAGCCACCTTGAACCACGGGGTGCTTGGACACCCAAGTTGCCTCTATGCAGAGCAAGCTTCAGTCCGGTGGGACTAAATAGTTCAGTCTTCAGTGTACAAAATTGGCCGAGCTTCCTTGGAGACAAACTTACTCTAGATATGGGATGGCTGTCTATGCAACACTGCCGAAACTACCGAGCCTGGCCAGATCCAAACTGCCTCTCTAATCACAATGTAATTTAGCCTGAAACTACAGATCACAGAGAATGGTCTCCTTTAAAGACAGATCATCTAAGACACACAAAAGACAAGAGATTTACTCAAAGTCTCATGGCATGTCAGTAAGAAGCCCACAGCTGCTAGATTTCTCAACCGTTTCCCAACTTTAGGTCTTAGTCCAGGCTACTTTGTGAAAACAAGGCTGGAGTCCCTGTCCTTACCTGGCCCAACCATGGGGACTGCACAGGTGATGAACTCCTAACTTGTGAAATGGAAACTGCAAAACTGATTGTTCAGCAGAGAGAGAGCGGAAATAACAGGAATGAGTTAATGGGGACTGAAAGATTCAGCTTTCATGACCAGCTTCAGCATACCATCTGAAATCCAGCAATCTGAAAACCAAAGCTATTTGAAAGCTGGAGAGCAGGGGACAGGTACTCTATACCCAAATGCATCTGCTAAGGCATGACTGAGTAGAATTACATGTGCTTTTTTAAATTGCACTTGTAGCAGCACTAGGGATGTAAAGAGAGCAGGACAGACTGACCACAGTGTTTTCTTTTGACTCTGAGGCAGACTGTTTGGATTGGAAATGGATCAGAACTTACAGCAAGCTCTTCGCTCTTCTAAAATTCATCAGGTTACACACAATCCATTCAAAAGTGGCTTAGCATCTCCTCACATCATAAACATATTATGGAAGGAGAGTGGGAAAATGCATAGAGAAATGACAAAATTTGGAACTTACCTCTCTTTCAGTTTTCCTCTTAGTGACACCTCTTCACATTCCTCTGTGAGTTATCATTTGCTTCCTCTCTTCCTCCAATTTTTCCTATGAAGAAGTGCGAAATAACTCACAGAAATCTTTCAAAACATGGAAACAAGGATACCAAGTCAGGCACAGTCCAGTATTCCATCTCTAACAGTGGGCAGGAGTAAATGCATAGAAAAGAATTTGGGAACGGAGCAAGTGCATGATGTTGTTCCCAGAATATCTATTGAGCACACAGCAATTTGTGGTTCAGAGGATTCCTGAACCAGACATGATGATTTTGCATTTAATAGCCCCCAATGGATTCATCTTTCATTAAGTTATCTAGTCACTCTGGAACCCATGCTAATTTTACTCATCTGCAGCATTTTGTGGTGAGGAGAGGATCACATCTTCAGCATTCTGTCCTCCACATTGTTGCTTAAGGTTCTTGGTTTTGGTATTTGAAGGACATATTTCAGGAAGTATTTCTAGAATCGACAAAGTAGGGTTGATCTTTGACCTTGAGATGAAGAGAGGAGATGTGATTCTCCTTCAGAAGATTGGACAAATGTACCTCTACCTTTAAACAAACAAAAAACCCCACAACTAAGGACAACAGTAGTGTTATGTTTTTACACAGTGAAAGTATTTTGAGTCTAGTTTCAGGTGCAAGCCTTTCATCATGCACAGTTGAATACATTAGAGAAGTTCTCAAGAAGTAATCTAAACTTGCCTGCAAAGTAGAACTATGCAGATATATTGCTTTTTGATAAGTATTGAACTGAATTTATGCTGCAGTGTGGCTAGGCAGACTCAGTCCCATGGAGTTTCATAAGCAGCATCTTCTGTTTTCCACCATTCCTTCTTACCAAAGGAGACAGTTCCCTGTGCAATTCCTCATAGCATTCAAAGGAATTCACACCAGAAGCGTGAAGTCTATTTTATGTGGAGAAAAAACAGATCCTTTGTGCCATAAGGTAATGGAGCATATCTAAAATAATACAGCAGAAGCATTAAACTCAGCAAGAAAAATTCTGTTCTGTTACCGCCAGCTTATTGACAGAAAATGAAGCTGAAAAATTTGGCCAAGCATACTTCTGTATTTTCTTCATGCCTGGTTGTTGTGTTTAAACAAAGGCCTTCTCTTTTTCACACAATATAAATGTTCTTTGTTCAAATCTAGAGTTCATAACTTAAGAATTCATTCCTAGGCAAATTGTCTTATTGTTGTTACTAGAGCTACTGAGAAGAAGAAAAAAAGTGTTAATAAAGCATTTAGGGTTTTGTATTATATCCATACAGACAGAAGGAGGGGAAACACTAGAGCAGTGAGATGATTTTGGACAGCTTGGCCAGCAATGGCCTCCGCACCCTGCTGAAGTGCCCAGTTTGACCTGACATTTGCTTTTGCAGTTCAGGGAGGGCGAGATCTGTTTTCTGCTTCCCTCTGAGGGAAGCCCAGAACCAGTGGGACGGTGAACAGCGGTGGTGTAAGCAGGCTTATGGTCCAGCAAGCAGGATTTTGCAAAGGAAAGGTGGGCTACGAGACCCCAGGGCTGCCATTCAACTGAGTGCTTCTCAGCAAGGCAATGCCTGGTGGAAGCTGAAAGCACCCATGGGGCCACAGCTGTCCAGAGGGAGAACCAGAACCACCCATGTCCCTGCTGCTGTGAGGCCCACACTGAAAGGAAGACAGAAAATGCCTTCAATTGCCACATCCCCAAGCAACCCACTTGGGGTCCCGCACCTTCAGATTGAGTGGATGAAGATTTTGCCTTGAGGAACAGACATAGGTTATTCTTCAGCCACTGCTGTGCCGTCGTGCTGTGCTGTTTGCTGTAAACTTACATTCAAAACAGAGCTGGACTTTTGAACTGGAGGCCCCCAGGGAGTCAAAGCTATGTACCATTACTAAATTTAGACGCTTCTAAAGTGGAAAATGGTAAAATGTTTTGCAAATAGCAAACTTTTCAGGATGCGGTGCACAAGACTTGCTCCACACAGCCCGGCTGCTACGAACAGATGATTGGAAAACAGGCAATCATTAATCTCCTTCTGGAAAGACATATAGATTCCTGAACTGTTCACAGATGACTTCAGATACGACCAGAATGAAAGGCCTGATTTTTCTTCCTGGCTCCAGCCGCACAGAGCGTTTCACACTGGCACTTCTGCCTAGGAATTGCTGTTCCCTGAGGAGACATTTGAATCCTTTGCAGAAACAGATGAGTCTATGTAAAAGCTGCTGCATTTCCTGACAATATTTGGGAAGGGTGTTTTTACCCTATATTTGGCTTTTTTTTTGGAAAGAGAGAGGCTTTATAAGTATCATTAAATTGATAATCTACTATGTCAGATAATCATGGTATTTATATAAGGCCTTTATCACCTTCAGCTCAGTTCAGAGTATTTAATTATATTTCAGCTATAATTCTGTCCAATCTTTTCCGACAGCAATATACAGCCACCTCCTTGGATAAGTTATTATTTCTTAATATTGGGATACATAACATTAATTAGGATACCTTTCTACTTTGTATCTTGCCATGGCATATTTACAAAGATCTGTAAGAAATCTGGCGTTGGATTTCTTGGCTCTTCTGAGAAAGCTCATCCACTGCATTGCATCACAACATCTGCTTCGTGTAAGCTCCTTGAAGTTCACTGGGACACAGCATAACAAAAAGCAACTTGAGGTTAGGTTGGCTGGTGGAGGCGAGCGAAGGTTCATCTGCAGAACCCTTCTGACAAGCACCGCGGTCACTACAAGTGATCTGTATATTTCCATGGATATTCAAAACCGTAACTCCCAAGTGCCTCTTGGGATCTCCAAACTGGAATAGATAAAGAGAAACAGAAAAAGCCCAGAGCTATGCTTCTTCCTTTAGTTTTTATTCATTAACAATAGAGAAGCCAGATGCAGGGAAATAAAATGTGTGTGTTTAGACAAGAAATCTTAACTATTTAGATAACAGAATTATTTAATAACAAGAGTTAAAATCATATAAAAATAAGCATTTTGCCTCTCTGATGTGGAAGATATGATGGTTCAGAGTAAAACTAGGATAATACAGTTGCACGAATTAGGAGACAATATAATTTAAGAGAAAATGTAATTCTGTTGCAACACCATCTCTTGGTTTAAGTTGCACAGCAGGACAAGGGTTTCCTAAGACAAATTTGATAACCACCATGGAGGTTTTTTCTTTCTTTAGTTGCCTAGTTACAGAGTTTGCAAGCATATATTACAAGGTTAGCCCATTTGTGAGGTAGCCTAAATATGTTAGGCCTGAAAGTATAGCCTTGGCAATGTACCAGAGACCCAAAGGTTTCTTACAGGAGGCTCTGATATGCATCCGTTTCCAACAAAACCTACAGATTAAAATCATTTTTGGCAGACAAAAAGGCACAGGCTAGACCCAGACGGACAATGATCCAGTGTTTCTCCATGGGTTAGTCATTAGGCTTGTGATTCAATCCACTTGATATTTGTAATGTGTAAAACAAAAGTGTATTTCCTTCATTTCAATAAAGAATTTTAAGATATACAAATAAAAGAGCTGTATAACAGAGTTAAGTACTATTATCCTAAATAAGTCCATTGCTGTGTCTTAAATTGATATATCTATATTCTGTGAGTCATAGATTTGCTTTTTTTAATAGTAGTTTATATAGGTTTTGTGGTTTTTAATTATTTTCAATATTTTCTTATTTCATACCCTAAAATTTGCAAGGATTCACTTTCCTCAGGACCCTGGTCTAGAACCTAAATTGCCATGGTATCTGCTCCTGTCCTGTGTGGTTGCAAAGGTAACCTTGAAACTGTGACGGCGTCATCAGCCAGTGTAGTAATGTCTTCCTGAGGCTGAAAACAGTCTGAATTTAGCACAATAAACTGCCTGTTCATATTCCAGGTGACCATGCATACACTGTGATTCTGTGGCTAGGGTATAAAATTTGTCTAAGCAAAAGCAGGCATGCTTTTTTACATAAAATATTTCACCTTCACCAACCCCTTCTCCCCAACACTTTGTTTCCTCTTTTTCTGCCCTACCATGACCTCTCTGAATCTGGCCTTTTTTCAACCCGCTAGGAGCAAATTAATTGGATTAAGCGACTCCTTCAACCATCGCGAAAGGAAGTAGGGTGTTAGAGATCCCGTCTGCAGTTCTTTGGGCAGAGAGCCATGCATGCAGGAGGTAGAACCGGGCAGCCCAAGGACCAGCTGGGAAGCTGGGACCGGCCAAGTCCCAGCACGGAGCTGCTGAAGCCGCCTAAAAGCGACCTCTTTGCTTTGAACAGGCGGAAGGGAAAGAAGGTGATGAATAAACATCAGCCAAGCCAAGACCTGAGGAGCAGAGCCTAGCCAAATGAGAGGTGTAATGCAATAAACTCTTCCTCTGATATAACCTTTTGTTGAGAAAAATCTCGTTAGTTTCACTGTCAACTTCAGCAACAGTCAGCTGCCAATTAGCCATCACTGATGATCCAGCCTGCTCTTGGTAACTCCTAAGACAGCTCTGTGCACAGAGCAGGTTGTGTCTAGAAATAGTATGGGCCCTTCACGAGGAACTGTGCCTGTCCAGTAGGTATCATGCCAGCTAACTGTTTTTTTCTTATTGTATGTCTTTATAGCCTAATTTAGATATGTTTCATATTGCTCTTTTTTTTTTCTTCAAGCCGAGTGTTCACCTCTGTCTTCCCTGCCTGCATTTTGCTAGATAATTAGCAGCTGTGTGAACCATACTTATGGGATGAAGGTGGGCATGAAGAGCTGGGAGCAAAGACTAAGGCCCCATTCTTTCACCTTAGAAACAGCATTTTGTTTCAGAAGAGCCCATGAGCTTTTCCATGGCAGTTGGGGATTGGTTTTGTGCATTGGGTTCCACTGTGTGGCGACTTACATAGAGCTTCTTTTAATTTCCTGACATTTTCAGTGATGGGGCTAAACTATAAATTCTCAGATCCCTGAACTTTGCTCCTGTTTTGTGGTTTGAGCTCATTTTATTGACTGATAATGATTTTATAATAAGAGAATTGTTTCACTCATTAGTAGTGCAGTGACAGCTGGAGGTCTGTGCCCAGCGTAGATTACTTAATCCAAGCTGGCCAGAAACTTAAATCAACCATGCATTTTAGTTTCAAATGAAGACCATTTTCATTGAACTGGTTTCTATTAATTTTCACTGTCCTCTGACAGCTGCTGCAACAGAATTTCCTTTCTGTAATTAGTTATTGCAAATTTGTATATATGAAGTTTTTAAATACAAAAGGCAGCTGACAGGGGTACTGTTTGCACTGCAAAGCAACTCATCCAGCGGGAAAATGACAGTAGCAGGGAGAATATGGGAGACCTTACAGAAGCAAACTCCTGCCGTATGAAATGTTGTTTGATGTCATGAAAGGCCTTGGAGCCGTGCAGCAATCACACAGTGTGCAACATCCCCCCACCCATGCAAAACCATGGCCCACCACAGCCAACCAGCACTTCTGCGAAGCAGCTCCCTCACACTCTCCTGGACCACTCTGGCATGAAGCTAACTCTGCTGCCATGAATTTAGCACCCTAAGTAGGTTGCAACAAGAGTAGTTGACACGAAATGCTACCTACAAAGAGTACGGCCATGAAGAAGCAAGGCTGCCAGGCTAGGACAGCCATCAGAGCTCTCTGACCTGAGACACTTCCAATGGACAAGTCACTCACCATCCTTCAGCATAGCAAGTGGGCAGCTTTTCCACCGGCAGTGACAGCTTAACCAGGTCTCAACATGCCTTTTAACCACTCATTTTCCACCTCCAGCAAGACTCCTTCAGCAGGTTAGCAAAACTCTACGTGGCCACTCAGTGACCACCAGATCAAATGACCAACGTGGACTAATAAGAGTTCTCCTGGATTTCCCAACACAGTTCACTGCACACACCCCCCCCAACAACAGCTTCACTAGTACTAGTCATACGACAGTGCAGAGAAGTGGGAAGGCAAGGAGACAAAAAGAGCTGCAATTAATTAAATCCATCACTGACAGCAAAGGAAACATCTGTTTAGCCACTGCATCCATGCTGACTACAGAACGACCGAGCCTCCCCTGGTACTTGTCTCTCTCTGCTAACTACAGACAGAGCCTAGGACACCTCCTCAGGCTGAACACCTAACTTTGAGATGGTTATAGTCAGAATAAAAAGCCCCACCCAAAACATGCCTAGGTCTTTGGTGTGTAAGCACCACATCCTGATATCTTGTTTGCTAACAATTTTTCAGGCTATCAGACACTTCATTTCTGATCATGCATCTATCTTGGTGCCCCGTCACTACCTACTCATTTTTTCTCCCCATCCTTTCAAATTGTATTTTGACCTTTTCATTCGCTCTTGCCTCTGTTGTACTTCTTTTCCCCTTCCTTTCATGTTTTTTATCTTTTCTTTTTTTTCTCCTCTGGTTTTGACTTTGCGCTTCTGTACTTTGTTTTCAGCATGCTGCTGCTTCATGGGTTGTCACAGTAACACCTTGTACGTAAGTAGCTCCTGTACTCTCCATCATACTGTTGGGTAGAGATCTAATTTGCTTCTCACTTTCCCTGCTACACCACCATTGCCAGGCCAAGGACAGCCCTGGTTGTCCCTTCCTTTCATGCTAGCCATCACCATTGTCCTCCTGAACCTTTCTTCGTCCCTACCATCCACATGGCTTTGGCAAGGAAAGCTGGGAAGTGGCTGATGTAGCCCCAGAGCCAGCCGCTTCTCCCCCTTTGGTAGCTCATCAAAAACCACATTCCTCCGAACCTAATTTGGAGCTGGCAAGTCCAAAGCCAAGCATCAGCAGTCGGAGGAGCACATCATTTCAGGCTGGTGTCACTGACTTTGGGGAGTTACATGCGCCAGAACCGCCCTTGGGCTCTCGGCACCAAAACCTCCAAGAGATGGAAATAGAAATAATTCTGAGAATTGAAGCAAGGGGTGGCCAGGGAGGAGGGGGGAGGAGGAACATGCTCGGTGGTGTTTGCCAAGAGACAGCTTGCTGTTCAATCTGGTTTATAACCATTAGCTTATAAAGAGGTACTTCTCAGCTCTGCTGTGCAGTAACACCAAAGAGTCGATGCTCTCCAAGTTGTGAAGGGCCCATGCACAGTCTGTTGTAACCAAACAGGGCATTTGATACGTTTTCTCCAGGTATTACCACACATAAAAAACATCCCAGACTGCTTAGTTCCATTAAAGAAACCAATTACACTTCATTCAGCTGGACTGGCAGGCCAGTGCCACTGTAAAGGAAATTCATCTCCTGGATCTGCAAATGACAGAGCTGGCTCCCCTGTACAATAAAGCTTACTGCAGCAGCATTAGCTGCAGTACCTTTTGTTACATTCTGCTTACACTGTACAATATTGGGTAACTTGATATTTCTCCAAGTGACATTTAAATTTAAGTCCAGAAGAAAGCTGATTGTCATCTTTTGTGAAAACATTATGTGAGAATTTTAGACCCCTATGTCACTTGACGTAAATCAGCTCTGTATATAAAAAGCTACTAACCTACCCTCAGACCCTGTAAGGGCTATAATTTTCACGTAATTTTGGTGTGATTATTGTTCAGCCATTTATGTGTGACTATGATAAACATACTCCCTTGGAATTAGTCCATTTAAAAACACATTTCCATGATCAGCCTGCCCTTCTTAGCCTTTCTTGACCCCCACTTGGTAATTTCTTCTAAGTCATTTTAATCATGATTTATCATTACAAGTCTTCTTAATAGGACAGTGTAGTCTTCTCTTCTCACTGCATGAAACACTGCTGCTGGAGCTTGATTTGCATGACCTAAATGATTTCTGCAATCACTGCTCTCCAGTTGTTTGTCCTGGAGGGACAGTGAAGGATTATACTGTTTTAAAAGCATTTCTATTTAGCAAATACCTCATTTGCAATAAGATATCAGCATTTACCACATTCATAATGCAGCTTGTCCTGCTAATAGATTTCATTTCTGCTTCAATTTTCTTGCTTTGCAGAAGACCAGAGACAAAGACTGCATAATTGAGATCCAAGAGCAGGTAATAATTCCTTACTCATTAGCCCTCCAACTGCAGAGCTGAAAGCTCATTCGAAACAGTTAATCAGCAGCTTGCACCACCCATCCTGTCACAAGGAGCCCACATGATGACCTCTATATCCCCCTGCATAAAAAGGGAGGAAGACCACTCTGTGAAAGCCTTGAAGTTCTGTCCTTCATGCTACTCTTCCTTTCTGCCTCAGTTTCCCTTCTTTTAAAAATAAAAAATTAATAAAATAAAATAAAAAAACCCAGGCTTTTAGCACCACAAATACTTTGAAACTGAAGATGATATTTCTTCTATTTGAGGGACTGATCCAATCACTAGGAAGGTCACTATGGAGTTAAATCACTCCTACTTCAAGCCCATTTGGGGGAATGGGGAACAGAAAAACTGTGAGGTGAAGGGATGGTGCTCAAGCGTTTTCTAGCTGCTCTTCCAGGTGGGCTATTCTCAGTACCAACAGCTAATGGAGGTAATGCTTGTGAGGCCAGGAGCTATTAAGCTCATTTCCTTTGCTGCCACTACACAGATGCACTGAGGAAGAGTTAGGTGAGAGGAGGAAAGGTCCATCACACTGCAGCTATATAATACAAGAGGCACGATTTTGTTCATAACAGTAAGCTAAATGAAAGTTTGAGCTGATTAATGACCATGGTGGAAAAAGAGCCAATAGTGAAAGCATTTATAAGTCACTGTATAACATCCAGTCTGGCGAAGGATTCTTAAATTAACTACTTCATGCAGCGGTTGCTGTTAAAGGGAGGCATTCATCTTGCATTATTTATTCTGTTTATTCATACAGGTCTTCACTATAACCACCAATGTCATGTCAAAAGCAGCAATAATGGATTTCCGTATCTTCTTCAAATAGCCAATGTCCTTCTTAAAGCAGGGTATATCTCTTTGCCACATTTCTGTAGTGCCCAAGGACATTGATATTGGACCTATTAAGACTTCATCATGTTAGAAGGAGTAATTCTTTTATAATCCTTGTAGGAACAATATCACTCAATAAAGCATTTCCTTTTCTCAGCTTCTATACCTAACAGCATCCAGCTCCATAGTTCTTTTCATAAACCAGGTCTGTCTCTGGCAAAGGGAAAGCACTTCTTTGGGGAAACATTATTTTTTGTCCATCTGTTGTTGAACCCAAAACAGCCTCTCCCTCACGACCACCAGCAACCCAGAATATTGCTGCTTGGAGCAGAGCACGCTTTCCTCTGCACTGCAAGCCTGCTTTTGTAGAGGATAAAAAAGCAGCTGAGCCAGCGGACACTTGTTGAATTCTGAGTATTCTCCATCAGCCACCATGGGCGGTGAGGGCAGCTCAGCTGCTGGCTGCAGCAGGAGCCACACAGAAGACACATTAACACAGCAGACTTGTTATCAGGTTACACAAACACTCACACACAAGTACACACATGCACACACAGAGAAATAATAATGGCCCAAGAGATATAAAAGTGATTTATAAGGTTTACACCTTGCAGTGCCATAGCAGTTTAAGAGACAGACAACTCCCTAAAACATGGCAAATGGCCATCATTGGAAGTCTCACCATTAGCAGTCTGTTTCTCTGCTAAATTTGGATTAAAGGGGGAATCACAAAATCTGTTGTTGAAAAGAGCAGAATCCCCCACAGAGCCAGTAACACTCTCAAAGCAGGTGAGGTTTGCAGTGAATTGATACAGCTCAGGCAACATCAGGCAACGTGAGGTGCCATTTACAAAAAGTGAGTATTTGGCAGAAAACTTTGGGTCTGTTGGCTGAATCAGAAAAAGCAATCAATACATGTTGGCAATATTTACCCAATTACATTCCTGCCAAATGTGAATTTGCAGGAATGTATCGGCTGGTTTGAACTGATCTTTGACTTTGTCTTTTCACAGATGAATGTGGACTGAAACTAGAATAATCCACATTACAGAGAAAGAGATATGGCAGGAATGCACAGGGTCACCTCTATTATTTGTTCTTGCCGTAAGAGTCACTGCTGAAAAAATTAGGTCAGATACAATTTCCAAAGGGATTAAGTGAGGTAAACCAGATTGATAACTGAATATGAGTCTGAAAAAAATCACTATGTCAGACTTGACCACTCTTGTACCTGGAATAAAACCTAGGGTTTTTTTTTAAATTGGAACAGAAATTTTTGATTTAAAAGAACAAGCCCACATCTGGTACATTATCTGTTTCCATCTCTCTCTCACTCTCCCTTCCTCTCTCCCTTCTGGCAGGGCCTTTCTGATGCACCCCCTCAGAAATACAGATTAAGACACCAGTAGTTATATGACATGTTGCAAGGGGACAGTAAAGAAGAACACCTATGAGACAGAAAATCATCCTATGGCAATAAAAACTAAGACAAACATGGCTTCTGCTTAAACTTGATTCATTGCTATTACAATCCAAGTGCTATGAAATTTTCACTGAAAAACAAGACTAATTTCAAGTATCAGACCCTAATTAAGAGCAGCAAAAACATCACATTAAGTCAAACTAATGATCCATCTCATCCAGTATTCTGTCTTCAATGCTGGCAGTGGAACATGTTGTTCATGGAGAGCATGAGTGAGTCTAGGCACTTTCTGCAGTCCACTCTTCTCAGTCTTCCAACAAGCAGAATTGCTGTTTTAGGGATGTTAGATGGTGCGTTGCTGCCTAGTGCTGTTAGCACATTTACTGACTTTTTATCTGCAGATTTGCCTCATCTCCTTTTCTCCTGCTGATACCATCTGCGTCCCCAACCTCCCATATCACCTGCATAACGCAACAAAGCCTTTCCACTCTCTATCCCCATCTTTGCGAGGAAGGCCCAGCTGACTCAGAGAGACAGACCTTGGGCCATGAACGCCAACAAGCGGGTCCCTTCCTGCAGTAACACCTTCCCTCTTGTTCTGCAGAGGCAAAGAAATAACTTGAAACTGAAAAGCTGGTTACTGGGGGAGAGCAAAGGCAGGAGAGGAAAGTTAGCCATTTGCCAACACAAACAGGGCTCTCCCATGGTCATACAGAATTTTTGAAAAATTAAGCAACAAGCCTGAGATATGGAATAAATCAAAGGAAAAACTAACTATTGTTCTAGGGCTTTTGCTAGCATTTCTAATTGTGGAAAGAAATGAGAAAACTGTCAAGTGGAATCTCTTTAATACAACTGCATTAAAGCATAATTTCCATTCCCCGGATGCATGATCTAACTCCTAATGAAAGGTGTGTCCTGAAGGACAGAATTTGGCCTTATGTGAATCTAATGAACCCAACATCTTTAGCAGGCTTCTCAAATACTCCTTTGTTCTGCAAAGTGCTTTACTGTACTGTTTACATGAAAGAAGCTGTACAAAAAAATGAGTCAGATTAAATGCTTTAGGGCCAGATTTCATCTGACCTTCCCGTGATACCCTGGTAAAAAATTAAAGGAAGGTCTTGTACAGGGAGTAGAGACAAATGTATTTCTTTTTACTGCATGAAGCAGCGGGTCTGCTCCTTCACTGGGAAGGAAACAAGGCCTCGGGTCTAACTTCCCTCTGCACTTGGGGAGATATTGAATAGTTAAGACAATCTGCATATTTCCCCCAGTAGCAAAGCTAGGGAAGAATAGTGCCCAAAGTGTACCTTAACCTTTCAATAATATCTATCTTATAAAAGGATCGTGACCTTCCCTATAACTCTGTCTTCAGGGCAGAGCTGCTTACAAACTGTAGTGTTAAAAGGTGTGTAGGGAAGGTTGATATAAATGTACAAAGTTGGGAAAAAAAATCAAAATAAAATGAAGCTTTTAATGAATCACAGTTATATTGTCCCAAGCAGGTGGTGAACGCTGAATAAGCTTGGCCCTGAGCCAAGCTGATGACCCTTCACTACAGTCAAAGTCTTATAGTGATGTGCCAGCAGCTCCTGGGGTAGAAGCAGTGCACAGAGAAACACCTGACAGACACTCCAGGGGGTATTCCCCT
>JAOXNO010000001.1:37994247-38005308 GCA_028565335.1 Limnodromus scolopaceus
ACATGAGGAGGAACTTCTTTCCTGTGAGAGTGGTAGAGCACTGGAACAGGCTGCCCAGAGAGGTGGTGGAATCTCCTCTGAAGACATTCAAAACCCACCTGGACAAGTTCCTGTGCAACATGCTCTAGGTAGACCCGCTCTGGCGGGTGGGTTAGACTAGATGATCTCCAGAGGTCCCTTCCAACCCCATATGATTCTATGATTAAGAGCTTCATTTCTCTTACAATGCAGGTATATTTATTTTTTAAATTTTCTGCAGTTATACTGATATCACCTTATACTCCACCTACTTCTAGATGACAAATCTGCTTAGATCACTGGAGGACTAAGCTCAAGACAAACAGCAGCACAGACACCAGGCCTAGAAGGACCTATAGTTCACAGGTAGCACTCTGGAAGAACTGCTGCTAGGTATGAGCTCTGTTCAACAGTAGTGCAAAACAGACTGGGAGAATGACACTAAGACAGACATGGGAGGTGCTGTATGATCCCTGGGGAATGAGAAGTATTTTGGAGGTGATTTTTAATTTATTGGCAGAACTCTTTAAATATACATAGTAGAAAAGGAGATATGTTTTCTGCAATTCACTTAATAAATTAAGGTTCTGATTTATGTGGACACTCATTACGAAGGACTGTTAACTTGTAGGTATGGCCAGACTCTACTTAGAAAAAAATCTGATGGGAAGTTAGAGCTCTGTCCCTCCCACTCCTCACGGTCACTAACAGCCAGCTTTCATGCAGCTTTGAAATTGCTGACATATCTCAGCAGCAGAGCAGGAGCGAGCATAAGGCCAGGCAGAAGGAAATGCTGTAGCACAGTGCACTGTGTAGCTGCTGGCTCTGATCCGGTTGAGCTACCCCAGGTGGTTTGTGCCCTCGTGCCTGGCTTTGGGTGCCCAGCCTGGGAACACCGCCCACCATGCCTTGCACTTTCTCAGGCACTGAGGAAGGCAAACAGGTGGAGCTTTGTGGCCTTGTGGCCATCACAGCAATGTCTGTGGACACACAGCCCGCACATTGCCCTGATCCTCCCTAGAGAGGTCCTGGTATGATCTCTAGCAGGACAGCAGGGGCGACGGTTTCACCAGCCTGATCTTGCAGCACGCGCAATTTGTCTACAAGTGAAGGGTGGACAGTGTGCCACTAAATTGGGTCCGCTTCAGGCACCAGGTCGGTCTTGAGCCTGATCTGGTGCTTCCTCACTTGGCCACTGAGACTTACTAATGCTTAAAGGTCCAAAAGTCCCAGATGGGGACCAATAAATTGCCTCTGAATTTTGGCCTTGCCCTGCCCCATAACTCTGTATGTTACATGATGTTTCTGCTGACAACTGTAACAGAAATGCAAGCTGGTACGAATCTATCTCAACTCTCTCATGTATTAGAAGCCATCAGCATTTTTGAATGCTTTCTTCACCTTTCAGCTGAGAAAACCACACGAGAAGCCACATATGACATCCAGTTTATACACAAAGGGTGACAGAACTTTTTTCTGAGAACTACTTTGAAAAATCTTTGTGAAATAAATGGAGTATAATGCACTGAGCTAGATGACACTAAGTTGTTTGCTTTACAAGATGGATGTGCAGTATGAAAGGAAACAAGAGTACAAGAACCAGAAAAGAACAAAAAAAGAAATAATGATAATCTAACATGCAAAAAACATTCAGGAATTGGAAAGAAGGAAATGTGTACAATGAGGTAGACTGGGAATCCTGCAGGACTCAAACAGCAACAGTAATACAATGAAATGCTACAAATAAGAGATGGAAGCAAGGCACTTAAAGGGAAAAGATATAGTCCAAGAAGCAAGAGAAAGAAACTGATTTATTTGTCTTTTCCTAAGGCTTGTCTTCATGCTGAAAAAACTGTGACTATTTAGTGAATAGCATTAGGGGCAAACCTTACTCTAAGCTTCCAAGTATTTTCAGATATGTAGCTAGATTTCAGCTGAACAACAGTTGAACAACTTCTAACAAATGCACTGACAGCAGGTCCATAAATGAGTATCAAAAGGACCTGGTACCCTCCAACAGCCCCAGTACAACAGTTCTGGATGCTGGGGGTATATGCAAGGAATGGACCACAGAAGGTGTCAGGGCTCACTTGCTCTTCTCCCTGTACAAAGTCTCCCATCTGTGTCAAAGGCAGGATACAGGACCAGGCAGATCATTGGTCTGACCTTGTAGGGCATTTCTTATGTGCTTGTGCACTTAAATGCTTTCAGAAATGTTGTCTTTGATGACAGAGTAACCTTCAATTTAAGCTCACAACTCCACTCTCTCTGTTGTAGTGTCCCATGCTATATTTGTACTGAGGGCATTCAGAAAAGCTTCTGTGGCACTTGGGCAAAAGATGGCCACAACAGGCCCCATCGCCAAGTTGTCTTCTGGTCCAGACAAATCCTTTCAGCAGACTGATATCTCAAACAGATCATAGGGAAAACCCCACGGGGACAATACAGAACACATGGACTGGGGAAACCCAGAAGAAATAGTAGATTACCGTGACAGGTCAGGAGAAAGTGATAAAAAGTTTTCATTACTTGAAATCCAGCAGCCAGTTTCTTGCACCCCTTTTGGCGTATCAATATAAATCTAAAAATTCCTGCCCTGCTCAAAAGAGCTGTGGGTTAACATATATGCAGTTTTCATAGAGGACTTTTTCCTTAACATTGATGAGTATCTTTTATTCTCCTGTTACTACTTTATCTGCCAGTATGAAGAAGCCAGCACCATTTTACACTTGGCCTACAGGTGCCAGTGTGAGTAAGGAGTACTCATCATCTCCTACCACTGCACCCAGTAATTATCTTCTGGATAATTAGCATATGTATCCCGGAGATCTCCATCAAGACTCTTTTTTCTATTGTGGACTATAACTATTAGGTTGGATCTCTGGCTGGTATGAACTGGCATAGCACCCTTAATTAATATCTTTTCCTCTCCCTCTGAGCTGGGAGGAAGCCTTAGGAATAGATGTTGTTAAGGGATATTCAAGGCAGCTGTGAGCTGAAGATATGAGTCTCTTAAAATCTCATTATGCATTCCTTGTGCACTCAGAGCTCTGAAAGTTTTAGCTTGGTCATAAATATGAGATCGAACCCTCGATTTGTTTAAATGGAGGACTACATGTTGGATAGAATGCAGGTATTGTTAAACTGCTAAACTTTGCACTGATAAAAACATTTTTTTAAAGACTGAACAAGTGATTTTCAGACCTTAAAACCTCACAGACAATATCCATGATGCAAAAGTGCTTGGTCTGACACACTTCTCATTTTAATCAGTATAATTACAATGGATTGCTTTGTGTCATTTTAACAAGTTCACATCTCATCATCTTGCAACCAAAATATCAGTGGCATTTCATGAATCTATCTCAGCTTGAAAATAGCTGAGTTTATTATTATTATTCCTTTTTCTCTGTTTGTTGTATTTGTTGTAGCTATGGCCTGGTTTGTGTTTGCTGCTGAAAGACAACTACAGCCTATTGTGGCAGCAGATCTATGCACAACCTGGGGAGCCGGCAGTGGGAACAGGGAAGTTGTGTCCCCGCTTCCTTTCAGTGATAAAAGCCTCAGGATAAAATGTCTGTAAAGCTGAGTGCTTCTGAATGAGCCGTTCAGAGGAGTGGAAGCGGGCTGGGATTGAAGTCTAGCTATTTATCTTTTCCTACAGCAGATTTGTGAGTGCTCGCTCTGGAAAGAGGAGAAGCTTCAGAAGCTGTCAATGTTCACAAACCACAATGTTAGAGCAGAAGCGTTAACGCCTTTCTGTGGCAATGCGTCGTCTTTGTAACAGTACACTAGCTTCTGCCTACAGATAAATGTTCACAACATGCAGCTTTCAACTTGTGGGGAATCTATTAGCAATAATAATGGGGTTTCTGTACCTCGTAACATTTCTCTGGATTAAAGTAAGGTATGTATTTTAATTATAACGCCAATTCCAGAACGGCTACTTTTTCAGGCACACGTAATCCACTACAGCTATTTTGGTCAATTTTCTCTCTACAAATAAGTACCACTAGTAATAGCTAGCATGTTGTTACAACCTCTTACGATCTTTCTCATCACATACATTTATACACAGTTGTAATTATTATTATTATTACATAGCCCTATATAATAATTATATATGCTACAAGTATGTGTAAGCATAGGCATGATTTTGTTAAAATAACATGTGTTGCATAAATAAATGGCATACATTAGTGTATATGTATGTGCTTTTATACATATATGCACAAGGGATAAATGCATACTTTGACGTAGGGTATGATATTTTGAGTCACATATGAATAAAAAACTTGAGAAATAAAAAAAGGAACTATGTTAGTTCAAATTAAATCCCCTGGAGACAAGAGAGAGACAATCTAAATAAAAGCAGTTTATAAAACATAGCCTAGACATAGATTCTGATAGAAAGTCAGTGCTATAGAATATTCTATCAAAATCCAAATTGTTAGCAAGAAAGTATTTCTGAGGACAGATAAAACTACCAGAAAAAAAAGTAATGAACAATCAAATTGTATTTTCTTTTCTTTCCCTCATAGAATGACTTTGATTTTTACTGTATTCATATAGATCCCAACATCCAGAAACTTCCATCAAGCCACTTGTTATTCATGAGGAAATAAAACAGAACTTTGCTTTCAGTAAATGAGACAGGAACATCTGATGTTGCCAGTATAGTATCGGCACCTTCTATTTCATTTGGATGTAATTAATCTGGAAATACGGTAAGGTCCCAGGAAACCAATCTTTCCCTAGTTTTACACAGCAGAAATAGATGTAATTTACTGGAATAGTGGCCTCACTTATGTGGGACAGACCTTCCAGTTGGAGATTCCAAGCACCCCGACACTTCTACTTTGAGTAGGGTATGTATATACATTTTCTGTGCTGACAATTAAATGACCTATGAGTTCCAAGTGTAGTGATGCTGGGTGCACAGACTCTGCACTTGAGCAAGGGGAAAACTGCAGGACATTTACAAGAAGCGTTGGGTGACATATGCAGGAGGACAAAATGGTGAACGTGTAAAAAAGAGCAAACACACACTGAAAATATGAAACTGAGAAGCAAAGAGGGTCATCTTCAGAACATCTCTTGTCAACAACACACAGAGGGGGCAACTGCAAGGTCTCCTGCTCCACTGTAGTTAGCTGTGGTGGCCTTGCGAGGCTTAGAAGCTCCTCGCTCCCTAGATGTGCTCTTTGTCATGATTGCAAGCAGAAGGATGGCGGCTTGTTTTGAAAAGCTGCTTAATCAAGGAGTGAAGATACCTCCTGAGATGCCTCTGTTGGGTGCTGCATCTTCCCAGTGCTACGCTGAGCTGCTGGCAGCTGTTGCTGGCACTAGCCAACACCTAGGCATAAATAAATGTATTTTACTGTCTCTGATGAGGGATTCAAACACAAAAAGGCAGGTAACCCCTAGCCTATAAAACCGCATCCACTATGAATATATTGACATTTAACTATTGTGAGTTAATCAAGATTTGTAAATACGTTAGAATGAGTAAGTGATACATTCAGTGTCAATTCAAACAAGAGGATGACGCAGCACTGAGTTGATACTAGCCAAAGATATTTCTTGATGATCTGAAAACCGCACCTATCTACTGCTGATGCTTGGGGCAAATTATTTCTGTAGGCTCAAACAATTAGAGATATCCTTCTGAATGATGTTTATCTAATGCTACTTTCTTCACAGTAAAGACTGTTAATGCAGTAGTTGAGCAACTCCAGGAAGGCACAGTTATCCTGAGATAATCAGGAGCCTGAGGGCTCAGAGGCAGTCATCTGTGTTCTCTGCCCCAATTTCATCGGTATATTAAATTAAAAAAAAAGAAAAACAACTGTATGTTAGTACATCATGAAGGTCAAACAATTCATTGCAAAGAAGTGTGGAAATTCAAAAATAGGATTCCCAGAGCAATCCTAACTGTATGTTTACATGCATATAGGTATGGAGTATTTTCCCAAATATTATTACTGTTGTCACTCAGAATCTATTAGAAAGGTGGAAAAATTATTAGGAAACTGATGTCTCAAAAATCGCTTATTTGTTTATTTGCCTCCATGTATGTGTTTATGAAGTGTGTGGGTAAGCAAACAACCAATTAGTTCAATTTCACTTTGGACATGTATTGAACAATATTCTTTGATGAATTTTGTAATTTGTTTATATGTTATGTGATTGCATATAGAGGAGGGTGAAATTAAAGTTGATCTGTCCATCTTACAAAGGAATGGTAAATATTTCCATGTAACTACATTATTTTATGTGATACTGGTACCAAACCATAGGACACAGGGTATATAATGTTTTTAACTGTCCTTTAGGGAAATGACTCTTTGCATATGGGTTCAGCTGGCAAGCTTTTCACCAGTGATACACTCTGAAAGAAAATAGAGTTGAGATTTATTAGTGGTGTTTAGGATTCCTAATTACAGGCCAAGCTGCCTTGTACTAGGAAATACAGTAACAAGCCTGAAATAAGCTGTAACAAGCTGACAGGCGTCTATATGACAGAATTGTTCATGATTCTGTTGTGAATAGGTAGCTTATTACAGAGCATTTAAAACATGTATCTCCTGAGCGTAAATGGAACTGGTTCATGCACAGCTTTTCAACATAGATGTCATAAATGTATGTATGTGGCAAGGAGTCATGACACTGTCCTCGCTTACCATCTGAGAGCCATCTAACCACACCCCACCTGGAGGAGCAGAAATCCGGAGTATGGAATGCTGAGACTTATTGGCCCAGTGAACTGATGACACTCAGTGTTCTCTGTACGTTGAATAATGCGGGCAGCTCTGTTCACTTTCTGGAGCCGATGTGCCCATATAATGCAATCCCCACACATGCAGCATTCATGAACAGCCTAAACCATGCACAGAATGTTCCTGGGAATTAATATACGAAGTTATGCCTGGAACAGGGTAGATACAGGAAGAGCAGGACATGGGCCAACCTGGGAAAGCCTGAAGCACTTCAGAACTTTTTCTATAAAAGGAAGGATTCCCTCCTGAGGGCTTTTCCTCCCTTACTGAATGTCCAAAGACAGACAAAAAATATTCACTTAAACGATAAAAAGCTGTTCACAAGAACTGGCTATAAAATGATTATTATCTCCAAGGCACTGCTCTTTCTCTCTCTATCCAATGTTATGTACCAAAATTGTTAAATAACATGGTGCTAATCTAAGAGTATTTTCAGGAAAAAAGCTACAGTCCTCTCTTTTAATATCATTGAAGGAGAATAAAGAAATAAAGTGCTGACCTCTGAGCATAAATTTCAGTATTGTAGTGGATGAAAGGAAATGTAAAGACTATCTTGAAGTTGATTATATCACACAACCCCACCCCAGAACTAACTTGTAATCTTTAAACTGCTGTGTTAAAGTAAAAAAGGAGACAAGATATAAGATAAAGAGAAGAAGAGAGGGGGAGGGGAAAAGTGGCTGTCTTTTAAAATAATGAAATTATATATAATAAAGCTTAGACGAAACTATATGAGTTAGAGAAAGATGGCATGAAATCCATTACTGCAATTCATTGTGTCCTCACTGGAGTCTGAAACTCCCAGAATTTGTTCATTTTTTTAAGGAAAAGCAAGAATGGAAGGAAAAGGAAGAATGCAGAAAACAAGAGTTAGGAAAAGCAGGGTGTAAAACTAACCAATCAAGTGGCAATACTGTTTAAAAATAAATTAAAAAATAGAAGTTCTATTTTATAGTACATTATTAAAATCATGTCTCTGTGTTTTCTTTCACTTGAACTGAATTTGGAAATGCCACACAGTGCACACAAACCAGCTGCACAACCAGCACAGCCAGTGGAGTATCACCTTAGCATGTGAAACACAGCACCAGGGCAACAGGAATATCACCTTTATGCGAGGAAACGCAACACCAGGGCTACAGCTTCCACTCCATCCCCGTAGTGATTCACAGGGCTCCTCTTCACCCAACCTCCTCTGAATGTTAAAATACTGTCTAGAGCTCAAATTAGAATAAATTTTATGCTGCTCGAGGTTGTAATAGAAGATTCTGTGTAGCGCAGAGGTAGTTAAAAGGCTTGGGACCTTGGAGCAATTCTGAATTTGTAAGAAAAGTTTGGAGAGGACAGCATCTTCATTCCAAATGCGTGTTTTTATTGATAAAAATGGAATATAACAATAGAGACATCTCACGGGAATAGGACATTATGAAATCTTCAATTTGAAGCTCTGCAGAGCTGCATAGTATAGCAGTCGTAGAATGAAAGGATTAATAAAACAAATCTATTACATAAATAATCTACTCAGAACCTCAGGCCAGTTAAGGAACAAGATGGGATTTGACCCCTGAGTCCTTGCAAAAGTGACAACAGAAAGGGGCCAATAAGTTGTAGGCCTACGAGCTGAAAAAACACCCTGAAAGACAGGCTAAAACAAAGCAATCAAGCTGCAAAGAGCATGGTGAGAGAGAGCAAGGGGAGGCAGAACAGGGCATCAACACATCCCTGCACAGCTCCGACACCATTGATTATCATGGCATCCATATGACATGAAAAAACGTCAGAACCTTTCCAGATCAGACGGTGAGCCGTGGCCTTTGGCAAATGGAGCAACTTGTTTGGAGATGGTTTGAATATACACACTCTTGTCACATTTTCCTAGTTTTACACTGGTTATTTGGGGGATACAAAGTTTCACTAAAGTATTAACTTCCAATCAAAATATACAGTTGGATTAGTGGTAAACACTTTAATGAACTGGCTGTTGGGGGAGGGCGGGGAGAGCTATGGACCTGTTAAGAAAGAAGTAAAACAAATTTTTATCAGCTATAAACCCCACAATGCATTCTTTTTTGCAAAAAAAAAGATTAATGGAGAAAAAGAAAAGTACCCTGCTTTTTGGCTGGTTTTAACAGGGAAGGAATGTGTGTATTCCTTGGTGTAGACTCTAACAATCCTCACTAAGACCTCTTTCCTGATTGCAGTTTCAGCACCAGCTTCCATGGCCAGAGGAAAGATACGGCAGAACAAGGCCACATCTACAAAGAAAGCTAAGAAGAAAATGATCTAATGAAGTTACGAAATTAATTCTCCTTTCTGTGCTGTACATTTTGTTCTTCTAACCAAACTGAGTACCAAAACTAATGAACTGCTAACGTAACTAATGATTTCAAGAGATCCCTGTGAATGCTTTTGGCCCACTGTGTTAATTAAGGCTTGATTCTGAAGTGGACAGAAATGAAAGGAAGCAAAGAAAAATCGTATCTATATTTCAGTGTAAATTGCTATGTTAATTGGGATATAATTCTGCTGCTGGGAGAAGCAAGACAAAAACCACAGTATTTTTAGACCTGTCATCATTAAATATACTTGCTCCTGTCTTAATATTGACGTAAACCAGAAGTGAATATATATTTTAAATGCAAGTATTGCTAAATGTTGCATATCTCTCAAGGGTTGAATTTAAGTCCTGGTATAAAGCTCACTAAAATCAACAGTAACTTCTCCTCTGTAGAGTCTGAATCTGAATTTAGAATACATGAGTATTCTAAAATAGAGTAACAATGGAAAAGAAAATAGCAAAGAACAAAAGAAAGGTAGGATAGTTAAAATGTTGGTACTGATACTCAGTTATAATTACAAACACTTTCCCAAGTCAAAATTCTGTACTTTCATGTTCTGGTGAAGCAGAGTCAGAAGTACCCACTTCCCATATACTTGACTGGGACTGCCACCAAGGTCCCAGTGCTGGTTTTGCTCAGGCATGCTCAATACATTATTCTAGAATATGTGGTAACAGGGTGAAGAAGGACATAGTCAGGAAGAGTGCAGAATTATAAATGGGGAAAAGTGTTAGTTTAGAACTTTATACTGCCATCTATATTGTGATGTATCTGTATCAGTCACCACCAGTTAAGTTCTGTTGCACCCAGTCCTTTTATGGAAGACTCTGAAGAACTATCTAGGTATCACAGAAGCTGGTGATTCAGAAGGTAGTAACCTTCCTTCTGCATCATGTGGTGCTAAAAGCATTCTCCTGGAAAAGAAGGGAAGTAAAACTTCTGAGGATTTGGAATTGTTACAATATGTGTGACTTTTTTTTTTGGGAGAGAGAAGTGTTCAGCCATATCCTGGACGGATTCTGCTCCAGGTAATTGCATTTCCTCTCTAGTTCCAGTTGGATACATTATTCTTCATTTACTCATTTAAAACACTTATGTTGCTGTTACAATCTTGTTCATTATCTGATCAGCTGGTTGTCCAATGCAAATTGAAAGATCTTTTCAACACAAGATAAAATAAAGTAAGCTTTTCCTTTTACCAAATTAATCCTTAAGAGTTTAAATTCCAGAGCTCAGGGCATTTTCTGGAACCTCTCTGCAATTCAGAATACTGTGCTTTCACAACAGCCATGTTGTGAAACACCTATTCCTTGCTTTATCTGAAGTAATTGCAGTGATAGAAAAAGTAGTCTCTCAAAGACAGGAGAAAATAGATTAAAAAATGAGACCCATGTAAACAAATGCTGACATTTACAATTCAGATTGCAGTAGTGTCCATTGCCTGTTCTTCCCCAGCTTAGAAAAACAAAGACAAATTTTGCTCCTCAAAGCAGTTACCACAGGGCGGGGAGGCAGGCAAATCACAAGATAAAGGGAGTGCTATATTATATGAACAAATAGTAGGATTTGGGCTAACGGCAGGGAAAAGGGTTAGCCCAGTAAGAGATACTGGCCGATAAACTGGAAGAGTCATGGAATATCCCTAAGAGACAGGAAAAAGCATTAATTCAAGATAGTTTGGAGGAGGAAGAAGAGCGGAGAAGTGACTAAGGACTTTCCTCAACAATAAAGTAAACATATGGAAAGTGAAAAAGACTTGGGATAAAAAAAATCTTGGAGTTAAGTTTTAGTCAAGCTTGTGATTAAACCCCTGTTTAAATAACTTTGATTAGTAAATAGCAATACATCAAGAATCATAGAATCATAGAATTGTCTAGGTTGGAAGGGACCTTAAAGATCATCTAGTCCAACCATCAACCTAACCC
>JAOXNO010000001.1:38012609-38076993 GCA_028565335.1 Limnodromus scolopaceus
GATTCAAAATGGGGATCAACAGTCACGGGGTTTAATTTTACCTTTTGCAGCTTCAATGAGGACTCTTAACCCATCATTTTCCAGCACAATCATTTTAGCATGATCGTGAGCGTGACCAAAGGGCACACGGATGTCATCGTCGAACGTCATGACCCTGAGAGCAGAGGAGGCCGTTCGGACGACGTCAGCGCTGTCTCCGTGCTGGACGATAGCTCCGGTCAGAAGGGGCAGAACCCCACCTTTCACAAAGTCCTGCCGGTTCTGCTCGTGTTTCAGGCAGGCGTGGCGAATGCATCGGATCCCGGCCAGCGTCATTTCCCCATCCTCCCTATGCTCTTTCAGAGTTTGTAGCAGTAGATCCTGGCCAGCGGAGTCAAGCAGGTCTGGCTGCCCATCCAAGAGGGCGGCCAGAGTATAAAAGGCTTTCAGCATTAAATTTCTGTCTCCCGAAGCCAACCGGCAGGCAGAGAACACCACGGAATAGGCACCATTCTGCCCAGCCAGGTAGCGGAAAGCCAGTTGTTCTTTGCACTGATCAGCGAAGACCACCAGCTGCTCGGCCACCTCAGCAAGGTCGGAGTCAGCAACGGCTTTCCCAAGGGAATCTAAAGTCTAAAGAAGAGAACAAGAGTTAGGTTTCGATCTAAACCGTGAAGGAGCAAGAGCAGTTCCTTAGAGTCAGTCAAATTTGTTGATAATTTTAAGCTTAAAAGGAGATTATTATTAGTTTGACATATCTAAGAAATGGCTGTCTTAAAGAGCAGTGTTTTGTCTTCATGCACAAAATCTCTGGAGGAATGGGGGCTTCTCTGTGCTTCGGCCATCACTCTATACCAGTCTGACCAGTAGCGAGTGAACTGGGTCCGAGGGCACATTTGACAGGGGTCAGTGACATGTACGAGTATTTTCATATTCTTGGTGGTGAGGGACTGTATTCGATCCTTTCCTCTCCCCTCACAGGGGCAACTAACAGCTACCACTTCCATTATTTGTATCTCTTTCATTAATGTTCTTCTGTGGCTTGAGTTTACCTGACAAGGGCAGAATCTGCTTCTAAGTTACAAAAGGCAGAATCTGCATCCCCTGGGCAGGAAATGCTGCATTTTGCACTTATACAACTTCCACTGAAAAGTACAAGCCAGCTCTCTGACATTCGATATTATTCCTATTTTGCACAACAGATGGGGTTAACCGCTTGTTGAAGAGCTCACAAAGAAATGGGACAGAGGCAGAAGTAGAAGGTAAGTCTTATTATTCTCAGTCTATTACTTAAACTATTCCATAACCCTGATCCTTAGAAAATAACATAAATTTGTGCTCCTACCAGCAAAATTTCATGCTTTTGCTTTTGGCCATTTTCGGAGGCAGGCTGCCGCACAGCTTTCACAATATTGCTTAGGTCAACACCTGAAAGGAAAAACAAAACCAAGATTAATATTAGTTACAGGAGCTTGGGTAAAATTTATCAAGTTAACCACAGTGAACAAAGGTTAACTCATTGTAAAGTGTGGACGAATGCACAAAGATACTGAAATGTTGCTAAAATTCTAACTATAATGACCAAATATATCCTGGAGCAGAACATCAATTCTAGCTAAATGTCAGCTGGGAAGAAAAAGGAAAAAAAAAAAAGACGTTTAATTTCATTGACCAAATCACACCCTGCAGTTCCACTCAAAGCAGTTTTTCAGTCATAATTACTCCACAAAACTAGGTTAGCGTTAATAGCGTCTATGTTCCGCTTCACAAAGGCTTCTTTCCAATACCGGATGATCAATCTTTGCAGGCAAGTAATATTAAATTCTAAGATATGTAAAACCTCGGCCTGTAATAATCTGAGCTGCAAAAGCAGATGAATGTACAATACCTTGGGACTCAAACTGCTGCACAGCTTCTCTCACAGCCTCTTCCGGATCCATTTCAAATTCTGTAATGTTTTCTTGCACCGCATCGTCAAAGGTTTCCTGGGCGATCTGTTTGGAGCCCATTTTGCTCGGAGGGGGTAGGCTGCCTCCTCTCCTGTCAGCGAGAGAGCCCACAACTCGTTTTGCTGCAAAACCTTCTCCCGTTAATCAGAAACAAAGGAAGTGAGTCGCTCCTTTCCAAAACAAAAGCACGGATCTCAAATACAAAAGCATACGGTCAAAGGGGTGATTTTTAAATTATTTTAACGTGTCAATTAAAAGGAAGAAGGAGGGCTTTGAGAGGCGGAGGACTCGGATGGGGAGGCCGTGGGGGTGTGACCGTGACAGGGCTCTCGCTGCACCTCACCCGTTTGAGGGGCAGAGCGGGCGCCCTGCCCGGCCACCCAGGCCCCGAGACCCCACAAGCCCGAGGGCTCCCACAGCCCGGAGCCCCTCGGCCCGCCTCTGCCCCCGCTCCCGCCTCAGGGTCCGCTTCCTCCCCGCATCCCCCTCAGCAGGCCCTGCCGGCCAGGCGGGCCCAGCCCCTGCCCCGGAGAAGGGCAACGAACCGGGTGCGGGTACTGGGGGAGCTGCCGGGGGCACAAGGGGTCTCGGTTCTCCTCATAACCCACCTCCGTCCCCCGCCGCCCGCGGCGCCGCTCCCTGACGGGCTCCGTCCTCCTCACAAAGAGCAGCGGGCGGAGAGGAGCGGCCCCGCTCGGCCGCCGTACGCGGGACGCGCCGGCCCCCGCCCTCCCAGTGCGCATGCGCCAGTGCCAAAAGTCACCCCAAGGCGCTCGGAGGCGGGAGCGAAAAAGAACCCGGGGCGCCGCGTTGCGCATGCGCACGGCCCGTAATGACCCGGAGCCCGCCCCACCGCGCATGCGCCCCGCCCAACGTGCCGCCTCGCCACACACATGCGCTCCCCCGCCCTTCTGCGCATGCGCGGTGCCGGAACTCGCTGAGGCGGCCCCGCAGGGCAGCGGGTGCCCCGGGGAGGCTGCGGGCCGCTCCCGCCAGCTCCCCTTTTCCTTACCGACCCGGCACCCCGCCCTCGCCGTTAGCACCGACCGGCGGCAGGGCAGCGCCGCCCCCGAAACCACCCGCCTGGAGGTGGATGGAGGAGGCCGCGCCCGCGTCGCGGCGAGGCCGGCAGCGCGCAGGCGCGGGGAGGGAGGGGGTGGGGGAGAGCGGGGCGCTGAGGGGGCAGCCGGGCCGAGCGCCCGGCCCTGCCCTGCCCTTCGCCTCCCGCCGCCGGTCCCCGGAGCAGAAGTTGGAGCGGAAGCGGAAAGTTGTAACCCCGCGGGCTCGGGGCCGCGACGTGGGGCCCGGCCGGCTGCGGGGAGGGGCGCGGGTGACGCCCGGTTCGGCCCCCGCCGCGGGCGGGGAAGGGGGACGGATCCCCGGCTGCCGCCGTCGTTTGTCAGCGGGAAGTCCGAGCCCGGAGCCCCACCTAGTCCGGTTGGCGGAGAGAAGCTGATGGCTCTTTCCGGCCGGTGTGGGGGGGCGAGGCGAGGAAGGGGGGGGACAGGCCGGGTGCGGCCGGTGGGTTGCCTGGCCCGGTGTCCGGGCGCTGCGGTAGCCCGCCGGGCAGTCCGCCGACCGCCGGTGCTTGTGCCCTGAGGTAGCCACGGAGCGGGACAAGCAGGCAGCGTCGTTGCCAGCGAGTTCCCCTCCTGCTTGTCACTACATAAAAAGGGAATGACAGGGATATGCATCTAAACACCCCACCACCAGCCCCCTGCCACCGCTACCGCCCGTGTCAAAGCAAATGGAAGAATTTGAGTGACGCTCCCTGCGCCAAACCTGTCTAATAAGTCTGAGATACCTCATACCCTTCTGCGTGTCTTGGGTGAAGAAGTGATTGAAGGAGAGCAAAGTTTGTGAAGGGTCAAATAAAACCAAACTTGAGTGGTTTTGTGCTGACCTAGGATTACAAAAAGAGGATAATAAACCAAGATTTCTTTTAAAAAAAAATAAATCAGTGTGGTTTTACTCCCTTTTCCACCTTAAAGGGATGGATTGTCCTTTTAAGGGATTAATGAAACAAACAAAAAAAGCTTTTTCTATTCTGCTTTAGGGTATAATAGTAAGGCAGTATGATTCCGAGAGGGTATTTCAGAGATGCCCAGCTTGAAAATTGCACCAGTCATGTGTATGTTCTTGCATTTAGATGTTTTGATTAGTGTAATTTGTTATTTCCAGCATATAACAGCTACTTCTTACCTCAATATGAAATGTGTAGAGAGTGTATGACAAAGACTTTTCAGTGTTCTTTCACAGTAAAATATACATTGGAATTACTGTTGTAAAAAAGAAACACAAACCACTCTTTTTCATAAATTATAATTAAAGGGCAATGTAGCAATCACATTGTCTTGTATAGTAACCATTCAAAAACAAATTTATTTTCCTTTGGAATAGTCTCTTTTCTTCTCTATGGGAAACTTGAAAAATTAATCAAATGTTCATCTTTTGGATGACTTGCCTCTGTTAATATTGCAAACTTTTGAGGAAAAAAAAAATAAAAACCAAAAAACTTGCTACATTCAAGTGTTTTCACTTTCTTTATTCATTGCATTTTTTTTTTTTTTCACTCTTGCTCAAAGTCTATCCTGTAGACTTCATTCAATCCAGAAATGAGCTGAGTGTATAGCGGGGATTACCTTGGCTGTTCATATCAAAGGCTTTGCAAATAAACAGTCTAACTAATTAGATGCAGTGTTTTATTCCTTGGTACCTGCATATTTTCAGGGATGCTTCTTGTAGTGGTTTGAACTACTTCAAGTTCAACTTGCAACTGTAGTGTAAAGGTTTGTGATTATCTGTAGCTAGATAACTGAATTTTGAGTTGAGCTATACAACTGTATCTTTTTTGCAACAAAGCTGATCCTACTTGGAGCACCTGTCTGCCTGGGGGTGAAATAATCTGCAAACAGAGTTGAAAGTCTATAAGTGTAAAAACAGAATTTGTGGGAGGGCAGGGGTGGTAACAATAGTCTTTTTACTGTCTGTAACTGTGTGACTTGCTTCTCTTACTACATACATGCACCAGATAAGTTTTCTGAGTGGAATTAAAATTGTGCTATTTTGTTCTGAAGCTCTGCTGTGGGACAGTTCATCAAAAATAAATCTGAAGTGAGCCATGACAGTTCTCTTTGTGCTGTGCCAGTTTTGCAGAGTAAAACTGACTGTATTTTTAATTGAGAGCCTTTCTGGAGCAGAGGCAAACAGATGGGAATCTAGGTGAGAGCCTCCAAAAAGGGAAAGAAATTACTTGTATGGCTGAGGAAGGAAGTGTGCTGAAGACTACACTGCAGCTTGTGATCTAACAGTTAGTAAATGTGGCTGGGAACAAAAATAAACAGTTGTCCACCTATCATGTGGGAAGTGCAAGAGTCACAGAAGTACTTGAGTACTTGGTGCTTGCTGCTATAGTGCCAATCCTGTCATCTGCAGAGCATCGCTAGCTGCTTGGAGTTGGGTACAGAGAGGTGCTCTTAAGGGTAAGAGTATCTTGTAGATAAAACCAGCCACTCTGCCCTTGGATGTACGCTGAGAGGGTAGGCGGGTCCTTTATGAATTGACCTAGCTAAGTAATGCTTAGATGACTTTCAGATACCTAACTGATGTTTGAAAGCATTCTTCAGGCTAAGCTCAAGTTGTTATGAGTTTTGATCAAAATTGCAAAATTGCTCTCTTAGTAAGCAGTTCTCTAAGCATACCCTGTGCAACAGAAGTTCATGTTTAGATTGTGGGTACGGGTGCTTTCCACTTTTTCACCTCAGAACAAATACAAAAACGGACTGAAGTGCACTGTGTAAAGTCAGTGCACTGAATCCCTGCTGAGTTGGGGCAGGCTTCTGCCGTGTTCTGTTGCATCTAGGTCAGGTAGAAGGATATTTTAGACAGCCTCCTTGTTCGGAGAGATTGAAGGAATATCTGCAGTAACTACACCTTCGTATTCAAAGGTGAACTTTGTTTTCCTGCTCAGACGTGGTTAACATGGTCTATTTCCATTCTTCTTGCATGAAGCAGGGAAAGAGGAAGGGGTTTGAATTCCATTAATAGGGGACCTTTTTTCAAGTTGAGTTTTCGGAGTTGTTCAGCAGTTGACTGCAGCAGAACTTTAGTATCTCACTTAAAGCATTTAATGTATCGCTTCCTCCTTAGGGCCTGTCAACCCTGAGAAAACTGAGTAGGACAGGCATAGTAGAAGCGATATTATGAAGAAATTCTGGCAGTTTGCTTGTAGTAGACAAGCACTATTTGGAGAAAGTCAAAGACATTTTCTGCTGGCACAAACTGTTTCCTCATGGAGCAGTTGAATGAGGCTACCTTCAAAAGCAGCAGCAGGTTCTGGCTTGAAGCTTTCCTCTCTTTAGCTTTAAAATGCCTAAAGAAACACTGGACAACTGGAAGTGAAAAGGATTTTTTTTTTTTATTATTATTGGCTGTGCCTGTTTATGTATGCTGTTGTGAGCTCCTGAAATACTGCATGTTCCTGTCCTCTAGCAGCAAGGAAAGTGAGGAATGTTGTGAACACCAGGTTGGAAATCTGCCTATTAGGCAACTTTTTAAATACAGAATGATTTGGGGGCCCTCTAGCTATTCAGGATGCTCTTTTTTTCAAGAGCAGTGCTTTAATAGTAATTTCTACTACTGAAGCAGTAGAGTGAAAGTTACCGTAAGACCCTACAGGAATGTGTGTAGCAGAGCTAAAGGAACTTCTTAGAGTTGAACCAGGAAGAAGAGGAGGCTTTCAACAGTATCTTGTGCATTGTCTCACACAGCTTTCTAGTTATTAATCTAGGGACTTGATATCATTTGAAGGAAATCTCTGGTATAAAACTATGAAAAGAGACTGTCGATTACAGTACACATGGTTATTTCATTTTTGGCCAAGGGAGGAATGCCAGACCATGGTGCAGGAATGGGACAGCCTAGCCCTTCTAATGGACCGGTGTTTGCATCCTGTGGCAGAGAAGCAGCATCTCATGTTTCTCTCTAGCCTGAGATTCTCTTCAGGGAACCCCAAGTTTCTTAGATCACTTGGTATCATTCCTGCAGCTGTTGCAACACAGGAAGGTGTCCTAAACCTGAATGACTTGACCAGGTCTTCAGCCGAAGGGATATTGTGTGTCACTGTTACTCGTCCGTGAAATAATTTTCAATATAACTAATTGTAGAGCTGTGAGAAACTTTATATCATCACATTTCTGGACAGGATTGAGGAACTAGAACGGGAGAACAGTTTATTTTCATAACTGAAGAAAAACTTAAAGCAAGGATCTGTAGTTATAACTCTTGTCTTTTTTTCATAGAAACTCTGAGGAGAATACGCTCATTGAATCAAAATTTATTGATGTTGAGTTGAATGTTACTCTTTCTTGTTTTTAACTATGTTATTACTAAGTCTTGATTTCAGTAGGTAATCTGGATTAAAGGAAAAAATGTAGTTTAACATTTTCTTTAGTGTGGCTTACTTCATAACTTTATATGAAATCAGATGGTGAAAGTTTTTTCTTAAAGGAGTTTGCTATTGTGCAGATAAGGTATGCTGGCTAGCCTCCTCTGCAGTTAATCTAAAATAATTTGTGAAGGCAGATAGTCCCTGCAACTGTTTCTTTTTGTTTCTCTGTATTAGTTGTCTTAGTTTTTGAAGTCTTGTCCTGTTTTTTCCCACTGATAGTCTGTGTTTCTGCAACCTAACCAGTTGTGCCTTCACTTCTTTTTCATGTTTGCAATGAGGGGAAATTTCTTACAAGTATATGTCATGTATCAGGAAGAAGCAAAAAGAGAACTGCCACATCGGTGTTAAAGATGAAGTGCCGGATAGATGTGAGTTACCTGTGTGGAGGTCGAGTGGGGAGGTACAGGAGGTAGAAGGACCTGTATGTTGCTAGGTGTGGCACTTCAGCACTTCTGAAATCAAAGCGGTTTTGGTAGTTGCAGGGCCAGACCAGCGACTTCTGGTTTTCCAGAGGTTTCATGTACAGTCAATATTTTTTATTTGAGATGAAGCTAGTATGCTGAATAGTGTTCAGACTGCATCAGAACCCAGGCAATACTGACAGTCAAGTTGTGCAGTTGTACGATTCTTGCTTGCAGTTAATCAAAATTCTATAATATCTGGTCTTCCCCCAAAAGTGATTAATTTAGAAGGCTAGTGGAAAGTTGCAATGTGTTTTTGTTTTTTCTGAATGTGGAGAAGGGTAAACTGGAACATGGAATAGAAGTGATCTATTAAGTGGAAGTTACCTAAGAATCTTACTCTCTGCAATACAGTATTTAGGACTAGATTTACTTGTTTATAATGTGACATTTACAGTTGAGACTGAGCTCTGCATGGTTGTGTGTCCAGGCTTATGTGGCTAGTTAAGTGTGAGGGCAGCCCAACATACTGTGTAGGAACATCTTTTATTAATCTAGCAAATGTAAAGTGGGTAAGGTGAATTGTTAAATGTTGTACGATGCAGTCAGTAACCCTCCTCTGATCTTTCATTGTGAAGCTACTTCCGAGCTAACATTCTGAAAGCTTGCTGTACGAGATGACCCATAAACATAGCCTGCTTGGCTTCATGTGATTGGTTTTTGCATACAATATTGCTAAATTATTTTCTTGGGGTTGGGAAAGTATATAAATTAATACTGCACACTAAATCTTGACTCATGCGCTTCTGGAGTTATATTTATATAGTTAGTATGTATGCGGATATATCATACAGTCTTTCTGTGACCCTTCTGACTTGTTTAAAATGAAGAACTGATGGGCAATAGACATTCTGTGAGTGTGATTGTTTTATTCCCATTCAGGGAATGGTCCTTTTGTTATTTACTGTCTATTGTTTATATTGCTGCAAGTGTACAGAAAATGTTATGTGTTTTTATGGGTTTTTTGAGTGGCATCAGAAATGAGTTCTTGGCAAGTGTAAATTCACCTTCAGAGTTCTTGTACATATTATACCAGTCCATAGATGAAATTCCAAGTTTGTATAATTATATTCAGTGAATACCGTTGATATAAAACTATTTGAGATGCCTTGGACTTGTGTTCTTAGTGGGCTGCAAAATGCTGTGTTCAAAATCTGACTTCTGCTGGCATTAGTTGATTGAGAATATGTCATGCTTCTCGAAACTGATGCCAAATTGTCATCCTAGCACTTGGTGGAACCTGAGAGACTGTGTAGTAGTAGTCCTGTGGTACCAAGGAAAGGAGCACTGGAAGAGGCAAGAAAAGCTGACTGTATTGCTGGAGAATCATTCTTCCTTTTTTTTTATATATCTTTTTTGACTTTAGTAGCAGATTAGGTGGGATCTCACTGAAGAACAGACACGCTGTTACTTGATAAAGACCATCCTGTGCATTGACAAAGTTTGGAGGCCAGTCAAGAGAAGTCTGTGATACTGTAATAAACATACTTGGCTTTCAAATATTCTTACTTTTGGTGTACAGTTTTCTACTTGCTTTTTTGTATCTGAACGCTAAAGAGAAACAAGAATTTCTGAATGGTAACCTAAATTTCTGCTTGTTTTATGTTCTTGCTGTTTATTATTACCTTTTCACCTTCCTTTATGTTTGAGCAAGACCATTGCCTTTTTTATTTTTAATTATCCTCTGGTTTTTTTTTCTGATCTCCCTAAACCTTTCGTTTTAGGAAACGCCCTAAGCTAAATTGAGGTTCAGCCAGAGATCTCGCATAGAAAACTTAAGTGTGGTAGCTGAAGTTCTGCAAAAACTGAGTAGCTGAAAACAAGGTTTTACAATTAAGTGCTTTAGGCCACTGTGTGTGCTGGCGTTTGGCATCCTTTTGATCTGTGTGTTGCTTTTCATCAAACTCTTAAGAGTAATCTCAGAAGAAAAGTGCTGTATCTGTGTGAGTAGGAATTAGAGTGAGAAAATAAGAGTATTTCATGTGAAGCCTGGAATGAAAAGATCAACAGTACAGTTTTACTCTTTTAGAACAAAGATACAAAGAAGTCCTGATGCTACTTCTTCCTTTTCTGCTAGAAATCTGGGTCCTGTCTAGCCAGGAAACTAATGAAGAAGCAACATTAAGTGCATGTTAGTTTGGCCTTAATTTAACTACAGTAACCAATATTTTGAATAATGTGCAGCCTTGCTAACTGCTAGGAGCACATCCTGCTCCTAGCCAGAGACAAGATCTTAAGGCGCAGATTGCAAATACTTTTTTTCAAAGACGAATGTATCAACTTGAAAATATTAGTGTTTTCAGGTAATATAATTCTTTCATTACCTAATCTTATTGTGAACTTTTAAAATTAAAATTGGTGCTATAAATTTCACAGAGGAAAGCTGAAGCCTCTTTTCTAAGCCAAGTGTTGAATGTGCTGTGATAGTAGAATGAAAATAAGGAACCATTCACAGCCTTATCTACAGAAGGTTGAAGTCATGGATCCCAAGAACCTAAACAGAGGATGCACTGGCTAAACTGGGAGCACCCTAAGCAATGTGGAAATACAAAATTGTGGTTTCGTGAAGGATAAACTTGCTTCACTGGAACAGTCAGGGTGGTCATCCTTTCACTCAGGCTTTGCCCAAAGTATAGGTTGTTTTGAGATGCATATATTTAACTTGCTGGAAGTAAAGTCTTCTTCAGTAAAAGATTCAGGATGAAGTAATAACACTTCAAATGCTGTGGTGATTGTCATAGTCTAGATAATAGATGACTATTAGAAGACCAGACACCAATGTGTTTTTAGAAAGGTCTTCCCATCTAAACCTCTGGAGCTGATTTTAAATTTCAGTATGCTTTAGACATCTTCTGCTACCTTATCAAAGTATATGTTTGATTTGACTTAAAACAAAGTGTGTTTTAAGGTATGACAGGTTTCTCCAGAAAACGGCAAGCTTTTGAAAACACAGAGGAACTAAAATGTATGGTCTAAGCAAAAACTAGAGTGATCTTAAGAAGATTCAAATAGACTCTTGTGGAGACTTGATTAAACAAGTTTAAGTCTCATTAATTTGGTAACTCTCTACTAAAGATTTAGTCCATGTAAAAGAAAGTGGTGTGGGGATGAGTGTGACTCAAATTCATTTGGTTAAAATTATTCAGCTTTTTGTGTAGGTGTCATTGTGTCTATGAGCTCAGGCTTGCAAGCATGAATTATTTACCTTTGGGTTCCTGCTCATAACTGTCAGATTTTTCCCTTCCTTGGAAATTCCTGACCCATTAAATGAGGCTTCTTTGGGGCTGTCTATGATGCATCAGCTGCTCACAAAGCAGATGCAGAACGACAGCAGTTCACAGCTTGGCATGCTAAAATAAGCCAGCATTTGTTTTAGGGAGGGGTGTGGTTGTTTTGTTTGGGTTTGATTTTTTTTTTTGGGGGGATGGAGGTGTGTGTGGTTTTTTAATACCCGCATGTTAAGCTTGTGATAACTTAGCAGTTGCCTCAGAAGCAACCACGTTGTCTGTGCATCTGCATGTGGACAGAGGTGTGAAGATCAACTTCTACAGTTGTCATCCTCTAGTTGAGGTATGTTTGTGAGTTGAGTGTTCCCTGGGGAGCTACTGTCCTTAGGTTCAAGATGCTGCTGTCTCATTGCCAGAAACAGAACAGGATGTTCTGCCCAAGTTTCAGCCACTTCAATTAAGTGTTTCAGACCTTTTACAAACCCACCTTCATCAGTGGATTCAGCTTATGAAGTTAACTGTGAAAAGAAGCAGTTAAGGTTGATCCTCCATTATCGCAGAGGTAGCAAAACCATGTGGCAGAATATGGTAGTTATTGCTGGGTGTTGGCGTATGCCTTTTTCAATTTAACCTCGGGACGTGTCTCAAGCTTTAACAAAAGAACTGTTTGTGAAGTTAGGTATAACTTGGGGTGACTTTGAGTGACGTTTGCTGCTTACTTTCAAGTACCATGTTTCTATTAGTGAAGTATTGATGGAGAGGTCAAAACAGACATGAGTTATAGTTACTTAGGATTTTGCTAGTATGGTTCATTTATCATGGAAGAACTCATTTTATTCCTGTTAATGAATGCTAGTAGCTAGTATTCTCAATTTGCATAGAATCGGTGTCTTTTCAACAGATAAAACTTCTAATCTTAATTAAAATGACGTATGGGAATTTGTAAGGCAGCTCTCAGGCTACTAACCTGATTTGTAATAGAATTACTGTAAGCCATACTATGGGAGGATACTTTGTATGTAAAGGGCCTACACCCACCGGTCTTAAATGGCCACTAACAAAAGATAGAATAATGATGAAGGAAATGTATACATCTGTGCCTTGACAATGTGTTAGTAATCTAAACAAACCTGAATTGAAACCAAAATTGTAATAATGAAGACCGTGCAAGTAATGATAGCTTACTATGCAAGCTCTGGCATTGCCAAGGGTGTATATGATGTGTAGGTTATAGAGAAAAATAGACAGGAGGGACAAAATTTCAGGTGGTATTGGAACTGCAGTTGAACTTATGTTGGTAGAAGGAAACCTGATATAAGGCTTTACTGGTTCAGCAGCCAGTGTCACAATCAGAGTAGAGCTAGGATTGCCAGATGTTAAGCAGATATCACGTGGAATTTGAGGCTAGGTCTTGCTTCTGCAACAGAAGTTAAACTGCCTTTTTCCAGAGAAGAGTAACTTAAGCCAACTGGCAAGTTTATTCTTGAAGCAACTTTCAAACTGCATGAGTGCATTTTTACAAGAGAAGTTTCTTGACTCTGAAAATCTCCATGCCTTACTTGTAGTCCTGCTGTTTATAACTGGTTTTGTAGCTTAAAAGATAAAATTTACTGTAACAGTTATGGGGAGAAGCAAATGCTTGTATCAGCTTTTAATCAAAAGGATGCATATCAGGTAAAGCATGTTGTGGATATACCATGATGTGGCAATCCATTTGTTGATAGAATTTTTAAAGCTAAGTACGGATCCCTGTCTACAATGACAGTAGAGGCAAATTCACAGCAGTAAATTGCTGTCTCAGTTCTCAAAACTTGCTCTGTGGTTGAATACTTAGCTTATGCATAGCCAGATATCATCATGTGGTAATTATGGATATTCTAATATACTTGTGGTATTTTTTAAAAATTGTGTGTTTTCTATTTATCGTCTGCTTGGACTTTCTTTGCAAGCATAAAAACCACTTACAATTCAGTTTCTTCAGGAATTCTGAGATCATAGTTTTAGCTGAAAGTCTGACTGGTAGGACATGCACAAACAACTTTCATGGAGGGTGGTGACTGTTTTTACAGAAATCGGGAGAAAATGCAAAACCATGGCAAGCAGTCACCAAAAATAAGTCTGAGTCTAACAAATGTCATAAACTCCAGTTGAGGCTTAAATAGACCCTACAGCTTACGTTTTATGAGCAACCCCAAATCTGCATTGCCATGTTTGAATTTTCACACAAAGTTGAAACATGACCTCAGTAAGTGGTGAAACATAGCATATCTTTTAGTAGCTTAAGGATGTTCATTACATCGCTTGCTTTGAAATGACTTTTTACGCTTTGTATGAAACTACTTGAAGTTGCACATGCATGTTAGTGTCTCACATTAGAAAGCTTTCATCTTGAGATATCAGTGGTTTCAAGCAAGTCACTTTTTGTCCTAAGAACATACATTAAGGTTGTGTTCAGATTTAAGATCTAGCTGGGAGTTAACCTTGACATAAGAAAAAGTGCCCAGATTTTATTCAGTTGTACTAATTCTAGACGGTGGAACTGGTCTCACAAGGTAAGCTCATGTTGGCCGCTTTGTGGAAATTGTCCACGTGTGCAGTGTTAATCAAGGAAGCTCCCCTCAATGAAAGCAGGAACACTTGGTTGAGCTCTCTCTGCGGAAAGCGTCCTCGAAGGCAGCTCAAGGAGCGCCTTAAACCTTGGTGGTGCCATGTTTGTGCTGCAGTAACTTGTTCTTAGGTCTTTGCCTTTTTCTCAGGTGGTTAATGATTTCATGTGACTAGATAAGCTTAATTACCTAGACAGGTTTTTTGAAAATACTCTGAATATCCTCTGGCATCAGTTAAAATGTTTGAAGAAAAATTTTTGTCCAAGAGAAATTACTCTATTAGGGCCCAGGAGAACTAGCTGTCCAACTGACAATATACTTGTTTGTGAAGACAAGAAGCTATCAAAACCAGATAAAAACTAGAAATAAAAATTGCTTCTAGCTTTGTTTACTGAACAGTTGACCCTCTTCCAAAGAGTCTGCATTAGTAATGAAATAGCTCTGCTTCCAGGATTCTTGAATATAAAAGTATTTAATTAGACCCAATCAGCTTTTCAGTGTATCTTGTCTTCAAAATTGATTTCTGAATAATGTTTTCTATAAATAAGTGTGAAAATCAGCTCTGGAGTATTTTAATTTCTTTTTTATAAGGGTCACTGCTTGCCCTGTTCAGTAAGGGTTATCTAAGTTGCTTTAATTCCTAAGCATCTAAAGTTGGTGAAAATGAACAGGCTTCCACTTTGGATTATGTTGTCAAGGTGCTGCTTATGCTCTGCAATTATTCTGGAAAAAAAAAAAACCAAACTCCTTGGAGTTGAGGGATAAGAATGTAGGACTTCCCCTTACATGTAAGTATTTGGGGAATATTAAGAACGGCATACATCTTCTCTTTAATTAGTTGTTTCGCTGAAGAAGGGGTTCTAAACCAACAGACTCAAAACTTACTGGAATCTGGATGGTATAGACAATTAGAAAGGTGTAGGTTTGGCTGTCTGAGACTGCTGCAGTACTGGAAGTGGAAAACATCTTATCTGGAAAGACTTAATCCTCTGACCTCAGCTGGTCCTGTGACTGAACTTAAGCTATTTTCCCAAATGTCTGACCATTGTCCTCTTGTTCCATCTCAGGGCTATTATCCCCTTTCTGAGAAGCAGATTTTTTTTCATTGGCTTTTTTTCCCTCCCCTCCTAATTGTAAGCAGGTAAACCAGTCGGTTAATTTGCTTCATCTGTCATTCTAATGTTTGAAACTTTTTTTTTCTCATTCAAACAGTTGAGATGAATTCAGTTCTGTTCCCAAGGTGGTTCTAACACAGCCTCTCTTCCAAAGAAGTAAATGTTCCTGGGGCAGAAGCATTATGAAAATTTTAGTGAATACACTGTACTTCGCAATACAACCAGAATGTCAGGGTCTGAACAAGAATCATGGTCTGTAAAGTGCTGAATAATCATGATCCCTTCTGAAAATGATAATGCTTCTGGGAGGGGACTATTTCTTTAATTCCATACCTGAACAACTAGTTTGCATAAGCAAGTCTCAAGGATATCTTCAAGTACTGACTGTATTTAGTTCATGTGTTTGGCCTGGGGCTGAGCTCCAATTACAGTTTCATTTTGGGTTAATATCACGTGGAAAGATTGGACTATTAGCTTTCCCATTCCTCATCAGGTAACAAAGTCAAATCAGAAACCAAAACTTGAAGCTGAAGGAGTTGAAAGAAAAATAAAGTAAAAAAAAAAAAAGCCAAAGCCACTTTCATAATAACTATGATCGCAAGCCCAAATACCAATGGTATTTGAACTTTCCTGAAACTTCCCTTGTGTGATTTCTTTCTAGGAAGGCTGTACAAGAAGTGTGCAGTTCCTTCATTTACTGCTCAAGTAGGGCTTCTTATTCCTCAGCTTTCTTAGCCTCATCACTTTGGTTTGCCTTTTGCTGGAGACGTGCTTCAAGAAAATATCCAAGAGGCACTTTTTCCTGGTTTGTCTGAATCAGGGCAGAAATGGAAAGCAAGTTCCACTTTTATGGTCCTTGACGGATGTGAAGCTTTTAAAATACTTCATTTCTAGTGACTTATCCTGGTTAACCTTTCTTCCTTCTGTTCAAATAGGTTTATTCAAAGAACTGCTCATCCTTCAAAGAGAATCTTTATTGGAAAAAGTACCCATGTGCATATAAAGCTCTTGCTCCTCTAGTTTATCAAGTACTTTAATTTTAAGCAGTGTGCCACAAAGAAATTAAGCAGTTACATGAATACACTACACCAATGCATTAATACATGCATTAATTAGAAAAAATAATATGAACAGACTAGCGACAGAGGGTGCACAAATGTGGTGGGTGTATGGACTGTTACATTTCAGGAGGTATGCAAGGCAGTTAGTGAAACATCACTGGCAGTTAATGGAGGCGATCTGAAAGTCAGCTCTGTACTTAATGAGAGATTGTATACTTGAGACATCACTAGAATCCAGTTTATGTGAAAATGCTATTTCTTGAAGAAGAGTAGCTTGCCTCATTTTTCTAGTAAAATTTTGCATTGGGCATCTCCGGAGATCACAGTTATGTCAAATATCTGTGCATGTAAATACTTGCAAAGCCAGTACATGCTCCAATTAAGAGGGGAAAAAAGGCCTTGCTTTTTGTATGCTTCCTATCTTCTTGTTCTTTAGCACCTGCATAGATAGCACATTTGACAGTATTTTCCTGGCTGAAGATGGAGGAGCAGAAAAATGAAAAAGCAAAAGAAATTGGCATTGCTGTCTCTCCTTGTAGGTCTGTCACCTTAAAAGTAGCCAGCCTTCAAAGTACAATGCCTCTCTTAAAATAGACTCGACTAAATGAAGAAGGATTCAAACAAGTTACTTGGGTTATTTGGTAGGAATAAGTTTAAACTTAGTTGTGTGTTGTTGGGTGACTCAGTGGATACTTGCCATCAACTATTCAGTAAATCTGGGGTATTTTGCTTCTCTGTTGGTCAGTTATTATAGTTTCTGTTGTGTCTCTTTGAGTATATCCATTTTACAGCCCTGAGATGGAGTGATCTGGGGAGTACAGACAAATTGTTGTTGGACTTAACCATATTCTATTCTAGAAGTGCTGGCCATACTCGGTTATAGCTGTAGCTTTAGAATGCTAAGTTGTAGACGAGGATACATGTAAACCTAACTGTGTCCTTATCTGGATGACTGAGATTGTGTAATCTAATGATCCTTTCCTCCTTTCCAGTTAGTACAATTTTTTCTTGATAGCTTTAGAACTGACGGGTATTATTGAAATGACTGGTTAGTGCAGACTGCTGAAAATTATTCTTAAGGTGCTACATTGAGCTCTGTCTTGACTGTACAAATGGTTTAATAATTACATATTCTTCCAAAGTTCTTTCTGTAACTTCTTTTTTTGGGGGGGGGAGAGGATGACAATATGTGAAATGCAAGGCATAGACTTTTTATAAAGAGATACTGTGTGCACTAAGTCCAGTTTCTGTTTTAGAATGGTTAGAGAAGTGGGTTGTTTGTTTTTTTTTCTCCAGGCAGAAAAGGAAATCCACCAGAAGTTTGAGCTTCCATTTCAGATTTTATACTTTGCATCTCTTTCAGCAGTTGAACTTTTCACTTTAAAGCTTAATGGCTTCCGTTGTTTCAAATATTATCAGGTAACTGAAAGATAGGGTGATTTATGGCTTAAATCTCTTCTTTTATACTTTGTAGTCTTCCTCGTCTGCCCCCGCTTGTTTGTCATAAATGAGTCAAAAGGAAATCATGTTGGCACTGGATGGAGCTGAATACAGTATTAGTTCCAGAGTCAAGCGTTGTGTCAATCTGAAAAGTAAGAGCATGATCAATGTTTAGGAGGCAAGCGGTTTGTACAACATGTGAAATGGAAAAATGGGTTTGAGCTATAGCAGCATCAGGTCAGGCTAGTTGGGAGTCACCGGGAAGTCAAGTTCAGGCAGGATCAGAGCCCTGACTCAGTCTGGGGCACACTTGCAGCCAACAGGCATACTGGTCAGTGAAAAAGTGCATGCTAGGCTTCTATTACACCAAACAGTGTGACAGACCGCAGTCTCCTAAAGCAGCTCCTAGTTTTGTGGGCTGGTGTCGTCTTAGCTGAGGAGGCGGCAAAGACCAGTAACCAGGAAAGCTCTCTTAGCTAGGAACTGAGTTTTACTTTTCTGTCAGAAAACAGTAAGAGGACATTGAAGTGGCATCAGCACTGCTACTCAAAACCAGTGGGGTGGTAGGTCAAAGTGGGAGCAGATGATAGATGGTGCTTCTGCTGCATGCTGTGTTAGCGATGTTCCAAGATAGCTTTCTTAGAGTGTTTTGGAGAATACGTTGGTTTGTGTTTCATTCCAAGATGTCATGGCCAGACTACCTGAAGATAGACCCATGCAGGGATGCCATGATACCCCTATGATGTATAGGTGTGTGTGTGTATATATAAAGGATTAGTGTGCTGACGATGAGTTAAGGAGTAACTGTACAAATGACATAACAATTGTCACAGAGAAAGAGGAAGGTTTAGTACTTGTATTGCTCATTGCCTGGGTTTGGAGGGAAGGTCAGAGAAGTGTTTGAGTGTACTGCAGCCTGGCTTTTGTCACGTCTTCAAAGATCTTAAAGCTTTTTGCGTAGGTGCTTCTGAGATTAAGATTGACTAACCAAGCTGTAATAGTGTGTATATATGTGCTTTCATTACATACCACCATTTAAAGCAGTGAAATTGGCTCCAGAGTACTGTACAGTAACTGGATATTTAGGACTGAACTTCCAAATCTGGTTGGTGAAAGAAGCTTTAGCTTGCATTAAATTCCTGTTTTAAAGTCAGGAGTGGGAAAAATGGTCTATTAGGTGTGACAATCACTCAAAAGTCTCAACATTTATTGGTAACAGAAGCCTGTGGCAAGAACTGCTTTGCTGGACACCATGTCAGTTATTTCCTTATGGCTTTCTCCTTGTGTTTCTTTTGCTTGCTTAAGGTGCAAGGAACAGTTTAGATAAGTTGAAAGATTGCTTATTGTGTGTTTACAAGAAGAAAACTAAGTAGGATGTGGGCTCTTGATTTCTCATCTTCTGACAAAGATGGACACTAACATGGAAGTGTTTTAATTTCTTTGTGAAACATCTTAGCTTTTTGTGCTGAACACCTAACAGATGGTGTGATTCCAGAGATGATGTGAGATTACTGCTGATGAGAAGGGTCTATCTTATTTTACTTACACTGCTGACCTTGTACAAGCACCTGTGTTGGATTCCGTACACTTCCCCAGTTGCCCAACCCCCAAATTATTTGTCAGCTGGGGAGAGTTTCATCTTTCTGCGGGGGCAGAGGGGGGAGAAAACAGGTAACTCAATCTGATAAGTGCTAAAGCCTCTGCAGGAAAGGAACTGAGACCTTCCTCCCAGGGCAACAGTAACAGTCCTCTTAGCTTAGTTGCTACCAGGACTGTAAGAGGTGTGTTTTCTTGAGCAGTATGTCCCAAAATCTGTGGCCTTATTCTGATTTTGATGGGTCAGTTTTCAACAAAGATGAGTATGCAGATCCGGCAGACTGTTGCGGGCAGTCACACTAGCGAGTGTGGAACAGGGGACCAGATCTAGCTTGTAGGAGAGGAATGGTCTCAAAAGAATTTTTCAGTTGTCCCCAGTTTTTAATGAAACTATAGTCATTATAACTGCGGTTAGATATCTAGCAAAACACTATTAAACTTTCAGACTTAACTGGGGATTATTTTTTTTGAACTGTCTTCTGGGATTCTGCTGTTCTTTTTGAGAAGTGTTTGTTTGCTGGGAAGAGGTTGCTGTAATTTTTTTACACAAGTCTTTCTGTGATTCTTTGTTTAGCATTTCAGTGTTTCAGAATGAGAAAATGCATGCTATCTCCTCTTGGATAATTGTTTCATATCAATAGTAACTGTTAGCCTTACTAGAGTAGGGTTTATTCAATATTTCTTTATGGGAGCACAGTAATGAGGTAGAGGAAGTACTATATCTTATGGCTTGCAGCATTTTATTTTAGCTGTATTAAGAGCTGATAGCTTGAAAATGGCCACCATATTAAAAAAAGTTAACTAAGCCCTTTTATCAAACCCTGTGTAGTGAATGTTTTGTCAGCATGCTGATGCCTTCAGCTCATCAGAGGAGACTGGAGACTTTTCATGCATGTCAGCTCATGTGAACAAAATAATTTACACATGTATGTGTATATATATGAAATTACAAAAAAATTTGTGATACAAAATAACTTTGGGGATGGATGAGGAGTGGATGTAGTAGCTGTGAAATTTAAGCAGCATGTTTTTAGAATTACTGTATCAGCACCATAGGTAACAAACATTAGTAGCTGTTTATCTGATAAACCTATTCAATACTGTAAATGTGGTGGTTGTAAAACTGGAAGCTCTTTAGGCATCTGTGTGGCTCTTAGGAATATTGGTTTTGGTCTGTTGTTGCAAAATAAGTAGTGTATGCAACTTTTTGTGAGTGAATGAAAGATCTTGAGAAACCTGTGAAATACCTTAATGTTTGCTGTGACTGTAGCTGAGAGGTGCTATGGACATGTTTGCATGACTAAAAGAGTTTTTTGTAGGTTTCTGGAAAGTGTTATGAGATGAATGTGCCTCACTGGATGGTATGCTGTAATCCAAGTAATTGGGCTATCAATTGGAGTAAATTATTTTCTATGCCTGATTCCTCCTTGCCATAAATAAAGATTAATCCATCCAGACACCTCTGAGACAGTGATATGTGGACACGGATATGAGCAATTCTTCCAGATACTTGTGCACTTTCTTTGAAACACCTGTGATATTTTGGCAAGATCATGATACTGAGGTCTTTACTACAGAGAATCTTAATATGGTTTTGCCTTTTCTCTAAATTAGTGTTTCATGGGATATAAAAATGTCTGTTTTAAAAACTTTCCAAGTGTGTGCAATCTTGACTATGAAATTAGGCTAGATACCACTTAAAGAAGAACCATTATTCATGTGTTAACAAGAAAACCTTGAAGGTACTTTAGATGAAAAAGTAGCATTGTACAGCAGTTAGTGTCTTTAATAAATGTCCATAGTTTCCATATTCTGTAATAAAGTGACGTCCTGCTTAGGTTATGCCTGATTATAATGGTATATCTCCTGTGTTTATCAGTTGATACCAATATTTAACTGTTCATGTTACATATGTGATCTTATAGTGACTGTAGGAATGCTAAAATAGTTGTCCTGTTGATCAAAAGAGTGAGTAATTTATTGTGTGTTTTAGGTTTTGAGGGTGATTTATCTCTTGCATCATGCGTGAATACAAGCTAGTGGTTCTTGGTTCTGGAGGCGTTGGAAAGTCTGCTCTGGTAAGTATTCTGTATGTTTTCTTGGCCTTCTCATGTCTTTTTTTTCTCTAATATACTCTCTGTTAACCCATATTTCTTTTACATAAGTGTGCACAAATAAACAAAAATAAATTTAAGTAATGACTGCTGAGGGTTCCTGGCTAGAATAGGTATGTCCCTTATTGGGTGTATCCACATCCATTGGTGTCCTCTCACGTGCTAATATTTTTGTATGGGTTGGTTGATGATGATGCTTGGTCAGATCTTTGCCTGTCTTACACAGTGAAGTGCATAGACACGGCATTATGAAAGTCTCTGGTTTCACTGCGCAACTCAGCCGTAGTTCTGTAGGCAATCAAGCCTCTTCATGAAACTCACACAGTGAACTAGTTCGCCTGCATCTGGCCTTGGTAACTACTGGCTCTAGAGAACTCTTCAGGGTGCCGTTTTCTTAATGTTTGATAGCAATCTCCGAAGTACTAGTATTTTTTTTTTATGCAAGTACAAATGCATATTTGCATGTTTGTAGGGGATTTAACATGTTTTCTACATCTTTCCCTGCAAGTCAGTGTATAGCTGCAGCAGGCAGATGATTTTAAGCCAAAGAGGTCATTCATTTTAGTTACAGAAAAGTTTAGTCTGACCTAGAGTAGCACTAAAAAGTTCACAGAATATGATGTTCTTGGGTCACCTAAGAACTTTACGTGTTTCAGCTTAATTGAGCACCTTATAAAGTAAGGTCTAGAGGTCCACTCTATCAGGTAAGAACTATTCTCTTACATAGCATTCCTAAAGGAAAACGTAAATGACAAATCATGTTAGATTGTGAAAGAACTTTTTCCTTCACCTCTGAATTCTTTATCTTACTGCAGCATTTCTGGATTTGAACCTGTCTGTTCTGACTTGGCCATTGAGTCTTAAAGTTCCATTTGACTTGTGCTAAAAGCGTCCTACATACTAGGTACACAGGAGTATCCTACTGAGTCTAGTTAAGACTAGTAAATGCTGGCAGTTGGTTTTTTTTGACTAATTTCTGTGCTGGCAGATAAGTAGCAGAAGTTCTAAATGCAAATGTAAAAGCCGTGCAGCTGTATAGTATCCTATTCAACTAAAAACTAATAATGATTCCAAGAGTTAGACAAACCTTAAATCAATGCATGCCTTAATTCAGCGCTCCAAGTGAGAGTGGGTAAAGGAAGATGTAGCATTGCTTCATCTAACAGTACTTAGTTAAATAGGCGTATACATCTAACTTCCTGTTGTTTCTTATAATGTCTTATTATTTATAACTATGTTAGTCACCTAATTTGCCTTCAAAAAGGTAATGGATATACTGAGTATATACCTAGAAAAGTAATTTGTGTGTTTACAAAATGTCACTATGCAAGAAGAATCTTACAAGAACTTTTGTGTTGCAGACTGTACAGTTTGTTCAAGGAATATTTGTTGAAAAATACGATCCTACGATAGAAGACTCCTACAGAAAGGTATATGCAAAAGACCTCTCTAGTTTTATAGAATCTTAAATATTTGACAGTATGTGCTGCATTTTGAGTCATTGCTTGAAAAAGGGTATGCCTGGTAATGCCACACAATACCAGGTAACTTAACAAGTTTGAAATGTAAAGGTGCTCTTAAAGCCTGTCTAAAAGGAATAATTCAAGACTAGCTTTTCAGTGTTTGAGCATAATACCTTACTAGCTAGTCAGTAAAAAATGGTAATTTCCTTGTCAGAATTGGGAACGTTGATTCAAAAAAAAAAAAAAGTAAAATGCCACTACCAGGCTTTTTTATAATATTTATTATTAGTTTGTGTGTGATGTAGTATCTTCAGGTAGATTTGGACTTGTATGTTAGTGTGGCGGTGTGCTCTCCCTGTTTCCTGCCCCTCGGCTCCTGTGTGCGCCATGGCCACCATGTCCGCCTGCAACAGTTGGAGGTCTAAGCTACTTGGCTACTAGGAAAATCTGCTAAAAGTGACTTCACACTCACCTTTAGAACACTGGAGACATCATACAGTATTCCTAACAGTTTGACTGATAGCTTGATACACTTCCATTAGGTGGGTTGTTGTTTTATTAATAAGTTAACACAAACCTATCATAAATGAAGAAATACAGTGGCCTGTTGATTTCTCTCTTCCCATCTCCAGTGTGACAGGCTAAAAGGTCTGACTCTGCCTGCGTCATCTTGAATCTCCATATTGCTCACTCTTCAGTTTCAGCTGAGATCATGATTAATATTCCAGACTAAGATAGTTTTCATCTGGACTGCTACCAAAAGAGTTAACCATTTGAGGAAGGAGATTAGTTTTCGTCTGTCAGTTTCTTAATCTATCTATCTTTTTTTTAGCTGAATTACTTTTCAGGTGCATTGATACTCTGATGCAGTTCACCAAGTGGCTGCAAAAATGCAAGTGTCTGTACAAGGGAGGCAAAATGCACAAACCCTAGCTGGGAATGAGCAAAAACTGCAAGACCTCCTCTTTCAGCACTGGACTACATATATACTGGAATAAAGAGGCTGCATTAGCAGCTGTTTCAGCCTGTAGTTACCAGAATCTCTTCTGAATGAAAGAGGAATTAGTGAGAGCAAAATGATGATTTCATGCTTGTTTTCTTTGACCTCATATAAATCTGTATGCTGGAAAAATCCTAGTCTGTCTTAAGTATGTGGGCTTTCAGCCAAAGCTAGAACTCTTATTAAAGAGAGCAGCTACAAAAATTTATATATAGCCACTTTTTCTGTATTAGAGGAGCAGGAATTTTGGACCTTGTCGTGATGTTTGGTGCAGGCCTTTGCTGGGTCAGGCCCAATAAATGACTCCAGAAATATTCACAAGTTGTACTAAAGTGAAATGTTTCCTTTGTTATATATTTACATTCTTCAGGTCATACTAGATTCATGATGTTTGCTGGGTGAATTTTTCCAAACACTGTTTCCATGGAGCCTGAAAAAGTAAAAAGTAAAGCCATTTTGAGAAATTTTGCCTTTTACTAATTAATTTTTATATTTTTTTGGCAAAGATCTTTTAATGTTCCTTTTGGGTTTAGTCCTGAAATGTCTAGGAGTATCTCTGTGTATTCTTCTTTTCAAATCAGTCAGGTTGTTTAAGTCTTGCTTAAGTATGGACAGCACTTTATGCAGTCATTTTCTTCCTGTCATTGCTAGTTACAGTTCTAACTTGCTTCTTGACTTGGGTGACTTTAATATGTATTGGTTTGGTAGTTGCAATTCTATACTTTTAATGTTAAATATAATTTTAAAATACTCAAAGTTAAGAGGATGTGGTTTGAAATATTTTAAGTTTGTCTGGAATTAAATATCGAGCATGAAGTCTTGCAACTTGACACCTTGGTTTACTCCCTCAATATTTCTTCATAAAGAGAATAGATGCTGCTCAATTAGCTGAATAACTTTGTCAGCAATACATGCTAAAATAGTGGCTATTGAAGGAATATACATCCCTAGGGGATGTTGGGGAGGTGAGAGAAGTGGAAATACTCCTCTTGCCCACCCTACCTCAAATCTAGTTACAAATAAAAACTCAAAGTTAAACTTGTGATAATGCGTATACGGGGAGGCAAAGTTCTTTGTGAATGCTGATCTTACACTAGGAATTTTATGTGCAAATGGAAACAAGGGAAGTGTACCAATAGCTTGAAAGAAAAAAAGTAAGAAATAAAATGTGAGTAACCTGCTTGGAACAGCTTGAGGGCTCTTCCACATCCTTTGATGCCCTCAAGGCTATTTTTTTTTTTTTTTTTGAGGTAGAAACTAGATAAAGGAACTCTAAAAGGATACAGAAACTGAACTGATTTCATAAACCTTCCATTTTTTGCAAATTTCTCTAAGCTGGATCAGCTTTCTAATTAGTGTCACTAAAGGCTTGTTTTGGGGACACCACTCTTAGTGGTTTGCTTGGTTTATTGTTTGCTGTGTACTATTTACTGTCTTGTTGTTTTAAATTTCTATTAAATGAGAGTTAGTATGCCAATCCAACTTTCTAGCTTTCACCTGTACTTTTCTTCCAGTCTGTAAATAATCACTGAACTCAGTTGTGCTAGTTGCTGATAACCATTATTACAAATTTAGCAGCCTCCTTTATAATAATCAAAAATCCCTAATCACTTTACAAAGTGAGTGTACTTGGCTGCTGACGCTGCTATTGAAAATGTCACTAGGGCTCTTTGAAAGGCTTCTTCCTACTGTTTTCAAAGTGTATGTCCATATAAACTTCTTAAGCCATTATGTTGCTTTATGCATTATGAATTTGCTTATAAACCACACTATTCCTGGTGTCTTTGGAGGGGAGAGTTGCAAGAGGAAAAACTAACCACATCTTTCTCTCTTGACAGCAAGTTGAAGTAGATGCACAACAGTGTATGCTTGAAATCTTAGATACTGCAGGAACGGTATGTAAAACCAACTTCCCTAAATACTGATGTACAGTGTTAAAACCATCAAAAGCTGTAGGGATGTAAATGATGATGCATTTCCTTCCTCTTTCTCTAAAGAGTAACTGGTCAGTGCGTTGCAGTAAAGGATGTTCTTTAACTTACTCGTATTTAAACAACAGTTTAAATGTATTTTTCAGTATTGCAGCAGAAAATTAATTGGAAGTTTCCTGTGAGCTCCTGTTCTGTAATAGGGGTAACATGAGATTGAGAACTATAAAAGAGCTTGTGGTGCTGTTTTAAGTTGATATTGCCCAGAGGAAAATTTAGGCCCGATGATTACCCGGGTTTGATTCTCTGTAGAGAATACGTGCTTTCTTCTCCTCCCCTCTTTTGTGTGTGAGAGATGCTCTGACATTAGGATAAAAATAGTATCGCTTTAGTCAGCTTTTGTGAACTCTAAGCGCGGGGTTTATGCTGACCCTTTGCATACTGGTCAGGTTTTTCAATCACCTGTTCCAAGATCTACTGAAAGCAGTCGCTTCCTTCACTGATTCCTGTGAGTACAAGCTCAAGAGCCTTGGGGAGTGATGTGTGTTCTCTGAACTATAATAGTAACCTGGTCCAAAATAAATTATTTAAATTCTGTATTAGACTAAGGTCATGTAGAACTACAGAAGGGTGGAATGGCTATTCTCTTGAAATATATTGGGCTTTTCATCTGACCTACAGCAAGGGACTTGGTGAGTGATTGATTAGTCACAAGGTGGCAGAGTCACCAATGCGAGAAAGGCAATTGCTGTTCCACAGTCATACTGGTGAGAGTTTTTGAACTGGAGGAAGTCCTAATGCTGCTGTGCAGTGCACCAGTGAGTCTTCATATGCAATATTGTAGTTGTCATCACGCTCTAGGAATTGTGACAAGTCTGAGTGTCTCCATCCTGTAGTCAATCTTCTTGAAAATGAAAGAATTTAACATAAGAAAGTGCATAGACTACAAAATGGATGCTGACAATGGATGCGTTTACTTTGCCATGTGCTTTAAAGAGATGGTGGGAAAAGTTGGTATGTAAGGAGGGGTTTGAGAGGAGTGTAAATTCTGTAATCTACAGATTACACTGTACATTCTATTCTACCTCCTCTCTTTAGAAATTACTTTGGTTTCTGTGATGGTTTTGTTTTTTTCCCTAGGGTATCGCCCTTGTCAATATCTAGATATTGTTCAGCCACCCCAGATAATGTTCCAAATCAGATTTATTTAAAAGTGGTTCGGTTTACTGTGATGCCTATAGTCATAGGTTGGACTAGATGATCTCCAGAGGTCCCTTCGAACCCCATATGATTCTATGATTGAAACAGTAAAATATCGGTCAGTTTAAAAAGGAGGGGAGGGCACAAATGTATCGTACTTGTGATCCATTTGTGACCTAAGTTTTTGGTAGTTTGTGTAATGAAAGTGCAAACTGAATGCAACATATGTATCTTTTTTTTTAATTATAGGAACAGTTTACAGCAATGAGAGACCTATACATGAAAAATGGACAAGGTTTTGCATTAGTATATTCCATCACAGCACAGTCCACATTTAATGATTTACAGGATCTAAGAGAACAGATTCTTCGAGTCAAAGACACTGATGATGTAAGCATTCCTAAAAATGCATAATACTTATATTTACAGTTTTCATTATAGATGTTGTAATGTATACACTGAGATCGGATAGCTTCCAAGCTTTAAATTGAGACAAATCAACCAGTAGATGCATAGTACAGAAATGCAACTCTTAAGATAAACTGGAGAAATTGTAAATTGTCATGTGGTATACAAAGAGTATTGTCTTTTTAATCTTTTCCTTTAAAATACTCTTATTTGAAACTGTATATAAGCTTATTCAGTAGTACTTCAGAAAACATTTCTAAGGCAACTCTATTCTTACCTCAATTAAAATTGATGAAGGTTTAAAAAAACCCTACAGTTCAATTGTTCTTTTCAATATGCCTACTGTTTATGATATTTGAAAAGCACAAAATTCTAATTTCTTATAGAAGACAGTACTGTAAGCTTTACACTTGCACGTTATGTAGCCTTTGTGTTTTGTGTGTCCTTGCAAGTAAGTTTGGACATGCCATTTCCACACAGTTTCAATATGTACCTCTTAGTATTGTTAAAGCTATAAAGGTCAGGATCCTCTAAGGATTCAGGTAGGGTTTTAGCTGTGCATTTACACTGTGCTTTCCCGAAATTTTAATGAATTCTTTGCTGGGATTAAATTGTTTTTAGGTGCCTATGATTCTGGTTGGCAATAAGTGTGACTTGGAAGATGAAAGAGTTGTGGGAAAGGAACAAGGTCAGAACCTAGCAAGGCAATGGAATAACTGTGCATTCTTAGAGTCTTCTGCAAAATCAAAGATAAATGTTAATGAGGTAAGGCACACTACCTATGGGGGAAGGGATGGCAGGGAGAGAAGGATGGGGCAATGTGTTCTGGTAACCAAACATTACTGTTTGTCAAGAAAAACTTAACAAAACTATTAATAACATTCACTATAATGGACAAAACTGTACCCTACTATTGTGAGAATTTGTGAGGTGTTTATATTAAGACATGTATTTAGCTTTGACTTAGGACTTTTAAAAATTCTATTCATTTTAGTATAATTAATTATCAAATTATATTCATATGGATTTGGGATAAATATTTTTTTCATGTTACATTCCCTAGTTGATAAAATCTTTATCCACTGAAAACACACTGCTCGAAGCTCTTAAGGGTTTTGTCCAAAGTAGCAACTAATTAGAGAAGAGACCTAAATAAGTGCTGTGTAGAGAAAGAGAGCCATAAACCTTCTCTACTACCTAGATACTTATTTATTTAGCAGGAACAAAGTGACTGATCAAACATGTACATTTTTAGGACTTGCCATAGTGTGTACCACCTTGTCCAGTGGGTGTGCCAGCATAAAGAAAGGGATGCAAAAATTTTTAGAAAAAGAAGCTGTATTAGTGTTTACATTTCTGGAACAGCTTGACTATTATGATGACCCCTGCAATTCATTGAGTCTTCTGGAAAACATTGTTGGCAGCATCAGTCAAGTTGATAGGGCCTCCGTGCAAGACTTGCTTGTAATCAAATAAGTATGGTGATTTTTAAGCACAGCTGATTTTTAAAAACAAGTAATGTGCGTTTAATTAGTTAGGAATTTCTGGAAACTTTTCAGTTTTTCTTAAATACAAATTAATCAGCTGAACTATATAAAAGTCATATGTTTAACAAACTAGAACTTATTTTCATCAAATACTAAAAGCCCTTGTTGGAATGTTTGCTGCTTTGCAGCCAGTGCTTAGGAAACTGCTAGCATGGCTTTAGTATGAAGACTTTGTTGATTTAGGAGATGCAGAAATAATTGGAACAATATTGTCAATTATGAACAAAACAGATGCTGTTTAATTGTAGTATGTAGACTTGTCTTAAATTAGCCTTTCAACAAAATCATGTTCTAATTAGAATTATAGGAGACTCAAAGTGTGAGAGAGTCTTATACATGAGTTACTTTTCTAGAAAAATGTTACGCTTATGTCATGCTGTAGTCCTAAAGAGGCTGCTGAATTAATTCTCTAGACTGTGGTATTTTTTAAGTATCTGGAAAAGCATGATCTCATTCAAATACTGAATATACAGTGTACTTGAGTTACCATGAAAACTTGTAGTTAAAATTTACTAGAACTTTGAGACTATCCTTAGACTGATTTGAGTTACAAGAAAGCTGTAGCCTGTTTCTTGACCTCATTGCTAAATTGCAAAGAAGTAGCATATAGTAGCTGATCACTGTGGCATGTATCAGCATGTTCAGATGAATTTGACCCAGTGATGAAATAGGTGTAGATTATAGATGCCTTTCCAGTTTGCTTCATTGAAAGTGGGAAATCCTTGGCAGACAACTATCTCAAACAGGAAAAAATCCAACAGGATTTAAATTATACAATTTAACTTTCTGGCTTTGTGATGACTAAATATTTATAGGGGTTCTTGAGTATGTACGTACACTGTGTGTAAAGATTCAAGGCTTAAGGTTATGGGAGAAGCCTCTTAATTCCAATAACCAACTGATTTTTATATTCTCAGATCTTTTATGACCTTGTGCGACAAATTAACAGAAAAACTCCAGTGCCTGGAAAAGCACGCAAAAAGTCATCGTGTCAGCTACTTTAATATATAGCTGTACTGTAGCTCTGAGCCAGGTAAACTTTTTTAAATTTTTTTGTGTATTATGTCTATTAAATACAAACAAAACAACAACAACAAAAAACCCTCGGTAGCTCTTGATGCAGAACAGCATTGAAAATTCTTAATTTGTGTTATCATAGAAATTCTTATGGTCTTTATTCTGGTATTCCAAAGTCAGAACTACAAATATGTGCAAGATACACTGTTCACACTAGTATAATTTTTTTTTTCCAAGCTTTAAGATGTTGGTAGAGCTCAAACTAAGGATGTTCATTCTGATACTCCAGAATTTTAGCTTTTGAAAACAGGGTTTTCTTTCTTAAAGGCTGCAAGATCTCAATTATCAAGAATGCACACTGTAAAATATTGCAGTTTTCACACTAAAATGTCACTTTGTGCTTTGAACTCCTGCATATATTTGCATGATGTCATAGGAATTTAGCTTGCTTTCTTTGGTCTATCTGTATTTTGTAGGCTGCATTGTATTTAGTACATTTGGAAGAGAATGGTGAAGTGATCATTGTAACACTCCAAATATTTGACCTGGAGCTATTGGTTACTAGATCAATTTCTTACTCGTTGGCAGTTGGCTAATGTTCTACATGACTAAATCCATGCTTTAAGAATGCTGCTGAAGGCTCAAGCAAGCTCCAGCGTGCTCTTTAGTGAGCCTTTTTAGAAGTTAGCAGGCATGAATTTTTTTTCTGCAACTTGTTCTTGGGCAGGTTGTTTCCCCCTTTTCACCTCTAAGCCTTAGTATGGGCACAGGTCTCTCTTGATTTACCTGATATTATGCAAGTTTCCTGTTCATCTCAATTCCCTTCAATTTTCCTGGATGTGGGGTGGTTCAGTTGCTTCAGTGCTATGGTCCATTATTTTGTCACCTGATAGACCTATTTGATATATACCGGAGGATCCTGGAGGGAAATTTCACTGTCATAAATTGCAGGCTTTTATTAATATTCAGATAGCGCCATGTTTAACATTTTCTTTTTTTGGTATTCATATTTAAACTTAATTTAAACAACTTGAATCAGCTTAAAGTAAAACTGAGAGGGTTCCAGAAGCATTAGCTGAAGATGGCAGGAGTGGCTGCTGCACTTCCTTAACAGGGCTTTTGATTCAGGAGCTTTGATCCTCCAAATGTGTTTTTGTTTTTAAAGCCACTGGAACTGTCATACTGTAAGCAAAACTAGTCCCACCCATCAAATACTACTTCCACAGCTCAGCCATATGTATCCCGTTTTACTAATTGAGACAGTCTGTTATTTGTATCTGTACAGTAGAAATTATATTAGTAGAGGAGAAGCAATAAGGTTAATTTTCTCAGTCTGTTTGCTAAGAACTTGGCTAGTTCCTGCTTTAGTTATCTTAACTAAAGAGGAATGACAAATATTTCTAAGTAATAGTAACCTCTTGTTTTGTTGTTACAGGTCTGAAGAACTGTTGCCCAATTCAACAGTGCCAGCATTCCAACTTTATTAAACCTACCAACATCTTAAATGGACTTTCCTGTGGTGGTACCCTTTAAGAAATGGATGAAAGCTACTACATCAGTTTGCACATTCTAATCACTTTCCAGTGTCACGAGAGATTTTTACTTATAAATATTCTAAGTGTATGCAACTGGTAAAACCAGAGCCTACATCCAGTATTACTGATAAGAGACATTGTTCATCCACCAATGTTGTACATGTATGAAAACTGTGTACTGTATACTTCAACAATCCCCACTTTCTATTGGAGAGTACAATAATGTAAATCCTAAAAGCACCACTATTTTAGCATAATAAAAGAAAGTCCAAAGAGCTCCTATATAGACTACTCCAGATAACTTTGCTTCATCGGTATTTGTAGCTTACTGTAACTTTTTTAAAGAAATACAGGATCATCATCATTGTAATGTACAAAAGCGCTTTGATTAACACAACAGCTATCTAGTTTTTTAATTTTAGGAAAAACCTGTGGAGACAGTGATCTAGTCTTTAAGAGTCCTTTCAGTATAACGTCTGACTAAAGACATGGCCTTTAATATCTGTTGGGAAGGAAATGTCCAGACTTTTCAACCTTTTATTGTATGTTTCCTTTTCCTTGTTTACATAGGGAACAATGTTTATAGTTGTGTGTACAGTGGGGGTCTACAACAAGAAGTGTATATTTTAAAACGATTTTTTAATGATTTAACAATTTTTTGTAAATCATTTTCGGGCTTCTGCAGCTGTAGATTCTCACTGTGAATTCCCTTGCTTGCTCATGCATAAGTGTATTTGCAATACCAAATATACAGGTTTAGTACTTTTGCCTGTTAGTGATTGTTTTACATGTGTAACGTTTTGGTTGAGATGTTAAATGGTGGAAGAGTACTGTGGATGTGAATGTGGGAAGTAATTTTAATCATGTGTAATTGGTCACAGGGCCTAAGTTGCAGTAATTAACTTTTGCTGATTTATTTAACAATGCCTTGTTGCTTTGTATGCATTAACGTTTGGGTGTAAAGATTGTGTGTATATCCAACAGGGAGCCACAGTATTTAAATTGACCAACCTAATGTTACAACTGCTTTGAGGTGGCCAAATGTAAACTAAAAGCCTTAATTAAAGTGGTGCAATTTTGTATGACTTAGCATCAGTAGTTCAATAAATTTGGATTGCCATGCAAGGGCTTGCATTACGGTTATATACTACTCGAATGTTTTGTGTTTTAGTAATGCTAGTAAGTATTGATTTTTAAATCTCTTGCACAGTGCAGATCCATACATCTTAGGATGAAAAGGAACCATTATGACTTTGTCTTCTGACAAATACATGCCATGGATATTTCTTCTAATAGCATCCCATGTGCTAGGGTGGATGAATTTCTGACCAAATGAAATTCTGCTAATGGTTTTGGACTTGGAGTATTCCAAGTTCTAACATAAGGGAAAGTCTAACAGAAAAATAGCTGTCTTCAAAGGTTAGACTATCAGTGGTTATTTTGGGAACTTGAAAATATGTTGCCTGCTATTTTCTTTCTTTCCAGGAAGAATTCATTGTTAAAATTGACTTAGTGTAGCTTTAAAAAAAAAAAAAATCTCTTGGGAGAAAATACTATTCTTCTGCATGACTAAACCACATTTGTTTGATTTCAAGAAAATCTACAGAAGAGCATTCTTGCAGTATTGAGTGTGGAGTTTTGCAGACTTTAAATATCTTTTACCACTGTTGGACTGTGAAGTGGAATGCGTGGACTGTGGATGATTTCCCGATCTTGGCTGTGCTGCTGAAAATTGTCACACCCAAATACTTGGTACCTCCTGTTTCTCTGGCACAGAATTATCAGAGCTTGTTCTAATCCATTCCTGCAAATTCAATCAGATTATGTTAGCTAATACTGGTAAGCTTTGAGATAGTTTACGTTGCCCAAAGTGAATTAAGGAGCCCAGCTGATCCTTCCTGCTGGTAATTTCATCAGTCATCACCATCGCTTAATGTGGAGTTAACACACTCTTTCACTGTGCAGAGTCAGAGTTAAGACTGAAATTCCTTTTCATTTATCATTAGAAAACAGAACATGTGGTTGATGATCCCCATAAATATCTCTTGGTACTCTCTGCATCCTGATTGGTCCCCAGAGTAGATGAGACTGGAGCACTGGATGCTCTAGTTCCTCTTTCACTAGGTACCTTCCTCCTTGATGAGCTAATCAGTATTTTTCCTCCCTTCACTTTCAGCCTCTGCTTATTTAGGTCTTAAAACGCTTTTATATCCCAATTGTCCTTTTATCTGTGTTCTTTTTAATGTGTTTCTTTTCCAGGCAGCTGTACAGATGGCATTGGGTGGGAGGGAGAGAAAATTGTTTCATAACATCAGAGCGGGGGGGCCTGGTCTGGTCTCAGTGTCCAGCCAAAAAGTACAAGGAACATCAAGCCTTTTCCTGAAAGCTCTGTATTGAAGCATTCTTGGTTGCTCTGTGAAATAGTAAAGCAGTTTCTTAGCGTAAATTTTTTAGAAACTCTAGGCGTTACCATCTAAAGATTGTGGTAAAAAAAGTGAGATACACTTTTTGCCTTTTGTAGTTAGCACGTGGGCCAGATTTGTAAAGTCAACATACCATAACCCAGGTAATACCTAAAAACCAGTATTTTTCTCCTTGAAAACTTAGGCAGACTTCAAGGGAGCAATGTCCCAGTTGTTAAAGGGAAGGTGCATGATAAAATGATGCTGAGGAAGTGATGGACATGAAGCATAAGGAAAAACGAATGAAAGAATTTTCTTCATTTCTAAGTAATTGTGGCATAAGAAGCTGTTCCGGTGAGGAAGTGAACATCCAGTTCCCCACAGGAATTGGAACTATGTAAGCAGTTACCAATTCTAGAAAAGAATCCTGTCTGCTGAAATTTTGAACAAACTTTTACGTATCTTCAGGATAGCTGCTTTGTGTACCAGCACTTAAGAAGTTCATGCTTGAACTACTTGTACAGAAACAGAACACTTCTCATCAAGCTTTGAATGAAAATATGCATAATTCATAGCTTGAAAACTAATGCAGTAATTTTTCAAATTCAGTGTTAATACACATGTATTACTGCTTGTAAAGTTAGCTTATGCTTTCAGTGCACACAAAGGTTGTGACTGCTTTATTTCTACCCTAATCTGAAATTGCTATATGTCAGTATTTCAATGTCTTGAGCTTTCTATGGAAAAAGTAATGTTTATGTCCTGAAATATAGAAGTATTACTTAATGGAATTACACTCTTCCTATTAGGACTCTTTCCTATCAGTATAAATTTATTTCTTCTACCTTACCTTGTTACTAATGCCCTTCTTCATCCTCAAATTATTCTGTAAAATGAATGTCTACTTGTTGAAGTTTTAAGAATATTTTGAGACTTTGCAAGATGTTTTCAGATGTCCAAACAAACACACTGTAAGCTCAAACTACTTCTGCTCTTCTGCATAAGAGAACGTAACTTGTGGAAAAGTACTGTAGAGTTAGATATTATTTCATAATGTGTACTGATATTGCAGTGCTAGAAATGGGAGGTGGGAGGAAAATCCTGATGGAATTTGGATTAAACTGTGCATTTTTTCTCATTTTTTGGTGTAACTAGAGTTGCTGTTTCCTCATGGGTGAACAGTAAAGATGATGATTTTCTTCTTTTAAACTGCTAAATAATCTTGATTATTTTTTTCCAAGGTTTTAGTCTTTACCAGTTTTAGGAATAACTTGGAGAAATTTTGCCACACTACTACTAATTCTGGGTAGACTTCAGTTTAGACATCTCAACAATAGAAAGTTATTTCTAGATATAAATGGTCAAAAATAGTAGTCTAAATACAGCTGTCTGCAACACTTTTTGAATTGTAATATGACGATGTAGCCAAGCATCAGCATAGACAGAAAACTTTTTGTCCAGTGTTAAACTGCTGTCCCAATAGCATTAGGCGATACTTCAGTTTATAGCTTTATTTTGCTTGTGTATGGGGAATAGAATAAAAGCCAAAAAAAAGAGTTGCTCAAATATGTAACAAAATGCAGTTGTATGTAGTTCTTTAAGGTACCATTAGAGAAGCAGAGCTCCTAACCAAATTAGGTTCTTATTTCTGAGTCTCGAGCACCTTGTACTTCTCTTGGAAAGATTTATGAACAGCTTGAGGATTCTTAAAACCTAATTTAACTTCTCTGTTTTTGAAAGTAAAACTCTGGAATGTTACTTATATTTGAAACTTTACATTCATAGTCTGGAACTATAAGCAAAGTTGTTTTGTAGTCTTGATTTTGTTCCCAGTGTTGCAATATCTGACCTTCAAACAACAGATCAGTGTGGATTTTGCTTTTTTTTTTTTTTGCTTTTCTTCTGTTTTTCTTTTCTAAATCCTCTCCAAAACCATTTATTTTCAGAATTTTAAATCATCAAGCAGAGGGTGGCTTCCTGTTTTCAATGACATGCTCTTTAGGGAGAGATTTGTGAATGGAGAAAGGAATGTCTTCGTAATTCCACTGTACTCACTTCAGCCTCAAGAAATATTAGTGCTGCTGACTAACAAGCAATACGGCTTCATAGTTTCAAGAAAGTTCACTGCCACCAGGATTTTTTTTTTTCTTTGGGTGGCTGAACTACTTCATTTGAAAGACGCTGTAATTTGTAATTAATTCATGTAATTTCTTTTGGCTACCATAAACTTGAGGAGAGGGGGCACATCTGCAATCTTGGCTACAGAGTGAAACTATAGAAGAAGTTATAGTTCCTTCTTTGCTCAGTATATTTTTACCTTTTTGTATTCTGTGCCATTTTTACCTTGTACTTCTAAATCTAGCAGGGAGGAGTCAGTAACTTCACTAATGTACTAAGGACAAAAATCTACATGTGAAATTCCAGCTCTTGGAAACTGGATTTACTGCTTGTAACGTGCCCAATACAACAAAGATTCTTGGCACTACTGTCATGATTTTACACACAAATAAAATGACAGTTACAAATTTGTCTCTTTTTTCCTTTTTAACAAAAAAAGGGGGGTTAGCTGAGCTTCCCCAATAGGAGTAGGGATGGGAATCAATTTGTTTAGGGTAAGACTCCCAATAAATATTGAGAATCAACATGCATTTTGATACTAAGCAAGCACATAAACACTTGACTTAAATTCTTGAGATTGGTTTAAAAGAAAAGTTTCCTTACATTTAAATTTTTAAAAAGTGAAAAATTACACGTGTCCAGGAATGTGTTTCAAATGAGAAAAGATGGGCTTAAAACATGAGCTTTCTTCCTTCTCTTACAAAAAGGCATGGTATAATGTGGGTTCCATGGTTTTCTTTGTAATGAATGTAGTCGTGCTGCTGTCACACACTGCACAAGAACTTTGTCAGGCTCTTGCTTTTGTTAGTACTGAATTAAGACTCCAATTTTTTATATGCAGATGTCATGTATGCAGCCTAGCAATGCATTAGAGCAATTTATTTGATTTGTGAGCTGACTATATTTATAAAAATATATTTTTCTAAAGGGTAATTGGAGTTTTGAGTTCGTGTACTTGTCTAATTTAGTATATCCTGAACATAGTACATCCTGTAAACCCTGCGAACTTCACGGGAAGCGAGTAGGGAGCAGAGCAGAGGAATCTTGGGCACTGGCAAGAAACTTGCCATGTTTCTGTGGTAGTTGGACTGAATTGTCTTTGCTTGTCCTGCCTGTATTAAGCGTTACTACTGCCCCTCGTGAGATTCTGAAAATGTGGCTGCAGTTACAATCAGTGTTGATGCAAATATGTGAAACTTAAGAGGGATTTGTAATTTTTAACTATAAATTTATAATTTTGAGTCCTTTATATTGTGCTAAAGGAACACTGTATGTAAGAATTGACTGAAAAATTTGCATTCCCTTCTGCTTCTTGGGAAGTCTAAGATGCTTGTGTGAGACTCCCACTTCTTTTTTTCTCCTTTTCTTCTCCTCTTTCCCTCCTGTTGGATAAATATGAAGTTGGACGCTAGTCAAAAAACACTGCCTGAAAACACACCTCAGGGGTTTTGTCTAGTTCCTTCCCCTTGCCCCCTTTACGGGAGCCAACTTGGAAGCCTCTAAGGTGCTTCCCCAGCCTGCATTTAAAGAAGTTGTACATACCCAGACAAGTTCTCTCAAGGGCCTCAAATCCTTTTTTTTTTTTTTTCTTTTCTTTTATAGGGTTTTTTGTTTGTTTTGGTTTTTTTAAATAAAAAAAAGCAGTATGTTGTTCTGTTAATTTAATTTTATTTTTTATTTTTTTATTTCTTATCTTTCATTGCTTTGAATAAATTTGGGGCAGCATGCAATGGAAGTACTTTCTCTGTCGTTACATCTCTCATCATTTCAGATGATGCCTTGCCATTCTGCTGCCTCTTGCAGCTGTTTTTAGAGGTATCTCTCTGTATAAGGAATTTAAATGCCTCATTTGCTCAAAGCACACCCCAATACACCTGAGTACTTGCAAGTGTTTTTCATACCTTGCTTTGTCTATGCCAAAAATGCGCTTTGGATAGTTTTCCTTGTACTAGAACACAAGTAAATGAACTCCTGTCAGTAGCTCAGTTATTTGTACTGATAGGGTAGTAACAGTGTTCTCCTGTAGTTAAAAAGCCTGCAAAATGCATTTTGAGGAGGAAGAGCGGTAGTTTCATAACTTTTGTTAGTTTGCCCAGGGAGATACGGGCTGTGTGATCCTGCACGGTGGTTACTGCATCACTGCTAGCAGTCTGGCTTAAACTGGGAGAAACGGTAAAGAGAAATGGGCGCAAACCTGCAAACCGCTGGGGACAGCCTCCTCTCGATACAGCCAAGGGTGGGAGGCGCTGCTGAGAAAACATCTTGAGCCATGGACTAGCTCTTCTCTGTGGAATGAGATAACCTGGACAGCATTTGACAGATTTCAACTTTTTTTTTTTCTTTTTTTTCTTTTTTTAAGGCTTTGCCGCTTAATGCAGGGTCCCTCGGCCCGGGCAGAAGGTCAGGTCCTTCCCCCCTCACCGCTACCGCGGCCTGGCTCTGCCTCGGTGGGGTGGCCTGGCCCTACCTCTACCCAGCCGCCTGACGGGGCTCGGCTGCCCTCAGCTCAGCCCTGCTGTCCTTCCCCGGGACTGGCTCCCTCAGCGGTGCTGCGTGCCCGGGGTCCGTCGCGGCTGCCGGCGGGGGCTGGGCCGGGCCTGGCGCGGCGCAGGCGCAGTGCGGCGGCCCGGCCTGGGGCGGGGCGGAAGCCCGGAAACCGGCCCTTCTCCTTCCGGGTGGCGGGCCGGCCCTGGCGGAGGCGCGAACGTCTGAGCCCGGGCTGCGGCGGGCCGGAGGCTGCCATGGAGAGGTGGGAAGCGTGAGGTGGCCGGTGCTGGTGGGGCGTCCCGAGGGGATGGCGGGTCCCCGCGGGTGTGGTGGGACGGGACGGCGGAGGAGGAGGAGCGGGGAGCGTTGCCGCCTGGAAAACGCAGTGAAGCTGGAAGCAGTCTCTGAGGGCTGTCGAAGGCTTTTATGTCACCGGGGGTTTTAGATCTGCGTGATTTCTTTTGGAATGTAATTGTCAGTTAAGCAGAAGTTGTTAATTACAGAGGAATTGTTGCGCCGGGCCTTTTGCGGGGTGCTCTACTGACAGGCCTGCTCAGGCAGCACCGCTGCGGCCTCCACAGCCCGCCTGTAGCTTCTCCTTTGCGTTTTAGTGATTGTTAACGGCTTTTCTCTCCTGAAAGACACGGGATTTTGTGTATCTGAGAAAAAAAAAATCAAACAGTGAAATTACGTCATTCTTTCAATGGAACTTTTCCATTCAAAATTTAATTTTATGCTTTTGAATCTCTTACTAGCCTTTTTGTTTGATTTTTTTGTTTGTTTGTTTTGTTTTGTTTTTTTTTAATAAGAAAATATCTGTTGTGGTGTAGGAGGAACAAAGTGTGTGTTTTTAGGCAGGCTGAGCAACACTAGATGTTCTATAGGGAAAACTGGACATCAGTACTAGAATTAGAGGATGCTTAGGCATTGTTTAACTTTCCCAGTTGCAGAGTTACTTGAAGCAACAAAAAAATTTTGCATGTTCTGCTTAGATTCACTTTGTGTCTCTATGTTACTGTTCTCTAGAAATGGTTTTGGAGACCTGTCATCCTCCCGCGATGCAGAGATGGCCAAACCTGGATGGAAGCAAAGCTCTCAGAAAAGAGTTTCTAGTATCCTTTTCCTGTAAAGACTTTACCTTCACTTTAGTAGTTGCTTGCTGTGTTCACAAGGTGTATTTTTACCACTGCTTTGATTTTGAGCATGTTGAGAATGGTTTTGAAACATACAGTAAGTTACTATTTTGTTTTATACTTGTTTAAAGTGAGGAATGTATTAATATAATGTGAAATTGTTGTCTGATTTGTGAGGTATTCTGTAGTCAAAATTTTGCTATTGAACTGTTTCATGTTTTTCCCTTCTGAAGTCGTGATTTTTTTGCGTGGCATTTTTATACATTGAGAAGGAGAAAAGTTCAGGAGAAAAACTATGATTGCAATATCTAAAAACTAGTAGGGAGGAATATTAATGACTGACTGAAAGTGTAGCTATGAAATCTGGATGAGTTTCATTTGAAAAATACTCTGTTTTCAGCAAAATAGTACATTACTTGGTCTTTACAAAAGAACTTAGGAGGGGTAAGCCAAAAGATGCAATTCTTTGCCTTTTCATGGAATAGTATTTCCTCTGAGTGGAATTTTCTTTCTCCCCTCCTTTTTCCCCCCATAGTAGTTTCAAACTATGTCAAAGCTGTTGTAGTAATGGCTCAGAACAGATTATTCAATGAATTTTAGGGAAGGTAGGGGATTGACATATTGCTTGCATAGTAATTTTTTACTACATTTAGATTGATTATTTTGGTTGTGGGCTCAGTATGATTTCAGGGATGTTGCATTGCCTGTCTCCTGAACTTATGCCATCACGTTTGTGTAACGTGGTGTTTTACAGTTTTTCATGGGCTTAGAAACTCAAGTTCACGTCAGCCCAGAGAACTATGTGAGCCATAGCTGACTCCATCTCAGTTTTTGAAAAAAAAAAAAGAAGTTTTCTTCACTACACTGTATCTAAATTCTTGCTCTTTCGTATGTACTGTGTTATCAGAGTATTGTGATTATTCAGTGTGTCTTAACTTTTTGTCCACAGTAATAGCAAGAGGCGAGCACAGACATAGATTTATATTTCTACAGGGGTTTTTTTACATACTTATTTGCAATAAGAAAAAAAATACCTTGTAACCTGACAGCTGATATAATGGTATTTTTCCGGTTACAATAGCAAAGGAATCTAGTACATTTCTCTTCCTTTTGGTTTTTTGCAAGCAGAATAAAAGTAGTGAGATATTGGACCCAATATTAGTTTCCCTAAAAATCATGATGTTCTTGGACACTGACATAATCTTTTACGTACTACTTCTCAGGAAACCATACCTAGAGCACTTAACCTAGTTGCTGACGGTAAGAAGCAAAGTAGAGCAACAGAGACTTGTTTTGTTGAAGCATCCTGGAAATGAGAGAGAGAGAGCGAGCAAGTATTTTTTTTAATGCATTCAGTCTCAGATTTTCCTGCTATGGTTTATGTAGCATAAAGCAGCTCCTTGTGGGGCAAACGTATTCTCTTTCATCTGAGCAGTTATGAGGACCTGTTGGGCTCATGTTTCTGAACTTTACAGTGTCCCTTTCTAGCCCTTCAACTTTTAAGCTTCTGGTGAAACATTTTGTGACCTAACTCAGGCTTTCGACTGGGACTTTGTGCTTTAGTCTGAAAGAAAAGATCTGCACTCTTCATAACATTTGAACTACAGCAAAATAGTTTTCCTTTCCAAGTATTCACAATCATTTTGAATAGAGCTGAAAGCATGTTTAAGAGAGTGTTTCTTAACTTGTTTATTAATCAGTTCTTACATCCCTGGATGACACTATTGGAAACATGACGCCCAGAGGCCAGCTGATTTCCCGAACTCCTGGTTCATTGCTTCGCCAGCCAGGTAAGACTGCTTTCTTTCTTTAGTATTTCGTTAAAGGAATAATACGCTTGGACTTCGTAATTGATAGCAATTCATAAGGAGAAAATGGATGCACTGTAGTGGGTCCAGCGAAGGGCTGAAGTCGATTAGGGCATTGGAACATCTGACGTGAGAGAGTGAGTGGGAAGAGCTGGGATTGACAAGATACCCTGAACCTTCTCTTTCCCAGGCTAAACAATGTCTATAAATACCTGATGGGAAGGAGTAAAAAGATAGCCAGGCTCCTCTTGGTGGTGCTCAGTGAAAAGACAGTAGGCAATAGGAACAGTCAGTCTGTGGAATCTACGTCCTTGGAGGTAACCAAAGCTGACTGGACAAGGTCCTGAGCAACTTTTTCTAGTTGACACTGCTTTGGGCAGGGGGGTTGCAGCAGATGGTCTCCAGAGGTTCCTTCCAACCTCACCTACTTGGTGATTCTGAAGTTAAACGCATTTATAAATATGGAAAAAAACACCTAGTAGCAGTCAACATATTTGTTCATATGTTATATACTTATGCTGTTGCTGACTGCCAATGGATTTTTGCCTTTCAGTTTTTAGAGGGTGTTTGAGCTTCATTTCCTTTGTTTGGCACGAGAGCATGTCCAGTGTCGCTTCATTCTTGCCTTACTAGTCAGCAGTCTAGTTTGTTGTGTTTCCTTCTTTTTCGCAATCTTCTTCTGGTTTTGCAGTAGTTTTTAATTATTCAAGATTGTCTTTTGTGTAATGTCTCTTCAGGTATTTTTCCATCCTTGTTTTTACGGCAGATTAATTCTGTTGCTGACCTTTCTACCAGGTGTGTTTATTGGTTGCATCAGGAAATGTTTTTTGTCTCCACCAGCAGAAGAAGTTAGGTGGCACACCTCGCAGAAGCGCTGTGGAACCACACATGGTGGCTAGGGTCAGGTTTCTCTGGGACCTCCCAATCTCATCAGCTCTGCATCAGCTGATTCATATTAGGAGCGTGTTAGGAGTTATTCGCAAGCTGGCATGGGTGCAAAGATAAGTTCCAGAGAGGCTGATTCTTCATGGTTTCTCAGGGTTCCTGGCAAGTTCTTTGTGGCCCCTTCTTTTTTTCATTTAGTGTAGTATCTAGTGGCTTCTTTTTTGGCAGCCAGAAGCAAAGATAAGCGTTGTTAGCATCAGCCGCTTTCTCAAGCACAAGCTACTTGTGTGTCAGCATTGACAGCTCTCACAATGAAACTGCAAATTGTTCTTAGAGTTGACTTGACACTAAACGTACTGTGGAAAGGTTTGTAATCCTTTTAGAACCTCCCTCACTGGTTGTGGCTGAGATAAAGAAATGTGCCCATTCTGCACATTTCCATATTGTCACCAGGGCTTACCTCCCTTTTCCTTGTCGGTCTCTTCCTGTAGTCTTTTATTATGGCATCATTCAGGCATTTATATAAGGGATTCCTCTTTTTCGTCATCATCTAGCCAGTGTGTTTTCCAGGAAGTTCCAAGAGGATGGTTGCACCTTCTGCTGTTCCACATCCTCCTTTCAGGACCGCTTGCAGATGGGTGATGTGTTAGTTGTTTTAAGAGAGAAACGTTGTGTGTCATACTCTGATGGTCAGAGAGCACTTAAAAATCAAGTAGCTCTTTTCCCACTTTTATCTTCAGATTGGAACATGTGTACACCGTCTTGAGTGTTGTCTGTCTTCAGTGAAGATCTTTATTTCAGTTAGCTTGTTGATCTGGCAGCTTGCCACAATTTGTGTGGCTGGTCATCCTAGAGATGTTACATCAGGAGATGTTACTAGGCGGCATACACTCTGTAGATATATCATCTATTTTTTAACAGACTTCAGAAGGAGACTTTATGGTTTCTCAACAATGCTTCTCTCTACAAACTTCCCTAAACACAGCTGACAATTATCCACACGTGAGGCTGTGATTTGTGATAACCTTTTTTCAAACAGCGTTATAAGTGTACAAGCAGTCCTTACAAAAGGTTTGCTATTTGACGTTCCTGCACTATTTAATCCAAAGACTTCTACGCTTCTTCCTTACAACCCTGCATTTTTCCTTGGCATCCTGGCTTTCTTCTGCTTTAACTCTGCCACTGCATCGTAGAGATTTTCTGAGGGTCGTAAGTGTCATCTGCTACATAGGCTAGAGCTACTTCTCTTTCAGGCAGTCTGAAAGGTTCTGCAACAAACAAAGCATCAGTATTTTCACTTCTGTTTCTGTTCCCATTTTACAGTCCCATTCCTACAGTGGAACATTTAAAGCGTTCTTATGAAGTGCATCCATTATATCCTTTCCTGAGGACAAGGTTTTTTGCTTCCTTTGATGTCAGTTGCTCCTAATTGTGGATTAGGGGTATTAGAAACTGTATTTGAGGATTATTCAACATAGTTCTTTTCTGCCACCTTGTAAATTCTTAACCTTGAGTGCATTGTGTCATATGGGTGGGGAGGTTATAGCAGTTATTTTCTGGTACCATGGAGGAGAGAAGGATGAGCCATTAACAATTTCAGTGCTTTGATCTGCAGCTTCAGGGTCAGACTGCTAATGTTAGTAGCCATACTTAGAGTTCTACAGATTGAAAATTGATTTGTGTCTTTGATCTTCCGTATGTCTAACTTTCACATCTCAAGAGTTTAGGGAAAATTTATTTGTGGTGACTCAAGATATGCGCTGATACAAGGACATAAATTTTGGGACAGAAGCCTTTGGTTCTTCAGCTTTCTTGATCTATGTGAAACCGATGCATGGAAAACCAAACCTACCTATTGATACAAAGCCTTCTAGGGTCCTTGTACCTGTTTGCAATGACCTTCATCCCTTATAATTTGAGGGTGTCAGAGATCTGATGAGATACACTATTGGCAATCTTCAGAACTGAGGACTTTCCAAGAATGTTCTGTTTATCTCAGGTGCTGGGGGGAAAGAGAAAAAAAGAAACCAAACCCACGAAAAACCAAGTGCCATAGGCATTTGATCTTCTGCTTCCAAACTGGGTGGAGTCTGATGGACACTCTGGACATGCTCTTTATTTTGTGGTTGTTATATGCTGTTGCAGGCATCCTTGATGCCTCTGATTCCAGCAGTCCTCGAGTTCAAAAGGAAACATCAATGCTGACTGAAGCTGTTTTGTTATCAAGAACTGCTGTTGAGGGTTGTGTAAGCACTCCTCGCTGTGAATTGGCAAACAAAATGTTGGGCCTATGTATCATTCCATCTTTACCACTGTTGACACAGCCTCTGATTTAGCTGTTGCTATCTTAATGGAACCCCTGTTTTTGGGTGGCTTACCAGGCTGCTTGTGATTGATAAGGGGTCCAAAGCAGCTACTGTCTTGATGTAAATTCTGTAGTCTTTGGGCTATATGAAAGTCTGTTGTGGTGGAGCTCCCTGTTGTCATAGGACGTGGCATTTATCATCTTGCAAAGCAGTGTCTCTGTTTTTAACATGGGTCAGATATTCCTGGGAACACCAGCCACTGCACTAATGTGCAGAAGTGTCTGGAGCAAATGTAGTGCTTGCTAGAGCAGACTTGTGGTTGCCTTTTGCTGTAAGAGTTTGGAGACCAGTTTCCAGAGTGACTGAAGATTTATAGTTATTTATGCTCATGGTGTGTGTTTACCAATGAACTCTAGAAGCTGAAGGTGTGTCACACATTTGGTGCATTTATACACTCACATTCGATCTGGCTTCAGACTTGTATCTGGAGTACTGCTGGACTTGAGGAGGAACTAAAATGATAATAAATGGGCTTTGTCTTTACATTTATATGTGTCCTACTTGAAAAGCTAGGGCTTGGGTATGCTCTGGACTTGGTTAACAGAATGTTTTTATAACTCTAGTGTAAGTAGATGTGTAGATTATTAAATTCCATTATTGATAATTAACCTCCTTATTTCTAAGTGTTGTTGGGCCTAAGACTTGTTTTTCCTTTACAATTGGCATTTGTGGGTTTGGCAGAAGCCTTCTGATGGAAGGAAAATTAAGATGGACAGGAGCAAGTTACTTCTCCATCAGTTTGATTTGTCTGTTTCTTGTGTGAGTGAGCAGGATCTTGTGAATACTTCATTCTCTGTTATAAGAGTTCTTTTGGAGCTCCCTGATAATGCATAGTGGCCTTAAATACTTTTTCTTTTCAGAAAAGGCTCTCTCTCTTTGAGTTACAGGACTACCTCGAAGCTCCATGAAGCCATCAGACATGTCTGCCATCCTGGGAACAGGAGGGAAATCTCCTCTGATTCTACCAACTCCTGGACTTTTTGGCAATCTGTCAATGGTAAGATGGTTAGAGCACCTTTTTCTCTTTTGTTCCTGTGATACTTAGAAGAAACTACAAGTTTACGGTGTTTCAGTGTGAGGAATAATAGAGGTGTGTAAAAACTTGCTAAATGCACCCTGTGTGTTGAGCTAGTCCTTAGAACACCAGTTTGTGACTACAAAAATCTTTACTTTGCTTGTTTACAAATTCTTCAAAGACAATTGTTCTGCGTCAGCAAGTTAAACCTCCAGAATTTTTCTTATTTTAGCACTCTCCACTATTAGGCTTCACTTGGATGTTAAAGTTGGACTTCAAAGCACAAGTTTTTCTGATGACTTTTCAGATGGCGTTAATTATTTTCTACTGTAATGTCTTCAGAAAAACACTGATTAGAAGAGTTATCAGTAGGGACGTCTGAAGTATTTTATCTCCGTTTATTTTTAAATTAACTCACAACAAGTTAAGATGTCTTTCTGCATGTGCATTTTAATTCATTCTTCCTTCTGGTTTTTCTAAAGTTTGTTACAGCCTATTTGTTTCTTTAAATTATCAGGTTCTGGGGCCTAGTTGAGCAACATGTGTACAACTCTTAGCCATGTCACTTTTCCTCTGATTCAGAGCCTCTTGCCATTCTGTAGCTAGCGTTCTGTGAGTGGAGTGCATTTTAGGTTAGCATTTAGGGCTCTGACTTGAATGTAGTTTAGATGAGCAGGAGGAAACTTGAGACTAGACGAAGGCTTTCACAGGAGGGTGATGGAAAGAGGACTTCAAATTATGTCTTGTGGAAATTTACTTGCTGGTAGATAAGAACGTTCATCAGCCCTTTTTTGTGTTTCCCACAGAGACCTGATGTGGTTCTATTGGAAATGAGTTTCTTGTTATTTTTACTTTGCAGTCAGAGCGCTATAGAATTCTGTTCTGGTTGGCTAGAGGGCAGTGATGGCAGGGAGAAATCAGGCAAGAGGAATACTGTCGGTACAAACTGGGGCATAAAATGAAGAATAACAGATATATGTCCACAGTTTTTGGATATGCTTAAGAAACTGCTACAGCAATGCCATCTGGTTCCCTGTTTGTACTTGTTTGAGTTGGGACCATTTTAAGAGTCTGGAAAAGGAATGAACCAGTTGCACCTCTCTAGGTTCTTTGTACAGCATTAATTGCTGCTGAAGAAACAGTTGCTCTCATGGTAAACAGCTACAGGAAGCTGTGCCGTCAGTGCAGTATATGTACAGTCTGTCTTCCGTTTTGGCTGTTTTGCTGCTCTGACATCCGTTATGTTATTAATATCGATATGTGTCCCCTGAAATACTCCCCAAAAAGTATAGGTTGTCTTTATTTCCCCCTTCAATATTCTGGTACTTGCTATTATTTCAAACATGTATTGCTTCATTCGATCAAATGGTTTTAAGCAATGCCCAAGAAGGTTGAAAGACTGGTTAAATGGTTCTGATTCAAATTTTAACTATTTTGCTTACTTTTCACAGCCGCTTTACAAACTAGTAATGTTATTCTGTCTCTTTTTACTTTGAATGACAGAATACTAAGTAAACATAGTAGAATATGAAAGTTAAGAGATATTTATTTGTTTTAAGATGAAAAGTGATACATGGTGTTCTAAAGTGGAAGATCTTATTACATTAGCTTCTACTTTAGTTATTTTCTGAAAAAAACATTGAGAATTTCCTTATCCAGGTTAAAATTCATCTTTTCAGAGCTTTTTGTTGAAGGCATATAGTTGCACCTTATCTTATGGCATTTATTTCACCATTAATTTTTAGAATTGCTCTGTTTATATCATTCATATAGAATAAAAAAAACTTGGAGCTAGGCTTATAGTAGTCTGAGATTGCTATTTATTTTTCTTATGTTCTTGTTGTGATTTTAGCTGGATGAAAGTAACTGGACAACAGTGCTCTCGCCTCAACAGACCGGAATGTTTGGCAATCTAGACATGTCCACTATGACAGAAGATGTCACTATGAGTGCTGTCCTGTTGCGTGAGGATGATCCTGGGGAAGCTGGTGAGACAGTCTGAAGGGTTCATAATAGTTGTCTACATTTTTTATTTGTGGGATATAAATATACATGTTCTTTTTTTCTGCATTATTTTGCTGAAATATTTGTGTCAAAAACAGTCTAGTTAAAAAGTTCAGAAAGTTAATTTCTTCCAGTTACTGGAGTTTTGAGAGTTTGTTTCTTCTGTGGAACCTGATGGCACAAATGGGATGCTCAAGTGATGCAAGATGCAAACTGGATCAGTTTTTTGGAGTTTGTTGTTAAAACTTTCTCAGATTATATATTTACAGCAAAAGTTTTATAATTATTTGACTTACCTCGGAGCTTCTGTGCGTCTTACTATCATAGATGATAAGTTCTTCTGACTTTATGGGATATAAATAGTTCATTTCATTATTGTCCTCATTTAGATTTACAAAAGACAAAGGACTTGTCACCAGAAATTTTATTTTTTTTTTTATTTTTTTTGGTAGCGTGTTGAGGTTTTTTTACCAGGTTGTGTCTGACCAATACGGCTGTTTCTTCCCAAATCTGTTCTAGCTACTATGAGCATGTACTCAGACTTTCTACATTCCTTCCTGAAGCACACATCAACTACCATTTTCGATCTTGTGGATGAGTATGAAAATATTTGTAACAATCAGGTAAGTAGTTTGCTTAGGTTTTTTTCTTTATTTACTTTCTTTTACAGTTTTTCTTCCCTAAGTAGAAATAGTATTGCTATTTTTCTTTAAGATCAGAAATCACAGTTTAACATAGACAATTTAAATCTTCCAGCTGGTTGCAGTCTTATGAGTCACTGAACACTAGGGTTGAATAGCATCTCTCTTTCCTCATACGCTGCTTTGGCACAGGAATATCCATTGTGTAGCTTGCTGAATACTAAAAATGTCATCTGGCTGCCATTCCACTGCAAGTGCCAAGTGACGATAAACATGAGCAGATGTATAGATTTTTTTTTTGATAATGATAATATGCTGGATTTAAAAGTACTTGTTTCTCTTGGGTATAAATAAATAAAATCATTGTATTATGGTGCTTTAAGAGTTTTCTGCTACATTGCTAACAAGCTGGCAGGAGAGGGCTCAATGTTAGATTTAAGGTTTTTCTGCTTTTAGACACGTTTTTTTATTTGATTGGCTGTTGACTGACAGTTCAGGATCAGCAGGGTTTGACAGTTCAAATGGAAGAAATTATCATGTTTCTGTCAATAAGTGTTGAACACAAAAGAGGGAGGTGGGCAGACAATTTTTTTATGAGACTTCATACCTGTGTCTATGTTAAGAAAATGCATTCTTGGTAGAGGGTTGCTAGGCCTGTTTGGTGCAAATTTGTTGTTGGGCTGAGTTGGAGAATGCCAAGATCTTTAATGAGGTGAGTACTTGTGTTCCCAAGTGGAAAGGAAGACAAGAGAAGGAAAATAAATTTAATTATTTTGTAAGACAGTGGAACTTCTCAGCCAAAAAGGAAAAGAAAGTCTCTTCCATTCCTCCTGCTTGAGAATACAGATACCATCTGCAAGATCATGGAATATAAAATGGTTGTTTTAAGCCATGTGGAACTGGGGAGAGTTGACTCTGTTGCCAAGGACCTACAAAAGTAGAGTGAAGGATGCTGCTCCAAGGATTGTCTGGGATGTTGCTGACGGTGCTTGGGATGGGGGTGGAGGGGCAGCCCTGGGCTCTTGTGCTGCCTCTCAGCTGTACTTTGAGATCAGTCCAGTAGCTCCTACAGCCATGAACTCTTTTCATATTTTCTGGGAGGTAATAGAAGGGAACAGAGAAGATCATGCTCCTGTCTTGCATAAACTGATGAATATATTGATGCCTGAGAAACTGGATACTCCTAAAATGTTTGGGGCCTTTCTCAGTGTAGTAGGAGCTCTAGAACTAGCTACTGATGGCAAAGACTTTATTCTCTAAGTTTTCTTCATAATAAATAAAGGAAAAAGGTAATAGAATTTCTTTTTGGTGATACTGTAAATTATGTGGTAACCAACAGTTTGTGTTTCCTCATTTAACAGAGCTAGAAAGGAAAGGGTATCTTTCAGGCACTGATAAATGTTAAACACCACAGAAGTGGTGTTGCCAATACCAGTAGGGCTGGCTTTGTGTTTGATATTGATGTATGTGGAAAACAAGTTGGGGGTTTTGGTGGTTTGTTTTTTGGCTTTGGTTTTGGTTTTTCAGTGGTTACCTTCTGTCTCTCCCAGTCTTTTGGTACTTTTTAATTGATCCACACAAGCATGTTTTATCCTGGGTTTGTACAAAGTGCCTTGCAAAACAAAGCTACTCTTGTGGTTTATGATCTGTAGGCTGTGTTAATATTATTTTTATTAATAATTGAGGGAATTCATGGTGTGGAGTATAATTTACCTATTTTGAAGAGATAATCAAACTTCGTTGTTGAAAGCCTGAAATCCTGAAATTCAGGATAATGAAAAGATTGTTGTAGTGGCTTAGAAAAAAAAATACAATGTTGGGCAATATTAACTACGTATAAATTTACTTACCTCAGGTGAATATACTAGGGAAAATAGTTTATCGGGCAACTCCTGGACAACAAAAGTTTTCAAAAACTGCCAGTGTCTTGTGGCTTCTCAAGCAAGAGATGGTGACTTGGAGACTGTTGTCCTCGCTTTATAGGTAATTCCTTTGAAAAGCACACTATATTTTTGCACTGAGCTGACTTTCTTGGATTTTTTCTGAGTTTATAAATATGGAGTGAAACAATTAAGTACCTGTTAATAATCTGTTAATGGAACTAGGTCCTGATGTATATGCCTATTTATTATCAGTTTACAGAAATGAAAGTTGTAAATGGGCCTATTCTTATTACCTTTGCAACGTCTAGTATTTTTTTAAAAGAACATTTTAAGTGCTTTCACTTATGCATTCTATTGAATTTTCTCAGTTTAATTTTAATCATTAACATTTTGCACTTTTATTTCTAGAGACAGAATACAGTCTGCACTGGAAGATGAAACTGCTTTTGATATCACAGTAAGCTTGGAGTTCTGGGTGTTTTTTTTTTTTTAAGCTAAATAAGATAAATACAAACTAAATGCTTGTGTTTTGTTTTTACCATCACAATATTGCAGCCACTCAAAATTCAAAGGTGAAAAAATGTAAACAAAAATGAGACTGATTTTTATCAAGACAAATATTAAATTATTTCACATTTGGTGAAAAGTTAATTTAAATATTCAGTTTTAAGGAGAAAATACCAGTGTAAAAAATATTATAAACTATACTTTATATTTTATTTTCTAAAGTGTTCCATGTGCGCTTTGAAAATCTACTAGAAATAACTATTTATTCCTTTTAAATTCAATAGTTGTAATGTTCCTGTAGGTCAGAGATAATTTTGCTTTGTCTAAAAGAAGAACATGTGGTCTCAAGCTGTCTAGCCTTTGCAATCCTGATTCCAATTTATCTCAAGAGAAATCCAAATTTTTTAGCATTCTTCTTTCAGCTGTAGTCTTCTTGTCTATGTCAATACAGTGCTTCCAGCCTTTGCTGCCAGAATATGCTTAGGAAGACAAAACAATTAGTAAAGTGACTCTGCCTTTGTAAAATTTATGATCCCAGTTGGTTTTTTCTCAGTCATAAAATAGCTTCCTCTAGGATTCCCACTGCTGCGTTGTCACTTAAACACTGTTGTGCCAAAACCCAGTCTCCTCCTACCTGCATTTTTTAGGAAAATACATCTTGTGTTCTCTTTTTGTTGCAAGCCTAATGAAAGCTAAATTAATGCTGGAGAACAGTTAGAAGGATCAGGGTTCTGTGGTTGGGTTTTGGGAGTTTTGCTTGTTTGGGTTTTTTTCCACTTGTTCATGTTAAGTGTGCATATGGTCTTGGTAAACATAATCCTTTTTAAGTATATTGTAATAAATGGGATTTAGAATGAGTGCACAGTGGAATCAGTGGATCTACTATGTAGAATCATTCTGTGGTCATACGGTTGTGAATTGTGTTCTGAATCTCATTTTTTACAGTTTTTAGTGTAACTGGATGTAAAAGATCATCCAAATAAAATACATGTATAGCGTCATCTGTTATTAAAAAGGGGCAGGGGAGAGGTAGCATACTGAATTGTAGAAAGTTTGTGAGTTAGTATGTGTTTGGTTTGGTATTCTTGGTTTTGTGGGAAGTTTGGGTTTTTTCCATGAAGTAATAATCAGCTTTTTCTCAAACAGGTTTTAACTGCTAGTGAAAAGACGAATGTAGACAACTTGTTTCAGAAAGATTCACTTGTTCGACAAAGCCAGGTATGATGGAAAGTTTTTAAGATGAGAATGGAAATACATCAGTAGAGACTTAAATGTTGATAACACTAATGGTCCGTGCACTTTATTAAGCTGTTTCTAATACTTATTTCTTTATATTCACCGAAGTGTGTTATTCTTGGTATGTGTAAAAATAATTCTTTTTAGTTTCTAAAGATCAGAAATGTTTTTTGGGCTAGCTTGGAGAGGATGGAAAGCTGAAGGCTAGTCCTGTATAGAGCATCTGTTACTGTTGATTGTGATCAATAAACTCTAAGTAGCACTGTGGTAACTGCAGCATCTAGTGAGAAGTAGAGATTGAATGCCGAAACAACTTTCGTATTGGATACTTAAAATGAAAATATCTTCAGGATGTGTACGCCTTGGCTTAACATGTAGATAATGAGTAGATGCAGAAGTGATAGGAAGGCAGTTAAAATATTATTTGTTACATGTTTGTTTTAAAAATGCAATTTAATTTTATTCCAGCTGGTGGTAGATTGGCTGGAGAGCATTGCCAAGGATGAAATTGGGGACTTCTCTGATAATATTGAGTTTTATGCAAAATCTGTATACTGGTGAGTTCAGACTTCCTTTGATTGTACCCATCAAGTGTAAAATTCACAGACACAGAATCACTCTTAAAAGGAAGTGGATTTTTAAAAGTTGTTTAGTTCTTTAAATTCTTAAATGTAAAAATTGAGATTTCCTATCAGTTGTTGCTTTTGGGATGTTAGGATGGAAGGAAAACCATCAAAGCTACTTAATTTAATCTTAACCTGGATGCAGATTTGATTTTGTCACAAGGCACAGTAAGAGATAGAATCATAGAATTGTGTAGGTTGGAAGGGACTTTTCAGATCATCTAGTCCACCCATGAACCTAACACTGACAAAAAGGTCACTAAACCATGGTCACCTGCAGATCAGCTTCCTGGTCACACTGGATAAACCCATTTTTATTACATGTTTCTCAGGTGGTTACTTCTTTGTCTGACTTCAATTTTTACCTGTTTAAGTTCTTGTCATCACTTTGTGTCATTGGCCCTTGACCAGAAGCCATTATTGTCATCTTTATTATCAATGATGATGGGTTTTACAACAAAAAAGACCAAAGACTTCCTTTGATGCTAGATGCCTAGAATAAGCCTGCTTTTAATGGCCGGTAAATACAGGCTTTTGGAATCATGTTCATCCTAAGTTGAATTTGTGTCCTAGACTGACTTTATAGTGAATAGAAATGAGACATTTGCTCATGCAGAAATAAATTTATGGTTAAATACATGAATAATTGAAATAATGGATGCTTTTGAAAGAAATCAAAGATATGTGAATTGATTCGAATATTGTACTTCTTGTGAGATGATGCATTTACACAAGAATAAGACAGTCCATTGATAAATCAGCCAAACTAAGTGTGTCTCTTCTGTAACCGTATTCCACGTACCAAAAATATCTTTAAATATTTGTGTCTTATTAGAAGGTGCCTGCTAAAGAAAAAACATTTTTCTTATAAACATTTCACTGCTTTTAGGGAGAACACACTACATATTCTGAAGCAGCGACAGTTAAGTACATACATTGGAAGTTCTCGAGCTCTGGTAACAGAGTTGGTAAGTATTATTTAAAAATAAAGTTTGGTTTCAGAATGGGTTAGAGAGAGTATATATGCTATTTTCACAGCCTTGCACCAAATTTTAGATAGCTGCGCTATCCAAAAGTAGTTGCACTACCTAAAAATTGTGAAACATTTAAGTTGGAAAAGATGAAAATTAGTATAGAAATGGTGAGGCAGGACACCTCTGTTGGGATATGTGGACTTCCGTTTTCTTTCAGCAGTCACTTCATTCCCTCTTCACAAGTACCTGTAGTCTATTTGGTGAAGTAGATGACTTTATTAGTACTTCCAATGTCTGAAACAGACTCATGTTCCTAACCAGAAAAGTCTATAAAACTGTTTGGAAGCCCTTGCAAATACGGCTGTGCTGTCTTTATACAGTAACTAGTACAATGAAACCAAGTCCTGATGGGATTTCTTGAGGGCTACTATAGTAAAAGCTAATAGGAGGGCAGTCAAGAGAAGGACTGTACAATGGAAGGAGGTAGTGAACTGTCTCAGCGACAGCAAAGCAGTCATAGAAGATTAATTCAGTTGGGGAGTGATCTAAGGTGTTGATTGGCTTGAGAAAATCTGTTTGGATTAACTAGAAGCCTGTTATGAAAAGCCTTCTGGGTTAGAAGGTAGAGGAGGAGAAACAGTCTGGTAGGTAGAGAGGCAGAAGGGGAAAGTATGTTTGAAGGTGAGAAGAGCTGGAAGATGAGAAGTTTGGGGCAAAAAACAAGGTGATGGAGTAAATAAAAGAAATTTCAGTGGCTCCTTCTGATAGGAACAGTGGCAGAAGAGGAATAAAAGAAATGCAAGAGGAAAGACGGGAAAGTATCATGCTAGATATTGCATGGGTTGTAGAGATTGTTATGACAGCATGAAAAAACGACTCCAAATTACAAACAGGGCAGAAAATCATCAGAAGAGGCAGATAAACATTGTGTGGGTTGTTGGTGTCTTTTTTTCCTTGCAGGATCCAGATGCTCCTATAAGGCAGAAACTGCCACTTGATGATTTGGACCGAGAGGATGATGCGAGGTTATTGAAGTATCTCTTCACTCTCATCAGAGCAGGAATGACAGATGAGGTAAGCTGCAGAAAGTTACAGTATCTTCTTGGTTAACTAGTTTAACTTATTTTAAATCTTACTATTAAAGCTAATGAAAAGCTGTGTACTAAAATGCCTGTTAAAATTTGGCTTGTAGTGATTTAATTTTCAAGTTATTATCAATACTGACAGTGATGGACTGCTAAATTAGTATTCTAATAAAATTTTGCATTTAATTAAGTAATTTTGGGTGTAGAATAGATGTTTTGGAAAGAATGTTGTATCCTTGGGTTTTTTGGTTGTTTCACAATATTTTTTTACCATAGTGGCTTGATACTATATACTGCCAGACAAACACAGAATGTTTCAAAGAACTGCCCAGCTGCATTTCTAATAATCAGGGGATTATCGTACAGGCTTCCCTCTCGATATATTAGAGTGGATCATGCTTGCAATTTTAACTAGAGAGAGGTTTGATGTATGCTTTTCTTAGAAATAGCATTAAATTAAGCAAACTTTACTTGCTATGCTTATTCCCTTGAGTATATGATCCAAGTGGAGTTGAGGGAGGGAATCAGGCCTGGTTTTGTCACCTTGTTGTACAAACAGTTGGAATGGCACATTTGGAGGTGTGTCCCTGGATGGAGAACTGGGAAACACTGCACAAGCTCCATAGGCTAGTGCTGCCATCGGGAAACTTACTTATTTACAGTGCTTAACTCTTATTAATTAAAGTAATTTTTCTTCTTTGCTTTCTACTTTTTGTTTTTTTACCGTTATCATTTGGCAGGGTCTTCAGCAGTGAAAACTCTGATAGACTTTATCTGAGTATTCTAGAACGCATGTTATTATCCTCCATTAACTCTTTTACTATAAGTCCGCTTGTTCCCCCAGCTTAGAGAATATATGATGTGTATACTTTGCATTAATCCTTAGCTGAGTAACATCCAGGCGATTTCAGTCCTGAAGCTGTTAGAAGTAACGATTCCCAGCTGTGAAGTGGCTTTCATGATTTAATCATAGAAATACTTGTATTGTGGTGTTGTCTAAAGGCCTCAGCTGGAAACCGATTCCCTTATACTAGGCTCTATGTGTATACATACTGACATTTAAATAAGGGGGGGGGCAGAGGGAAGGGACTGGAGATTCCTGTGCCCAAGACCTTAGACTTAGGAATATGGTTACTTGCTAGTATTCTGTTCCACTGTGATGCTCATCTATACATTTTCTGATAGTATGGGCACATTAGCATGTTGCTGCAGGGCAATGTGAATATAAATTTGCAGCATCAGTTGTTCTGCAGTGGCTGTTGTGATGTCCCTGCTGTCTGATAACCAGGAAGTGGGTTATTCACTACTGAAAGAGTAAGTTACAATACTTCGAGTTTGCTCTGAATTAAGAATGGACCATTGTGCATTTACCCAACAACAGGTCATACACAGCAAGTAAGCTGGAACAACTTGTCTTTTCTTAAATTTACTGTTTGTCCCCATTCCCAAAATGGCAGAATGTCTGCAGCCCTCCAGTGTGAAAAGAACATAATTTGGCTAAACAAACCAAGACTGCATATTGCAATTTCTCTCACTGTTCATACTGTTTTGTCAGTCCTGGAATGGTACCAGTCAGACTAATTAGACAATCTTAAGCTGACTTTTTTTTTTTTTTTTTCAGAGGTGTAGATTGGAAGAATTGCAGGCAATCTTTTTTGTATAGGTTCTGTTCTACTTGCCATGCTATTCAAAATAGCTTTGAATTAAACCCGTTTGTGCTTGTGCATAGCCTATTGAATATCGTTACAGGAGAGGTGGGATTGCTATTTTTAGAAGTGTATGAGGGCTTGGGAAGGGAAGTCGACTGGAAAAGTAGATGACTGTGTGAAGAGATGGATTATAGATCTAAGCAACAAGATGACACCTTTAACTAAACGTATCAGAAGGATGCATAACAGCTGTTTAAGGCAGCAAAGAAGAGGCTGTAGCATATTGCTCACATTGCTATAAACACTGATGGCAAAACTAAAACATTTAGTGAAAAAACCCACTGATGACATTTTATTTACTTTGCCATCTTTCAGTTGTTTTGAGTTTAAGGTTCTTTGTGCTTATTTCTTGCATGGTAGAAATCTACACAAGTCAACTGTGTAGTTCAGATTTTTAAAGGAGAAGCGGGTGGTTTTCCTACCTTGAAGTCCATTCTGAGAAAATCCATTCTTTTTCAGGCACAGCGCTTATGCAAACGATGTGGTCAGGCCTGGAGAGCTGCAACTTTGGAAGGATGGAAGTTGTATCATGATCCTAACATAAATGGAGGTATCTACTTCAAAGTACATTTGAGACAGATGTAAAAAATTGGGCAGAGGGCTTTCTCCTAATACCTGTCCATGGCAAAGAGAAATAGCTCTTTCTTTTCACCTTAAGAGCCTTTTATTTTGTATTTTGCTATGTCTGTTGAATGTGTAAAAACTAATGTCAAATTATTTTAGTTGAAGGTATGAGTACACTGAATCCAGTTAACATGCTACAGTCCCTTTCTTTTTGAAAATCAAACATAATCACAAGGAAACAGATGTCTCAGAGTTCTACACAGATCTTCTCCACCTTCATATAATAATATTTCAGTTTGTATTTTCTCAACATCTGACTTATGCCACCTAGCAAACATTTTGTTGCTTACATAGTTGAACTCCATATCTGGCTTCAGAAAGGTATAGTAGGACTAGAGTTCAAATGTAAATACAGGAAAAAGAGTTGCTTTTAAAATATTTGAAAATTGATAAATTACCTTTCTCCTTGGTTCTGGAGTTCCTTGCACATGGTCCTATTTATAACAGTACCTGTCTTCTCTTAATGTTCAGGATGTTGCAAGATATAGGAAAGAACTTAAGAACGTGTCTAAGTGTTGTCCATAGCCGGGTCTGGAAGGCATAATCCTTTCCTGCTTTTCATATCCTGACAGCCTGTTGCTTTTATCTGTGTGCTTCACCAGCATCCTAGCCTTGTTTTTAGTGTACCTACTGAGCTTGTTGTTACGCGAGTTTTAGTTCCGTGGTGCATGCCCTGATGCAGATGCCTGCAGAACAGCAGCGCTGAAGCAGTGACGTTTTTCAGAAGCTTGTATTCCTTAAGACAAAAATTCCTTTTCTCCTTAACTTTGTGTTTTCCAAATGTAAACACTGTAGATATGTTATGGTCAAAAACATTATTTTCTTCAAAGCTAGATAGCAGCTAAGCTTTCAAAATACTGTAACTTTAAGATGTGTTTACCAAATTTCCCAGAAAAGCCACCTTGCGATCCAGTCAAAAGCATTAAAATGCCTTGGGAAGAGTTCCAAAGGGACTGAAATTGGGTTAATAACAGAAAATAGGCTTTACCTTGTTACTGGTTTCTGTTTTTTTAATAGCACCTTTTTCTTTTTTTTAAATTATCCCTTGCATGTAGGAAAAGAGCTGGAGCCTGTTCAAGGGAATCCATACAGGTGCATTTGGAAAATAAGTTGTTGGCGTATGGCTGAAGAGGTAAGATAACGCTGATGTGCTTGGTATTAATTGAACTTTTCTGAACACTTTAACATGATTTTAAGTTAACCCACCCCCTCTGTCTTTGCTGCTTATAGAATTTGCAATTAATGTTTCTAAGAGGACTTCTGAAATAACGTATTTATGTCTTATAGTGAGAAATCTACATAAACAGCACCAATTTTTCAGGCTTAGGAATTGTCTGACTTTTTTATTTGGTTGAAAGTAAAACTGCTGACACTACCTTTTACTTTCATCTTGACTTAGTTGAATAGGAAAGGAAAAACATTGCTTTCTTTCCAGGTCAATATAAATTTTTCATGTAAGTTACTGGTGAAGGGGAAGTCAGTTGCTATTCTTGCTTTTACTCCTGATATGTGCTGTGATTCTCCAGCTTTTCTTGGAAACTGTTAGATGGAACACGTTGTAATGGATTAATCTCTAATAAAATGTAAAGTGACTAGAAAACATATATGCTTTCAAATAAAAGTTATAATTTTTTACTGTTTATTTTAGGAGCAGTTTAATAGATATGAGAGAGCAATCTATGCAGCACTGAGTGGAAACCTCAAACAGGTATGTCAAGCCTCCTAGTTAAGTGGTGTTTGGCAATTATGCATTTTCTTTCTCATATGTGACAGTGATACCAGAAATACTGCAATTACTGGTTGTTGTCCTTTTAAAAATCTAGTAAACAGGACAATAGCAAACATTGCTGCTTTAGTTGACATGTTCTGTGTAGGACTGACATGCCTTAACTAAATATGTGATAGACTTATCATAGTATTATTCCTGCTAACTTTCCGTACAAACTGTTCTAATGTTGTTGGTTTAGTTCTTTTCTATTTTAGTATTATTTAGGAGCTTAAATAGTCACCTTCCTGCTCAGGCACAGTATTCTTATAGACGAGCTGTTACATCCAATAGTATTCTGTACCTGAATTTTATTATCAATAGGTTTTATACTATATACATTGCTCTCTTTTAAGTAGTTCTCTTATTTTTAATCCTCCAGATGGTTTTGGGGTCTCCCACTCCTAACTAGTGATTTCTAATTCTTATTTTATTTTTAAGAACAATGAGGAGCGTTGCAGACTGTCATAGAAGTTTCCTTGCTGTTATAATAATCAGCAGTAAGGTCCTACTTGAAGAGCTTGATTCCCCACTCCCACACCCCCATCTTGGTATGATGTAGCAAAGATAATTCAGAAAATAAAAAGAGGGGGAACAGATTTTATTCATTGAAATATAAAATTAGTTCTTTTACAGGAAAAAAAGGCATTGTAAAATTATACAGACTTACAGAACAGAAGATATTTACCTTTTTGTGACAGACATTTAATGAAATTAAATTTCAGTAATTTTCAGTAATTTCAGCAAAATTCAGTCATTTCAAAATTACTGTAAGAGAGAACTGTTTAATGAAATGCAGCGTTTTCTCTGGAACTTGTCCCAGGGTTTCACTGTTCAAAGAGCCTAGCAAGATTCAGAGAACTGGATATAAAGTTCTTTAAATCTTGCCAAAGCAGCAGTACTCCCTCCTTCCTACCCTTCACCATTCACTGCTGCACTGTGACTTCTGCAACCATGACGTAAACCAGTACAGCAAAGTGATCCTGCTGCAAAACTGTAGGGCAGGAAAGTGGATCATCTTCCTCTGCATTGGTTTTCTGAGGTGGTGGTACACAAGAGGGGGAGTGGTGTCAGATTGGGTGCTGCCTTTGGAAGGAGGACAGGACACTTTCTTTTTCCTACCTTTGATATAAGATAATCAAGGGGCTAGAGCATTATTCAGAAAAAGGATTTTTTATTTTTTTTTTTGATATCCTGCTTTTGTGAAGGAAAGGCTACTGTTCAAGATGGTTATTAATTAGCCTGCCTTAGTGACTGGAAATCTGATCCTAAATTACAGTTGCTCAGTTCGGATTCTGATAGTTCTCCATGTCTGATATTTTTTGCTCTGTTTCTTTAATGTGTAGCTTCTTCCAGTTTGTGATACCTGGGAAGATACCGTTTGGGCATATTTCAGGGTCATGGTGGACACTCTTGTTGAGCAGGAAATACGAACCTCAGTAATAACTGCAGAGGAGACAGAAGAGCTCCCTAGAGAATATTTAGAAACAAAGTAAGTTTTAAGTAAAATTTTGCTTCTGCACTTGAATATTCCAAACAGATCATACAGATCATCATGTCAAGGTAATGTTTTTTGCTTTTTCTCTCCTACTTTGAAGCTGGACTTCAGAAAAAGTTTTTGAAGAACTTCAGGCAACAGACAAAAAGGTACATATTAATTGCAGTGTTTCTCCTCACTGTTTACCATTTTTAACTATTCACTAAGTTGTACTTTTACTACCTATTTAACGAAATGCTCAAATATGCACAGTGACTGATTTATGGTAGGTTTTCAACCTCTGTAATATGTAATTTCTCAATTCAAATAGATTTTTCTATATGCTGCAACATTTCTAATGATGGAAAACATACACGTTTTGTCTTGCCCCGTATTTGCCAAAGTAGCTGAGTGTGCTGAAGAAATGGCTGACTGGCAGTTGGTGTCAGACATATTAAAAAAATAGAGTAACATCAAGTATTTAACACTTTGATAATATGTGCAAAGATTGATTACATGCCACTTTCTTTATAGGAGGTTTGTGTGCATATTTCAAACTGGGCCTTTCAAAATTTAAAAGTGTTTGCTTAAACAGACTGTGTTTCTTTGTTACTTTTAACACCCAGGATACTTACTTCATTTAAGATGGAATATATAACTTATACATTAATTTTGTGAAGATGAAATTGAAACTGCACTTACTTTTATTTGATGGAATAAACATGTAACTTTTATCATATTGCTAAGACAAAGACATGTTGAAAGACAGCTTACAGATTGATGCAGTCGGCCACAGATACACCCGGCTACCTTTGCCTTTCTAGTGCAATCCTCATCATGTAGCAGTTTTACGGGTGCATTTGAATTGTATTTCATGCATTAATTTCGCTATTCGAGAAAAGCCAATCTCTTCTTCCTCAAGTAAGTTTCACAGGCCTTTTCTTTCAGGATTTGTACACATTGTTGCTTTTTCTGTGACTTTGTAGAATCTGTTTTCTGTAATATGGTTATTTATTCTCCACTTCAGTGCAAAAAGCCCTCAGTCTTGGATCTCTTCCATGGAAGTAGTAACTCTACAGATCTATATTCTGGTTCTTTCCGTTTGTCAATATTCTTGCAATTTGACATTGAGATAGCAAGTGCCTTTTCTCTTGCTCTTTATGCAGAATGCCCTTTGAACTAGGATAGCTTTTTTCCCTAAGGAACCTTTACTTTATTTATAAATTTGCTTTCATTATACATTGTGCTATAAGATTTTATTCAAAGTTTGAACTTTCTTTTTCTCTCCCAGAGGGTTATAGAGGAGAATCAAGAACACTATCATGTGATTCAGAAATTCATTATACTGGGAGATGTGGATGGTGAGTTTTTCTCTAAGTGATTTTTAAATGTCAATTGACTACATTATTTCTAGTGACCTTTCCAGAAACTTATATGTCAATGGATTTTAGAAGCACACAGTAGGCAAACTCCACCTAAAAGCTAAGCTGATTTTTTAATCAAGAACTGTAGGGACTTTCTGCAGTTTGACATACAAGGTAGTTCTCAAAGAAGTCATGAAGTCATATAAATGTGTCACAATATATGGGAGGTTATTGCTATAACTTTTTTCTGAGAAATTACTATATACATGCAGCAGATATTTAAGCCAAACAGCTACATCTTTCCAAAACTTTCACTGTTTTGTTTCGTTAGGCCTTTGAGGCTAAATTACATTTGTTGAAAAAATGCACAATTTGAAATATTTCTGAAGTGCTTTTTCCCTGTAATATGGCTAATATCAACATTTCCTTGGTGGCTATAGGTTTGATGGAAGAATTCAGCAGATGGCTTTCCAAAGACAGAAGTGTGCTCCCAGGACACCTCCTTCGTTTCATGACGCACCTTATTCTGTTTTTCCGCACTTTGGGTATGCAGACTAAGGTAAGTTCACTTCTATTTGATTTGTTGTCATAGCAATAGCTAGTCTTTGAAGTAGAAATGATTGTGTGTAAATATATAAACCATATTCAATGAAGGTGAATTACTACCAGGCTGATGAGGAACTGCATGCTTAAATACTGTATTTGTTGATCTTGGAGCCTAAATACAACAGTCAAAACTAGAAAAGATCATCCTCTTCCCCTCCAGTTCAGCTTGAAAATTTTTTTTTGAGGGTGATGGATTCTACTTGTAAGCGCTTTATTGAGAAGGACCTGACTCAGACTTCAATGTTAGGATTATTCATAGCAGCCAAGATGCTTTGAATATAACCTGACCTTATACACAGTCCTTAGAACTGTACCTATTGCTGTAAACTCAAAAATGTATTTGTTTGAGGTAACTGGTACAAGCTGAAGCTTTCATAGTTTCCCCAAATATATAGTATGTGTAGCTTACTAGCTACCTAGCCTATTTATGCTAAATATGCCAATGGGTCACATAGGCTACAATTACTCTTTTCTGGGGCAATCACAATTAGAAGCTCTCCTTTTCTACTGTTTTAAAAATTAAAAGTGTTTATGTATCAAGTTTCTGAATGTAACCTATTCTGGCAGAAGACAAATGTGTGTTTTCATTAGATGATTTAAATACAGCTCTGAGTTATTATGCTTTTTTCATGCCTCTCGTTGTTGCTTCATTCACTTCTTGAAATTTAAGTCAGTTAACATTTAGCTAACTAAGGCAAACTTGTATGTGTATACACATACTTTTTCTTTTAGCCAGACTCAAAATTTGATCGAGTAGGTCTTTAAGCTAGAGTGTGGTAGAACTAGTCATTAGGATATGTTTAACAGAGGGGACAAAAAGGGTGCGATTTCCTACATAAATTCCACTGTGGGATTGTGCGTAACTCTTGATTATTACCTTTACAATTTTGGAGTAGTTGAATTTACTGGAAGATTACTTCGTCAACCCTCAATAGACCTCAGAGGGAAGAAGCAGTTTTGCAAGCTTTTATGATGTTCCTTATTTGATGTTTAAGTACAATTCATACAGCTATATGCCTGGATGAAAATTTCTAATTTCATTTACACATATCAAACTAAAGTGATCTTCACAATAACAAACACTTGAGTCTTAGCTAAAGTGGCCTCAGGTACTTGGACTGTAGTTTGTTTTTTTAGTATAGGTTATTGCAGATGAGCCAGGTGATATTTATACTCTGTACATAGGAACATTAGAATTTTCTATACTACACAGAGTATGTAGCACACTGGAATAGTCATCTGTTCGCCTGACATTTTATTTATTAATTAAAAATATATGGTAAAATTGAAAGATTTGAAAAACAACTTTAAAAGTAACTTTCCAGGTAGACCGAAAACTATATTATGCAGTTGCTGAAAAAGAAAATCCTTAGAACACTAAACCTTTGATTCAGAAGACATACCTTTTTTTAATCACTCTCCAAGAGAAACAGTTCTTCCAGCTGAGCCTGTTTGAATGTGTAGATTACTGAAGCAGGGATAAGCAAATAACCCCGTGTCTGTGTAATAGTGGTAGCTCCTAAAGTTTGGTGGGTTTTGTTTGTTTGGGGTTTCGGGGTGGTTTTTTTGCCACATTATCTGATTTAAAATTTAATTTATATTTGTTTGCAATAAGGAGGAAGTTTCTGTTGAAGTCCTAAAGACCTACATTCAGGTAAGCTTTCAAAACTGTATTTTGCTTTCTCTGATGTAAATTAGACATAAAGGAGGAAGAAAAGGAGAGCTGAGGTTACAAGATGGAAAGAGCTATGACGCAGTTAATGCTCTTTTCTTAAGAGGTACATGGAAGCTTGCCTAATATGCAGAGTTTCTGCCAGCAGTGCTTAAATAAGAGGCACTTTTATTGATCCTTGTTTAGAAGCTTGAGAAGTGGAATCTTACTATATCGGAACAAAATAATCAGAAATCTGTTACACATGTATGTTTTTACATAAAATATGTTTTTACATAAATGTAAACACACTTTTGTGTTTGCAGAGAGGAACGTAGTATGTTTTTCTAAATTTTTTCTTCTTATTCTGCAGCGGATGATATCTGAGAAGCACACAGACTTAATAGCATTTTATGTTAGCCACTTGCCCCCAGAGCTAGCTGTAGCTCAGTATGCTTTATTTCTGGAAGATGTTACTGAAAGTGAGCAACGCCACCACTGCCTTGAATTAGCAAAAGATGCAGGTGAGAGATGCTGATATTCAAATTATCATTTTATATGGGTTACTTTGTCTTTCGGTAGTTTTTAATGCAAGATGTAGCTATGAAGATGGTACTGTTTCCTTCCCGTGTCTCTTTGTTTTTCAATGAAATAAAAATAATTTGCTGATCGCTTCTTCAAGTAGGTATATTGTGGATTTAAACTAACCTGGAATTGCAGTTGTTTTTCTGAATTAAATAAGTAGCACTTTTGCTTCTGTATTATGTCCAAACACAGCAGGAAGTAAATGCCAGCTGCCTGTCTCAAATATATGCTCTGAAGCTTGACATGATTGTATTATTTCAGAGAACTACTTATAAAAATGCCTACCTGTTTGTGGATTTAGGAAGGTTATAAGGATCTTAAAATTTCTTTTGGTCCTATTT
>JAOXNO010000001.1:38083716-38097884 GCA_028565335.1 Limnodromus scolopaceus
CCCCGCGCCCCCCGCCTCCCTCCGCCCGCCCGGCCTGAGGCGACGCCTGAGGGGAGCGGCCCGGCCTAATCACCCCCCGCTTCACCTCCGTCCACCACCTCTCCACAGGTCCCCATCACGCTGGGAGTCTTCCTCAACTCCTACTACGACGTGAAGTTCAACCTCCTGGGGATGGCGTTCGCCACTTTGGGCGTCCTGGTGACCTCCCTCTACCAAGTGGTGGGTAATGGCAGGGTCGGGGGGGGAAAGGGGGGAGAGCCTGGTGGTGGTGGTCTTCAAGCTGCTTTAGTCCCTTCGGTTAGATCACCCTTTGGGCAGCACCCTTCCTCCCAGGAAACCCTCTGTGCTCCCTTGTTAACTTTAAACGAACCCCAAATCGTGGTAAGTCCTCCACACCCCCCTGGTGTATTGTTGAAGGAATTGGCCGTCCTTGCTGCTAAAAAAAAAAAAAAAAAAAAAATCGGGGTGTCGTCTCTAACGTGCTGGTGAGCATCTTTTCAAGGGGTGAAGGTCGTTCTGTCGGTGAAACTCGGTTTTTCTGGAGAGCACAGATTTTTCTCCTTGCTGAAGCAAGCGCCTTGTGTTTGAGCCTTTCCCTAGAAAGGATGCTTTCCAGTCCTTCAGTTAATCCCATGGTTTATCCTTGAGCTACGTACGTCTTATCGGTATCCTTCAGTTTCGACTACACACAGTCTAAGGTGTGGAGGGTGCATTAATATGTATAATTAATAATATTATCTCTGTGTGTATATATGCGATAAGAACCTATCTGGCTGATTACGACTGAAAAAATAGGTATGTCCAAGAACTACCTTAGCGCTTTTGGCTGTAACATTGTGCTAACAGCTCAGGACCAGTTCATTACCAGCCATGACTGTAAAAAGCCTCCCAAACTAAGAGTCCTCTGGCATGTTGGCAGTATAGTCATCATCAATTTAAAAGTTAATTTTGTTGTAAGAGATGTACTGTGCCTCCAAAATAAGTGAGGCTCTTTGACCCATAGTGTGCCAGGTGATAAATAATGGTCTCTTGTTCTGTTTTGGGGCAGGAGGAGAGAAGAGAGATGCGAAAATAACTTTTAAGTGATGGTGTGTGTACTGGAGAAATGACAGCACCCGAGTGAAATTAATCTGTATTTAAAAAAAAAAAAAACAAAACAAAACAAAACAAAAAACCCAAAAAACTTAGCAAGTTTATATGCTGGAATCCACATTACCACTTAATGTGGTTTATGAATTATTAAAGTAAACGTCATTCTGTACGATAGAAAGATGCATCTTTTTGCTTGTAACATCTATCTTCATAACTGTAGATAACTAATGTTGTCTCTAAAAGCATAATGCATTGAAAATGCAAGTTATAGTCGATCATCATCAATATTGAAATGAAATTCAGTAAATTTGGAATAAACTGGCAAAAGAAAGCCAAACGTTCACTGATTTTGTTAGCTTGTGTTTAGAGGAAAATGAGAAGAAAGGAGCAGAAGCAGATCTCTGCTTAGGCAAAGGTGCTCAGCGCCATCATACACAGGATCTGGAATTTGTCTTGAGAATAAAAGGGAGCTGGCATTTTCTTCCCAGCTCTGTTACTTTTTTGCTCTTCCTCAAGTGTAATAGAATCATAGAATGGTTAGAGTTGGAAGGGACCTTAAAGATCATCGAGTTCCAACCCCCCTGCCCTGGGCAGGGACACCTCCCACTAGACCAGGTTGCTCAGCCCCATCCAGCAGGGATGGGGCATCCACCCATTCCCTGGGTAACCTGTTCCAGTGTCTCGCCACCCTCACAATGAAAAATTTCTTTCTGATATCTAATCTAAATCAACCCTCTTTCGGTTTAAAAACCATTATCCCTTGTCCTATCGCTACACTGCCTGATAAAGAGTCCCTCCCCATCTCTCCTGTAGGCTCCCTTCAGGTACTGGAAGGCTTCTATAAGGTCTCCCCGGAGCCTTCTCTTCTCCAGGCTGAACAACCCCAACTCTCTCAGCCTGTCATCATAGGAGAGGTGCTCCAAGCCCTCTGGTCATCTTTGTTGCCTTCCTCTGACCCCGCTCGAACAGCTCCATGTCCTTCCTGTGCTGAGCGCTCCAGCACTCCAGGTGGAGTCTCACCAGAGCAGAGGGGCAGAATCACCTCCCTTCGCCTGCTGGCCACGCTTCTTTTGATGCAGCCCAGGATGCAGTTGGCTTTCTGGGCTGCCGGTGCACATTGCTGGCTCATGTCCAGCTTTTCATCCACCAACACCCCCAATATATAGAATATATTAAAATTATATATATAATACTTTCCCCCCAGGCTATGGGAAAAGGAAGATTTAGGCACGCAGGGGCTTTTCATTGCCCCTGCATGTGATTTTCTCTTCACACAGCTTGAGTGCTTGCAAGAGACAAACATACGGGACTCTAGTTGGGCAAAGGTAGAAGATCGTGCTCAACAATCTTTTTATGTAGTATTGTCCGCGTCAGACTACCTTTGTATATGTAGCCAGTTTACTTTTGCTCAAGTTTTCCATTTCTGTTTTTTTTTTCCCCTCACATGTAACAGCTTTCTCTTTTGATTTTAGTGGGTAGGAGCAAAGCAGCATGAGTTGCAGGTAAACTCTATGCAGTTGCTGTACTATCAGGCACCAATGTCCTCAGCTATGTTGCTGTTCATCATACCCTTCTTTGAGCCAGTCTTTGGAGAAGGAGGAATATTTGGGCCCTGGACGCTTTCTGCTGTGGTAAGGCTTTTATTGACTTTATTTAAATAACTAATCATCATTGATGAAGTTAGATTTGATCGTAAAATCTGTTTCTTGGTGAAACAGATTTTTATCCAGTTTTTTACTGTGATGAGATGGGCATGTGCAAAATTAAAAAAAAACTGCTTGTGCCTCCCCTACTCCCTCTCAGATGAGTCTGTCAAGTGATTTACCTCCTTATTCTTGTTTCTGTTGAGAGGGCATCTGAACAACAGGAAAATCTGACAAAATCCAGAAGCTTCCCCTAGTGTATTATAATAAAAAAATATGTAAGTTCCCTAGTTCCAGCTCTTACTGTCCACTCAGAAAAGAGATAAGCATGCTCACTTTTGACACTCTTAACTCCTCTTCTGTGGAGGGATGCCAGCATTGGTGGCTCTTCAGAATTGCTGGTTTGTTTTCATCAAGAAGGCTGTAATTTCTCTCTTTATCCTTCTGCCCAAAAAAGAGCCAGTGGCATATTCTCACTGCTGCTGATCGGGCTGCTCAGTGATGGGTCATTTCTTGTAGCGCTGGAGTTCATGAATGGGACAGCAAGTACTCACAATAATAAAATAGGATATTTTTCCAAAATAGTTTTTGTTGTGGCCATAAATAAGACTTTGTCTCAAAGGTGAAGATTGCAATCTCTACGTGTATGAGTAGCCAGATTTTCCAAATCACTCTTAAATGTTCACTGAGAGAAAAGGCTTGTGGTTATATCAGTATGTATTTGTGGACATCATAGCCCGAGCTACTTATACACATCACCAGTGTCTGTACTGATTTGAAGCTGTTTCTATTTTTGTTCTCCTTATGTTTTTCTTGCCTGATATTTTGCATTTGAAAGTAAAGGAAACTAACTAAATAACCTGAAATGTATCTACAAATGGCCAGAAGCACGTCAGATTACTGACTCTGTCCATTAATCCACAGATAATGGTACTGCTGTCTGGAATAATAGCCTTTATGGTAAACTTGTCCATTTACTGGATCATTGGAAATACGTCACCTGTCACGTATCCTTTGTAACATTAGTTGTTTCTCCTGTTTCCAGGTGAATTACCTTAACATTCATTCGGGCTGATTTACTGTGGGAAAACTGTTGGTAACCTGCCTGCTTTATCTTAAATGATGAAGCTGGAAAAGCATGTTCATGTTTTAGCGCATACTGTTTCTTTGTTGGGGGTTTGTGGAGATGATGGCAGTTAACTTACTGGCGTGACCTTTATACCTATAAAGAATATTTACCTATACTTGGACTACTTGGAGGAAGCATTGGCCTGCCAGTTGGTTTGTAATGTACGATGGATCTCTAGGCAGAGAGTCTTTACCATGGGTCTTTAACTGCAGGAAAGTTGCATGAGTTGAAGTCAATGTGACGTACTGTTGCATGCTTTGGATGTAATTAATGAAGTTCCCAAGTTGTTTCTGTTTACAGGCAATACCAATATTTGCTATTACCCTTAACAGCTGTCTAGGTATAACATGTTTGGACATTTCAAGTTCTGCATCACCCTCCTGGGAGGGTGCCTCTTGTTTAAGGATCCACTGTCTGTTAATCAAGGCCTTGGGATTCTGTGCACGTTGCTGGGCATTTTGGCTTACACACACTTCAAGCTTAGCGAGCAGGAGAGCAATAAGAGTAAATTGGTTCAGCGTCCGTAAAGCAAAGGGTTCTGGAGGTTAGTAATATTGTGAAGGAAAACAAGTATTTAAATATGCATTGATTCTAGAATGCACGAAATTGCCTCGTTTATTTAGATCTGTGGGTTTAGTTTAACCGCCAGAATCGTTATTCTGTAACTAAACCGAACGAACTGAATTATGTAAAATGCTGGGGTTTGCCATCTCAATCCGTCCTATCGTTTTCATTAAATTTAAATGGTAACTTAAAAGAGAAAAAGGCTCACTTTAAATTGCTGTGGAAATTGTACTGAAGTAATTATATTTTTTGCATACCAAATGAGATCATGATGGCTACATTTATAATACAGAGAGAGAGAGAAAGAAGAGCAATCTTGTCTTTGTGATCATGCCAGTATTACTGTTGTGAAGAAACTTGGAAGCACTTTTATGCAGATGTTCTGGTGTGTAATGATGCTTCCTCCTTTTTGTCTGGTGAACGAGGAAGAGGCAACCTACTTTGTTCAGTGGTTTTAAAAAGGGCTGCCGAGCTCAATCCTATTTCTTGTACGGTTTCTTATGTATGTTAGGCTGCAACACATTGATAGATTTTTGGCTGAACAAAGTAGATAAAATTACAGATGGAGAGAGACTAGGGGAGGCATTGGAAAGCTTGAAGCTATAGACCAAGCTATAGGAAAGTAGGAAATCGGATCTGAACAGTTAATTGTTAATGTCCTGATGGACCAAAAGAAAAATGTGAGAATTCATTCATGTTTTAGAAAATTCTGTTAATGCTTTATAATTTTCTCTATGCCAAAACCAAGGCTTTACATGAGATCTTGTAGGTACTCCTGAGCCTAATAAAATCTCCAATTTTGTGGTAATAGCCAAATATTTTGCAGCCCGTGCACGCAGACGCCCATGCTAAAAATATTCTCAGAGAAATCTTCAGAAAGGTCACCATCTGTAATGTATGTTAAGGTTGCCCAGATACCTCTCCCTGCCTCCAGCCCCTACCTCCCTCACTCCCGCACCTTTCCCTGAGAGTTCCTTTCGGTGGGAGCTGCTGGTTTGTCCCCTCTTGTTTCGGGGGGAGGCGCAGGGGCTGCCTGGGCAGTGCCGGGCAGGCAGCAGTTCCTCAGCAGAGACAGGCCCTGGAAACCTCATCAAAGTGACTGAAGAGCGTGAGGAGGGACCTGCTTCTGCTCTAATTTGGGAACACTTTGAAAATTATTTCATGCCAGTATCGAGCACTGATTTTGACAACATGGAAGGAAGAAGTTGGGTGCTGTTCTGTTTAAAAAAAGAAAGAAAAAATAACCGCTTTCAGTAAATCTGGTGAGAACATATGTTCGCTAGATTTGCAGGGTTAGAATTTATTTGCAGTATCTTAATCCTTGCATTTCGGGGTTTGTTTTATCTTCATCTACCTCGAGCAGATTTAAAGAGGGGAATTATTTGAACAAAAAAAGGTATTTATGTTTTACAGTCACCGACAGAAATGATACTTAGTTCCTCTAGGCTTTTTTTACAATAGAGGTTAGAAGTCTTTGTGTAAGAAACAATGCAGATCTTCTCAAGCTTGTAAATTATTTATTCTGTTACAGAGTTCTTGATTTAAAAAAAAGTTCTTTCTCTGTGTAACTGAAGTTTACACCGGACTACTCTCTATTATTTCAGAGTTAGAGATACCTGAATAATTTCACATCTTTACCAACCGTGTCTTAGGTATTGTACTGGTGCAAGGAAAATTTTTTGTATACGTTTTTATAAATCTACAATTAGTTTTAAAATTCAGCCTGGACTACTGAAAGATGTGTTCAGATAGGACAAATCTCTGGATGCATACCCTTCAGTACGTACACTGAGAAAGCCATTTGTGTCAATTTGTGCTGTGCACAAGTTCTTCTAAAATGTAGGTAGACTGCAAAGGCTCTTACAGTTAGAAAGCAACAACTGAATTTGAAGCCTGTGTGACGCCAAAATTTGGGATGAGACTGATGTAAATAAAAGTGGTAGAATGAACAAAACAACCGTGTCTGAAAATACAAAAGACTTTTTAAGGAGAGGAGCAGATCTGCAAGAGAAAGTTAACAATCATTAAAACAATACATTATAAATACAGTCTGTTGCTGGAATGTGTAAGTCGTGGCGGTCACTTCAGTGACATGATTTTTTTCATATGTTCAAGAACTCTCTTTGAGATTTACCTGTTGTATCTAACAAATAAAGTATCTTGAACTTTGTCATCTGGTTCAAAATATTAAACCCAGGAGGCTTGTGTAATCGTGGGATAAATAGATATTTGTATGTATTGTTTCTTTGAATACCATGTGTAGGGTGGGAATAAATTTTTAATCACTTGACTGATCCCTGCTTATTGCAGGGGAGAACAGTTGCTCCTGTCTTTTTTTCATCTTCTGCTGAAATTGCTTACACTAGGGGTCTAGGTGTGCGTCAGGCAAAATGGTGCGCCTTGAATTTCTGTCTATATAACTACTGCAAGGAGTTTGCGTCTTTTGGGGCTGAACTCATGACACAAATGAGGGAGGCTGCCCACCTCCCCTGGGCAAAGACAGGGACCTGCATGTACCATGTGCATACGCTTGCCCGCTGACAAGGCACCTCTGGGCCTTTCTTCACCATTTCTTTCCCCCACCCAAGTCCTTCCTGAATGCTCCAGTCTCTGCAAGTTCTTTCCTTCACTCCTTAGCAGAGAAGTTCGGATGCTCTCCCAGTGGTACTGGGGAGGAGGGCAGGCAGGAGCAAAATGAAGTTAACTGTTATGCTGCCAGGCTAGGGTAGCTGGCACCAGCCAACTCCTTCCTTCACAGTATACGTCGTGATACAGTATACGTCAAAGTATACGTCGATTTATATGTTAGGGGGACTGTGTCTTTCTTCAGGAGATTCTAGAACAACCAAAAGAAGGAAGGATAAACTTCCAGTTTAGATGGTTTTACTGCAAGTGCTGTGATAACTTCCTTAGCCAAACTTTTCAATCCTGAGGTAAGAGTAGAGTTTAATAAAAATTACTGATACTTACCTGGTGGGAAATTTGCTTATTCTAGTTTTTACTCTATCACTTAAGTATGTTTTCCTGCTAATTATTTGTATTTCATTCAGGTTTGGCTTTCCCGAAAGAGTAATCAGAGACTTGCCACTTTTAACAATATGTAGCCCTCACCCTGTACGTGCCGTCGCAATTTGAGTCATACTGTAGAAACCCCGGTGTTTGCTTTCGGCTTTTCATTGTACTTCATAGTCTCCATATAACTAAACCATGGTAACAAGATGGACCTTGGTCCTTTTCTGGCATCAAGTGCTTTGCTGCTTGTATTAGCATTCGTTACTTTAAAAAGCTAACATTAATGTAGTTCAGTGGAAAAGCTAGTGTAGATAGCAAGGTGGCATTTGAAAGTTAGAGCAGATCCAGATGGCTCTGTAAAATACGAGTGACTGGTGGTAAGTTATCTTTGCTAGCCTTGTCCCTGCAAAGATTTTAGAACAACATACATGAGTTTTTCTCATTTTCCCCAAAGAGGTACGCCTTCGCTTACAGATACTCAGTTCAAAGCTTTGTGTTACCTTTAACTTAGGTAACTCGGCACGTGTTTGACAGATTTTGTGTCTGGTTTTGTACAGTTTGCTAAGTTCTCACAGGCTCTGGGGGCTCTGTGCCGGAGGAGTTTTCCTGTTGATGGGTGAGCAGCCACTCTCTCAGGCTGGAGGCTGAAGGAGAGCGTTTTGCTGCTGTTACATGTATGAAAAGGAGGTTTGTCTTACAGGAAGTCTACCTTCAAGACAGAGCTGCGATTCAGCAGGAGTGTACCCTCTCTCCGTCTCATTTCGTGAAATGAATGCCCAGCGATGGCCCGGGGCTAAAGCAATGTTAAAGCCTTGTTTGGGCTACCCATAGTTTTTATTAAACTGTTTCAAAGATATTAGTGGTAGTCAATGCTGGTGTAGTATTAAGATAAAAAAACTCATTTTTATAATGTCTTGCATAATAGGAGCTTCAGAAGAGTGCTTTACAACATTTTGGAGTACAGCTAATGTCTAGCCCGTGTCTAGTTTGTTACATCTTCTGCATAATCTATCAAAAGGTAACGATGGATTTCATAACTGGCATATATATTTATTCAGTTGGGCTGCTGAGGAGGGGCTTGCTCTTCAGCAATACTGTGCTACTAAACAGTGTGCGTGCTGTGAATGTATTTAGTAGTGGTTTAGAAATATCTTAGCCTGAAATTTACTAACGTGCTTAGGAAGGGAAAAATGTATCTCGCTGATAGACGAGCTTTTTGTCGTCTTGCTTTTAACAAAAAACTGAGGTTTGCAGTTTAAGGGAATTCAGAGAGCAGCCTTAACGTCCCTGGAATCACCTTTCATAATGAGATTTTTCTCCCAAGATGCTGTTTTGCTGCCAGTTATATAGTTGGTGTCTTACCTGGATTTTTAAAAAATAGAGTTTGGATTACAGACTTGCAGGTGTTTGCTTGTGTTGTGAGTTTTTTCCTCTTAAAATTTTATGTTAGCCATTTGCAACCCAACTTCCCTGTTTAATGAGAAAAAAAAAAAAAGAAAGGACTGTGAATAAAGGAAAGGTAGACTGGATCTATAGTGAAGATATGTTTTGTGTTGCACAAGAATGTTACTCTTCTAACTGTAAAGATGCAGCTCTTTATTTCTCTGATGTCATAAACAGATAGATGCCCAAAAGCCCCGGCTTTCTGCTCCATGCAAATTCACTCTGTTCCTGCTGGTATGCTTTCTCGTCACAGTCTCAGCCTTCCATTTGACAGCTCAGTTGCTGCAAAGATGACTGGGATGTCAGCCACAGAAGGTTAAGAACACGAAGTGAAAAACTATCAGCAGGAGCTGATATAATCTTGGGTAATGAGAAATCCTATTCTAAGACACAGAAACTTCTTACCAGAAAGATGATGCTGCTGAGCAGCAGGGAGAGGTGGGAGTTTATCTCCAGGCAGGTATTGTAAAGAATACAAGAGCTGTGCCGCAGTAGTTGGCAAATTTAGTTTAAACAAGCTTTAAGTAATATAAAAAATGAAAATATAAACGCCATGAAAAAAAAAAAGTTGGATTCAGACTGTGCAAAATCTTTGCCAGGCTTATCCCACAGTGATGGTTCAGCTTCCTGAGAGAAGGGAGCTATTGTTCCACCTCCCCTTTGCCCAGTGATGCTGGGTTTAGTGAAGGAGGGGTTGTGCTCTTGAAAGCCAGTCTGCTTTTTTTCAGCTGTATTGGTTGGTCCAATGAAAACATAACACCTCTCCCTACAGAGCTTGTCTCGCTGGAGTTACTGCTCCTACTTTCATCGCACTGACCTGGAGCGTGCTCCTGTCCTCCTCCAGTAGCTGAAAGGTCTAATGGACCTTGGGGAGTAGAACGTACCACATCCACGGCTTTGGGTTACTGCAGTGCCCAGTCAGTCCTGCTGTAAGAACCCCAACCCTTCTCAAAGGGTCACAGTTACAGTTTGCAGAACAACAAGAACTAAAGAAAGGGGAAATGTGATCCCTTTTCACTGTTTCAGTTGCAAGGCAGTTATTAATCCTTTCAAATTTTAGTCTTTGTCATTTCCCTTCAGTAGGTGCATAAGAAAGCTCCCTTTCCTGTTTCAGTCTGCCCTTCCTGTATAAAGTATAATTATGCCATATTTTAGGGAATTCTGAAATTGAGACAGAAATTGTATTCACTGCTCACATAAATATGTTGACCTTACCCAGTGTTGTTTTTTTTTTACCTAGAGACCCTTGACTGCCTTCCGATCCAGAAAAAAAAAAAAAAATTGCTTAAAATACAGGATGAGTCAGGTTAACCTGAATTAAGAGGTGATTTGCCATCTCAGGAGTTGCATGTGCCTTCCCAGCTGCAGTAGCCCGGTACCCAATAGGCACAATATGCTGCCTTTTTAATGGAAAGGCAGAAACAAACGTGCAGATTAAACAAAATGTAATGAAGGTAAATTATGTGTTTAGAAGCAAGTAGTGGGGATGATCCAAAGGTTGCTTGAAGATTGGCATTATAAAGATACATTCTGATTTGCTAGTGGCTTCACCGGAATATGAATACAAGTCTTTTATTTGAAGGCACATGGTTATATTTAAGGGGTTCCAAGAAGCCCAGCGCCACATGCTGGATGCACATGTGGGATAGCAGTGTGCCAGAAGAGAGCAGGATTATTTTTAGAACTGTAGACGGCTGTGTCACATCCAGGAAGTGCAGGGAGGAGATCTCTGGTTGAAGCACAGCATAAGAATGTAATTTTTCATGACCTTGGCAGAGAAGACAGTTGTATTTTTTTTACTTTCTTACAAAGCAGAGGCTGAGGCAAATTTTTTTAAAGAACCTGTGCTCTGATCGGGCAAAGCACAGGGAGTAATTGTGGCTACTGGAACCACAGAGCAGAGGTGGCTGTGATTGAAAAAAAATAATAATAAAAAAAAGTTAGTGGATTAAGAAACAACTGAGAGGAGTGTACAGCACATATACATCTAGGCAGGTTTTTAAATATAAGGTCTTAAGTTTAGATGCTGAGCTCCACCATTAGGCATCTGAATAGCAGGGCCAGATTTGTCAGCGTGAACTTTCTCCCTTTCAATTGTACTTAATGGAGAGTGGCGCATGTTCAACGTTTCCAGAAATGAAGCTGCATAGTTGACAGGTTTGACATTTTTTTTGGTCTCCGACTACATTAAGTCTGCTGTTTAGCAAAGAAACTGACTCCTTGTTCTGCTTCCTTACTCTGTCCGTAATGTTTTTAATCCTTACTCTTTGGGGGAAAAGAAACCATTTGTGCACTTTTATTTTCTGTTGTGTAACTAACTGCAGTGGCTGAATAGGTTTTGCTTTAGAATATACTGGACTTGCATATTAAAAAACTTTGATTAAGATCTTGTAACTAAGATAAATTGTAGATAAATTACATCTACATTTGCATGTGGTGATTCCACTCAGGTTTCTGTCTGCGCTGAATGGAAAAAGCCTCTGGTATTATACGACATCAACTGTTGGGAAATAAAGCGCTTCTCTCCAAGGAGTGGAAAGGCAAGGTTAAGGTCTTCTGGAATCCAAAGTGGTTTACTTGTTAAATGCATTTCTTGTGGTGGTTAGTCAAAAACTGGTATCCTACTTGTTAATCTGGTTGAGAGGAGAAACCGACAGTGGTGGTTGTATGTCCTTCGGGGGATTATGATACATTTCTGAAAATACATGTTCTCACTTTTCTGAGTGGCAAGATGATTCTTCTGGTCAGCATGAACAATGTACCAATGTGTTGTTTTTTCCTAGAATCATTCCCCAGAGACCCACTTCTTCAGCTTTTCTTCAGGTGCAGTTTGCGTAAGACTGATCTACAGGTAGAAAAAAAGAGGGAGAAAGATATAGTGAATTTGTTTCCCAAACAAAGCCCAAGCAAAACTTTCTCATAAAGGCTATTTTGATTCATGGATAGCTTTACCTTTATTAAGGTGGACACGTAAACCTTAATTGTATACCCCTAAACCTACAGTCTCAATGAGGTCCAGCCAACAGCAGAGTGGATGGACACATGGGAGGATGGCACTGAGCTGGGGATCCCCAGCACCCACAGCAAGTTGTTTTTATAGAACTAGATGCAAGATTACAGAACCAGCTGTACTTGGGTGTCATTCAAACCTAATTCTGGATGCCAAAGACAGAAATTAAAATACAGGTAGTTTGAAAATTAGAAACTTTGGGAAACTAGCAGATAGAGCGAAAGACGTGCTTTTAGCACACCTGTGATGAGGTGGCAGAGTCAGTGGAATGGCGTGTTACTGCATAAAGGCGCGTGTCCTGCTCCTCCCCATGAACACATCATGGGCAGTTGCTTCTGCCCCTTGATCTGTCTGAGCTGGGAGATTCACCCGCCCCTCTGCTAGGCTGAGTAGCCACGACTGGTTTGGAGGGCAAGTTGATGCCCCGCTGTGCAGGGCAGGCAAGTGTCAGTGCTGGGACAAGGGAGAAGAGTGACACCACATGGTTAGAAACAGGACTCAGGGAAGCAGGGCAGGATGGGAGGCACCTCTTTCAGTAGTCCAGGTGTAATCATAGAATGGTTTGAGTTGGAAGGGACTTTAAAGACCGTCGAGTTCCAACCCCCCTGCCATGGGCAGGGACACCTCCCACCAGACCAGGTTGCTCGAAGCCCCATCCAGCCTGGCCTTGAACACCTCCAGGGATGGGGCATCCACAACTTCCCTGGGCAACCTGTTCCAGTAATATCCTCATGTCCCGCCTCAGAAGGCAGGTTTTGAAGGGGAAGGTTTCACACATAAACAAAACAGTGAGAAAACCCTGTTTTCATGTACAGCTATCAACCTCTCAGCCATAAGCCCTCAAAAGAGTTTCTCAAGCACTCCACAATGCATTTATGTGCCTATAAGTGGTCTTGAAGTCTTTGGGAGACTGGCTGGCTCTGAGCCTCAGTGACTCCTTGCCTGCCTCTGCAGCCTCCCATGGACTGGCAACTTTATTCTTCTTGTCCCCTATATAAAGGGAAGATCTTTGGAAGGTTTGTGTGTTGCTCCTGTTTTTCAGAGCGTTCTATTTAGCTGAATCAGTCTGTGCTACATCAGCTGTTTCTGCTTCCATGAAGACAGCTTTACTCGTTTGTGAGCCTGTAATAATTCACAGAGTGTCACGGAAATCATTGGAATATTATTTTTAAAGGCTGGTTAATTTTCTAATCAGTAACTTCTCCGTAAGCAAGCCCGGATTTAAATATCTTGTAGTTAAATATTCTCAGTGTTTTCATTGAGTGTAAAAGTAAGATAAGCAGTCCCCTCATCTCCGGATTTTCCTTTTAAAAATCAATGTAAATCAATGCATATAAAGATATCTAAAGAAATTATTTTAGGATGTGACATCCTTATAGACTAACGTGATTTAACATTTTGGGGCTAGGAATGACTGAAAGGAAACAAACTTCTGGAAAGACATTTCTGCAGAAGTGGCTTGACAGGATTGGGTTGTAGCAGAAGAAGCTGCTGGAGACACTGGCCCCTAAAGAGGCATTGCTTGCACTGCAAACTGGAACCAAAGCCTAGTAAAAATTGAAAGCTGATATGTATGTATAAAATGTAGATAAAACCATAAAGTTTCCTTACTTCAACTGCAGTAAAATATTTGGCAGGGACTCTTGTTCCGTGCGCACACGCTGACAGTGCTGTGAGACAGTACTGCTCCCCAGCTGCTCGCGGCTTCTCCTCTTCCAGAGACGATTGTCCTTTCCCATCTGTGTCAGCAAAGGGGAATGTGTGCCCATCGCCGTCTTCCTTGGATGGGATCATCCGAGTAAAGTTTAACGAGCCAGACTGTGAACGGAACCTGGCCAGATGTGGGCAGTGATGCCTCCGACTTAGTGTGTTGCAAGGGCAGTAACTTCTGCCAAGTATATTCAACAGCAGAGGGAAGTGATGTCTTGGTCTGGAGCAACTTTATTTGCTGGAGCTGCTTGATCAAAGCTGTAACAACAACAACAACAAATCATGCCTGACAGTAGCCAAGGGAATGTCGCATTGTGATTTTGGAACTGTGTGGGGGGTGAAGCTTTGAAAGCGATGGAAAGATCAGCCGCAAGATGAAAGAGGGTCTCACTTCTCAGCCTTTTATCAAAAAGAAAAAGAGTTGTCACAGTGAAATATGTGTATTTGCTATCACAAAGGAAATTCCCTTAATATGTGCACAAGGGGAATGCAAAATACACAGCTGAAACACGCTTTCTACAGATGTCAAGATGTAAATTTCCAAAGAAGCTTTCAGAGAGGAGAA
>JAOXNO010000001.1:38097984-38163619 GCA_028565335.1 Limnodromus scolopaceus
AGAGAGGAGAACAGGTTCAGCTCGAAGTACAGAGCAAGTGGGCTATAAAAGAGGACAGCCTGCAAATTCCCACCAGAAGTGTCTTCATGGTACAATCTCATTTTGCAAAGAAGGCTTTCAGCTCCCTTGCAACACAGGAAAAGCTGGCTAGTGTGAGCTAAAGTAATTAGCCGTGGTAACATGTACTCTTTACATCTCCCTAAGTAACACCCGAGGGAAACTTTTAGGAATTTGGACACAGTTCTGTCACAGGAGATTAAGCAGGGGCTTATCAGCCCAGGTGACTGGTACCACAGGTAATGGCAGGACATTCAGGGTGTGGTTAGATGATAAGGCAGAGACTACTAAATGACTCCCTGCCTTCACAACGGGTTATTTCCCCATTTCCATCTCCAGTTCTTTCCTTCCAGCTCTGTTTTCCTGCTGCTTTCCTTGTGATGTCTCATGTGCTCATCTGACTGCATGATAAAACGAGCTGACATACTAGCAGCAAATAAATGTAAATTTCCTGCTGTTGACTCAGCTAGATCTGTCCTCAAACGAGCCAAAGCCAGCTCAAAGAGATACTTGGCGAGGAATGCAGAGCTCCTGGGGCAAGGCCATTGTTTCACTAAGGCATTAGATGGGCTCAGGACATTGTTTCAGTGAGAGATTTGATGGGCTCAGCTGCCATCACCTAACCACTGCAGGGTGGCAATCCAACACCACACTGCTTTCAGAAAAGGCCTCACCATCGAAGCTTGCAGCCAGCAGTGAGGAGAAGAGGAGTGAAATGGGACACCTCTCTTTCACAGTGGGGTGCTCTGGGATCAGCCAAGCTTTCTGTAAACTTCAGCAGTCCTGCTGCCTAAGGTAGCTGAAGCTCATCCTGCCTCTTCCCCTGCCTACCTGTCACCTACCATAGCTGTATATGCCATAGCAGGGCAAGTGTTTGTGCCAGTATAAGAGAAGTGGCAGCAAGAGCAGGGAAGAGGTGGATGGGAAGAGATCTCTGTGAAGAAGCATGCTTATCAAAGAAATGCACACTGAATCGTCACTATCTCACCATTAAACACAACCATTTTAGTGTGGCTGTGCAGCTCAGTAAGGCCCAGCACTGACAGGTTTCTTTAAGCAGAGCAGGTATAGCAGATAACTGATTAGGGATCAGAAGAAAGTAAGACAGGCCTAAAAGTCAATGATTTGGGCAACTTACATCCCATCAGGGAAGAAAGAAGAAATAGATATTGTGGCAACTCCTGGATCAAATGAGTTAAAGATCAGGATAGGCAATTACCTGCCTGTATTCTACCAGACCTTCTTCAATAGATATTGGGGAGAAGTATTCTCATAAATCTTGAAACTCTGTATTGTGGCACAAAAAGCCAGAAGACCTGTGCTCTCAGATATCTCACTGCAGTGCATCTCTGGATATGTTTGTGTGAGGCTTGTTTTACTTGTGCGCGGAAACTGCAGCCTGTCTCCTGACAGCCAAGTCAGGATGCAGCAATATCTTACAGACCCCACAGCGGTGGATTTGGGATTTTTCCCTTGTGAGTAACACTACCGTGGTGTGTTTCTCTCAAAGCGTTCTGCCATGCTGTGTCCCATCTGGCCTTGGCTCGTATTTGAACACACGGTGTTAAGTGTGATAAGTAAGGTGGGTCAGAAGTCACAGCCCAGTGCCTGCATAACTCTCCAGGTACACAAAGAAAGGCAGAAGAACCTTCCAAGAAAAAATGCACGGAATCAAAGCTATGACAGCTAAAAAGATTATTTTTAAATGACAGGGTTGATTAAACTAAGATGGACCCTGTGAAACCGGCTGAATGAAGGAATGCCAAAAGTCCATGCACTTGTTTCTCTGGAGGCAAGAGATAACTGAGCTATAAATACTTCAGTGGAACTAAGCAAAGCACAGAACAATATTTCGCACGGCTTTTTCATCTGCAGTCAGAGTTTAGTTTTTGTCCTGCTTTTTCCAGCGGCATCAGTGGGTTTTTGGAAGCTTTCTCCATTTATTTCCAAGAGCTTTTCTTTGTGTCCTGTAGATGCAGAAACCTCTTTTCTCCACCAGATGGCACAACCACCACCAAACCGTCACTGAGAAACCTCCGTCCAACGCCAGCATGGTCTAAGGCTGAAGGCTTGTAAATGGAAGCGATGCCTGTCAGACCAGCCACTGGAGCCAGGGGAGGTGGCAGAAAAACAAGCTTAATGGCACACACCCCCTTTAAAAGGTCACATAACATTTGGACTAATACTTCCCCTTTCTCTCTTTCCAAACTTTTCATTCCTGATAAAGACTCTGGATATTATCCTGATCTGTATTGCTCACTGGTACCTAGAAAGAGATTTCAATTTGTAGGGCAGCTGGGGTGGGGAATCCCCCTTGCTTTTCCTGTTTCATATTTAGCTAAAAAAAATATATATATATATATATAAAAATGTTTCTGGTAACAAAAACAAGTCACATACAAGAACTACTTGTCTTGTTCAAGTTTCTCTAGTGCAGCTGGACCCATCCAGGTCCTCCTCAGGCTAAAACACGCCACGTACTGGAAACCAGTACCAGGTGGCTTTCAGGTGGCAGCTGTGAAAAACTGAAACTCTACAATAAAAGAAGAAAAGCAGGGTATGAAATATATGGATATTAAAACACTTTAATAAAAGGAGTAAACCCTCTTGCTATATGCTTCTTCATTGGTCCAATTCTACAAATACTTTCACATGTAATTACCAAAATCAGGACACATAAGAGCGTTTTCAGAATAGTTTGCAAGCTCTTTGTATGAAACTATTTTTTGTATGTCTAGAGAGTATATATATTAAACATAATGTGGAAATAGTAACAAAACCTGAAAAGCAGAAATGACATGGAGGGGAGAAGGAGACAAATATATGCAGAATATGCAAATACTAGGAGAAGAACACCATAGGGGGAAAAGTGGGGAAATTCAGAGGTGAATGTAAAAAAGAAGCTCAAGACAGTGCTGGTCATCCCAAGTGTTACTTGGCACCCGAATTCCAGAATGCAAAAATGCCGCTTTCTTCGTGTTTCTTACTGCAGCTGCGAGAGCGGAAAACATGCAGGAGACCTTTTCCCTTGATTCCTGTGACTGTCGTGTTCCAGGGCAGGGGCACCCAGCTTGGCACAAGCAGATGAATCATCAAGGCTGTTGCAGGAGAACTGCCCGCTGCATCTCGGTGGGGCACAGAACTGCCCCCAGGAACACCCAGCTGTCTTCTTAGCCAGCTCAGCGCCCTAAAGTTGTGTGGGCCTTTGGAAGAGTCTGGGTGCCTCATGCTTAACTCCTTGCACCCAGTCTTACCATCTTCCACAGAAGAAGGATTTTTCTCTATGTTAGGTTGCCATTGAAGGACAAATATTTTTTTTTAGAGATCTTTAGATCTCCAAGATCTTGAAGGACGTTTGCCTGTTCTGTTATAGCACAGAAATATTTCCTGCTTTGGTCTCCCTTCACAGTAGTAGTCCATTAATTCTGGAAAATGAAGTTTAGTCCCTACTTTCCCAGCCCTTACTTACCAGACATTTGAATAGGAAAAAGGGGGCTGTGAGATGTACTGTGAATAGCTGAATAATGCGAAATTGATAAAATTGATGCACAGATGGAGCCTAAATGCTGAGGCTAAATAACTGCTTTCCATGTTTTTGGTAGCCTTTTTGAGAGCAAGGGACACACCTTGAAGATCAATGGAAGGAACAGGTCAAACAGCCATTAAGAGCATCAGTGAATAAACAGCACTTATCACATCCTTAATGTTCATGAATAGGATTATGTCATATTGATAAGGTACTTGGACAATCCCAGCAGGTTATTGTAAAAGGAGAGCAAGATCATAGAATCATAGAATTGTCTAGGTTGGAAGGAACCTTTAAGATCATCTAGTCCAACCATCAACCTAACTGATAAAAAACCATCACTAAACCACGTCACTAAGCACTATGTCAACCTGTCTTTTAAATACCTCCAGGGATGATGCCTCAACCACTTCCCTGGGCAGCCCATTCCAATGCTTAATAACCCTTTCAGTGTAAAAATTTTTCCTAATATCCAATCTGAACCTGCCCTGGTGCAACTTGAGGCCATTTCCTCTTGTCCTATCGCCTGTGACTTGGGAGAAGAGACCGACCCCGCACCACTCTACAGCCTCCTTTCAGGTATTTGTAGAGAGCAATAAGGTCTCCCCTCAGCCTCCTTTTCTCCAGGCTAAACAACCCCAGCTCCCTCAGCCTCTCCTCATAAGACTTATTCTCCAGACCCCTCACCAGCTTCATTGCCCTTCTCTGGACCCACTTCAGCACCTCAATGCCTTTTTTGTGGTAAGGGGCACAAAACTGGACACAGTACTCAAGGTGGGGTCTCACCAGTGCCAAGTGCAGGGGGATGACCACCTCCTGAGTCCTACTCACCACGCTGTTCTAGTTATAATAACTAATTAGGTTCTTTGTGGAGATGCAAACACAGAAGAGCTATACACGTGGACTGGAGGAAATCAGCCACACAATCAGCCATACGTAAATATGAAGGATGCAAGTTCTGAGAGATTTCAGAAATCTACACCCTACAATTCCAACTATTGCTAGAAAAAGCAACCTGGGAAAAGACCACTCAGATGGAAGCAGAATGTGTGGCCCACTACAGTTATATCACAAGTAGGCTGTCTGGATGTTAGGGCAGTTAAAGAACTTCTGTCTATGTCATGTGTAAAAACCCTTCCCTTCGAATCTTTTTTTTTAATCAGAATACTAATATATCACTGGAAACATAACAAATAATTAAAAAATATATCTTTATTGCATATTCAATATGGTATGCAAACTTAAAAGATCACAAGACCATATGCTTCAAGAAGACTGCTCCTCCAGTCTAGCCTGCTTTCTGTCTAAAGCTCAATATGCTTGAGATGTAAAGCACTGTCTCACAGGCTACTTTGCTGGCCAGGTAAAAGGAAAACTGAGCACAAGTTTGTCTCTAGCTGTCTGGGATTCATCGATGAATTTATTTTCCACTCTGCCAGCCTGTCATTCTTGTACATACATGCACAGGCTCTTGATCCAGAAAAAAACTGCTTTTTTTCTTCTGTGTCTTTCCCATAAGAGAGTCTTTCAGTCAGACCAAATGCAGCCACTGCTTTGAAGTGGAAAGGGCAAGAGGATTGAACAACCACTGTCTGGACATAAAGTTATGCGGTGGTTTGGGTTTGCTAGTTTACAAATAAAGCAATGCAGTGCACACAAACTCACCATTAGGAGCCCATGGATTCAGTCCTCTGCTTGGTTTGGGTCTCAGGTGGAGTTTGGGTTGATTTGCTGACTGTCATTCAGGATGCCCCAAGCTCTCTGTGCACATCAGAGTTTATGGGCTTCACCAGGTGGACAAAATGTCAGTTTTTGTGTACTGGTCTGAAAAGTCCACTGTGGTCACTGAAAGATGACAGAACCAACACAGGTATAGCTCCCCTCCCAGTAAAACTGCACGAGGTCCCTCCCATACGTTGTGCTGGTGTTACTACCATTTCCTCTGTCCACAGAGAGAAACTTTCTGTTTCGGTGGCAAGAATGTGTTCCTTACTTAGATGCTGTTGTTTCATGTTTGTGTTTAAACAAGTACTGAGTCATGGGCAGGCAACTGGACGGTATAAAAAACTTATCTTCTTGCTTGGCAACAAGCAGTTGCATGCAAGCGATTAGATGGTGAGGTGACATTTGATCAGGATCCACCTGAATCAAGAAGGGCATATAGATAAAGAAAAATGCAGACTGGGTAGCCAGGAAAGCAATGTGGCTCTTCAAAAGGAGGAGACTTAGCAAGGTACAAGAGTTTATTTCAGGAGGAATACGCACCCATGCCTGATTTGGGGGAGATTTAATCTCAAAGAAACCCAAGGAAACTCCTCAGCAAATCCACTTCCAAAGTGGGCTTTGGAATACACATCCAACATTGATAACATGGCCCTGTTTGTGAGGGCAGGGGACTCCTGGAGGGCAACTACTCAAATTAACCTTCAAGGTTTCAAGTTGAGGCTGCTCCAGATGCTAGTAATGCCTCTCGTAAATGCTCCAAACTACTTGTCTGGCCACTGGCATTGTTGTTTAACTGTACACGCTGCAAGCTGGATGTTACAAGCTGTATTGCCAAAGCTATGCTCTCAAAAGTAGAGAGCCATTTGACACCGGCAGAAGGGTGACTTTGTAATTCACAAGTAAAATCAATCGTATTAGCACAAGGAGAGTGCTGAGGCTTTTCTTAGGAAAGGAGAGCTCTTTCTGCGAGAAGTAAAATCAGTGGGTAAGGCTGCATCAACATGTATTCTATTGTGGAGCAGACCTCAAGAATGTCTGCAGTGGAGGATGGTATAACAACATTGGCGTCCAAAATAAAGGATATTGTTCCTTATAGAGCAGGCAGCTGGAAAGCAAGCATGGGAGCTGGGAGCATGCAGGGGAGATGCGGACAAAGGGGTTAGCAAGGCTGGGACAATTCTAGGAGATACATGAGTGGGTGCATAGGATGGGTCCGAGTTAAGAAGCTCCTTGTGTAATGTAACACCCTGCTGTGTTTTGTTGTTAGTAACAAACAGCTCAAATAACAGCTGGTTAACATCAATTTTTTGTCTTCCCCTCTAACCCAAACTGCAGCCCGACTTCAGTAGTACTTTCAGGCAACTCATCAGTGACTGCAGTTCTGTCCATACATGGCATCCCAAATGGACTGAATTTGGCTTGCGTGCTGTGTTTGCTACCAGCTTCTCCTAGATCTCGGTTGCGCCAAAATACGTTTCAGAGAATTTCCTCAGGAGGTTCTGAAAGAAACCTGGTCTCCCACGAGCGTCCCATTAGCCTGTGCACACCCTAGACACCCTTCTGGGCCACTCCCTTCAACAGAAATGTGTTTTGTGCTGAGGCTGAATAGTACATTTGAATGAATGAATATAACAGTTCTAAACTGAACTAGGGTCATTCTAGTTTGCTTAAACCGGGCAGAGGACCATTGTTAAACTGAGGCTTTCTCTGATCTAATTACAAGCAATCAAGTGCTCCTACAGAGGAGAGATCACTGGATTATTTAATTTTCACAGCTACAGATTAGTAAAGCAGGAAATAGTCACAATCTAGCCACATACTTCACCCCTGCTTAACAAGAATAGAAGAAAAACAGGTTTCGTCACTCAGTGATGTTCCTAACCAAAACTATTGGGAGTAGGAGCCTTTTCCTGAGATTTTTCCCCTTTGATTCTTTAGAATTGCTCCCTGAGCTCCAAAAGCGAGGATTAAACAGAAATCTAGAGGAGGAAAAAAACCACCCAAACCTTTCATTCCGTGTTAGATACTGAGCACTTACAAGCAGACGGGCAATATTTTTGCCAGTTGGCCTCCCTTCAGAAGGCATGTACTATTGTTTCGTTTAATTTTGCTTGTGGCTGATTGAGCTGCGACCAAATAGGAATCAGATTTGAGCAGTCAGGCTACCAAGGTCTCCCAGATGCAGGGAGGAATGCACACGCCAACTAAACAAAAGCAGAAGAACTTTTGCCTTCTGATGTGGGATTGTTCCAGCTCCAGGTGGTTTTGAAGCAGCTTGTACTTAGAACTCACAAGAGCAAGGCACACCTCAACGGAGTGCCTGCGGGAGGGAGCTAAGAGCTGGCGAACAGCTGCTAGAAGAACATTTTGTTTGAGACCACCTTTGCCAGTCCACCTGAAGTAAATTTACTTTTTTCAAAATAAACAAGGTTGAATTTGGAGTTATGGAAATGTCAGAAACTGCCAATCTTGTATACAAAGCACCCATAAAATAGGTGACGTAGCTGAGCCCGGGGTATGCACACCGGTGAAGGTGCAGAACGCCTGCCGTGCCACCCAGTCGACAGAGCAGCTGGGATTGTGGGGACGGGCCATGCAGCTCTGGGCAGCACAGACACACAGCTCCTGCGCACCAGTAAAACACAAGTTTAACAGCAAAGTACGGCCAAGTGTTCCCTGTTAAATCGCTGCAATAGCACCGCGTGTGGTCTTTGTGTTCCCACTGCTGCTCCGAGCCTTGCCCTTGACTCCTGCTTGTCATTACTGCGTGTTCCAAATCGCCCCCAGGAAGGCTGCGTCCCCTCTTCATTTAGTGGAATTCGGGTGTTGTTTATAGTAAGAAGTCTCTGGTGGTGGTACAGACAGACCCCTCCATTGGGATAGGTCTTAGCTTACAAAGCATAAGTTCTCTGAACTGTGCCAGGGCTATGGCTGGCATGAGGACTTCTTCTCAGTGTGCTTTTTCTCACACAGCAAAGCAGGTACACCAAGAAAACAACAAAATTCTTTCTCTCGCATCCGTACTGTACAGTACGCATCCGTACTGTACCGCATCCGTACAGAAGTGTACTGACCCGCTGCCTGGGGCGCGGGGTCACGGCAGCACCAGACAGGCCTGGCAGAAAGCCCCCGCTCAGCCGCACGTGCCCCAGCTGCGTTTCAGCATCTTTTTTCCTCTCTCCTTTTCTCCAGCCGCCTGCAGCACGGGACTGGTCACAGCCCCGCGTCCCGCTAACAGAGATGCAGCCTAAGGCTTCGGAAAGGACGCATCAACGCAACGTAAGGCACCCCTGTAGCGCAGCAACCCGTTTTCCCTCTGGCACACGTGCCTGTGGGTAAAACAGGTCCCTCTCAGAAAATAGAGCTTGCAAGCGTTAAACAATGAAATGGCTACAGTTAGAATCTGCATTTATATTAAAAAGGGTCTCATACCACGCTAGTTAACCACAATGGGTACCTCCAGTTAAGGCAGTTGGGCTACATTTGCTCCAGATAATTTCTGTAATGTTATAAAAGAATGTATTTAGGTATTTAGGGCCTTGCCGTAGCGACGTATCCTTTTTACAGCCATGAAATAGTAGGGAAGTCAGCTCTCTTAACTATACAAGCTTATTACTCACCCTTCAAGTAAAACTTTTAAATTATACTTCTTCAGAAACATAAAGCATGTCAGAAAATATCCCCCCTCTCTCCCTAAGCAAGCACAGACAGCCCGTTTTACCTACTCACAGCTCCCCCTTATTTGAGATTAGTCTGTCTGAGGAAAGAGATAAGATTGTCCTTGAAGACTGATAAAAATTCCAGACAGAAACTGAGGGTTTTTTTTATCCTTAGCAGTCAATGAATCGGTAAGGGAAGTTATTATTTAAAGAATCAGAATTTAATCTCAAAGTCATTTGTCACAAAACATTTATTGGTTGAGAAGTGGAAAAAGAGTCACAGTTACCAGTTTGGTAAGTCTTGGACTGTAGAAAATTTATTGCTAATTTTAAAAGCACCTTAATTTCCACACAGCCTTAGCAAAACGATACTGTGCTTAAGACAAGGCTCAATAACGTGATATATTTGGTAGAGAGCTACACAGACACTCTATTTTTGTTTTGCTTCAGTTCAGTAAAATGCATTTTGTACAGGGACTAAATAGTTTTCATGCCATGTCAGGACAAGATTGAGCATCGATAATACTGTTGTTCAGCATTACAGACATTCTGTTCTATCCTCTTGCATTTTTGTATGGATGTAATTTTCTCCAAAGCTAAGGATCTCAGGAACTGGGGGTGCTGGGTGAAAATGAGTAGATATCTGACTTAGACAGTGGAAGGACACTCCACTTACTTAAACCAGATTTCTCTTTGCCTTGAAACACTGGTGCTAACAGGAGGTGAGCGCGCTTTACAGAATTCTGGCAGCTTCTTGGCTCTCCCTCACTAGACCTTGAGCTTTATGCTCTAGAGGGATAACAAGCTCGTCTTGAAAATCCATCATCACACAAATATCTGGGTTTAAACCACTGCTGGAATTTTTACAAGGTGCCACGGTTGCTGAGCATCTATATTTGGCCAACGGACAAGTCCAGGCAGTTATCCGCTGCTTGTTTGGACAAGTTAGTTGTCATGGAAAATTAGCATTATGCTCACTCTGCTCTAGCGTATCTTTAAACGCTATCTGCAGCACTCATGTTCTCTAACAAATCTTTTCGCTATTCAAATACAATTTTAAAATGTTACTATGGGCAAAGGAAAAAAAAACAGAATTAGAAAAGGGAGTCAGACTGATAACTATTTCTAGTTGAAGTGTAGCAATTAGTAAGTACCTAACAAAATTACATACTTGCAAATACCCTACACTTAAAAGATATTCACAAGTCTTAAGGCTTCTTATCCCCGAACGAGGTCTGAGGGTTCAGAACCAGAGCTTGCGAAGCGGGGCGCCCACAAGGCTGCCCGTGGTGGAGGCCGCACGGCCTTGCCCTGTGCAGGCAGGACTGCGCCTCAGAACTGCTGGGGGTGTCTGAGGGGAAGCCAGAGAGATGTTCAACGTCTGCCTGCAAACAAAGATTTTGTTAACTTTTTAGTAGAAGTAAGGATCTGTAGGGAACATTTATACTTTTTCAGGCTTGCTGCCAGCAACAAGCCCTGCTCTTACAGCTGTGTCTCCTCAACGCTTCACGTCCACAAGCCACAACATGTTTTGTTTACTACAACCCGACGGTTTTCACGGAGTGGCCGTAAACACAGTCTGTAAGGGATAAAAGGGACGATGGACAAGAGGAGGGACGCAAACGACAAAACAGAAAGCCGCCGGCAAAGCACAGCCCCAGCCTCCTGCTTCGCCCTGTTTGTCCCTCAGCCCGGGCACCGCTTTTCCGTTGCGCCCGATGCCCCGGGCCCAGGCTCTGGTTCTCCACCCTGTAACGCCCCGGGGACGGGCGGGCCGGCCGCCCAGCACGGCCCTCTGCCGCCCGGCTGTGAGGCGTCGCCTCAGGCCCGCGGCCGTTGCCCCGCTGCCTGCGCGCGGCGCGGCCGTTGCCCCGCGGCCGTTAGGGGGCGCTGGGGAAACCAGACCAACGGGCGGCCAAAATGGCGGCGTGGGGCTCGGACCGCGCTGCGGCACAGTAGGGCCTCCCCCCCACTCCCCCGGTCCTCCGCGGGCCGGGCAGCGGAGCGGGCGCAGCTGGTGGTGCGTGGGGGATCCCGGCTGGCTCGGGGCAGGGGCTGAAGGGTGGCTCGGGGCTCGCTTTTCGCGCGGGGCGGGCCTGGGTGCCGGGGGAGGGGTGGCTGAGGCGCGGCGGGAGGGAGAGACTCCCTCGAGGCGCAGCGCTGAGGGGAGCGCCGCGTTTTTCGCCCGCGGAGGCTGGAGCGGGGCCTGCGGGGGGACGCGGGGGGAGAGCGCTGGGACGGGGTTGTGTCTGTACAACGCCGTCCCCTCCCATCCCCCGGTTCTGGCGGCCTTGGTGAGTCAGCCTCGTCGCCGCCGCTCCCCCCTCCCCCCCCGCGGTGACTCGGCAGCGCCGCCGTTCCTGGTCATGCTCAGGCATGTCGGGCCGCGGCCAGCGGAGGAGCTATGCCCCGACTTGCCTCCTCTTGGCAGCGCTATATAAGGCCCAGCGTGGCCCGGCCCGACTCAGCCCAGTTACCGGCCGCCGGAGTCCGGCGTGTGGGTTGGACCAGGGCAGCGAGGTGAGTGGGCGCCGCTGGGGGGGCGCAGCGCGGCCCTGAGCCCGCCCCGGGGGGTCCTCTCTGTCCCGGGGGGGCGGGCGAACCCGGGTTGTGTAGCTGTGTTCCACGTTTTGAGTTTGTTCTTCCCTTGATTTCAGGCAAATGTGCAATACCAAGATGTCCTCCCTGACGGATGCTGCTTCTGTCACCGCTTCGGAGCAAGAGGCGCTGGTCAGTAACTCTGGTGAATGCTCGAGTTTTTCATGCTTTTTGCAGAGTTTTAATCTGCTAATTCAGAAGGGCTGCTTTGCTCAGCGAGCAATGGTTAGAGAAAAGGCAGGAAATCCGGTGAAGATTGTCTGTCTTTGATCCTGTAATTGTGAAGCAAATGTTTCTTGTTGCTAGAGAGTTGAGGGTGATGGTTTAGGTCTAGGTTTCCTGGAGACCTTTGATGGTCAGGTTGCTTTCTTTTAATAAAAGGGATCTTAAGGTCCGATTTGATCACGTTAAGTATTTCGTAGTGGGAATTGTTCTGTGTATAACTGAAGAGTTGTGGACAATCTCTCTTATGCAAAACATACGCTGGTTTTGAAATAGTCCTGTCATTACAACTGAAGGCTTTCTGAATTTGGCATTTTCACTTTCTCCTCTATTGGAATTCGTAAGCAAGATGTAATAAGAGTCTTCGTTTGTGTTCATGGCTTTGCATACCCAGGCTTTCCATGATACAGTGACAGTTCTACTGTTTTCTGTGTAAGTTGGTTGGAGGATGGAAGCGAGTTAAAATCGGCATGTATGCAATGACGGTTTAACCAGGTTCCTCTTTGTACAAGGGTAAAACTTAAAAGCGTAGACTGGTAGCACTTCAAAAAAGCAAAGTAACAGAGCACCAGACTCTTCATAGTTGATTTTTTTTTTTTTTTGTTTGCTTTTTCTTTTTGTAAGATCATAATGTGATGCTACCCTCTGCTATCAGATCTGTGTGGCAGAAGAACTTTATACTTGCAGGAGTTAGGGAAAGAGGGCTGGGGAGTAAAAGGATCTGAACCCATGGGTCTAGTTGTGGATGCCGAAATCTGAAACTGTTTTGCCTTCCTATGCTCCGCTGTCATTAGTAGTTTAATAAGTTACTCTTTGCTTCCTTTATGAAACTGTAATATATGCTGCATGCTCTAAATAATTCACCTCTTACGAAGGGGTAAATAGGTATCTAACGTTGTCCACAAGCTTGTTTATTTTTTTCATGATGTGTGATTCTTGAAACTAATCTCTAGTTAGCACTAAAACTTAACGTTGGTTTTAGCAGATACTTGAAAAAGAATTTAGGCAAGTCCCTCCCTTCCCTTAAGAATTGATATCATGCTCATGATATTTTACTCATACTTTCCTATAAAATGTTTATTTTCTATCTTATTTTTTCTTATTTTAGGGAACGTATTAGGATAGCTAAATTTTAGCCTGTTCTTAGAGTGGTTATGCTGTTGTTAAAAGTGGCAATACTAGAATATACTGCACTGGAACTCCAGTGGCTCCATGGGCATTTTCTTTGCCGTTGTGGCATCGCCTGCAGCTTGTTCTCATGTCCTGCACTGGTGCTGGCACTGCTGTTTGTGGAACAATGCTATGAATGGGATCCAGACAACTGCTCTGACCAGAAGAGGAAAGGAAAAAAAAAAAAAAAAGCGGGGAAGTGATATTTTTAACTTTTCCGTCCTCTACCTCAGAAGTTGTCATAGACTGGCTGCAGATATAACTCTGCTGGCACGATGAGGGGGTGGGAGGCCATTGAAGGTAGGAGTGATTGAAATAGGACTGAAAGGACAGAGTGTGCTTATTCCATATACAAAAACACCCCACAAACAAACAAACCAGTCTTCAGAGGTAAAGCAGCCCCAGCTGGGAATTGCAAAACCACAGCTGCAGAAACTATCACAGGAAGAGACTAGGAAAGAGGTGGACCAGTGTTCTGCTTTGTAACTTGCCTGCTGAACCTGACAGATAGTCACAAGGTCCGTTTGCCTTCCTCCTTCCTCTTTGGGAGTCACTGTAATGACTCAAGGAGTGAAGCGGGATTCCCCAGGACCCAGCCCTGTACGTGAAACCACCAAATGAATCCTGTAGCTCAAATTGGGGAATCTGTATGTACCAGTGAGAGATTGGGGTTTGAGCTAAGATGCACACTATGAGAATTTTAGTATGATTGGATTTGCATTATTTTCTTTTAAGTTTAATTTTGCAAAGTGAAAAACTTGGATGTGGGTAGGTTTTAGTGTAGTTGTATGTGTGTGTATCAGACTAATACAGAAGGAGGAGGCTAACCTGTATACCTAGTGTTTTGTTGGCAAATAATTGATGTGTGCTGTTTTTCTTCTTCCCCATACAGGTTAAACCAAAACCACTGTTGTTGAAGTTGTTAAAGTTAGCTGGTGCAGAAAAGGACACTTTTACTATGAAGGAGGTGAGAACTTTTAAAGATTACAGTGAATACAGGTAGATTGTTCTTTTAGTTTGGGTGAATAGGGGGCAGTGTAGTTCACAGTTTATGTAGAAGATACTGAGACAAAGTGGTGGTTTTGTTCTCCTGCTGACTTCTTAGGTGGCATTTAAGCAAGTTTCTCAAAATCTGAATAGAAGTATGCTGGGTCAGTAGAATAGCAGGCTACTTGGGGAATGATAGATGAAAATCACAACTCAAAGGGATTTTTAGGCCATCAATGTCAGAAGATCAAATCTTAATGAATTTAATGTCTTTTCTCTTAAACTTGAAACAACAGAACCTGGGTATTTAATATTTGTGTATGTCATTTATTTTGCAGGTAATATTCTATCTTGGACAATATATTATGTCTAAACAATTATATGATGAAAAACAGCAACATATTGTACACTGTGCAAATGATCTCCTGGGGGATTTATTTGGAGTAACAAGCTTTTCAGTAAAAGAACACAGGTAAAATGGGATTTTTTTCTGAGAGTCTGGTTGTGAAATAATGGAGAACATAACGCGTATGGCCTTTTTTAACTCTTGGCATCTTCAGAGATGGTAAGCTCTCTTTTATAATTATGTGTAGCTAACTTGCAACGTCTCTTTCTTTATCCCCATCTAAGGAGACTATATTCAATGATTTCCAGAAATCTGATAGCAGTCAATCAACAAGGTAAGCTAGTTTGGGAGGGCCTTTTGTTTTGCGAAAGAGTAGTAGGGAATATGTAACTTATTAATGCTTCTTGCATGTAGTGATCAGATGACAACGGTCTCTCCGCAATTAGGTATTTGGCTTTACAAGCTACTGCCCAGAACAATCATAAATAGTAAAGCAAAGCAAACACTGTTTCTTCTAGGGGAGAAAAAAATAAGTCTGAACAGCATTTGGCTAATTTTGTTGGACTAGAACCGGAACAAGCACAATTACAGCTGAATACAAAGAGAACTAAATTGAAAAATTAGTCGTTTGCTTGTCTTTCTTACAGATAAAGCCCTCAACAACATAAGTTTTAACATCAAAAATTAGCTTCTTGGAGTTGCCAGCAATAAATTAAGGGCAAATTCTTTTTATTCTTTCTGTTAGTGTTCTGTTTTAACTTTCAAAACAGAATGTGAAATACATTTAGAACTAGTCACCCTCAGCTACACTGGGTCCTCTTTTAAAAGGTCTGTTTACTTAAAGTAGCTTTATGGTTACTGTGTGGATAGCCATTCCATAAATGGAGAAATGTTATATACAGTCATTCTTTTTCAGTATAAAATATAACTGTAATTTTTGACTAATACAAGGAGTGAACCAGAAGTTAAACAGTGGAAGCCAACTGGCTTCTAAATCCATATTAAGACACCCTTTGTTTCTGAGTTTTCTTAAAGGCAAGTGTTCAGCTGCTGAAGATGGGAAGCATGCTCTTTATTATCCCTTATTGTTGTGCTTGCCAACTTAAATTAGCTCTCAAGTTCTGTTCTTGAAAGAGAATTTATTAGTTCAGGGTCTGCCTGATCATAAGCATATATAATTAACAACAGGGTTTTATTTTTCTATATAATGTCTGTTTAATTCAGTGTTCCCATAAGATGATAGCTAGTAAAATATGCTCTGGAGAGGAAGAAGTGTGAAATATTTCCTGCCTATATTCTTCATATCTGCAGAATCCCAGCTAATGAATAGCTTTCATGTGAAGGCGTTGATAATAAAATTCTGAGTTCTTTTGTGGTCAAGATTTCTTCTTCCTCTCCACTTTCCCACTTCAGTAACGTTACAGGGAAAGTACTGCACTCACCTGAAAAGCAAACAAATGGGGTTGTTCTTTCCATTGTTGCAAAATGTCTGGATGTTAAGTTCCATTGAGAATTTACTTTGTAAATGCTGTGTGTTGTTAACTTCAGCTTAGTGATTAGTTAAGGCATTTAACTTGTATCCCTTGTTTTTACTGTAATGTTTTTGAGCCTGAAATCGACTTTTTCTACTGTGCTGTATTACATTTTTTTTTTTATTTGGTTTGGTTTCAGACTCTGCGGTTGCTGACACACCTGAGGATGATGCCAGATTTCAGCTTGAAGGAGAAAATGTTCTAAAGGTGATTTTTTTTTTTTTTTTTTTTTTTATGTATGTTCTGAAATGTAAATTCTGTTTAGTTTTGCACAATAGTGCCAGTGGTTTAGATGCAATTAGTTGATTTCAGCCTTTTACTTCATATTCATGCTCAGGCTTACTCAGTGTTTCTGTTACCCAGGAATCTATGCAGGAGTTAGAAGAGAAGCAAACTTCATCCAGTGGGAGTTCCCGACCAGCTACATCTTCTCGGAGGAGAACACACAGTGAATCTGGTACGTGCAGATTCATGACGCAGAACTCTCAGTAGCATGGCCACTTAGGAAAAGAGTACATTCTGTTGCCTTACTGACTTTGAAAGATGCTGACAAATACTATTCATGTTTCTCTGCTTATCTAAAACAAGATGTTTGGTCTGGAAGAAATACACAATTCCTTGAATTGCCGCAGTGTCACGTTACCGTTTGGATCTCTAAAACTGTTAGTAAGATGATGGAATAACTTGTTCCACAGAGCTGTTAAACTTGTTCACATCAGCAGAACTTAATCAGTTGTGTTGTCTTCATGATGAGAACATTCCTGTTTGCAGTAGGCTGTAGCGGTCAAATTCATTTCAGTTCCCTCTGTAGGTACGCACAACATTTTACATCTTGTTTGCTGTCTAAAAGCAGTTTTCATTGGATTTCAATTGGTGGCAGACGTCAAAGGTCTGGTAGTAACACAGGATGATTATGGATGCTTATGTACCTGACCATTCATTAAGCACTTAAAACGTCTGGTGACATTATATTTGTCTCCTCTTTCTCTTTACTGTGGTTATTCAATAATCATTGGCAAACAAATTTTCAAAATGTGCAAAGTTTCTTCTGATAATTAGCTAATAGCAAGCTGGACAGCATAATAGATTTCTCAATGGAAATGTTCTCTACAGTTCTACTTAAATTCTGTTCTGTGGAATTTCTTACATTAGCTGTTCCATCACTTACTTCTTTTACCTCGTGACTTGATGGTTGTAATTACCTGGGCAGTGATAACCTTCTGTCACTGCATAGAACTTCAGTTGCTCAGGAACATTTTTTTTTTCAGTTTCTCAGCTTTTGTGTAGTATTTTTTTGTGTTCATCATAGGCCACTGTTATGTTAGTCAGTCCAAAAACTGTGCTGCGTTGCTGAGCGATTTGCACTAAATTAAAAGAACATTTTAATGTTGTAACAAAAACTGGTGAAAGGCTGGAAAGTCTCAGTTAAACATCATAACCTGTAATATTTAGGCATGACCCAGAGCACTTAAGGGCCTGTGTTATGCTTACTTATTGTAGGTTTGATTTTTAACTCTGTCTTTGCATCCTTTTATTAGTTTGTTACAACCTTAAAAGTTCTTTTAATATAGTGTTTTTATATACACTTTTTTTCTAATTTATAGGAAATCTTCCTTTTAAACCACTATTCTTGTTAAATTGGGATGGTAGCGGCTCCTTTGGAGCCGCTTACATAGTGTATAGAAACCTTGTGGTGATACAGTATCAGTACAGCATGGAGCCATGACAACTAAATGAGGACAACGATGGACAGGAGCAACCCTTGGGCCTGGGGGCACCAAATTTGGTGGGGCTCTCAGGGCGGAAAAAAGAAAAGAGAGGGGCTGAGCCAAGAAGCACCAAGGGAAAGTAAGAGAAGTCTCAAAGTATGTACAAGTGTTTTGTTCTCTTTTCTTTTACAATGAAAGATTCAAGACTTGAAGACTCGTGGATTGTCAGGGCGTGTTGTGCAAGGCAAGGGAGAGGCTGGGCAACAGAGGGTGGGTGCAAAAGGCACCTGTAGGGGGGCAGCGGGCTCTTACTGAGGTCTGTTGAACCAAGTTGTCAGGCCTCCTGGGGAGTTTTCACTCCGCTGCACTTAGATACTGACTTTGCAACATTTTTTAAATAAAATTGTTTCTTGCCAAACACTCCTAAAAGTCAGCGGAGCTGAATTATTACTTATCTACCCCTGAAACGCTGCCCCCCTACTCCTTATGCTGCTGTAGGTGGTTGTTTCAAAGCATGATGTATTTTAAAAGCATTGTCTTTTTGCCTTCAAACCAAGCCTATTTAGTAAGCACAGCTTAAAGCAATGCTTCCAGAGTTCTATTTTTACCTAGTATGCCTCGAAGATTTTCTTGCTAGTGTGTGGTGAAAGTCATAATGGTTTGTTACAAAAATCCAGCTGAGTAAATACAGTTACATACAGTGCAACTATTAACTCATAACATTGTTGAGGTATTGGAAATTTGAACCTGAATTTATCTTGCCTACCGTGAAGTCCTTGTATGAATGTCACGTGAGCTATTTCTTCTGTCTCCATGCATATTCTATGATGGACTACGAAGCCCTCTGAAAGTGCCTTGCTGTCTACTGACTGTAGAGGGAGCTCAGACAATTAAGATCCGATCTGTATTCCTTAAAATTAGGAGGGGTTTAACGTGTCATGTGTAAAGTGGAGTAAAAATGCTTCCAAATTTGCAGTTATTTTAGTTTGTGCATGTGGGCACTGCCATTTATAAGTTGTACTGATGGGACAAGTTGGGAAAACCAGCTCCTGAAATACTGGTTTCAGGAATGCTTCACACTTTAATGTTTCCCAGTGTTACTGTGTCTTTTTTTGAAAAGTTTTTGGTGACTTTATACTTTTTTTCCCCCATAAAATAATACTGAATGACATTATTTTTCTTGAATTGCTGTATAAGTAAATTACGTTTTAAGCGTCTGTTAAGAATATTCAAAACTGCACATTGCATGGATGTTTTTGGAGTAATAAAAATTCTTGAATGTGCCCAGAAGAAAATTCTTCAGATGATCTGCATAGTGACAGAAGAAAACGACACAAGTCAGACAGCATTTCATTGACGTTTGATGAAAGTCTCTCATGGTGTGTAGTCAGTGGTCTGTGCCGTGAAAGAAGCAATAGCAGCGATTCAACAGATTCTCTTTCCATTCCTGTAAGTCAAAAATCTATATTTTCCTGGTACCAATTCTGCAGATACTACAAGTGCAAATACATGTTTTAAGATTATGCTCTTAATTAAAAGCAGCAATGCCTTCAATGGCGTGTGAGGAAAGAAAAGGGCTGAAAGAAAAGTTGGTATGTGGGTGGAGTGGGCTTTTTCATAGATCTGCTGACAAAGCTGAAGTGAATTTTATAAAATGCTAACTCTGGATATTCTTTAAAAACAGATTCTTACTGCTTGGCACAGTATTGAAAAAGTGCTGGATATATTTTGTGTTTTAAAATAAGTATTTCTTAGAATGGTAAGAGAAGAAAACCAGTCACAGATGTTCCAAAACGCAGAATAGCTGGTGTTTCTGGGCATTTGGTGATTCCGGTACAGCTTCAGTAACTGTACATGGTAGTGCCCTGATGATAACACTGTAGTCATTCTCCAGACTCTTACTATCTTTTGTTGTTTTCAGTAAACACTGAGGCAAATTATCTGTGCTTAGGTTAAGTCACAAAGAGCTAAACTAACAGCATTCCTAGTCATATACTGTATTTTGAATTGACAGAACTAATACTGCATCTTCACTTTTGCAATTTTATAATTGTTTAGCCACTGTCTCAAGTTACGGTTGAAAAAAAGTTGATGAGAATAGAAAAATTAATGACATGCAGACAAAAGACAGCATCTGTTCTTTCACTTAGGAGAGCCTTTGTGAAATAATAGCAGCAGTCTGCAAGTTGACTGTAGGTTGATTAGAGCTTCTATTACAGAGCTGTCAAAAGGCTTTCAGATCTAGCTTTGTTTTTACCCACCTATAACTCATTTGTCTCATAAAAGATGTTCTGACAGCAGCTGGTCTTATTTCTTCCACAGCTAATTAAACTAAGTAGTTTGGTTTTATCTTATGAGCTATCTTAACAGTAATGGGTATGGATATGGACTGATGAGGTTCAATTATGGACTAGTGAGGTTGAATGTGTACTTTCTTTCTCTTTTTTTTCAGGATCTTGATGCCAGTTCATTAAGTGAAAATTCTGATTGGTTTGACCACAGTTCTGTTTCAGACCAGTTCAGTGTAGAGTTTGAAGTTGAGTCTATTTATTCAGAAGATTATAGCCATAATGAAGAAGGGCAGGAGCTCACAGATGAAGATGATGAGGTACATATTTGTTTTGTTTGGGATTTTTTTGACTTGCGGAGTGAGAGGGCAAAGGACACTTACAGGAATACTTCATGTTGAGATTTCAACAAGAAGTAACTCTTCAGGTTTATTTCAGGACTGCGTGTGCTATGTGACAAACTGCACTCAGTCGTTTGTTAAATCAATTTACATGCGTGTGCAGTTGGGTCACCATCATACACGCACCAGGCAGTAACCAGAACAGTGCTAAAGCTTTCCCTAGACTCTTGACAGTCTGGAGAAGTCTCTTTAATTTCACTCACTGGCTGTTGGAGTTGATGGCAGCATGTGTACTTGGAGTCTATTTCTACATTTTTAATTACAGAAGTATGTGCTGAGCTATAACAACACTTCTGATACTGAATGAAAACTCTCCTAGTAACTCTTTGCAAAGGGATAGTTCTGAATCATTTGCTTCTATGAGTATGTTGCATAAAGATACTGAAACTAAATTTTAGACGTTTTCTTTGGGTGGCAAGAAGACAGGAACATTGTGAATACCATCATTTTCAAAAGCTCTAGATAAATGGAATGTTAGGAATGAAGTGGGAATTTTTTTTTTTTTTATTTCTGAGTTAGTTTTCTGTTACTTCAAAGTGGTGAATCAGCTCATGGCAAGATTGAGTAAGTACCAGAGGCAGAACATGCTGGGGACATATATGACTGTGATACTTGAGAGGCTGGATGGGACTGACTGTACCGATGTACGCCGGGTTATAGTGCTGCGGAGCTGCACCCTGAGATAAGACAGTGATTTGGAAGAGGAAAGGATTGAGGTGTGCCCCTGCTCCCAACAGTAGTGTTGAGAATTGCAGAGTGGTTGAGGTTGGAAGGGGCCTGAAGGTGGCTCAGGAGCCACCCCTCCTGGCTCAAGCAGAGCTGATTGCCCAGGACTGTGTCCAGACAACTTTTTAGTATCCTCAAGGATAGAGGCTCCACAGCTGCTCAGGGCAGCCTGTACCTGTGCTTGGTCAGCCTCACAGTAAAAAAGTGTCTCCTGACATTCAGATGGAACCTCCTGTGTTTTAATTTATGCCAGTTTCCTCTTATTGTGTCACTAGACACCCCTGGAAAGAGCTTGGCTCCGTCGTATTTACACCCTTCTTTCAGGTACACGTTGATAAGACCCCCCCTGAGCCTTCTCTTCTCCAGGCTGAATGGTCCCAGTGCTCTCAGCCTTTCCTCATGTGAGAGCTCCTCCAATCCCTTAATAATGTCACTGGCCCTTCGCTGGACTGTCTCCAGTAGCTCCATAACTCTCATGTACTGGGCAGCCCAGAACTGGACACAGAGCCCCAGCCTGACCAGTGTCGAGCAGAGGGGAAGGATCACCTCTACTCTAGAAAGTGGTACCTTCTGTCTGTCCAGTCTACATTTTTCTTCCAACTGTGTGTTCCAAGCGTGAACAGAATTCTTTCCCCTCAAACCAGTCATCAGATTTTGTGGAGTTACTTGCTAGTGTAAATGAATGCATATACGCTACATACTGTGTTTGATTAAAAGACTTACCTGAAAATCTATAAGATTAAAAATTGTCAGCTTTCTTAATTGAATGCCCAAACTCACATCAATACTTTTTGAATTTAAACCAGGTGTATCAGCTGACTATTTACCAGGATGACGATAGTGATGCTGATTCATTTGATGAAGATCCAGAGATTTCTCTAGCTGTGAGTAACAACTTGATTGGCAAAACCTCATAAGCTGGGTGAACTGACAGAATAGATCAGGGAGTACAGATGAATTTTATTGCTACCAGTAATTTTTTAAGAATTAAATTGACTTTTCCTTATAAGCTTGAATATTCCAAGACAATATTTTAATTATTGAATATGTGATTAAGGAACCTTGATTTTTTTTAATTTTTTTTTTTAATTAGTAAGCTTCATAATCTGTTAAAAACCACACTAACTCACGGTTTCACTGACTTAATGGAAGGAAATCATTTGGAGCCTAAATCTGATGTTTTGCACAAAATGCAAAAAAAACCCAACCATAATCTTAGTCATGTATATTTAAAAAACCTTCGTATAAATCATAATATCTAATTTTATTTTCCAGCTGGAATGAAGGAATCTGTAGCATACAGACGTGAAGGGAAACCTGTTTTCAGAACAGTACTGTAAAATTAAAAAATTTAAGGCTTTTTCTGAATTCTCTGAGACCATTCTTGAAGTGTGGGAATAAGTTCAGAGGTTTGAGGCAAAGTATGTTGACATAGGTGGAGAAAGCACACACTAGAATGAAAACAAAGTCTATCTTTTTATTTATGTTTGCTTTTCACAGTTGAAGCTTAAATAAAGCTGTTGTCCAAAACTGTCTGAAATGTTCCAGTCCCTTGATGGTCTGTAGGACTGAGGGACTTTGCTATGTGTGTAAAACACAGGGCTTACCACCATCTAAAAACATAGCACTGTTTATGTGTGGAAAAATATGTCTGTATGTTATTTTTAGGACTTAAAATTGGTCTTCTAAGCTTTTGATGTCACTGATGTTATTCAGGACTCAAACAAAAAGCGCTTTGAATCTTCTAAATAAGTTTTGGGTTGGGTTTTTTGGGGGTTTTTTGTTGGTTGGGGTTTTTTTTGTTGTTTTATTCCCCCTGTGGCATGCATTATGTCTAAGAAAGGTCTTTCTCCTTAAAAACGAAGTGTATTTTTAATGGGACAGTGGTTTATGAGATGCATTCTTCCCCGCCCACCCCTGCCCGATGTTTTCTGCTTTGTAATGCTGTGTCAGAGTGCCCTCACCTGGCCGTTTTGCAGACCAACAGCAGTTTAACCGTCCCACAGCTTAAATGTCCCTTCAGCCAGGAATAGTTTTCATTTCAGAAGTCTATTGTTGAAAATAATGGGAATGGTGACCTTTTTATCAGAAAGAAGTTTTTCATGAGGTTCTCTGAAGACTTTTGTGGTCTGATTTCTTCAGTTTTGCCTAAGAAATATAAATCATTTATTGTTCTACCTCTATTCATTTCACAAATCTACTGCAAGAAGAAAGTCAGAGAGTCTTTTAAAAATCATACTATTTAAATCTAGAACCGTAAAATGGGGCCAAATACTGAATGGAATTTTAAAATTATAAACAAGTCAATAGCTCAAGATAACTGTTATTTTGGCAGTAATGATTTGTTTATAATCTCTGCAATGGTAAGCATTCCAAGTATCTTAAGCTGTTCCAACCTTTAATTCACTAAGGATTACTGGAAGTGTCCCGAATGTAGCGAAATGAATCCTCCACTGCCACGACATTGCCACAGATGCTGGGCCCTTCGTGAGGACTGGCTTCCAGATGAAAAAAGTGACAAGTTGGAAAAGAGCAAATCAGAAGCTCCCCTGGAGTCTGAAGAAGGTTTTGATGTTCCTGACTGCAAGAAGGTGAAAATAACTGAAGATAAAGAACTGGCTGCGGAGGAGAATGAGGATAAAGTAGCACAAATTTCCGAGTCCCAGGAAAGTGAAGATTATTCTCAGCCATCGACATCGAGCAGCATGTTTTGCAGCAGTCAGGAGGACTATAAGGAACCTGAGAAAAGAGAAATGCAAGACAAAGAGGAAAGCGTGGAATCCAGCCTGCCCATTACCAGCATAGAGCCCTGTGTCATATGTCAGAGCAGACCGAAAAACGGCTGCATAGTACATGGCAAAACGGGACACCTCATGTCGTGTTTTACCTGTGCGAGGAAGCTGAAGAAGAGGAACAAACCCTGTCCAGTGTGCAGACAGCCCATACAAATGATTGTACTAACTTATTTCAGTTAGGTGGATGGGGACTGGAAAGCAGCAAAAGGAACTTCATAAACTCGTTGAGAGAGCAAGAAACTATTTTTGTATGCTTGTTGAGAAATGAATATTTTAAGTCTCTTTACATGTAGTATGAAAAGCTATTGCTGAAATAAATGCACTGGAGTTCTTAAGAGGTTAGCCTAATATTCCTAAGTCAACCTGAAGATTTTAAATCCCTCACTAGAAGTAACCAATTCCTGTAAACTACTGGCCTCTCCAAGTGTTTCATGTTCCATACGAGTTGGTGACGTTTGGTTTACCACATTAAATATGCACATTAAGACCCTCAAATTCTATGATTGTGAGAGGGGAGACATGTTGAAGAGTTCGTTAATGTGAGTTCCCACTCTTAAGAACATAGAAGATTCTCCAGATTCCAGTATCTGTTGCCTGTTGAAGATACCAGGCTCAATCAGAACCCTCCGAATAAGTCAATAAAATAAATAAATAGAATCTTGTCTTCCTCATTCCCAAAACTGAAATTTCTCCAAGTAACCAAATTATGGAGGAGATCTTACCAGGAAGTGGAGGAAGATGCGAGAGAAAGTAATTTAAGGTTTTTGAAACGAGAGGGATACTGGGGTTTTTTTGTTTGTTTGTTTGTTTGTTTTTTAATAGTGTGCAATTGTAAGCTTGAGGGCTGTGTGTGTCCTGAGAGGTCATTGATCCAAGTTCAGTCTTGCAGTTATCTCTTAAACATCCTGAGAAACTGAATTTTGAAAAGCTTTGTGGCTTTGGGGGTCTGTACTATCCTGGTTATTATTTTAGCAGCTTGAGAAGAGAACTTGAACAGGCAAGATAAATGAAGGATAAATGCAATATTGAGTCAGGTAATACTAGGAGACAGTCGTATTCTTTTTCTGTGCTTGTTTTTGATGTCAGCAGTATAGCACAGAGCTTGATCACTACATTTTGCGTGAATAAAATAGTAAGGAAAAAGAGGTACCTGCATCTGCAGAAACAAATAAGCTCTGTAGTTCTAGTTCACATAAACATTCTTGAAATTCCGTGTCTTTCCAGCTTACACTGTTTGTATCACAGGGATTCTGAAAATCCGTTGCAAGGTGTTTGGCCAACTCAAAACGGGTCTCATTAGACCTGTCCTTTACTGCTTTTAGCTCTTGTCTCCTCACTGCACTTTGTCAGAAACTTTGTGAAACTTAGCAGTTCCTTTTTTAAGGAGTCTGCGCACTCCACTCAGTTCCGTGGTGCGATCAGAGTAGGTAGCATGGCTATATTTTTGTAAGCTAAGGTATCTCCAGGGTACAGTTAGATTACTCAGATGGGTTGTTTTTCAGATGGAGAGTTTCCGTACCGCTGAGTTGTATCTAGATCACAAGAGGAATTGTATGTTTCTAGCACCTTGAAATTTTACCGGTGGTTACTGATCAGCTGCCCGATGGAGAGTGGCAGATGAGTAGCTTGAGTGTCAGGGGAGTGCCAAGATGTAGCCTAAATGCAGGAATTGTGCTGTTACCATCCTGCAGGCCAGGGATAAACAGCTTCCATAACACCACCAGTACAAAGCTGTTGATGCCCGTGTGCTAGTGCAGAGGGTTTTACTGCTTTAATTACCTTCACACCAGAGCTGGAATAGTTACTCTGGTATAAAATGTCTATAAATCAGGGCTGCAAATGCCTGGAATAGGAGGAATTGCCTAGGAAAAGGACGTAGAGGTGTTACAGGAGAGACCTGTTCTTGAAGTTCTTTGCTCAGCAGAAACCTTCCATGGGTTTCATGGTGTTTGATGATCCTTCAGCCTAAGATAGAAAAGCCCTTTGGGCAGTTATTTATTTTTTTTTTAAGTAGGAATGCTTCTAATTGATGGCTTCCTGCTTAACTCACACTGCTTCCTATTTATTTTTTTTTTAAAGTTTTTTCTTTGGTAAATTTAAGTGCAGTGGAGTTTGTGGAGGCTCGTCCATTGCACATGCAGCTCAGAACCAAACAGCAATCGTATTGCAGCCTGGAATCCGCAGCTGAGAGCGAGCTGTAGAGGTGTGCATTGAGGAGGAGCACCAGTAACGCCGGGACTGTACTTAAAAACCTTTGTCCGTTCCTTCCTCTCTTACAGCTCACGCTTTGTCAGTGTGATGCCTTCTCTGCTGTCCTGGGAGAGCAGCTGTTCTTACCTAGTTCTGCTGGCACAAGTTGTACCATTCCGCTCGTGGCATTCTCTTCCACTCAGTCCCCTTAAGTGAGCTCCATATTCAAAAAAAAAAAAAAAAAAAAAAAAAAAAGTAAAAAGTAATATTTCAGCTTTCAAAAATGTGTGTACAGTCAGAGCAATGATCCTTGCTGATCCAAATCACTCAGCTTTGGGATTTTTCTTCAGAAACAATTTCATCTCCCACTAATGCTTTCTGCTTTGGCAAAAGATTAAGTGAGAGCACACAGCAGCATCATGATGAATTTTCCCTTTTATTACCTAAAATCATACTCCCTTAGCGTGTCTCCTGTTGTGGAGAACAGCCCTGGAAGTACCTTCTGCTCCATACAGTGCTGGGCAATTTTGATTTCTCCCATCTGTGGCCAAACTCCTGTGTCACAGGGATTCTTTGTTTTGCATTCTATTTTCTGTCTTAATATTATTCTTAATGACTTCTAGCAAAACTTTAGAGGGTTTATTTGTTGGGGGTTTTTTTCCCCTCCAAAGCATGCCTTACAAATAAGTGTGGGTGTCTATTCCAGTTCCTATGGGAAATGCCCAGGATTTGGGGGGGTGTAGGTGACGGTGCGGCTCTAAAAGGCTGCGATCCTCAGCTCTGCCCCCGTGCTGGGAGCCAGTAGGTGGGCTGTGGCCCCCGCCTGCTGGTGTCACCTGCCTGGTGGTGTCACCCTGTAAATCAGGCGGTGACTCCTGCCTACTGGTGTCACCCTGCTCTGTCACCCTGTAAATACGTTTCTGGCCTTGGGTAGCAGCACGAAAGTCAGCAGCGTTTTAGCACAGAAGCCGACAATTGTTTTTACTTGATGAGGAAGGTCTTTGAGATCCTTATTTAATACCATACAGATTTTAATCTTTAATTTATTGCAGTTTGTAAATATCCTTGTGCTTACAGTTAGTGTTTTCAGCTTTAATTTATTGAATTAGTCTATTGGTACGTGTGTCGATACATGAATACACATACTTAGTAAATCACGGTCACAGAAAAAATATTTAAGAAATTTTAGCAGAATAAAGAGAAATATTCAAATTATATTCAGATGAAGAAGGGCATAGGAAGATTTATGGTTTTGTTTTCTTTTTTTCCTTCCCTTAAGCAACTCCTGCATTGAACCTGAACAATATTTATTACATAAAGACAGAGACGGGTGCAGTGTTAGCAGTGACAAGGTTTTGATGGTGTTTCTTTTCCTTTGGGAATGCTTGTGCATCTCCCAAGAAAGGGCAGGAAGCTGAGGGACTGCTTCCTTGTGCTGGTAACCTCGGAGGGGAGGGGCTGGGAGATGCACTGAGGTGGGGAGGGCTTTTAAGGTTAATTGGCAATGGGTGGTAATTGCCTTTGCACACGTGGCTAAGATGCTTGTAAAATGTGACCGTACACAATTGTCAGTAATTGCTGTAGTCTGTTCTTGTGTGCACTTCAAGCAGACAGTACTTTTGTGCAAATGCTACAAGAACTTGCGTTTATTCTTTTTTATAAAGTAAAATAAACCCACTTTTTGATTAAATATGACTTTTTTGCTATGTAGCTATTTGTTGGTATTGAAATTCAACTCTTGAGCCAAGGAAACAAAGTGCAAAACAAAGCACTTCAGGCAGATGGGAAAAATGCTTTGTCTCGGTGTCTGACATTTCTCAGGCTAGAAATGCTGAATATTCAAATATTTGAGAAGCTTTAATACTGAGTTCGCTTAAGATTTGTTAATGATGGAGTCTGCTGCTTTTGTCCTTTAAAAGACGTGCACGGCTGAAACGGGGGCAGTGGGATTGCTGGTGATGTTGGACATGGACTGCAAAGGTCACGCCTTTTGCTGAGCAGCAGCCCTGGAATGTTGTTTCAGCGTCACCGGGGAGCGTGCTGGAAGACACTTGTGCCATGTCGTGTCACGCAGGGGGCTGGCACTGCCACCCCAGGTATCGGGCTGTTTTGGAAAGGGTAAAAGTGCTAAAAAATGTTAACTGATGGAAAGCGTTAGGTTTATTCTAAAAGCGTGGTATGATTTTTATCCTGGAGTTGTGTTCGCTGGGAACCCCTGAAACGTCTGTCTGGGTGTGAAGCCGCAGCCAAGGGCAGCCAGATTTTTCCCCTTAGAGACTAATACTGGGGGAAAACCAATTCCTCATCCTTACGGAAGCCTCAGCAAGAATAGTGATTTCAGAAAATTGTGTTCTTACAGAAGAGAGATGAGGAAATTATTAGAAGTGTAATGAAACTGAATAAACCAAAATGAATAAATGGGATTAATATAGGGGTGAAGAACTTCTCTTCCTCATCTTAATCGAAAGGTGCTGTTGCGTTAGGGCAGAACTGTAGAAAAAAGAGTTTATAATTTTAAAGCAGGTAATTTATTCAGGACATTAACTTGCCACATAGGTGGTGGGGAGCCGTTACCCCAGCGAGATACGACATTTTGTTGTGCGATGCTCAGCCTGAAAGGGGACGTTTGCTGTTGTGGTGCTTCCCGGTGGGAAAGAGTGGAAGATGTGCCCATGTGCAGGGAGGGCGGGAGGCCTTCCCCCTTGGGCTGAGCTCTCTTGGCCACTCTCTTGTCTCTGGTGAGGCACTGGAACAGGTTGCCCAGAGAAGCTGTGGCTGCCCCATCCCTGGAGGTGTTCAAGGCCAGGCTGGATGGGCTTTGAGCAACCTGCTCTAGTGGGAGGTGTCCCTGCCCAAGGCAGGAGGGTTGGAACTCGATGATCTTTAAGGTCCCTTCCAACTCTAACCATTCTATGGTTCTATGATTGTTACGCATGGTGTGGGGTCACTTTTATGCTTAATAAAGCACATTATGTAGCATTTCTGTACCCTTAATGCCTGCCCCCTGCATTATTGTACATCCAGCTCCTGGAGAAGCTTTGTTAGTGCAGCAGCTCTCCCAACCGGTGTCTGGCTGTGCCGGGGGGAATTACCTGCCCGCCCAACGGAGCTTTTCCAGCTCATCCAGACCCAAGTCAAAGTCTCAGCTTGAGTTACTTGTCATTTAAAGGTTGCAAAACACTGTAAAGCAAAAAAAACCCCCAATAACCTGAAACCTGGGCTTAAGGGATCTTTTACCAATGGGTTGCACTTTGCGAACAAGAAAAATTGTTGCTTTTAACTAATGTGTGCTGGTTTTTGTTTTTGTTTAATTTAGTGTAGGTGCACTGCAGGCATCAAGTCAATGCCTCTCTGTTAGTGTATATATATGTATATATATGGAGTCTACATGTAACATTTGTTGATGATAGTTAAAAAGGTGTTGTCTGCCCTTTTGAGCAGGTGTTGCTTTAACTTCTCAGCCTGACATTTAAAGGACAGTTCTTGGTTTCGAGCTAAATTAATGGCCGTCAATGCCGTGATTCCATAATAAACATCAAGTGGCTTTTCCAGCAGCAGAGTCTTACTTTGCTGCCTGACTGTGCGTAGCAGTAACTATGCGATTTTGCCCCTACTCCCGAGACGCTGATGCTTTCAAGGCCCTTTCGGTGGTGCGTTACCTCCCAGGTACCCGGTGCGTGCAGGTACCACCACAGCCGGTAACCATTGACATACCCACAGAGTATAACCCCATCCACGGCAGGAATCTTCCACGGGTGTTGCGTTTGTCCTTTGGTTTTCATTTTTTCCTTTTCTGAAGAAACTAAATAGTATGTTTCCTTGAAAAGCTTTAAATAAAGATTTGTTTGTACGCTCCTTTTTTGTGTCGGTGCCTCGACTGTTAGAAGTTCTGCTGCTTGCTTTTCACGCAGCTTTGTAATTCTGTGAAGCAGAGCCCAGGCTCCTTGTGGTGGGATTAGTGGGTCATTATTTACTCCTTTGATGGGTAAACAACCCAGTTTGCACAGAGGGGGATAAAAGGTAGAAAATTCAAATGCGTATGATGAAAACACTCAAAAACCAGTGTCTTGCACGCACCACCCCCTTTCCCTTTTCAATTTCGAAAGCAAATTTACAGCTTCATCCGCTGAACAAACCGAGCAGACTGGGTGACCAGTGGCTGATGCTGGGGCTCCCCAGCCCGGCCAGGGGGGGCTTGGTGGGGCAGGCAAGGCTACGGTTTGAGGAGAGGTGGTAGGTTTAAAAAGGCATTAAAAGATTAACTGCATTCCTGCTTTTTTATTTATTTATTTATTTATTGTACTTTGGAAAAGATGGATGTTTCCAAAGATGAGCTCTTTGGTTAGTTTTGCAAGTGCCTAAGAAAATTAGTGCAGGTGAAGCTTTAAAATAAACAGAGGCAATGGTATGTGCTGGCTTTTCTTGATAAATTCTGTGTTTATTGGGACAGCTCCAAAGGGCCCTGAAAATGACTCACAACTGTCCAGGCGAGGAACGTGCTCCTTCTGCTTTAAAGCAGCCCGGCCAGGGGACGCTGGTGCTGTGGCCACTGCCAGAACCAGCCTCTGTCAGGGGCTGGGGTTTGGGCCTCGCTGGGAGCCCCCCAGCTCCCGGCCCCCCTGACGGACCTGGCCCGGACAGGGCTGGGAAATACTCTTCACCTAAAGCCACCGCTGAAACTGATGGCACCTCATTTCCAGCTGCTTCTCTTAACGCCGTGTCCGTGTTCCTGCGCTTCACCTCGTCTCAGCCCGGAGCACTCGCATCCCGCCAGGTAAGAAAGAGCAGGTGTAAAAATGCCGTTCCTCACTTATAGCAGTGGCTTTATTAGCAGAAATTAGGATTGAGCTAATTGCTTACAGCTGTGTGGCACATCATTACCTGCTGCTTCAGCGTTTGCCTGAAACACGGGCAGTAAAATGCTAAGCTTTTTTTTTTCTTTTGAACTCAGGCAAATTCTTCAGAATGTATCTTTATTTTCCGCATCCAAACTCTAAAATTACCTCCACGGGCCGTACAGAATTTCCTCAGAGTAAAATATGTAGAAAAAAGACAATAGTCTTATTATAATCAAAGTTAAACATTTGATTGTCGAGCCAGTATTTTACAAAATACAATAAATGTGATTGTAAATCTGAGAGTTAGGTTTATAAAAACATACATTCTTTCGCATATACAGCTCCTGGTCTGAAAAGCCACGTTTGGTGCAGGGAGATTCGCCCTCCCCCGCTGACGTCATTCCTGACTATTGGAAAATCACAAGCATAACGGTCATTAAAACCAAGATGTGATGGAGAGCTGGTTTCACCGCAGCCGAAGCCCGTTCGAGCTCCTGGTAGAGGGGAACTTTGGGACACGAAGCAGCCCTTGATCTGATAGAGACTTCTGGGAAAGAGAAGTCTTGTTTCAAAGCACTGAAGTTCCCAGTGTTGTCGGGTACTTCCACGGTCTTCAGCAGCGATTTAAATCCCGGCACCGTAGCCTAAGAGCAAACGTGAGAGGTTTCTGACGTGGGTTTGGAACGAGTTCAGCTGCAAAACGATCCTTACCTGATGTGCTCCTTGATACTTCACATGTGTAGGAAAAGGTGTGTGAAACAGAAGTTTGAGAACACAGAATGAGGACAAGAGTAAAGTGTTTGATGTTACAGCAATAAGCCTAAAGCCCTAAAGAACAGAGATAGAATTAGTAATAGAATATTTATTTATAACGGAGGGGGAGACACCCCGTGCTGTACAAGGGAGGGAATCCTGCAAATTAAATTAAGCACAAGCCCTTGGCTGGCAGCAGGCGGAGCCTCCGCTGCACGGACCTCCTCTGGTCTCCACAGAGAATACACCATCACTGGATGGTATATTCCCATTGCACCGATAACAGGGTGATTGGTTGGGATCACGGGAGCATTGGGACACCAACATTCAGGTGCTCTCCAGAGCTATTCGAGCTAAAAAATGAGGTTCTCTATGAACTGCACCCACCTGAGGGGGTGATTTGAACGTCTCTAGGAGCTCCTACTTTTCTTCAGAGAAGGCAGTGCCCTGTATCCACCACAAAACCCACCCCGGGAGATGGGACGTGCTGCCAGCTCTAACCAGGAACTCCTTAAAGATGGACATGGAGCCATTAGGGCAGCTCTCACCGCATGAAGCCATGCCATGTGTGCGCGGAAAGAGGCCAAGTGACGGAATGGCCCCATTTCCTTAAACTCCTCATCCTCATTTGGTGGTGGAGTCTGTCTCTGGAGACATTCAAAACCCACCTGTACACATTCCTGTGCAACCTGCTCTATGTGGACTTGCTCTGGCAGGGGGGTTGGACTAGATGATCTCCAGAGGTCCCTTTCAACCTGATACCATCCTGTGATGCTGTGAGAAGCCATTGCCACCCAAGGAAGTATCTGTCACTGATGGTGCTGTCACAGCCCGTCGCTGCCAGGGGGCTGCCTGGAGCCCAGCCCCCAGCTTCCCACCCTTCAACAGCTCTGCCCTTTGTTTCCAACACCTCAGCCTGGTGGCACTGTGGTCCAGATGCTCATCCCAGCTGGCTCCACCATCCAGGTCAAATGACTGCTTATCTCCGGATATTCTGGGGACTCAAGATCTCACTGTATCAACAAATTTCCTTTCTGCTGACTCATGTTTTAAGATATTTTATGGTGGCCTTCCAGTACTTAAAGGGGGCCTATAGGAAAGATAGGGAGGGACTCTTTATGAGGGAGTGTGGTGATGGGATGAGGGGTAACGGTTTTAAACTGAAAGAGGGAAGATTTAGATTAGGTATCAGGAAGAAATTCTTTACCGTGAGGGTGGTGAGGCACTGGAACAGGTTGCCCAGAGAAGTTATGGATGCCCCATCCCTGGAGATGTTCACAAGATCAGGCTGGATGGGGCTTTGAGCAACATGGTCTAGTGGGAGGTGCCCCTGCCCCATGGTAGGGGGGTTGGGACTTGATGATCTTTAAGGTCTCTTCCAACCCAAACCACTGTATATTAGTCTTTTAAATCTGCTAAAGAGCCTTTACAGCTCCTGTGCGTGACTTGAGCAAGTTCAGCTCATTCCTCTATAATGAGGAATGAGTCTCACTGCTCAGGAACTCAGTGCCATGAGAAACAATAATTTAGTAAGGCCGCACACTTACATTGATGACGTACGTCCCAGGCAAAAGGAGAAGGAAGTACTCCCCCAGGTCATTTGTTCGGTAAGGGCAGACGTGAGGCCTTCCTTTGGCTTCCACGATGGCATTGGGAATAGGATCCCCGTTGGTATCAGTAACTTGACCCTTGACACCTGCGACAAAGGGAGGGGAGAGAAAGGTCCCAGCCTGTAACCGTGGAGAGTCTCCTTCTCCGAGAAAGCCAGACTATTTGCTGCCGGATGCGCTCAAAGGCTATTTGAGTGATTTCGAACACATCTATTAATATCACCAGTCGCTTCTATCTTACTGAAGGGAATTAAAACAGAAAATCCTTTGCAGCTGTTAATAGTTCACATTCACATTGTCAGAGAGCAGCCTTGTAATCTCTGCTTCTAAAGCTCATTTGCTGAAAGCATTATATATACTTACTATATGCGTCTTTTACTGAAGGGCTTCAATCTTCGGTACTGATTTGGGGGTTTTTTTTGGCTCCTCCCCCCCTTTTTTTTTTAAATTTAAAATAAGTCAGCCTCTTAGGTAGTACTTCCCAGCGGCAGAATACCAACAGCAGCTGCTTACGAAGTAGCTTCCCTGAGCTCTCACACACCACCTTCAAGGCAGCGCTGGCACTGAGCCAAGATAAAAGAGCAGCCAGACATTTTGGGCAACAAAATGCAAGGTAAGCCACACGTTCACACAAACCCTTCAACTCGTCGTACGGTGCCACCGCTTCCCAAAGCGGCAGCAGCTCCCTCTTCCAACTGCCAGGTCAAGATCACACCTAGAAATGCCTCACAGAAACACAAAACCCGAGCAGCAAAGACCCACGGAACACTGTGTGTGCGCACACACGTGTTTAGAGACCTCTGAAATAAACGGCTGCTCAGGAGGGGGGGCTCCCTGAGGAGGGTGTACAGTATGTTGGCCCCACGGGCCTGTCCCTTGCTCCTGCCCCAGTGCATTTTAAGCCCCTTTGCACCAGTGTAGCGGTGCCCATCGCCCCACACCTGACACACCTGGGACCTCTCCTCCCTTTCCTTGTAACACTTACTGTTTCCGAAGCGAGAGCTCCCAAGTTCAGGCCAGAGCTCCTCACCAGTGAGCTCTGGCACTGACCCAGGCTGCTGAAGAGCTCCCATGTTGCCCACCCAACCCGGCCTCGGCTTTATCTCCCTTCCCCGTCCACACACCCACCTAGATGGACTTGTTTTATATATTCGATCAGAGCAACTTTGTTGTCCCTCCAGAACTTTTCCAGCTGGTCTGCTGGAGGATATTTGCAGCATGACAGCTCCAGTGTAATTTCAAAACATTGTCCCCAGACATAGTTGTAATCTTGCATTCCACCTTAAAAGGGAAATAAAAGAGTGTTCAGCTGCAAAGAAGCACCAAGTTCAAGCTAGAAGAGAAACAGGAGAGTTAAAATGTTGGTACTTGCATCACACCTGTAAGAGAAGTAAATCAGGTAAATTATTCCTCAATGTCCTTACTGCCTCCTGTGGAAAACCAACTTAATTACTCTGGTTACATGTGGAGTGTCGTTTTCTAAAGCACAGTGGTGTTTCGGGAATGATGATTATTATGGCTGAGGAAGGGTGGGGTCTTTGACTTACATTCATCCAAGTTCTCCCAAGTAAATAGGGGCAGATAAATCCAGAGTCTGGGATAGAGTTTGCCACCACCAAAGCCATCCTAAGAGCTTTTGAAGGCTTTGAATTCAGATTGTGAAAGCAACATGCAGTGCCACAGCACACAGAACGCATATTCTATTTGGCTACACATACACAGTAATGAAAACACTTATTTCAGCAATCAAACATTTTTAAAAAAGGATGACATATGAACAGAAGATTGGTTTTCTTTCTGAAAGGCCAAGACCTGGGTGCCACAGCGGTGTGTGTATGTCTAACCTACACAGCGCTGCAGGCCTTAAGAAAGGGCAGAGAAGCAGCCAGAGAGCAGAGACAGCCCCATTCCCTTGTGTCACTGCTGACTGGGAGGGTCTGCAAACACCCAGCTGCTGCTCAGAGAACCTGCACCAACGCGTTGACTTACTCCCCTCATCAACCCTCTACTCTGGGCAAAATCACTTCATCAGAGACAGCAGGAGGAAGTGAAAACACCGCATCTGAAGCGGCTGAAAAAAAAATACCACTGCCATTCTTACCTTCCAGCTGGTACCAAGAATAGCCGTTGGTAATGCCTTCTGGAAAGGTCTGTCTGCTGTCACACCCAGTCCCTTTGTACATGCTGGCATGGTTGAAAGAATAAGTTTTTGCCAGATGAATGAAGACATCGTCATCTGGAGACCTGCTATAGCCTTTCAAAGAGCCGGTAACTGCAGGATAAAGACAGCCATCGTGTAACTTTCTGTACTGGTAAAGCATACAGTGCTGGCTTACATACAGCATAAACATCTCCCAAGTGCCAGGCAGTGAATTTTGATGGGTTTATCAAACTCTGCCCATCCTCCCAGCTCAAAAGGTGGAAAAAATTCACAGAAACCCTTATAAATTTTGCTTTGGTGCAGCTAACGTTCATAAACCGAATCAGCTGTGGAAAAGAGAGTTTGTTGCCAGCTTACCTGAGTTACCATTATCAAAGGTGTAACTGGCAACCAGGGCACCCCCATGCAAGTTGGCTGAAAGAACAAACGTTTCATTTTTTATCCAGTTCATTACTGCTCGAGTCTCTGGCTGAATGCTAGCGTTGTTATTTTCAAAGGCATCAGGAAAATTTCTGTTCAGATCTTCTCCGTTCTTATTGTACCTTAGAAAGAGAGAAGACGACATTCCCATTACTGTTTTGCCTACAGACACTTACACATCATCACCCTCCACTTAAGATCTGTAGCACTCCAGGGTCTTCAGGCAACAAGCGAGATGACCATTGCAAATCTTCTCAAGCATTACGATGATGGACTTCAGTTTGCTTTCTGGCAGCACTGGAATTTTCACAGGACACACTACAACAATTCTATTGCATTCCAGGTGCAAACAGTGTATAGGTGGATCTGCTTTGGCGGGGGGGGGGCGGGTTAGACGAGACGATCTACAGAGGTCCCTTCCAACCACATATCATTCTGTGATTTTGTAGTAATATTTAACACACGAATAGCATGCCCACACCTACACATACATGGATTAGAAAAACCTAAACCAGATAAGGAGGATGTTGTCCTTCTGTATGTGTTTTTCACAGTTGTATGGAAGACCAAGGTAACTACTGTGTCCCTTGTACTGTTGTCACTCTGGACATAGAACAAAAAAACTGACTCAAACATAGGATGTATTCTCTTCTACCTGTACCTGAAGGTCCAGCTTGTGCAAATGCTTTTTTCCGTTCTCACTCAGACAGGTCAGTACAGAGAGTAGAGAGGTATTAAGCATCAGCTGTATTAATTTGTAAACTCAGCTAAACTCTTGTCTATTTGACAGTGAGGGGATAAAAAAAAATACCACCCTCCATAGAAGTCCTATCTATTTGCTAAGGAATAGATTTCGTTCTAATAAAAAGGAGGGCCTGCAGTGGTCACCTAGAGAAATAAACTGCCTAAACTACCTACTTGCTTCTGATGTTGCCATGGCCAGTGATACAAGAGGACTTCTAGCTCATGAGTTTACCTTTTCTGCACATTCCAAATTTGTCCCTTTGGCCTGTCTTCTCGTTCCCTCACTCTCTTCTTCCCTATTCTAGCTTGTTAAACTTTTCCTTCCCTTTTTGGTCTCTGCAATAGTTACATTAAAGAGTGCAAAAGTAACACAGGATGCAATGGCAGGTTATGTTTTCTCCTGCCCAAGTTTTTTCCTAGCACTACTATTAGCACAGCACCTATTATAGCTCGCTCTGCTTGCGTAACTCCTCCCTCTTACTATAACTGCATTCAACATAAACTTTAAACACATTTCTAGAAGCCCATTCAACAAGCTCAGACACACCTTTTTCCCATTAAGAAGGGTTACAGGATTCTCCAATTGAAATAGATCCCTGTGGGTAGAGTTCTCATTCTTTTTTTCGTAGCACCCTAAAGGTCTAAATAGGTAATTGTGCTTCTATTCGCAATCCGGGGGCCCTGCCTAAAAGGTTAGGTCATTACACCAGTCTGACCAATTTTCTCTAGCTGCACCACGTATAAACACCGCTCTGACTCAGTCTTCCAAAAACTCAATGCTGTAACAGTGTGTCTTCAGAACAGCAGGGGCCAAAATTAGCCCTAGCACATCTCTAGGCTACCGGCTCCACCAAGTATGATTCAGTCTCTTGGCTACCTCCAATTATTACTCCCCACCCATTTCCTTTACCTACTCCCACCCTCCTGAGCCACCCTTACCTTCCTTGGCTGTAATAGCAATCAGGCACTTTCGTAGCTTCAAATCCATCAGGATTCATTGTTGGCATTATATGAACCCGAGTATTATTGAGTAATCGGGTAATAACTGGGTCACGTCCGTAGCTGGTCACCAGGAAGTCTATCAAATGGAGCAGGATTTCTCTCCCAACAGTCTGTACGAAAGAAGCACAGATTTTATTTTAAGTCTGCTATGGAAGAGGAAGGGGAAAATAAACGACGCCCACCACCTTGCAGTTGAAACAGGTGGGGTTTTTTTTTTACTGGATTACACAGACATGCAACACATACAAGAGCACTCTGGTCAACACTGTTTTGTTTTTATGCTCACCCCTAAATATATGCAAAGGAATTTGATAGATGAAAGGAGTCATCGGAGGGTTTTCACACGGGTTTTAAACCCAGATCAACCAGAGCTTTTTTCTGTCATGGGAAACTGACTGCGTCAGCTTAAATCCTGCATGGATAAGGCACAGCCTTATCAAAACCTAAAACTGCACAGGCTGCCTGTTAGAGATCACGTGGGCTTGGGAACGCAGTGCTGCGTTATCTCAGTTGTGCTGCAGAGTCAGCCCCGCGCTGGTGCCCGAGGGACCCGGGGCCCTGCACACACAAGCGTCAGTGCTGTGCATCACCACTTGGCAGCAGTGGGTCAGGAGAAAGGAAGAAGACACCTTCCACCTTTTCCTGGGTGCTACAGAGCAGGATTTTTTTTACTTGTTGATCCCCTTTTATGGGAAGTCAACTTCAACACAGATCAAGACAGGCCCCATAGACACTTCTGTTATATTCTCTGTGACATTGCTTTATTTTAATGCCAGGCATTGGGGAATCCAAACAGGTGAACATAAATTCTTTAGAAGAAGAGATGAGGGGACATTTGGATGCAGGCTTTGGATCAAGGAAAGGCAGCAGCACAGGAAAAACTAAACACATATTTTTGTTCGTGTAAGTTTGTACAGGTCATGAAAGCTGGCAGGACATCTCCCTTTAGTCGACTCTTTCAGATTTCAGGAAAAAGAGTGGCAAGTTCCACCTCCAGTGAGTTAAGAAGAACCCTGTTTTACCCCTGAAACCACTAGCAGAGTGTTCACTGGACCATACTTCCCAGGAGCCTTCCATAGCACTGTGACCCATTCCTCAAGGGCGCCATAGGGTTCCTAAGCCCTGACTGGGATGGGAACAAATCAAGACTTGCAACTAGATATGCCTTGGAGATAAATTATCTCTACTTTATCTCCAAGAACAAAGGCTGGTAAATCACCGCAGGCTCCAGTTCAGAGCTACAGTGCCTCAGTATCTTTTAGAATGAGTCTCACATCATTCTAAAGTGGAAATACTGCAAAGCAATTATTTTTTTTCTAAAGTGAGAAACATGGAGTGGCATTACTGGATGAACCTGGTGTCACAGATAAACATCATCTTGCTTTCAGACTGGTAGAGGCTAAGCTGAAAGACAGGTGACATCAGGGAGGGGAAAAGGAGTATTTCTCCTCAGATATTTGCTGCACTAAAATCTTGTTAGACTTTTCACATCAGTGCATTTTAAGTGGCAAATCCTGCTCTGGGTGTTGAGGTAAAAGGACCACAGACACCGTCCAGCAGGAGCTCTGCCTGCAGGAGCTGGGTTGGGTGTATCTGCGGTTCAGGCTGGGAGCAAACCGTAAAACTGTATCTTGGCACTTGCTGTTTATCACAGGAGAAACAAACAATGTAGTGCCAAACATGACTCCTCCAAGTTGTGGATCACACCATTTTAAGCGTCACACTTTGTGGATCACACCATTTCAAGTGTCATACTTGAAGGCAGCCATGGTCTCCGAGTTAGTACTTGAGAAATTCTGCCATGCTGTTTGTACCAGGAAAAAGAAGGTTCTCTTCCTGCCCTGCCCCCCACCAGATTTGTTCCCAGCTTTTCCAACCTTTGCCTTTCAGCTCCTGATGATCTCCTGCAAGCCACACCATCCAGTAATCCACTAGGGGAAGCTGCGTTACACAAATGTATTTACTATCTTAATAACTTAAGTGGTTCTTTTCCCAGATGCTACAGCAAATGGGCTTTGACAAGGTGGAGGGAAAGGTACCTGATTTCCTCCATTTCCAGTAGCTTTTAAAGCAGCACCTGAGTACATGAAAGCAGACTGCTCTGCTGCTTTGATAAATTTAGTCCGTGAAATTTAGGGAGGGACGCAACAGAACCTGTCTTGTACAGGCAGCTCAGTTCCAGCTCTGGGTGACAGACATCTTGGGAAGCTTATGGAGCAGAGTGGGAGGAGAACAAAGAAGGGGGGATAAATCAGCCAAATCATGGCCCTAGGCATGAGAGATAAAGCTAGCAGACTCAGAAGCAACAAGAACAGCCCTACCACAGAGATAGCTGAACTCAGACAAGACTGGACTGCTCTCTGGAGGAACTGGGAAAGTGCCTCTGCTTCTGCGGTACTTCCCTCCAGTGCCTGACAAAAAGATACCCAGAAAAGAAAGGGTAGAGAAGCAGGAACTGGAAGGGGAAGAAGTATAAAGAAAAGCGACAAGAGAAGGTGGTGGAAAAGGACAAGGTTTATAAAGAATGGAAGATAACCAGTTTTTCATAGATGACATGCTTTGCACTTAAGAGTTAAACCCAGACTTCCTTACACATACAGTCTTTTAAAAAACCAATGCAATTTTATAGGATTCCTTGTATCACTGTACCCAAGTACTTAATATACACTCAACAATTCAGCTAATCTCTCAGAGTTAGTACTTTGGTCATTCCCTGGTGGGGGAGAAATGTATTTATTCCCATTCCGTTTTGGTGGAGTGACAGAGGGGTGGCTTATTTTGGTCCAGAGTACGCCACATTTCTTCAGAAAAGCACATCTGGAGGTGGTTGAGGGGAGGAAGGAAAGTTTTCGTTTCTGGGAATGTATAGCTCAAGTTTTGCTCAAGCTCTTGGAAGGCATCTTCTGCCCAGCCAAGCTTTACTCTGGTACTAGAGGGGTCAGCATCATTTTGCTGTTTTTCTGATGAGAGGTGACACAAAACAAAGGAAAACCCTTTCTCCCACCTCTAGGGATACAGTTAGACAGTAAGTTTCTCTGGGCACTTTCAGCTGTCAGTTTCCTTGCATGCCCCAAAGGGAGAGTCAGCAGGAAAAGCCTCCAGTGATCCTCAGGGGAAGTCCTGAAGGAAGAAGCATGTGCCAGGGCATGGATCAACACTGTAGAAAAGGGTGTGACTGCTGTCTTCTGTAGCCAAACCCCTTAAACTTGCTGACTATGGCTCCTGGCATGGCTGGGTCAGCAGCCTGCTCAGCTACTGAAGGGCCTACTCAAGAAGCCCCAGAGGCAACCAGTTACAAAACTAAGGCTAGCTCCAATTGCACCTGCACTGTAACACTGCACTGCAGCACCCCGGTTCTTAAAATATTTTTGTTACCACATGATAGAGACCTAATACCAGGGGACTATGGGTGGATAGACTCTGCCCATTTTTATGATTAATATTCTTTCCTCTAACGTGGCCCAGTTTTTAAGCTGAACTATGTTGAAAGAACAATCCAAACCATCAAGTAGGACCTGTTTCAGAGCAACACGGTCTTGCCGGTCTCCTTGCTCCAAGCCCAGACTGCTCCACAGACCCAGGGCAGCATACCAGGCACAACCCCGCCTAAGGAAGTGGAGGTACAGCAGAAGAAACCCACAGTCCACCCCAGCTGACCGCTTAAAATCCCACGCTTACAAGGCTGTTCTTTTTTAACACTTGTACAGTGCTAACAATTATGCGTGGCTGCCACACACCCCACTGTGTTTGTCCTTTACTAAAATACGCCAGCGTTAAAGGGACTATGCAAACACACTTTGGCATGTATCCATTCATGCAATCGCTACAGAAATGTAAGAGGCACCACAGGCATGACAGGGAATTGAAGCTCCTCGGTTTATCACCGAAGGAAACGGCAACATAAAGCCTGCTTTTGAACTAGTAACTGGCATAAGATGTTACCGCCTGGACAAATTCCACAGGCTTCAGGCTTTTCAGCGCAGGCTTCACTTGGCTGAGAAAGGGATGACGACTTCTTTTCCCACTCAGAAGAGTGGGAGTGAAGGTAAGGAAAAAGGTAACTGTGACGAGGCAGCAGCCCTGCCTGTGTTGAAAGAGATCTCAGCAGCATCCAGCTTTTAAAAAACGTTTGAGATTAGCAAATAGATTTGGTTGCTTTGAATTTTGAAATCTCTAGTGCCTCTGACCTTCTTTACATCACATCAGCTGATACTGAAGCCAGGGGGAAAATAGCTTACTACACATGAAATAATTAATTTTTTTTTCCCCATTGTCTTTTCTAGAGTAGATATTTGTTTCCCTGATATATCTCTTCCATACCAGATTGCACAGTACAAAGGACATAAGAAAATTCGTTGTAGCAGATTGTGCAATACGTGGACACAACTCTTTTTGTCCAAGCAAGTGATAAAAAATGCATTTTTTATAGTGGAATTTTGATAGTGTAAATGAAGCTTCCGTTCATTTTTTTTGGAAATGAGGGTGAGAAATTCTACACAAGACTCATTAATTTTTTTTTTTGGGGGGGGGGGGGTTAAGCCCAAATTATGTTGGTCAGAAATAAACCTACCCCAGTTTTCAGTTGCATAAGCCCTAATAAGCACCATATCTCAGGAAACCCTTCTGTGAGTATGACTACATCTATAATTACATGGAAAATAGGGTCTAGTTGCTTTAACTTAAATCACAAGATAAGCCAGCAAGATAAACAAGATAAACACATCCTTTCATGTAGGCTAGCTCAGGTCTATCAGTAGAGGCTCAGCTCCACATAATAAAAGAGGCAAAATACTATTACACTAACAAAATAAAGTGATCAGAAGTGGGTGATTTAGGAGAAAAGAGCTGGTATCAGCATTACCACCCTGGGAAAATTTATTTTGTGATGACCCAGTTACACTACAGCTGCAGAAAGTTAAGGAAGACGTACACTTAATACATTAAAGGGAACAAGCAGAAATGCACAGGCAGTTTACACTTTGTTCATGTTTTTCCTTAAAGAGTTCCTGCTGTGATACACATGGTTTAGGAACAGCCTTCTAATTAGATCCTATGGTTCAGTTGTGTAGACTGGACTCAAGTCACTTGGTAAAGCTGGCCAAAAGGTGATATTTCTGCTCCATTTATGACTTAGGAGTGGTTTGGGGGTTTGCTTGTGGTCAGTGTTAAGTGGAATGAGTTTCCCCCCCCCCCTCCCCAGAGAGGAATGTGTGAGTGTACACATCAAGGAAGAGAAGATCTTTCAAGCAAGAGTACAAGCCTGGGACAAGGGAGGCTGCTGCCCAATTCAGAATGAGAGCTGCCCCAGAACAGCAGGCAACCTCTCCCTCATCTTCCTCAGTGTAGACTTTATTAACGTTTCACTTACATGTTTTGTGCAGTCTTTTAGTGTCACTTTGATTAAAGTCTCACAAGCTGCACGTGATTAAACTACCTCTAATGATCAGTTTTAATCTGGCCTAGGTTAAACAAATGTGCTGCTATAAACGGTGTCCAACTTCATACAGGCACACAAAGAATGGGAGAGGTCTTCTGTTGCATCTCTGGGGATCTGGGGCAAAAGTTCATTCTATTTGGCAATGATGATGACAAAATAAAATAATTTAAACATTGGCTGGTCATGTCTTGCAGTACTAAGAAAAAATTTAAAAATTAATCTTCCTAGTTCTGAAAAAAATACTCTCTCACTAGTACTGTGTACTCACATTATTTTATCAGAACTTCCCTGTTGGGCAGATCTCCAAAAGACCTAGGTTTTCTTCCAGCAGCACATGTGAACAGCCTGCACATGCGCAATTCAGGCTCCCCCCCAACTTTTAGGTTTTAGGAGCAGCCAGCCAACTGAGTCGAAAGAGAAAACCGCCATTTGTGTGATGATGACAGGTTCGAAGGGGAGGCAGCATCACCAAACAATACTTGAGAACTTTTCTCGCTTTGTACCATTAACAGAAAGCATCACTGAAGCACAAAAGACCTAACTAGATCAACGAAGCCATAATCCTGCAATTTTAAGTTATGAAAGACTGTGGAACACAAGTTGAAGTTTGTCATACTGTTAGTGCAAAACTTATCTGCTTAATATAGGGGTAGCTGAATCTTCCCCCAGAGACTAGTCCAGCAGAATCTTAGATTATGGGAAAAAATACTGAAGTTCCCCAATGCTTCCCTATATGAGGAATTCATTTCCTGCCATCTGAAACACATTTATGGTCAGTCAGATAGGAAAAACAAACACCAACTCTGCATTATATCCACACACAAAAAACCCCCATGAGGCAAAGAGGAATAACTCTATTTCCAGAATCTTCCCTAGGCTCATGCTTGGTCTAATGAACACGCTAGAATGTAGCATGGCACTTAGTACTATATATATATAAAAAAAAAATATATATACACACACACACACGCACACTATGGTACCTAGGAAGTGCAAGGATCAACCCTGTTCAGACAGATCCAGAAATGGCGCCAGATACTTAAAAAAACTTGCCTCATTTCCTCAAAAAAATCAATATAAAAATTTAGATTTAGTCTGGAGAAGACTGAGGGAAGATCTGATCAATGCCTATAAATACTTAAATGATGGGTGTCTTTTGGGTCAGTCTTTTCTCAGTGGTGCCCAGTGACAGGACAAGAGGAAATGGGCACAAACATGAACATAAAAAGTTCCATCTAAACATGAGGAGGAACTTCTTTACTTTGAGGGTGGCAGAGCACTGGAATAGGCTGCCCAGAGAGGTGGTGGAGTCTCTGTCTCTGGAGACATTCAAAACCCACCTGGACACATTCCTGTGCAATCTGCTCTAGGTGGACCTGCTTTGGCAAGGGGGTTGGACTAGATGATCTCCAGAGGCTCCTTCCAACCCCATATCATTCTGTGAATTTTCCTGATCTCCAGCAATTCCTGAACCTGTAGATATACAAACAGCGTGTGCCTCCATGGTCAAAGTTCCTTACACATAGCATCCATCTGGGCAGTGACAGCAGCAGGAGTGCTTCACTGGGGAGGTTTCAATAGGAGGAGTGGCCTTCTGCAATCCAACAATATAGGATTTGAAAGCCAGGCCACTCTGGATGAGATCATATCCTGCCCTCCATCTCCTTCCCACCAAAGCTGGGTCGTCTGTAGCCATGGGTTTGCAATTTCCTTCAGCAGTCTGCAGAAATTGTCATGTGGAGCCTCAGTTCCTGGAATGGGAGTTGCAAACCCTGTCTTGGGCATCCAGTAACACTTGTACCCAATTTGAAACCCTGAATCAGCTTCCTCCCACACAGAGTTAAATTTCAAATCAGTCAGACTCCCAGCTGCACTTTGAGTGTAGCTGCTGTCAAACAAGGTGAAACTAGTCTAACTTGGGAAAAGTTCTTGGCACATATTGTCACAAGTGCCTGTAGGCGTGCAAGTGCTCACACACAGTATTGGTAATAGGAATAGCGTGTGATATGTTATGCTGTACACAGGATACACTTCCTACTACATCTATTTTTCTTAGTTTTGGGAATTCACAGTCTAAAATATATATATAAATTTTGCTATTTCTGTTTGATTATTTACCCTTCACATTAAAGACTGCATAGAAATATCCTGGGCAGTTTAAACTTAATCTGAACATATTACTACAAGCAGGTAAAGCTAAAGAATTAGGGAAATAAAAAGCCAGAAAGGGTTATACAGACGAGTGAGGCTTTGAGTCTTTCTGTTCCAGATTCATGTATTACACCAGGAAGGCTCATATTAATAATAAAGGAGAAAATGGTGATTAAGTGGGCATTCTTTCCAGAGCAAGTTAATCCTGAAATCGCTTTTTGTTTTGTACTGTGTTATCTCAGGTGAATCTGGGTATTCCTACCTTAAGCTTCCCAAGATAAATTTTCTTCCTAAAATAAATCATTTGGTGCTTCACAGCAATTATTATTCAATCTTAGGAGGTGTTTGAAGAGTTCTTTCAGACATACTTCATGCCTAGGCAATAATAACGTACAAGCAAACCATTGGATCTGACTCACTGCCAGGAAAGTTAAAGCCTCTGGGTTTATTCATGTGGCAAGACAAAGCTCTCCACTTAAGAGAGGTCTTAAGTGTAGGATTCTTAACCGTGATGTAAGGTCTCCTAAAGCCCTTCCACCAAAACAAGGGAACTTTATTCTTGAAATTCCTTAAGAAATACACACATATAAGGTCCTCTTTGAGGTATGACATACCTCAATAGTAAGTAGCACATGCCTGAGAGAAGTTCACTTTAAGCCTCTGGTAAGCGTATTTGGTATAAATGACATTGCAAAAGTTGAAACGTACCTCATCCCCATGCATATTAGCAACATACTTGAATTCTGGAATGCCAATCTTATGATGGGTTGGAAACCTTCCCAGAACAAGAACCCACAGGTTTCTACCTTTAAGAGGGGAAGGGGAAAAGACATTTTTTTAAACAAGTGTAAAATCATACAAACCTTAGAGAAAAACAAATAAAAAAAAAAGAGTTGGTCATTAAGACCACCGTACAAATGATCATATTTCATTGCTGCCCAGTCAGTCCTATATATAGCATATCAAAGTAGACTGTGGGGTTTCTTATTCTGTGCATACTTGCTAAATTAGTTATATGAATAAATATGTTTTGCCTTCTGACCAGAAGTGTCTAATGAACCCTGCAATTTCAAAGGCATTTAACCAGTGCTGGAAAAATAATTTGGTTTTTTTTTTTTTTGTAATAAATATTTTTCAAATCAAATTTAGCAAGCAAGATCTCGTCAAGCAAAGTCATCAAGCAATTAAGAGTATTTAAAATAAAAGACAATCTTCCCCAAAAAATATTTAATTATGCTAAGGGTTTTCTGAAGTACAAACAGAAGGTTTTATTATCACAGAGAAAGAGTATAACTTTTTGTATTAACGACAACACAGCAAAGCTAAACACATTCATGACTTACTGCTCAGAAAACAGAAAATACCAGGCAGAGGGCAGAACTGTATCAGAGATATATTAAAAAAAAAAAAAAAAAAAAATCAGCAGAGAAAGAATTAATAGCTACAGAAAAAGTATTAGTTAGGAAAAGCTGCACAGGAAGCTAAACTTTACGTAAAAAAATAAACATTTTGGAAGTCCTCATTTAAGGGGGTGGGGAGGGAGTTGATTATTATTTTCAGTGATGTTGTGGCATTTCAGATCTCATCCACAAAACTATACTTCCCACTAGTCTGCTCAGTGAGGTGGAAAGCTCTAGTTTCAGTAGATGGCAGCAATGAAACTGGAGCAGTTCCTTGATAACAGCTGTCACAGCCTACAGATTGGTAATGCCCAGACCTTGCACGCGTGCTGCCTGTCCCCAGCTCTCACACAGGGCTTGTTGGGACCCCTGAGTTGTCTCAGAGAGAAGTCCAGCTGTCATTGGTACTTAAGGAAAGAAGAATGTAGGTGCTACTATATGCAGTAATATGAAAAGTGTTTTTTCCTAAATTTTTGCAGATCATCAAGTCTGTGGTAAATAAACTCTGGAGCATAACAATTTCCCATAGGCAGAAGCCGTGACCCTCATGGTATAGCTAGAAACGAAAATAAAAACGTTGCAGCAACTGCAGTACCTTCAGAAATGGGAGAAAAAAGAATTGAAGAGGACAGAAGAAACACTACAAGAGGCACTGAAACAACTGCAGGACAGGTGCAACTGAAGTCAGCGGGTGCCAGCCTAAATTCTCACTTAACAGGTTGAATCAGAGTCTCAGGCTTAGGATCAAGAAGCAACAAGTCAGCACTGAAAGCTGACAGATTCAACACGGAGTGGCCTGAGGATCCCCTAGTTTTACACAGTCACTCTAGAAGACATCGGTGTTCAACTCTCATACCCATCTGTTATGCCCAGAGCTGTGAGATGCCGCTACTGACTCTAATTAAAGGACAATCTGTGCAAGCAATACATACTTTTAAAATTAAGTTCACAGTAACTGCTCTGGTGAGGAAGCTAGTTATTTGGCTTTGTTGCACGCAGAGTCACTGCTTCATTAAAAAAGAGAAAATACTTTGGCTTCTCTAAGTGTAGACAAGTTACAGAGTAGAGAAACAAGAGATGCTAGCTTTTAAGCACATCCTTCTTCAAAAAGGAAAGAAAAAGAACCACCAATCCCCACCACCCTAGCCCTTCTCCTCTCCAAAACCTCCAGAGGTCCCTTCCAACAACAACTATCCTGCAATTCTGTGATAATAGAGGACAAGTCTTGCTGGGGTGTAGGTTCCCTAGCTAGGGATTCATCAGACCAAGCCACAGTGCCAAAGAGCACATCCAACATCTAAAAAGACAGTGGTGAAATAATGAGATTAAGGTAGAAAAAGGATCTATACTGGAGACCTGATGGTGTCCCAGCTCTCTCCTAGACGCACATGGATACAGCTAAACTGTAAAATGCATGGTTTCCTCCAGAGGAGGCATATGCCTTCTATAAGGTTATAAATTCATTTAGCCCTGGGATTGCCCATTACCAGCATGAGTACCAAGCACACAGACAGGGCTTCAAAATACATTACAGCCAACAGCTTCAGTGAATTACATATAAAAAGTCCTCTCAGAGCAACTGAAAAAAGTTCTAAATAAAAGCATTAGTTTCCCCAAATCCTTGATGATTTCCTAAACAAGCACAAAGCAGTGACCTAGGAGAGAGAGCTTAGTGGAACACCAGGACATTAAACCAACCAAGACATTTGTTACTTTTATATTGCCTTTCTGTACATAATGATTATCAAATATATAAAATACCCAACCAATCACAGTAGCCAAACAATATTGTAGTTCCTAGAACACAAAGCATCTTACCTCACCAGTAACCAGATATTAAGATTAGCCCCTGCTTCTATTTGAACAGAAACAGATCACAAGGGCTATTTCAAATCCATTTACTAGCAATGACAACATCCACATCCATTTCATAAAGACTTTCTGAAGCATCTCATAAGCTGATGTAGAACACTGCCATATTCTTTAGCCACTTCCCCATAGCAGCACTAGCACTGATCCAGTTCTACACATACTAAAGCAACACGAGTCCAAGTACAGCAAAAATGCTATAGTTATTTATGTCATTTGGACTTTCTAGAAGTAATATTGTATTCTGATTTCAAATTTAAAAAAAAATAAAAATAAGATTTCTCGTGCCTTGTCATCAGTAGTGCTCATTCCTGCTGCTATCACTGTGAAATTGCACTCAAGGGAAAGACAAGGAAGAGCCAAGTATAGACTAGTATTAAGTATTGATTTAAGTTGGTATTTCCAGCATTAGTGTTTAGACTGTTTATAGTTTGTGTGGGGGCCATCTAAATGATAAACACTCCCATGAACTGAGAGACCAATTATTTCCTGGCATTTCCAGCTTGTGAGAAGTATTAAACCTGTCATTAACAATTAAAATAAGTTCCTGGGTCTGTTCAGCCTGCAGTACTGGATAGTGTACCTGTGAGGGATGATGTAAGATTTCTTTCCATACAGCAGTAAGTTACTGCATATAAAAAGATATAGCATATAGATAAAGTTTCCTTTAATCAGTAGGGCCTAGAGAACTCTGTTTTTTCTACCTGAAGCGAACAGCTAAGCTACCTCCCATGCTTTGAATCAACTGAATGTATATCAAAAAGCCATTTCTCACTGCCAAACCAGAACTGACTTCAACTAATTAGTGAACTACATTTCAAGCAATCAAGACAAAACACATGTTTCTAACTGTGCGTCTCAGGACAAGTAACAAGACTTATGCTGGAACAGAGCCAAATCACACAGCTTCTAGTAGAATGAGCATTTTTTAAATTTTCTAGCATTGTCACAGTTCATGGCTTAGTATTCAGTATTTTAAACAGATCTACAAAAGCTGGGAATTAAGATGGAGAATTGGAACTTCTCTCCAGATCTAGTGGGAAAGAAACCAAATAATTTGAAGACGTTGCGGTCAGCGTTGCGTTCCCTGGTATGTTTTGTTCTGAAATTTATTTCTATTTTTCTTCACTTTGTTCTTTACAACTTCATTTACAAAAAAGAACTGTTATAATTTCAAAGAAAGTTATGGCTAGGAAATGAAGTGAAACGACCGGACAATGCACCCGACCCACTGTCAGCACCGCTCAGGCTACAGATTTGAAAGTTTGCATGAAGGTCCGCTTCGACCCTCAAGAAAAAGCAATAGGCTGCCTACAGTCCTCCTGGGCTGGCCGTGCGTTGCACACTGATTTCATGGGTAGGAACTGCAGTAACGCTGATCCACATTGAGGCAGTCCCTACCTAGAAAGGCACAGGACAGAGAGAAGAGGAAGAAAGATTGGCTCTCATTAGAATGCAAGGTCCAAGAACAATTTAATCACAGAAACACAGAATAGTCCAGGTTGGAAGGGAACTCAAAAAATCATCTGGTCCAACCTTTCATGGGAAAGGGAGCCTAGACGAGATCATGGAGTACCCTGTCCAATTGCGTCTTGAAAGCCTCTAGTGATGGGGACTCTTCCACATCCCTGGGGAAGCTGTCCAGTGAATGATTGTTCTCAATGTAAAGGATTTCTTTCTTATACTGAGATGAAATCTCTCTTGGTGCAACTTGTATCCAAAGCCCCTTGTCTTCTTCCATGGCTCCTTGTGAAGGGAGAGCCTCCATCCTCTTTGTAGCCACCCTTTAAGTACTAGAATCCTGTGGTAAGGTTCCCCCTCAAGCATTTTATTCTCCAGGGAGAAAAGCCCAAAATCCTTCAGTCTTTCTTTTTTTCAGCCCTTTGATCATCTTTGTGGCCCCCCGGCTTTGGGCCCTATCAGTCTATCTACATCTTTCTTGAATTGTTGGTACCACTACTGGACACAGTACTTCAGATGCAGTCTGTGCTCACCGAGTGGGATGATCATGACTTTATCTTGGGTAGCAACACCCCCGCAGATGCAGCCCAGCATCCAATCTGCCTTTATTACTGCAGCAGCACACTGCTGACTCACGTTCAGCTTCTTGTCCATCAGAAGCTCCAGGTCCCGTTCTGCAAGGCTGCTCCCCAGTCACACAGATCCTAGCCTGTACTGGGCTCTTTGATTATTCCATCCCTGGTGCAGAACTTTGCATTTGTCTTTGTTAAACTTAATACTGTTCTTGCTAGCCCTCTCTTCCAGGCTGTCCGGGTCTCTTTCAAGATGGCTCACCCTTCTGACTTGTCCACCTCACCACCCAGTTTGGTGTCATCAGCAAATGTGGTGATGGTGTTTTCAGTCCTATCAAACGGATAGGAGGTTGATCAGTGCAGAGCCCAGTATCGATCCCTGGGGGATCCCAGTTGTGGCAGTCTGCCAGCCTGGGTAAAAAGCATTGATGACCACCCTCTCAATACAGCCTGTTAGCCAGTTTCCTACCTATCTCACAGACCACCTATCCAATCTCCACCATGCCAGTTTGTGCAGTAGAAGGCTGTATGAAAAAGTGCTGAAAACAGTTTACTCTGGCTCCAGACCTGACTGAATACCTATCTGAATAGTACTGAACATAGCTCAGACAAAACTTCCTCTGACACTGGCTAGAAAATTGAGTTTTCAGATGTCTAAATCCAAGTCTCAGATATGAATCTGCTTGGATCCATCTATGTTACCTATAAAACCCAAAAAGCTACATTATGGAAAAAGACAACATGACATTATGCCAAATCAAAGTAATGACCTCAAAAAACATACTCTTGAGATTTGATACAAGACACAACAATTTACTTCTCTTTGTATTTCATATTCTCTTCCTTAAAACTTACTAATTTTTACTCTTACTTAAATCCCGTATTTGGCAACAAATTCTACAGCCGAAGTAGCATATTATCAGGATGGTTTGCATATTACCCAGAAAGATGTAAGCTGTAGGGAAAGCCACCTTAGTAGAATCACAGAATGGTTAGAGTTGGAAAGGACCTTAAAGATCATTGAGCTCCAACCCCCCTGTCATGGGCAGGGACACCTCCCACTAGACCAGGTTGCTCAAAGCCCCATCCAGCCTGGCCTTGAACACCTCCAGGGATAGGGCATCCACAACTTCTCTGGGCAACCTGTTCCAGCGTCTCACCATCCTCACAGTAAAGAATTTCTTCCCAATATCTAATCTAAATCTCCCCTCTTTCAGTTTAAAACCATTACCCCTTGTCCTATCATTACACTCCCTCATAAAGAGTCCCTCCCGAAATAGTAAGAAAAGAAGATAGAGAAGTTAGAGAAAGTGCAAACAACTTAAAAGCTTTATCATTATTCTTCTGATTGTTACTGACTACTGATATTTCAGCAGTCCTGAGAACTCTCCCTTCCAGAGCTTCATTCTACTGTGCTCCACACAAATTTTTAAAACATGTGTTTCTGACCCCCAAAGCATACAGTCAAAAACATTGCAAAATAAGAGGGTGACCAGACAGACAAGGTTTTGTTCAGTGAGAGCATAAGAGGGTGGTGGCTATGCCTTAGTCATAGTGTGTATCAACCCTGCTCCATTCCAGTATAAACAGAAGAGCTTCAGCCCAGGTTCTTTGATGAGAACACCAAGTAACAGTAGTAAAATAAACATACCAGCTGATTTTTATAACATCTTCCACTGCAAGAGCAACCACTACATAATTATGGTTTGACACAAGAAAGAGAAACGATGCAAATAGTTAGCATCTGCATTTACTTATACAAAACACCGTGGGGAGATGGGATGGCATGAAAGTCACTCCTTGATAAATTTTTCAGTAGATATACCACAATTCCCACATAATCTCTCATATACTCTTTAATCCACTTTAACTATGCATACTAATATTGGAAACATTTCCCTAACTGCATTTGGCAACATACGCTGCTATGTCTTGGGATATTCCATCCTTACTGGCTACCTGTAATACTACTGTAAGTCTAGGTTAATTGTTACCATGCAGGATACCAAGGCATCTTTACAGTTTTCTTTTTATTGCAGAACTATGTCAGCCTATCTTCCCAGCTGCATCTGACACCTACTTTCTGAGACTAAGTCATACTGTGGTTATTATTATGCAAACTTCCTTATCTTGCAGAAAGAGAGAGATTAAGAAATCAATCCTGGCTTTATCACTTCTAATTTATGTATCACATTCATGGTAAATGTGTTTCCGTGCTAACATAAACTATTCTTTGGCTTTTAAATTTTGTGATCTGTACTTGCATTTACTGCAAAGCTCAGTACTGTCAGTGTGTGACAGAATGGTACAATTGCCACCTATGTGCTCATACTCTTGAGGTATTTGTGAAAAGGGTCAGAAAATGGAAATACAAAGACATTAAATACCTGCGTAACTTATTATTGCACTCACGAGCTTCCACATAAAGACAAACTGTTAGTTTCTTCATGATAACAGTGGGGCAACAAGCTGTCTTCTGGTAAAACACTACCACAGCCAATGAAGGACTTCAGGAGCAATTCCCTTTTGCTAAGAAAGCACGAGCAGCATCCTCATCCTTTGGCACTCTGATTTGCCATCACCAATTCAAGCAGGAAAAATCTAAAGCTACTTTGGAACTTGTCTTCTGCAATACATGGCTCATTGCAGATTCTAACAGAATTTGAGTTACAATGCATTGTTTATACAGTCAGAAGTGTCTAATCAGAATGACTGATGTAGTAGCATTGCAGAAGTCGCCTTACAAACACAAACAAACATGTGAGTTTAATCTAGCCAGACTATTGAGTAAAGCACCCTCCAGATTATGGTAAGTAATGCAAATGCATCCTTTGGGGATATAAATTTTGTGAATTATCAGCAAAAAAGAGGCAGCTGTCTGCTCAGAAAACAGATACTTTAAATGTCTAGTTTATACTCAGAATAACCTACATACCTGGGATCAGACAGGCATCTGTATGAACAACTGGAGTACATCAGATTCTTTTATGAGTTTATCCTCACTTTCAGCATGCCATGTTCTCATGGTTCACCGAGACAGAAAGGATTATCTAAAGAGTCAGCCTGCATTAGCATTAATAATGAACAAAGCTGGTATCCCAAGAAGAGCTAATACACTTTAAATATAAGAAAGCCTTCAAGGTGTTTTGAAGGATTAACAAAATACAGACAAATCACATATGTTAACCAGGCCTATCTGGCAATTTTCAGCATGGTGCATACGTAAGCAAACCAAACCCAGAAGAGCCCAAGGTAACATTAGATTGCAGGTCTACTATGGCCACTCTCCCCAGCCCCAAACTGATGGCACTTCTTATGGGGAGAGAGGGAGGTGACACCCCTATTAGGGCTTGCTTTGTTTCCCCAAGTATCCTGCTTAATGGAGGGACTGTGAAAAAAGATCATACTTAGCAAGGACTACTCTAATCACAGTGTTCTTAGTAAATTACTGGAATTAAAAAAAAAAAAAAAAAAAAAATCATTCATAAGGAAGCAAATGCTCATTTGATGATAACAGCCAGAGACACCAACTGGCACAGTACCTGTGCAGCATTTTTAAATTTCATTTCAAAGTGTTAAAACTATCCTTTGCTCTGTATTTCTACTTGTCAACTTTCTGAGTGCTAATACAGACAGTCTCATCTCAGTCAATTTGTAGTATTTCTGGAGATGCAAAGGACCAGAATGTTTCAGCAAAAGATGTACTACCACGGACACAGTTACTATGCTGGGGCCACTGCTTAATTTAACATTTCTGGTCTTTTCCCATGTATCCCTTCTGACAGGCTTAAGGTTACCTCTCTCTCTCTCTCTCTAAAGGTAAAAAATAAAAGCATCCATCTACTTCCAGAGATTATATCAGCCAACCCACTTTAGAGTCAGTACCTTATAAACAGAGCTGTAGGAATAACCAGTGACTCTCTTTAAAAAACCTAGTTACTATTTGTAACCAAAACACTTGCGAAGGGAAGGGGGTCAAGACAGTTCAGGGTTTATATGTTCGCTTGTCTCCATAAAGGTTTACAAATTTTTGGTTGATTGGGACATCCATAGCTGCTTTAGACACTTTCACAGGACTTGTATCTTATGAGAACGACAATCCTTTCTTTCCTACGTATACGTGACTCATCACACTGTACCATTTCCAGTTCTCATAATCAAGCAAAGCACACTCTTTATACACAAAAACATAAAGAACTGCCAATCCAGAGCACAGTTTCTGCAACAGCACCTCATAGTTTATTTGAACACAAATTAAGAAATAAAAATAAATTTTAAAAATCCAAACAAAAAACAACCCAGAAGGGAATACTCTTTTAAAATTAATATAAACTAACCTTACTCAGTATTACTCACTGAGAGGAAGAGAACGAACACCACAGACCCATAGAATCAACCTGAACAGGCTTTCCCCACTATTTACACAACTAGATTCATATTCACCCCCAGAAACCAAAAAGACTATTTTTCTTTTGCATGAACTCCTGCTTCTATTGCCACAGGGTTTTTAAACTTAGTTCTGAAAAATCTGTGCTCTATTTCTTGAGAAAGGTGTGAAACTGGTATGCACCTAGGAATTTTCAGAAAAGCTACTGTATACGTAAAAGAAAGAAATATTACCCATTCATCATTGGATCATCATGAGCAGAGCGATTGCTTATAAATACAAAAGCCAGGCACAAGGAGAGGGATGGTTTGATTTTACACGCAATTTATCCAGATTCAACAGTTTTATTTGGCCCACCTTTTACCACTAGAGGCAGCAGGAGGCCAAAACTATTCCTACTCGAAGTCAAGAGAGGGAGTAGAAAACCTGGAGGAGATTACAGGTTGTTGCTCCTACATGGCTGAGAAGTTACGGGTACACTTTGAGGGTTTCAGTGCATTGAAGTGCCTCACCAAGAGACTTGCTATGCATATCCTGTAAACATCCCTGGCAGATCCCAGACACTATGTTTCCTCCAAGAACAGGAAGCTCCAAACAATATCCATCTCAACACTGGCAAAGTCCTACAGATTCAGTGAGCCAGTGAGCAGCACACCCCCCTCCGTTTTTGTTTTTGTTTTTTAAATAGCTGAAGGGGAAACAATGCAAGATAGATTAACATTTTTAAAAGAATCCAATCCTTATCATCATCATTGCATACTGGGGAAGTATCATTCTGTGTCTACCCTATTCCTAGACCTTTCTCTAGCTATTCCTGGAAAAAAGAATACTGGACCAGACTGGACTTTTGAACTGACACAGTAGGACTGTATTTTTTGCTAAGATCACAGTTTGCTTTTATTTTATCTTCTGGATAAGTGTTACTTTTGCACAGCTGCCCAAGCTCTGCTTAAACGTGCCAGGTAACTGCAAGACCCATGGATGGAGAACACATTGGCTAGGAACAAACAGGAAATGTAATTCAACTGCCCTAAATCCACTGTGAGCTCAGCATGTTACATGGCAGCTAAGGTAATTTAATTAACTCCAAGTGCCATGAGCTGACCTTTCCCATAACAGTAATTGAGCCCTAGACACCAAGATGGAGAATCACCTGCTTAGAAGCATCCTCTAACCTTTTGCTCACATCTGAGCCACTGCATAGATTATAAAAGTTACTGTGGAACAGCTTACAGGGAGCGTAATTTCTGAGCTGCAAGGAAAAGAAAGCTACAATCAGCCCTATGCATTATTTGTTTCCATCTCTAGTAGCTACCTAATTCATAAAAAGTTCTGAAAGCAGAACTAGCAATCACATGTACATCCAGCTGTCATTCCAAGAAAAAAACCCCAGTCTTTGAAGAAAACCCACAAAGTAGACCTCTCTTCTATGCAAAATAATCCAAAATGCGAAAAAAACTGCCTAAGGAACAAATGCTTCAGGGTTAGAAGTCACATCTTGCCTATCAACGAATTAATGTATTATGAGTAAGTCTCCATTTGTACTTATGTGAACTAGCTGAACACAACATGCCATATACCATAACTACACACAGTAAAGCTCTAATTAGGCGGCCCTGGCAATCAGCAACATTGGTAGCTCCAAGGATCTACAGCCAGAGGTCCCAGGCAGAAAGGCCATCCAGAAGGGATTCAAGGTGCACTGCTCTTCTCCTTTCGTAGGACGTGAATAAAAAGCTACTCAAAACACTCTTCTACTAAAAAGCCTCATCCCCTGGAGTGGCGTAGGAGGATTGCATTAGTGTGCTCTCCTCAAGAAAGAGGAAAATGCAGACAGATTGACCACCCGGGTAAGACACAGGCATAGAATAAGTGCTTTAAGTAAGTCTGCGATTAGAATTTGTTTAAAAACTAACCACATTGTACTGAAAGGGCAATTCAACTCCCGTCGCTCATCATTAACCTCAATATTCACCTGTTTTTCCCTATTCCTAGGGAAATATAGGCCCTGTAGCACAACCCAAAGACCAGCAAATGTAGGTTGTGACAGGCTACTGAAGAGACCTAGTCTGGTAGAAGACCCTTAAACAAAGGCCACCTCTTGATTAATGGCTATGTTTTCTCTTTTTCTTTATTGGAGAATCTCTTTCTTCTTGTGCTACTCCACATCATCCAAAAAACAGCAGCCTGAGGAAGTGAATACTTATGTGCAAGTCAACACTGAGTTACATATAAAAAGTAACTTGAAGTAAGAGTACAGGTTTAATTTGCCCCTTTGCAATCACCAGACCATAAATTAAATTGTCAGTACAGTTATGAGCTATACAAAGGATCACAAGCCATATTTCAAGATCATACCTCTTATTTACATAGCTAAAAATTTATGTACAACACCCTAAAAAGCAGAATCCTACAAGCGAGGGAAAAAGCCCTAGTAACTTGTTTGCCCATTCTGCACCGTTCTTAGTATCCTGAGCTCTGTGGTTTTGTGCTTATTCTTTTAAAAACAACATCTACATACTTACTATCTCAACACCAGCTAAAGGATATGGAGATCGACAAGAAACAAACTGCACCCACCAGCTGGAATTGCTGATTCTACATTACACAAGCACCCCAGCATTGCTAATTTCACTGGTGTGAATTACCATACCCAGTTGTCAATTTTGTCTACTTCTAAACAAACATGGAAAGCTGCAAAGTCTTGCTGAGTGAAAAAAGAATGCCTGCAGGCTTAAGACCTTTAGTGCTCCAAAGAAGTTTGACAAATATGCTGCAATTATACAACTACTACAAAGCAAGGGGTAGAGAGGAGGCAGGAGAGCAGTGATTCTTCCCACAACACTGGTTTTAAATAAATGCTGCTCACAGGAACAGTGAACTTTTTCTAAATAGATCAGATCTTCCCATTTCAAAGTTACAACATAAAGATTCCAGTACTAAATGACAGGTTTCATATGAGAAGTGTATGACCTATGTTACTAGGATAGGTTCCTTGCAAATAACTGTTTGAAAATCTCTACATATTTTTTTTTTTAGGCTGGGACAGGAATGCGTGATATGGCAGGTTTCACAGAATAAACCTTCTCATGAGGTTTTCTGCAAGAACTGTATCTAAATTTAATTTGTGTGTGCATGCATGTAAAGAAAACTGCACAACGCATACAAATACATCCACACACTTTCATCATTATTTTCAGGCATAGGAGATAGCACAGAAGGCAAGACAAAGATGACTGATCAATTCACAGCAAGCATGAAGAAGAGAAAGTTTAAGCAAATTATTTTACTTTCACTGCAAGAAAATAGGAACATGCTCAGAGTCAATGACCGCATTTCTAAGAGTAACATCTTATCAATCTCAAGCATCTGATGCTGACCAAGCTACACAATTTTTGTAAAATATTTGCATAAAAGCATAGCTGTACTGACAGGAAAGCAATATTAAGTCATATTATCATCAGGCAAAATCTTCACACTCAGCTCTCGCAAGACTCATTGTACACAAACTACCTGTGTCACATTACGGTAGTCAAACTACTATTGCAGAAGGCAGAAGTGCTATGGCTTTTCCGTATAAGTAGACATACACAGTATTCCCATTTAAACTAATTCTGGTAACTAAATTGCTAGGGGATGCAGTCATATGAAACTACATTTCAACATTTAAAGACTTTTTAGCTTCAGTTAGAAGAAATGGACTTAGAAGTTAAAGCTAATGCAGTAACAGTGAGTTCTATTTAAGCACATAGTTTAGAGCAAAGCTCAGCTGGAAACTGAAGATTTTTTAAAATACAGGCTAAGACTTCTTGATTTTAAAGCCATGGTTTAGCCTTGTCTAGATAAACCCCAAAGGAGCCAGTCCTCCTGCTCCTCTGCTTTTTTTCCCCCTTCCCATCACAGTGACTCACATAACATGCTGCAAATAGAGTTTATAAGGCTGTTAAGATCAAGCCTGTCCAGGAAACCAAATACCCTTTCAATAATAAAATGAACATATAAACCTACTAGAATCTTGTTAACATAGATTATATGCCACAAGTACTGACAAAGACTAGAACAATGACAGTTATGAAGGAAGAGACAAAAAAGAGCAAGTAGCATATAAGGGAAATAAAAAGATCAGAAGAGCAGGAGGCAAGAATGGGTAAGAGTTTAACAATCCTAAGTTTCAGAATGCCCATTTTAAAGTGAAACTCTGGACTTGAGCCAAGTGACTTTATGGTGCTTAACACGAGGCCCTCAGAGTGGGAAATGTCTCGTTCATTCTTGTTTCCAAAACCGAACACTGAAAATCTCAATGCTTATATTATCTATACATGCCATGCTTGCACGATGAGCTTGTAATTCAAAGTCCTAAAGAAACTTGTGGGGTGGGGGATGAGGAGGAGGGAATGGAAGGGGAGATGTTATCAAGGATTAGAGACAGGAGGAGAGCCATGTGCAGCAGTCATTCAACTGGAACAGACAGAAGGTAACTCTTCTACACAAAACTTACCTCACATTATGTAACCACAGAAAAAAACAATTGCAATATTCTCTTTAAAGACATCACAATCCCTGTGGATTTTCCTCTAGACAGTTTGTTTATTTTCAAGACAAAAAGGAGTCTTTATAACTTTTTTCCCCCCTTCCTTCCTTTTTAAATACACTGGTACTTGCATATATTTTGTACAAACATTTAATAACAGGTAACACCGAGAAACTTACCTCAAAGTATACTGGGCTACGTGTAACCTTCTCATTCTATTTTTGTACAGTGACAGGACCCCTGAAACTAACCCAATAAGAATTCCAGTGGAGTACAAATATTTTATGGATGCATATTTTAGTTTTGCTGTCTCCAGCAGTAAAACTTGTTTTCTAGTACTTTAAACAAAGTAAAAACATCCAGAATCTAAGTGTTTCTAATGTAAATTCAACAAAATTTTCAGCATGTTTTACTATTGATGGTAGCGACCAAGGCTCCTTCCATACTGTATCACAAGAAACGTCTGAAAATAAGTTCCTATTTTTCCTCAGATAGACATCATTCTTAAGCTACATGCACAGACTATCAATATATAGACTAGAAAAGACTTGGTCTTTTATTATTAAATATTTTCACTGGAGTGCAATAAACCTGAAAAGCTAGCACTCCCCTGCTCAGTAGCCTCCCATAAATACCTAAAAGTATCAATCACGCTGTGTAAGAACAGTCACAAGATTTAAACTGATCCCTGGCATACCCTGGGCACACGTTCCACTGATGTTTGTGCAGAATGATGTCAGGGACAGGTTAAGGTTCTCTAGGAAGAGGCCCAGGTTGTCCATTAACCTTTTACCAGGCAAGCACACGCTTCCTACTGCACTGCTGAATTCTAACACCTAATGGGTCCTTTTGCTGAAGTCACAGCTGCTTATCAGATGGAAACATGATAAGCATGAGCCATTCCCTTCTGTTTTCCAAGGAGGGAAACCCCATGAATGCAGGAGAAGAAATAATGAGCTTCAACTCATTATGCACCTCGACTGAGCCATTGAGAAACCTGGCCCGTGGGGAGCCCTTCTGAGCACACCTTCTCTGTAGTACGTGGTATCCTCTACACACACAGCCATGGGGAAGTCCTCCATGAACTTTAAAAATCAACTCAACACACACACACACTCTGCATGCTTCAGCCTCTCTCTTCATAGAGCATGGATAGCCCAATGCTAATAAATAAGATTATTTTTTTTAATTGGACTAGTGAAAGTTCACAAAGCGCTTAAGATTAATGGATGGAATGTGCCAGTTCAAGGGCAACAGAGAGAGCAACTGAATACTAAGTAGCAGAATAGGATGATTAAACCACATATTTCTCACCTAAAAAAACGCTTTTGGGACAGCTCTTTCGCAAGAAATTATTTCTCAAAATTTCTAATGAAACCACAATAAAATCTGGTCATTTTGTTTTGCTTTTTGTCTCTCCAATGATACAACCTGCCAAAGAGAGGTTAATCTATTAAGTCAACTGCGAAGCTCTTGACTAAGTAAAGACAGAGGTATTTTAACTATACACAACTTTTTGCTCAGTGAGCAGGATCTGGCTTAAGGATGCTGTTTACAACTGTTCCAATTTGACTGGAATTCTAAAAATGTAGACTGGCCTCCAGAAAAGCTAGATCTAAAACAAGCTGTAATTGGCACGCTATCACTTTATCTGAATCCAGAGTGTATCTGAAAAGAGTTTTTAAGGAGTGTGGATCTTCTACAAAAGCCACTCAGCTCTTTAAACCATTGCTTGCCTTTGTTCTCCTAATAAGTTCATCAGGTCTATCTATTAGAATCCTGGAGTCTGCTTCTCACCACCCTCGTTTTCTTTTCAAAGAAGAATAACAAACAGCAGAGTATCTTGAGCAATTAAAAGCCATGGATCATACACATACATAGAATCACAGAATCGTTAGAGTTGGAAGGGACCTTAAAGATCATCGAGTTCCAACCCCCCTGCCATGGGCAGGGACACCTCCCACTACAGCAGGTTGCTCAAAGCCCCATCCAGCCTGGCCTTGATCAAGTATTTTCATTTTGATAATGCACAGTGCAAGATTTGCTTGCTGAAGAGTCAAGTCTGTTTTTCAACTGGGGTGGCATTAGATAAGGACAGGTTGATGTGATTGCACCAGGTCCCATTCTCCAGACTGACACAGCTCTGTGGCCTCCTCTGTTATTATAGAGTGCACATACTGTACGGAGGTTGGAGATGAGATGCATAATTAAATACTAGACCTGAAGACTGCCATTCTAGACTGCTATTGCCAGTCTAGAACACATTCTTCCCAGTAATCTGACAGAGGGGTGGTGAATTTCCATATGGTGATGTGAATCACCACAAAACAGATTGGGTATCTTTTAGTTTGCTTTCCAGTGAGACTCTTGCTACTGGTTCCATTGTGTACATTGCTGTCATAGTCTACACACATCAAATAAACACTCTTTGTAAATCTTGCCTCAAATTTATCCATGACAAGTCATACTTGACTGCTTACTTTTATGCAGAAATGACCGGCTCAGTGGAAGAGAGGAAAACTAATTCTTTAGCTTTGATTCATGCAAAGCTCTCAACAGAATCACAGAATCAGCTGGAAGGGACCTCTGGAGGTCACCTGGTGTGTCATCCATGTGTCATGTCATGTCTGTTCCTCCCTCTGGCCCCAGCTCAAGCAGGGCCACCTACAGCCAGTTGTCCAGGACTGTATCCAGATGGCAACTGAGTATCTCCAAGGATATTCAAAGAGATTCCTTGGAGAATCTCCAAGGAGATTCCACAGCCTCCTCTGAGAAGCCTATTCCAGTGCTCATTCATTCTCACAGTATCTTTGTAAACAAGCTGGAAACATATGGATTAGATGAGTAGACTACAGGGAGGTCAGAAGCTGGCTGGAGCGAGCAATTGGTGGTTCAAGTGACAGCAAGTTACTAGCAGCATTCCTGAAGGGTCAGTACAGAAGCTCACAACTGTTTAACATCTTCATCATGGCCAAGGCCGCCATTCAGAGAGGCCTTGACAAGCTGAAGAAGTTTCTCAACAGAAAACTCATGAATTTTGACAAAGGCAAATGCAAAGTCCTGCACCTGGAATGGAAGAACCCCATATTGGGATTATCAGCCCAAGAAGATAACCCCATGCTTGTACAGGCTGCAGACTGGCCAGGTTGTGGCTCTGCAATGTAGGGGTTGAAGGGTGTGGGAAGAATGTCCAGGTGGAAAAGATACATGTGAGTCAGTAGTGTGCTCCTGCAGCGGAAAAAGCAACCTGTATGCCAGGCTGCATCAGCAAGAATGTAAAACAGCAACTTGAGGGAAATTATTATTCACCTTCACTCAGCATTAGTAAAGATACAACTAGAGTACAGTTTCTAGGTACGGTTTCCCTAGCTCAAGAGAGGCAACACCACATTGGAAGAAGTCCAGCAGAGGGCCATCAAGGTGATTAGAAGGCACGCTGTATCTGAGGAGAGGCTGGGGGAGGCCAGTTTGCTTAGCCTGAAGGGTGATGCAGCTGCAACCTTCCACTACCTAACAGGAGATTAATACAGAGAGAGCACCAGACCCTTCTTAGAGGCACACAGCAGAAGGACAGGTGACAACTCACAGCAAGGGAAATTCTGATCAGATGCAAGAAGACACATTTCCACAACAAAGGTAGTTGAGCAGCGGATGGAGTACCCAGAGATCCTGCAGAATCTCCACCCTTGCAGATACTCAAAACTTGGGTGGAGAAGGCTCTGAGCATCGTAATTTAACTTTCAAGTTAGCCCTGCATTCAAAAGGGGCTCAGACCAGATGGCCTCCAGACCTAAATTACTTTATGATCTGCCTGGAGCGTGTGAGACTTCTGATATGAAGAGCGTTTGGATATTTCTGTTAAAGAACTACATGCAATCAGTTCCTGAAGTGGTGATAAACAGGTCCCTATCACCTTCCACATTTGGGCTTCTAAGAGTGGATTCTATGCCCTTGCAGAGCACCAGATTTACACATGCCAACCAAAAAAATCAAGCCTTTACTTCACACTCTTCATAATCCAAGTCTAGATGGCAGTATATAACACTAGATTATTAGACAGAGTAAAACCTAGATTAGATTTAAGAATAATATGGGAACAATAGCCATTCACAGTAACAGTGAAATTACATCTGTGATTCATAGGATTCTGTATTCTTCATCAACAATTTCCACATTAGGATCCACATCAGGACTGTCAACAGCTTAACAGAAAACTTAGTACATCACACTGACCTCAATTCTATAACATTTAAATTAATTTCTGTTTCTCATTATCAGTAAATACATTTTGCTATTACAATTGGTAGGGGGACACTAGTAAACCCATACAAATAAACCCACACACATGTGCATACACACATTCTTGGTTTTTTCAGCTTATCTGAGAAAAGAAGAACAAAACTTTAGCCTGGTGACCAAAATTGAAACTTCATTTTCACAAAAACTATATAACCTCTGTTGTTACAAGACTTTCTCTTAGTATGGGGGGGATGGTGGAGGGGCAGCGCAGGGAATATTTCTACCATATTTCAGCGGACTCTAGGGGCATGTTTCTTAACGGAGGTAGAAATCTCTTAACATTTAGAAAAAAAGAAAAGAATAGAGAAGCACTGAAGATTTTTCATTGCCATTCTGCTTTATATGCACTGAGAAAGTTTCTACTGCCCACCTATTCCATTCAGAGGAATACTGCAGGCACACAGGATATGCAAAAAGTGTAACTGATCACCTTTTTGTGAATCATGACACACAGCTGGCAGCACAAGGGAAAGGCCAAGTAATTCTCTTTTCTCACACAGTTTGGCAAACACAAGGCAATACACTAAAATCTGAATAAAGTTTCAGTGCATTGCTCAATCACAATCAAGAGATGATGCACTTCCAGTTTTCATGCTAATGGAACTCAGACAAGTTGAACACTTCATGTTATCAACTTTCAGATGTCTAGATATGTAAAAGCCAAAATTTCAATCTCTCAGGTTGGATGAAAGCTTTTGTCTTACCTGCACAACAATAAGCCAGCAGAGTTCATGCCAGAAAAGTCAGAATCTAGTCCTATCATTAAAACATTAGCCAAGTCCCCTCAAGGTAGGAAAATGAAGATGTGGATAACTGGTAGTTTCTACTGGAGGGAACTGTACTTCAAGGGACCAGCCTTCTCCTGCTTAGACGAATAACATAATCCAATATGATTCTGCCTTTGATGAAACTAAGAACACAAACAATTTTAAGATTCCTTATCTAGTTTGAGTCTTCCCACAATGAGACTTGCTAAGGAAATGAGTGCAGACATGCACAGAGACAAGATCACATACCCATAGCAACATGACAGCTGTTTGATACCTCACTGAAACAGACCCCCCTTTTCAACTAAAAGTCACATCCCAGACAAATACAAGTACATTAAAAAAATTTTTGAAGACAAACACGGTAACAGAAGGAAAGAGGTATGAAAAAAAACCTACTAGCGTTCTTCATTATTATCTACCCAGAAGGATACAGGGTTTTGGGGTTTTTTTTAACACAAGCACAGATTTGATAATAGATGCTACAATGGTCTCCTTCCAGTAGTACAAAACGGGATAAGAGGAACAGATATTTCTAAAGAATGAACGTCTCTCTCTCGTTTTATATCTCTTATCAAAGCGATTTAATTTTCTGAAATCTACTTGAGATTTTTTTGTTGACAACTAGACAGATAGACATTGAAGTATTTATATGTTAATAAACACTAAACTTTCTAATATCCTTAAACAAATTAAAACCTCCCCTGTTTTTTTCCTATACATTTATTGTAAGAAAGTACCAGAGAGAGATAAATTGAAATATCACCAGGAAGGTGATTTTTGATTTCCATATATTTTCCTGTAGGGTTTGAGACCGAAATCCCATTCCTCATCTAAAACACCAGATCTTTTATCAGTATGGAATTTGAAATCCTTTTTCTAGTCAGTCCAGATTTACTGGAATAGTAAGTAGGGCCAGAAAAAGAAGAAGAAGATATATTTAACGTACGCAGTAGTTTGGAAATAAATGCTCCTATTACAGCCCCACCTAGAAGGGGCACTTGGCAAAAGGGGTACCACGCATTTTAAAGTCTTTAAAGACAACCCTTTTTCTGAAACTGCCACTCAGGAGGTTTCCAATTTTCAAAAAAAAAAAAAAAAAATAAAAATAGGTGTCGGGAGAACTCCTATCCTGGCTGAAGCGCCATAGGTGTCATCCAGTTTGTTATTCACGCTTAAGCAAGAGGAAGAGGAAACTTCACAGAGATTTAAGCAGAGAGCAGCCCCACCGCCAGCCAAAACGCCACCGCAGCCACCTTTACCCACGACCGTCCCAATTTCGATAAAAAAAGAAAGGTTTTC